>CM026395.1:58492897-58509476 GCA_014843695.1 Archivesica marissinica
CATTCCGATCGTTTCTCACAGTTTATATAAATTACACAATGTCACCGCTTGGACTTGTTCACAACGTCCGATTGATCACAAATTATAGACACTACGAAATACAATTGATCCAACCCTTTGATTCTCGATGATACAATAATATAATTACAGTGCAGGTTTTGTCTGCAAAACAAAGCAATGGTTGGCAGCTCCTCAGTGGTATTTATGGCAGTGTTACCTCCCATATATATCCTCGTAGAATAACTAATTAACCCATATTTCAGATGGTACATCTAGCTGTACATAGAAATAATTATTTCTTTAAGATAATCGTGTTCCATTTGAAATTATTAATTACCGGTTTAGCTTAAATCATACAAAACAATCAGCTAATGTTGTTTCATATCAATACAGGTACTGCAAACAGTTAGAAAATAAGCAACACCATGTCAGGTGTGTCCAGTTATCGTTATGAAATTTATAATCAATTAATCTGCAGCCATAGTGGACTGATGATATAATGTGTAGAGTGTCTAGTTCAGTAATTGATTTTGATTTCAACCTGTATTGGCTTTCCCCATTGATAGGTAGTGCCTATTTCATGTTACATTCTGCAGGACTATGTCTTTAACCCTTTCAACACCACAGACCTCTAAATTGGCTTACAAAAAAGTGTAGATCCAGATGAGCCGGCTCGTGACGAGCCGTCTCATCAGGATCTGCACTTTTTTCAAGTAATATAACTATTTTTAGAATTTTGTTTACCCATTTTGATAAATGAACTGATCCAAATGTAATTTTGTTATTAATTTATTGGTCTAAAAATATCATGGACCAGTCCATGTCAGTTACTTGGTGTTGAAAGGGTTAACTACTAGTACTGTAACTTGTTTGTCATTGAGCATTACTGTCATTCCGACAGATATGCATGTTTAAACATACAGTGTCTATGTGTCTCTTTGAATGTTAAGTAGCACATTGAAGCCATTTACAGTAGGTACCGGCAGTCAAAATTTCATATACTTATAAAGTGTATTGTTTTAATTGATTATTGTAGACAACATCATTACAAACAAAACAAAACAAACCATAAGTCTCTATCTATCATAGTTTTTAAAATATTAGCATTTTAATATTTGATGAATAAAATCTGCGTTGTAATTGAAACTATGTTGATCTTTGACATAGCTTTAAAAAATACCCAAGTATGTTAGGAATGTTCTGTTTCTGGTTTTATGTTGTACTAATAGCAGTTAAATGATCATGCTAGTTATTATATCACTCAGTCATGTATTTTTTTTTTAATGAATGTCAAAAATGACATTTCATAACAAAAAATATGCGACAATTCAGCCCAACGACCATTTTTGAAGAGTTGCCACTTTTTTAAAAAGTAAATTAAAATTGTTTAACCAATAATAACAGAATCTACTCAACTTGTAGTACCAGCCTATTTAATTTCAGGTCTTTGCATGTAGGCAATAAAAAGATATTCGGGTCTGAAAATGTGAAAATACCCTAATGTTCGAGCGTAAACTGTTGTCCGAAAATCGTAAATTTCATGCATCTTTGAATGTTCACTGCAACGTAACTAATGGATGGATCTTCATCAAATTTGGAACACTGTTTGATTACACCTTACTACACACACACACAATTACACAGTTTTGTGTTTACAGCTAAAATGAAATTATTAGGAGAATTGTAAAGTAGGCAATAATGCAAATTTGTCATAATCGACATAATTTGAACAAGTCCCAAGTGTCTTAATAATACACCGATTAAGCTGAATTTTTTTTGTCAGTGTCCATGACAGTCATATACTTACTGTCAGTACACTTTTAGAAGGGTAGACTTCATTTACTGTCAGTAAAGATGTACAAGAAAAGTGTGAAGTTTGTCACCGTATAATAAGTATCCCAAAAGTATCGACGAAGTACGAAATGTAATTATTTACAACTTGCTCATGTGTATATGTGTTCTTATGTCCTATGTACAGTATTGTCGCTTATATTGTTTGTACATAGCGTCCAACATAAGGTTGTCCTG
The DNA here is from genome assembly GCA_014843695.1 of Archivesica marissinica. Classification (NCBI taxonomy): domain Eukaryota; kingdom Metazoa; phylum Mollusca; class Bivalvia; order Venerida; family Vesicomyidae; genus Archivesica; species Archivesica marissinica. The sequence goes on from CM026395.1 coordinate 58,494,926, forward strand.
AACTGACCACACACGGCCATTTGATGATGTGACCGCGAAAGTCCCAGTGGATGATGTGTTCGGCGATGATTTTGTCCACATCAACCATGGTTGGCCACCGATACACATTTTGTTTTAGCCCACACTTTTCCATGAATGTCACATTGCCACTGCCTTTGTCGAGAACCTCGATAACCTCTCCGATGTAGAAGTCGTCATCGTAATATACTGCCACCCTGATGCCTTGACGCTCGAATTCGAATTTCCGCTTTGGTGCCAGCTGTTCCACATCTGGATCGTCTTCATCATCACTGCGACGACACTTGGATTGAACTGGCATTATTAATGAGTCGGTTTGAAGGGGTAAGGCCAGGATCTCGTCATCGGCGTCGTCATCCAATTGTCGTTTAGGAATAGGAGTTTCTTGTTGGCAAGGAGAATTCTTATGATTGGGTGTTGCCGGCTGACAGTTTGTTATTTCTTCCAGGACAACTCTATCTGCATCGGAATTTAGACGGTTGGTGTCGTCTAAGAAGGCCTTCAAGTTTGCCACAAGATCCTCCAGATGACCAGTTAGTTTCAGTTGACGACTCGACACCCCCATCACCAACTGTTGGTATTGAATCTCCGACTTGATGATGTCCATCACTTTACCACCTCTAGCTGGAAGAGTCAACAAGAGTTCTGTGACATCCTTTGCGGTCAGACAAGGGCCGCCGTTGGTTTTTACTTCAAGTGCAGCGGCTTGCTTCTTCTTTAGTGCCGCGTCTTGCTTGCGTTCTCGGTCTCTACGATTCGTTTCCAACATCTCCTTTCGCTTTTCGACCACTTCTCTCTGAATTTGTTTGTGGCGTTCTCGTAGGATTGGGGCCTTCTTCGTCGACTCGTCTAACAAACGCTGTTGTTCTTTTTCGGATTTGTCGCTGAGCCACACAGACACGGTCTTGTTGCGCTTCAACATGTTCACTGTGGAATGGTAATGCAGAGATGTGTTGCGGCGTTTAAAAATACTAAAGTCCAGATCACCGAAACAGGCTTCTCCAATGAGGTTAGTCAGCAAACAGTGGTCCATCTTCTTTCTGCGTTCTGCGTCCTGGATGTCGAAGTAGCAACCTCCCTCCAGAAAATCACTCAGCTGTCGCTCGGTGACGATCACAAATTCTCCACAGAGTTGTTCCAAGGTCGATTTCACGAGTTTGCGGCAGCTGTCAGGCAGAGTGAAAAGTCCAGGATATTCTTTCGCCTCGGGAAGAGCAAATCCAACAAACAATGGCGGTGCGTCTTTCTCGAGTAGTGGTGTCGCATCTACGCTCCATTCCCGAAAGTCGGTCCTCATCTTCCCAACATGCCGGTAGAAATCCAAATACTTTGTGCTGCTGCCAATGAGTCGCCAGTAAGGACCAGTCACTCTCAAGTAGAGTATACCAGTGGCGACTAGAAACTGGTCAATTGTGTCGCTCTTGCAGTCTGCATGTACGCTCTGAAGTTTGAGATTTCCGCCAGGGAGGTAGTTGTCGAAGAAGTTGTTGATGTCGTCTCGATGGTAGTGGAGAGCAGCACCAGCCTGGAAGAAGTTGTTGAAGCAATTCGACCGATAATTGGAGATGCACGACTGCTCGTCGGTCAGATGGCAATACGCTTCCCATGCATCGCGACATCCACTCTTTTCATCCCTTCTCGGACCCAAGCTGTCACAGGCTGTTCGAATGTATCTGGACGTGGAATTTTCCGAGGACCCGCGGAATCTGGTCACGAACAGTGACAGCTGGTCTCGTCCAAGTTTTCCCCCCATACTCTTCTCAATTGCGGATAATGTTTTCTCTGCAGCCGTACTCAGACCCAACAGGAAATGAGCATTGCAGTGTAGGAATTCTAAATCGTCGGCCTGTCCCAATATTTTCAGGCGCATTTCGCTGAACTCGCGGTCATACGATTTCATCACGCTTGCACGATCAGACATTAGTCCCGTCATGTTTTTTAGAATTGTCTTGTATGTCTCGTCAATGTCTGTGTCGTCATAGACATATGCCAGTTCTTTTAGGAGATTGATGGCAACGTCAAGAAGAGTCTCAGTATTTTCTCTGTGCACTCCCAAAAATCCAACACTGAGTGTCCCGTGTTCTTTTGTTGTCACTTGATGGCCCATGACCTTGTTGTGATCACGGTCTGTTCCATCGCAGTGCAAGTCGAAGCCTTTGGAGTTGACCAGGACTTCTCCAACCTGGTTTTTGGCGAGTGCGTGTGCCGTATCAGACATTCTCAGGGCTGTTCGTTCTGATGGCAAGTCTGTCAGTGGGATTTTTAGATGGAACAGCTGACGGAGGACAATTTGCATGACGTGTCCACATATGTTGCCAGGAACCTCAGCCTCTCCAATCAATTCCATCACGCACCGAATAACGTCAGGGGTGAACTTGGTTGAGCCCTCAACTCTCGTTTGGATGAGACACTCTCTCGATTGGTGTCCTCGGCGCAAGTTTGACTTTGCGAGGCTAGATCACTCTTCAGTCTTTCCGTAGTTTTCCTACTCGTTTCTAGCGACTTTTTGACGTTTGACAACTGTGTTTGAAGATTTTTTATTTGTAGTTTTAAGTCCGACAGTTTTTTCTCACAGTCACAGCCATCGTTTTCATGTTGCACTTGGTTATTTTCTCTTGCAGTCATAGATACCTCCCATCTTTTCAGTCTCTGGTAATAGGCACTTTTCTTTATTGAAAAAGTTTCTTCGGCAGACTCGTTTATCTCCACTAATTCTTGATTCCTTGCATCTAGTAATGTATTCAGTCTTTCAATTTCTAATTCTTTGTCGGTTAAATTGGATTTCAAGTCTGAAACTGATGCCGTGCTCGCTCGAATTGTGTCTTTCAGGACGGTCACAACCTCTTTCAATTCCTGGCACTTTTTTATTGTGTTCGTCCACCTGGCCGGTTAGATATCGGATCTTTAGCTCCTTGTGTGCAAGCTTTGTGGCAATACCACTAGGTGCTCGTGACGCAGGCGGATCGTACGGTGGATCGAACGACGTAGCAGGTGGCGGTGGATCGGACGACGTAGTTGGTGGACCGGACGACGTAGCCAGTGCATCGGACGACTTAGCCGGTGGATCGGACGCCGTAGTCATTGAATCGGACAGCGTAGTTGGCGAATCGGATGTCGTAGTCAAAGACTCGACTTTTGAATTCGACTGGAAGGCGGCAGCAATAAATTGATTATATTTCCTTAGGCCGATCTCTCTGGCTTTGTTTCTTTGTTTGTCCTGCATGAAATCAAATGTTTTTTTCACTTTCTTTTTAAGCGCACTTGCATTCATGGGTGATGATAGCAGCACACTGAACCACTAATAGTATACGTTGGGCTATGCCTTCTTGTCGACGAAACAACTCCAAATCAGTGACCATACCGTTTGTCAGTACTACATTCGTCTCACTCATTGTTAACCGACGCTCTCGGAGAAGGTCATTGTTCAATAGTTCTGGTCGACCAATACTGACTACATTTAGCTGAGGTCCAATAACATGTAGATGGAGCTCTGTGTTCAAATACTCTACAAGTACAATGTCATCCCTATCTTCTGACAGTGTAGGCGGATCAGATGGCGTAGTCGGCAAATCAGACGGTGGATCGGACAGTATAGTCTGCGAATCAGACGATGTAGTCGGCGAATCGGACGGTGTAGTTGACGAATTGGACGGTGGATCGGATGACGTAGTCTACGAATCGGACAAAGTAGTCGCCAAATCGGACGGCGAGAGAGGAACCTTTGCTTCAAAGCCTGACACAGTCTTTATCACAAGTCCTCTGAATTTGTGTTGGGGATAATAAGGCGGAAGAAGTTTGAGCATGAATTCCTCGAGCTCATCCCATGTGTGACCTCCTTCTGTTCGTAATATGTCGAACTGAATCAGAAGCCGGTTGTCAATAACGGTTGTTGGTAAGGTCGGACGACGCCCACGGCCACTGGCATTGAACACGGACTCCATCACCCGAAACTGATCATCACCTGCAAATAAAAGTGAAAAAGATTAATTTAAGTACAATAATAATATGCAATAAATGCAAATAATATAAATAAAATCAATTGGTTATGTTTACAATTTGTATACTTATATATAAACTCATTACACCAATTCTTAGTTATGGCTGTGAAATATGGGGTTTCAATGAGATAGCTACAATTGAAAAGGTACATTTACAGTATTGTAAGCAACTGCTCGGTGTACGTGTACAGACACAAAATAGTTTTGTGTATGGAGAAACTGGTAGATGTACATTACTTATTAAAAGATTGTATGCAATTATGCGATATTGGTTTAAAGTTTTACAATGTGATGATGGTAAATATGTTAGTGTTATCTATAAAATGATGTTACATGACTTAGAATTGTATCCACACAAAAAAACTTGGGCACGAAATGTACGAAATGTATTACAGTCATTAGGTTTTAATCACGTATGGATTGTTCAAGGAGTAGGAGATACAGACCTATTTTTTTAGCAACTTTTAAACAACGGCTATATGATAATTATTTACAAGACTGGAATAGCCAGTTAGAAAACTCAACAAGAGCTCGTACTTATAGACTATTTTCTGATTTTTGTTTCCAACCTTATTTAGATATTATAAATGTTCGTAAATTCAGGATAGCATATACTAGATTGAGAGTATCAGCCCATAGATTAGAAATTGAATCAGGTAGATGGCATAAACCAGAAAAGATTCCGATAGATGATCGCAACTGTCAATTATGTAATAGTGTAGAAGATGAATTTCACTTTTTGCTAGAATGCCCTCTGTATCATGAAATTAGAATTCTTTATATAAAAAGATATTATTGGAAAAGACCGAACATATTAAAGTTCAAGGAGTTGCTACAAGCTACTAGTTCGTGTATTGTTAGAAACTTGTCGATGTATATATGTAAAAGCTTTGAAAAAAGAAATACTTTATACTACCATCAATAACCTATTCTTCTCACTGTGTGTCAGAGTATATGTACAAATTGTGTCACCATTGATATGTTATGTAATAATATGTTGTATGCATGTATACTGATAGGCATGATGCCTTTGTAATAATAAACTTAAACTTATATACTTTATACATTACTGTATCGATAACTTTATGCATGTAACGACACATTACTAATTGTAAATTTGATAACCATGCATCGAGGGGAAACTAAAACAGTATAAAACATGCTAGGTTCATAGAGTATGTATTTGTGAACTGTCAATTAACTGTTAATTTAAAATACTGTCTTAGTGTTATTGGGTTTGACTCTAGTAGATTTGATTTATGTTTATATACTAACTAGTTTAACTATACACCAGGACATTGTTAAATAAATTGGTGGTTTTTAAGTTTTGTTTCAGATTGTATATTCGCCACAATTAGCACGAGGCAACTCATTTGCTATCTATCTTGAAACACGTGTAGTAAATTGTGGCGCATGAGGCAACTCATTTGCTATCTATCTTGACATAACCGTGTCTGTTCTAATACCAGACACTAATGAACATTTCAAAACATGATTAGGTAATACCGTATGTCATTTTTTGCAAGTATTGTGAAGTTTGGTAACACTCTGGAGAAACGAGGAACACACAGGATACCGCATCACGTAAAATCACAGCTCCGTATTATTCTAGATATATTAATTCCGTGACGTTTTCAATGTAGAGTGAAAATAAACATTATCTTATGCGAATTATTCGCTTTAAATATCGCTGTTGTGTTTAAAGGCCTGCAGTTTGACCCCGTCCAATTGTAAAGATTTATACTTTACTACCTGTTCCATATGATTAGTGGCTTGTATCAACAATGTAGCAGTACATTCAGTATAATTTGGCGTATGTAGGTATTTTCTAACGGTTAATATGCACGATCACTCTGTGAGCTGAGAATTAGTCAAAATGAGGCCCTGACAATTTAAGTAAACGTATATTATTGATTGTAAAGAAAATTGATAGTTATGAGTATTCAAACTACATAATCCAGATCAGCCCAGGGACATAGATTACATGTTATGTAGGTGCCTCATCAGCCGTAGCGTAATCACTGAGACTGATAATTTGTATGCATGTATATAATATATGTGTATGGGCCGGAGGCCTTGAATTACGAATAAACTGTTAAACTGATCAGGATCTATGTTGTTTGTAAGGTCGGAGTTTCATCACTTTCATATTCTGTTCTGTCACTTTCATGTATCATCTGGTTTAAAAAGGCCGCCAGATTAAGTGTGAAAATAATGCCTGTTTATACCTTGCTCAAATGTTGGATTTGAACTGGAGCGTACAACGGAGTCTTGTATTATTCTTGACTTACACTGTCTCATTCCATTGACATATTGCCAAATTTGAGCGTCTAGTGTAGTGAAGAGCAGAGAAGGTTCCGATACGTTTGTCATGGAAAACATTCAAGCTGTTGTTGAATGATTCCACGCTACTAGTGTCCACTGTGCCTGTGTTCCACTTGCATAATAAATGAACAGAACAAACAACTTTGGTGGCCTGCTAATAATCGTCCACCGCATAATCTAAATTCACATGAGAGAAAGCTTCTATAAGAGGGGAACTGATGCCTGAATGTGTGGTACAGCAATGCAGGAACTGGCTGCCTAACCCGCGCAACCAGCCTTATTTGGGCCATAAGTGGAGTTGAATTGTTTATACCAGTTGTAAGTACTATAAAAATACAGAACTTAAAATTTCAGCAATTTATAACCTCTGATATGTACGTGGTTCATAATAGATATAAGTGGTGCTCATGTATTAGATGTATACCATGCAGGGCCTCGCATGTGGCAAATACGATGTGCGTCGACCGTCAGATTTGTACCGCTATTCCTCGTGTGTTTAAGGTCAAATATAGGTCAACCTGCAGGCCTTTAAGGAAATCCATTTACGTAAATAACTATAGCTAGATCATAATCGTTGACAGCGACATTTAAATTCAATTAAACTTAAAAGATGCTTCTTCAGTAGGGTATGCATAAACAGTCCATTTTGAATAGTAAATTGATCGTGTCAAAATTGTATGCATTACATGCAATATATATATATTTATCACATTATATATATATTTATCACATAACTTTGCTTGTATTCAGTGTAATACAGTCGTATCATAATTTCTTATATGTACACGCGTGTAATAACACCTGGAATGATTCTGATTGGTTGAGAGAATAATCCTTATAATGTGTACATTATTTGCAGATTTCTATTTGAATTGGTACATAACGTTAATGGTAAGACAAGCTACGTTTTCAAAGAAGTATTGACGTAAATATAGCGCTGTTTAAAACATATATACAACTCTGCTTTGCGTAGCACTTGACGTCATGACAATTTAATGACCTGGTGATACTGTTCGCTGACATTTGGCGCCAAAATGAAAGTATCGGCGTTACTTTATGCAATAATACGATTATAACCCAATATGTGATCAAAAGGATCTTACACTCGAAACTCATACAATACTATTTATATTACATACTACATGTATTAATTACTCCATGTCATTGTACTGGTGTGTGTTTTAGGTTTATTTATCGTCGCCACCGGTTGCTCATATGAGCGACGTCTCCTGAAGAGATTAGTCATTTTAGATATTTGGAAGATAGTGCAATGATACAGAGAGAGACCAATTCCAGAGTCTGCTCTGGTTCGTTTACGTGCATGGTGTACAACATCGACACGAGACCTCGGTTTAACGTAGGGTCAGAGGGGGGATCGAACCTGTGATCCCTGGATTACCAGTCCAGCGTGTTACCACTGGACTACATATCCGTCTGTAGGCATACCTAAATGTCAGCACTGAATTAGTTTATACATATTTATTTTAGCTCGATTGCGAAACAAGTTCTTACAACTTATACTAATCACTCTCGAGACCTCATTCCTGATTGAATCCAGGAGAGAATGTATGCGTGTAGCCAAAATAATATTTATCCTCAAAGAAATCGATGTACATTTATATATTGATATTGCTTCATTGGGTGTTAGTGGTCCCTACACTAAGCAGCCAACCTGCATTAAGTAGGCAGTTTTCAGATTCCCATTATGTTACTTCTGTACATTTAACCTCTATTAAACAGCCACATAAACTAAGCAGCCAGTCAGAGACTCCGCTTACTGGCTACTTAACACAAGTTTGACTATACAAAACCACCTACAAATTGACAACAACCATTATCGTATAGTATTTCATAAAAGTATTTACCTTCTTAAACTGATCGACATGATCAGCACTTCACATGACTGTAGTATGTGACGGAAGAACAAAAACATGAGTATTTGAAACTTTCTGTTGCCTCTGTAGTATGCTGAGGAACGAGGTCATCACCTACAATGGATGCATTGTTAGCAGTTTACATGACTGTAGTATGTGACGGCAGAACAAAAACATGAGTATTTGAAACTTATTGCTGCCTCTTCAGTATACTCTGGAACGAGGTCACCACATACATTGTCAGCAGTTCACATGACTGCAGTATACGACAGCACAACAAAAAACTTACTGCTGCCTCTTCAATATGCTGAGGAACGAGGTCACCACCTACATTGTCAGCACTTCACATGACTGCGGTATACGACGGCAGAACAAAAACATGAGTATTTGAAACTTTCTGCTGCCTCTTCAATATACTGTGGAACGAGGTCACCACCTACAACGATACATTGTCAGCACTTCACATGACTGCTGAATACGACGGGAGAACAAAAACATGAGTATTTGAAACTTTCTGTTGCCTCTTCAGTATACTGTGGAACGAGGTCACCACATACATTGTCAGCACTTCACATGACTGCAGTATGTGACGGAAGAACAAAAACATGAGTATTTGAAACTTTCTGCTACCTCTTCAATATACTGTGGAACGAGGTCACCACCTACATTGTCAGCACTTCACATGACTGCAGTATACGACAGCAGAACACAATCATGAGTATTTGAAACTTTCTGTTGCCTCTTCAGTATACTGTGGAACGACGTCACCACCTACATTTTCTTTCGGGTTCTACGCCTGCATCAGCACCATTTTGGGCTACACGGTTATTGGTAGGTGGGTGGTGTAACTTTAGATCTACACGACTATCGGGTAGTGAATTTGGTACGCGCGTTCAAGCGATAATCAACTAGTTTCGGGTAGCGAATTTGGTACGCGCGTTCAAGCGATAATCAACTAGTTTATGTAATATGCCATAGGAAATGACGTCATTTCCACCATTTACTCACGAGACAATTTATAATTTTCAATAATTGAACAAACACTCAAAATGAAATTCAATTTAGAAGTCTACGAATTTGACCAAATGGTAATATGCACCAAATGTCTTCCTTTTCTGCACTATTTGATGCACCCACAATCTGTGATATCCACAACCACAGTAAGAATGTTCTACATTCTCGACAGGATATCCACAACCACAGTAAGAATGTTCTGCAATCTCGACAGGATATCCACAACCACAGTAAGAATGTTCTACATTCTCGACAGGATATCCACAACCACAGTAAGAATGTTCTACAATCTCGACAGGATATCCACAACCACAGTATGAATGTTCTGCAATCTCGACAGGATATCCACAACCACAGTAAGAATGTTCTACAATCTCGACAGGATATCCACAACCACAGTAAGAATGTTCTGCAATCTCGACAGGATATCCACAACCACAGTATGAATGTTCTGCAATCTCGACAGGATATCCACAACCACAGTATGAATGTTCTGCAATCTCGACAGGATATCCACAACCACAGTAAGAATGTTCTGCAATCTCGACAGGATATCCACAACCACAGTAAGAATGTTCTGCATTCTCGACAGGATATCCACAACCACAGTAAGAGTGTTCTGCAATCTCGACAGGATAACCCCAGTAAGAATGTTCTGCAGTCTCGACAGGATAACCACAGTAAGAATGTTCTGCAGTCTCGACAGGATATCCACAACCACAATATGAATGTTCTACATTCCCGACAGGATATCCACAACCACAGTATGAATGTTCTGCAATCTCGACAGGATATCCACAACCACAGTAAGAATGTTCTGCAATCTCGACAGGATATCCACAACCACAGTAAGAATGTTCTGCAATCTCGACAGGATATCCACAACCACAGTAAGAATGTTCTGCATTCTCGACAGGATATCCACAACCACAGTAAGAGTGTTCTGCAATCTCGACAGGATAACCCCAGTAAGAATGTTCTGCAGTCTCGACAGGATAACCACAGTAAGAATGTTCTGCAGTCTCGACAGGATATCCACAACCACAATATGAATGTTCTACATTCCCGACAGGATATCCACAACCACAGTATGAATGTTCTGCAATCTCGACAGGATATCCACAACCACAGTAAGAATGTTCTGCAATCTCGACAGGATATCCACAACCACAGTAAGAATGTTCTGCAATCTCGACAGGATATCCACAACCACAGTAAGAATGTTCTGCAATCTCGACAGGATATCCACAACCACAGTAAGAATGTTCTACAATCTCGACAGGATATCCACAACCACAGTACGAATGTTCTGCAATCTCGACAGGATATCCACAACCACAGTAAGAATGTTCTACAATCTCGACAGGATATCCACAACCACAGTAAGAATGTTCTACATTCTCGACAGGATATCCACAACCACAGTAAGAATGTTCTACATTCTCGACAGGATATCCACAACCACAGAAAGAATGTTCTGCAATCTCGATAGGATATCCACAACCACAGTAAGAATGTTCTGCAATCTCGACAGGATATCCACAACCACAGTAAGAATGTTCTGCAATCTCGACAGGATATCCACAACCACAGTAAGAATGTTCTACATTCCCGACAGGATATCCACAACCACAGTAAGAATGTTCTACATTCTCGACAGGATATCCACAACCACAGTAAGAATGTTCTACATTCCCGACAGGATATCCACAACCACAGTAAGAATGTTCTACAATCTCGACAGGATATCCACAACCACAGTAAGAATGTTCTGCATTCTCGACAGGATATCCACAACCACAGTAAGAATGTTCTGCAATCTCGACAGGATATCCACAACCACAGTAAGAATGTTCTGCAATCTCGACAGGATATCCACAATCACAGTAAGAATGTTCTGCAATCTCGACAGGATATCCACAACCACAGTAAGAATGTTCTGCAATCTCGACAGGATACACAACCACAGTAAGAATGTTCTGCAATCTCGACAGGATAAACCCAGTAAGAATGTTCTGCAATCTCGACAGGATAAACACAATATGAATGTCTGCAATCTCGACAGGTATCCACAACCACAGTAAGAATGTTCTGCATTCCGACAGGATATCCACAACCACAGTAAGAATGTTCTGCATCTCGACAGGATATCCACAACCACAGTAAGAATGTTCTGCATTCTCGACAGGATATCCACAACCACAGTAAGAATGTTCTGCATTCTCGACAGGATATCCACAACCACAGTAAGAATGTTCTGCATTCTCGACAGGATATCCACAACCACAGTAAGAATGTTCTACATTCTCGACAGGATATCCACAAGCACAGTAAGAATGTTCTGCATTCTCGACAGGATATCCACACTCACAGTAAGAATGTTCTGCATTCCCGACAGGATATCCACAACCACAGTAAGAATGTTCTGCATTCTCGATAGGATATCCACAACCACAGTAAGAATGTTCTACATTCTCGACAGGATATCCACAACCACAGTAAGAATGTTCTGCATTCTCGACAGGATATCCACAACCACAGTAAGAATGTTCTACATTCTCGACAGGATATCCACAAGCACAGTAAGAATGTTCTGCATTCTCGACAGGATATCCACACTCACAGTAAGAATGTTCTGCATTCCCGACAGGATATCCACAACCACAGTAAGAATGTTCTGCATTCTCGATAGGATATCCACAACCACAGTAAGAATGTTCTACATTCTCGACAGGATATCCACAACCACAGTAAGAATGTTCTGCATTCTCGACAGGATATCCACAACCACAGTAAGAATGTTCTACATTCTCGACAGGATATCCACAACCACAGTAAGAATGTTCTGCATTCTCGACAGGATATCCACAACCACAGTAAGAATGTTCTACATTCCCGACAGGATATCCACAACCACAGTAAGAATGTTCTGCAGTCTCGACAGGATATCCACAACCACAATATGAATGTTCTACATTCCCGACAGGATATCCACAACCACAGTATGAATGTTCTACCAATGCTCATAACCCTTTCCCTCATATAAGCACCTATTGACACCATTACCAATCCGACATACCTTGACAATGTAGTGGCCAAACCAATGCTCATAACCCTTTCCCTCATAGAAGCACCTCTTGACGCCATTACCAATCGGACATACCTTGACAATGTAGTAGCCAAACCAATGTTTCATAAACCCTTTTCCCTCAGTAGAAACCTCTTGTGACATTTACCAATACGACATACATTGACAATGTAGTTATTGTTTATATTTCGGGTGTTTACGCCTGCTCAGCCCATTTTGCTCTATCGCCGCTGGCAGTTTTACTTACACAACACCTTTTCCTGGCAGTCTCCAGCGGTTAGCCAGTACTTGCTTCAACAACCTCCGTAGAAACTGCCAACTTTTTCATATAAGCACCTTTGATGCCATTACGAGTAGGGCATTTGACAATGTAGTGGCCAAACCTGTTCATAAACCTTTCCCTCATAGAAGCACCTCTTTGTGACATTACCAATACGACATACATTGACAATGTAGTAGCCAAACCAATGTTCATAACCCTTTCCCTCATAGAAGCACCTCTTGATGTCATTACCAATACGACATACATTGACAATGTAGTAGCCAAACCAATGTTCATAACACTTTCCCTCATAGAAGCACCTCTTGACGCCATTACTAATAGGACATATATTGACAATGTAGTAGCCAAACCAATGCTCATAACCCTTTCCCTCATATAAGCACCTATTGACGCCATTACCAATAGGACATACATTGACAATGTAGTGGCCAAGCCAATGCTCATAACCCTTTCCCTCATAGAAGCACCTCTTGACGCCATTACCAATAGGACATACATTGACAATGTAGTAGCCAAACCAATGTTCATAATAAAGTCCAGAATCTCATGTAGTCCCAGTAATATCTATGAAGGTGGGATAGATATGGCGACTACTTATCCACTGCATGATAGCTAAATGGATTTCGTTTGTATGGAGATATAATAGTATATTAACCTAAACCTCTATGAAGGAAAGGGTTAAGTCATTGTATGTTTTATGTATCCTGAGAAGTAGTTGTTAATAAGTTCATCCTTGATCTAATCGAGGTTGATAACTGATCTCTTAAAATATTTAGTTACGCGCTAGTGCTGTAACTGAATTTCACAATTTAATTTTAGTTGTTTTAACAATGTTTTAATTTGACAATTAGTTTATACACATATATTTAGCTCGATTGCTAAACAAGTTCCTATAACTTATATTAATCACTCTCGAGACCTCATTCCTGATGGAATCCATCGCCACGAGGGAGAGAGAAGAGGCAACGTGGAAATGCCTTGCCTAAGGGCACAGTCGTAACGGCTCCAGCGAGGCTTTGAAATTAGCCACTACTCCTCAGTTTTACCTCGTACATATTAAGTTTATTAGTTTCGTATTGTAATAATATCAATATGATCATGTTTGTATGACACGTGATAGTCTGCAGTATTTCTCCTGTACAGTCTACATCTCTTATGTCGAATTCCGTCGGACCGAACAAAATACTTCGACATAACCGAAGATTGACTTAACGAAATTCGATTAAACAGATCCATTTATATGTAAGATGATAGTTAGCTGAAACGGGACTTTGATAACCGGATCATTCAACATTACCGACTTTGACATAACGGATGTAGACTGTATTAATGAATGGCTATGTACTGTTGTATATTGCTCATGCTTTGTTTTATTTATTGTATATGTACATAGATGAGACAATAATAAAGATTAAAACTAAGTTATATACTATACAGTCAAACCTGTATTAAGCAGCCAGCTAGGGGAATCGCACAAAGTGGCTGCTTAGCACAGATGGCTGCTTAATACATGTCAAATGTGAAAACGAAATACGAAGGATTCCATCAAAGATATATCACATCTTTATTACAAAACACAAACTGAACAACTAAAAATATTCCAAAATGTTTAAAATTATGTATTTATATACTTATTGTTTTTCATGTAAAAACACATGTATCAGAAGTGTGCGTTTTCTATGTCTTCTAGTATACAATGTAGCCAAGGTACATAATTAGTATACTTGCATGTTGTTATTAATACATAGTATTACATATCTAGACAAAAAAGCTCATGAATCTCGCAGCGTCATTGCATTCGCCTACTTGCTCTTAGCATGTATATGCTTTATGCAATAAACAAGTTGATTGACTGTATCTATAGGTTTACAGTCTTCACGAAAGCCGTCGGACCGCCGGACATGTCAAATTTCAGAAATGTCCGACGACTTTTTGCAGTTTATCGGTCCTA
>CM026395.1:58510476-58540903 GCA_014843695.1 Archivesica marissinica
CCTCCTATCTGGGACTGCCCAGTATATATGTGTGTCCTCCTGCCCAGTATATATGTGTGTCCTCCTATCTGGGACTGCCCAGTATATATGTGTGTCCTCCTGCCCAGTATATATGTGTGTCCTCCTATCTGGGACTGCCCAGTATATATGTGTGTATATGTGTGTATATCTGGGACTGCCCAGTATAGATGGGCATCCTCCTATCTGGGCTTGCCCAGTATATATGGGCATCCTCCTATCTGGGCTTGCCCAGTATATATGGGCATCCTCCTCCTATCTGGGCCTGCCCAGTATATATGGGCGTCTTCCTATCTGGGCCTGCCCAGTCTTTAATAAGATGTTGTTCCAAGTTGAAATAGTCTTTACCGATATGGTCTGGATCTAAGTATGTTACATTGCATAGTTAGTACAGATTGACCTGTCATTCTAGGGGTCATGTGAATATTCATAGTATATTGTTGAAAAGGAGTAATGGAAGATTTCTAACATTCATTTTAAGTTAACATAATCCTATGCTACCTCACATTGGAAACTATATGGTCTGTTCTGTATAAATAATGTGTACCATCTATTGTTGTGCTCAAATAATTGGTGTAGCATGTGCGTATGTGGTACAGATTCACCTCTCTTTGTAATCTATTATTTGCATGCAATTATAGAGGGTAGACTTAAATAATATGGATATGATAGGATTATGAACAATGATCAATGTACACGAAATTTATACCGTACTAATTGCCTATAAAACAGGATATTAATCATCAGATTATGGCTTCAACGTGGCTTCCTGTCTTATAAGTGAGCGATAAAAAAATATTAAGAAAAATAATTTGAAATTTTTCATTATTTATTTAAAATCAGTTTGTTCCGACAATAGGCTGTTACGATTGTGTCCTTAGGCAAGGAATTTAAATTCCACGTTGCCTCTTCTCTCTCCCTCGTGGCGATGGATTCCATCAGGAATGAAGCCTCGAGAGTGATTAATATACGTTGTAAAAACTTGTTTCACAATCAAGCTAAAATAAATTTGTATAAACTAAAATGCCTCCACACACCATAGCCACTTAAATATCATAACCTGGGAACGTTGGTCCTTTCCATAAAATGGGCACGTAGCTGAGAGAATTTTGAAATGTATATAAATTTTGATTTTACAGTAAATTCTTCTCATAATGGGATATACAATGGAAAGCGATATTTCCACGTGCCGAGAGGTCATGGTGCTATGGTTAAATATACGGAGGTCATGCCAATGAAACAACCAGACAAACGACCGCCAATGACGGGAAATCCCATGTTTCCCAGCTGGCATGAGGTGCAGAGACGGCGGAAAGAAAGAAATGAAAAGTAAGTAACGTACAAATAGATATTGAATAAACTAAAGTTTGTTATACATTATATTATTGTACAAATGTTCGGAATGACACAAATCAAAGCATTCAACTGGATATTTCAGTAACTAAAGCTTAACCCTTTCAACACCACAGACCTCTAAATAGGCTTACAAAAAGTGTAGATCCAGATGAGCCGGTTCGTGACGAGCCGTCTCATCAGGATCTGCACTTTTTTCAAGTAATATAACTAATTTTAGACAAAATTACCCATCTTGATAAATGAACTGGTCCGAATGTAACTTTCTTATTCATTTATTGGTCTAAGAATATCATGGAACAGTCCATGTGAGTTACTTGGTGTTGAATGGGTTAATACTGTAAAATATTATAATTTCGCAAACACTTTATTTCGTGATTTTCTAAATGAAATCATGGCTGTTCGATTAGTGCAGTGGTTATCATGCTCTTGCTTCTCACCAATGCGACCCAGGTTCGATCCTCGGACCAGGAAGTATGTGAGATGGTATGGTGGTCGCCAGGTGGGTTTTCTCCGGGTACTCCGGTTTCCTCCCACACGAATGACCACATTTACGCTTTCATCCGCGCCAACGAGAGTGATTAATATAAGTTGTTAAAGCTTGTTTCGCAATCGTTGTAAAATAAAATAAGTTTAAACTAATGAAATTATGTAGGTCAATATTATCATTTGGTATGGTTGAGTTGTTACGGTCGCTGACTTGTATATCACTGTAAACTGTCATCACTGATGGTCACGAGTTCGAACCCAGCTCAGACCGTGTCCTTTATATGAAATAGTTGGCCGTTTCTTATGGAGGTTGGTGCACCAAGTTGACCGCTGGAGCCTGCCCCGGAAAGGTGTTGTTATGTAAACTGCCCGTCGCTCAAATGGGCAACTGGTAGTGACGTTAAATAAGCTTAAATAATAAAAAAATAAAATGATCATGAAATATGACTGACTAAAGTAAATATTTATGGATTATGTTACACAGGCTACAGACAATCTATGCCAGTGCTGGAATGACAGGGCCCCAGTTTGTTGAGCCTTATTTGTCCCCACCCAAGACAGCAGCTGGGTCTAGGACATCTTCGCTCACCAAAGGATTCAGAGAACCCAAAATACACATTGGTGATCCTAATGACATAGCATTACGGGTAAGTGCCATTCAGGCCCCTTGCCAGAGGGGGGGGGGGGGATAAAACAAATGCTGGTTGTATCTCCCTGCAGAGGGGTGCAACTCCCCCGAAAAAGGGAGCCGTCTGTTTGCAGTGGGTGACATCCCGTAAGCCGGAGAAGAGGATACTGGTGGTTGAGGTGACTGCACTGTTACGATTTTGTAGTTCCCAGCACACTACTTTGGCCTCTGATTCGGTGTAGATGTGGTGGTCGTATTAGCCTGGTACGATCAAGTGGCTGGTCACGCCAGGCCCTAGGACAAGCCATGTTTATGTTTACATGTCCAACTTTATTGCTTTGCTATTTTCAAACCTTCTATAATACTTTAAACAGTATATACGTCATATTTTTCGTTCACAATATATACCTTTTCTATGACTTTTCACTTAGCTCATTACACATTTACCTAGTATGTTACACACACATATTGTTTAATTTTCTGTCTTAGAAGGCGGTGGCTCAGGGCTAATTGGGCGGGTACGTTAACGATCCATCCTGAACCATGTCAATTCATGGCCGATCTGGTGATGTTTGGATCGCGAAATATTCGTTCGAGTATATTACTTGAGTATCCCTGGCACGTGTGAGCCGGATATTCCGTTCCATTTACGTGTCCCCTTGTCGGACTCCATGGAGGGTGGGGGCTACATGTGATGCACTTGATGAATAATTTAATATGGATACCCCAAAGAAAAAACGACCGCATAACAAACTAGACTGTGATGACACAGGAGGTGAGAACTCACCAACCATCCAATTTACACAAGATTTCTAATCATAGAATCCACTGACACAAGTAAAAAAAGTACGACCCTCTCTCCTTTTGTTATAGAAAAAACGATCGAGAGTATTGCAGGAGTTCCGAAATCAGTAATAATGTTCCGAACGGAAAACCTGCTTATTGGAGTAGGCAATCTTCATCACTCTCGCAATTTACTTTCTCTGACATCATTCTTCAATGTTCTTTGCAAGTGTTATCCACACCACTCTCTCAACTCATCAAGAGGGGTAATTCGTTGCCCTGACCGTGCTGGCGTTGCCGAGACTGAGATGAGCTTCGAGAACAACATGTCACTGCAGCTAGACGCATTAAAATTAAAAGAGACAATAGAGAAATACAAACAAACACAATCATTCTCACATCTTGCACTCCTATCTTACCACGTACACTCAAAATTGGCTATTTACTTACCAAAGTGGACATTTATGTCCCAAATCCCCTTCAATGCTACAACTGTTTTAAATTTGGACACAACAAGACCAATTGTAAAACTGAAAAGGTGTGTCACATGTGTGCTGGAAATGGTCACTCTCACAACGACGACACATGTCGACATCCAATATCATGTGTGAATTGCAGTGAACCACATTCAGCCAAGTCTCGCAACTGCAAAACCGGGAAGATAGAGCGTGAAGTTCTCCAGGTCAAATTCACACAGAGTGTTGCATTCCCAGAGGCTAGGAAAATTGTCAACTCCAGATACAATACACCAGCAGCAACATATTCCTCTCCAAAATCACATGCACACTCAAAATATTATCAGGGACTATATACTACAGTATACTGATGTGTTAATGGGCTCAAAAATATACCTGCAATAAACGTTTCTTTCTTTCAAATTTATGGTTGTTGTTACTATGGTAATGTCATCAAAGGACTTTACACTCGTGGTGATTTCATAAATATGGGATGAAATCACCACTCCCGTAAGATCCTATATTTATTACACTAGTTCATACAAATTTATTTTAGCTCGATTGCGAAACAAGTTCTTACAACTTCTATTTAACCGTTGGAGCCTGCCCAGGAAAGGTGTTGTTAAGTAAACTGCCCGCCGGCGATATAGCCCGAAATGGTGCTGATGCAGGCGTAAAACATAACTTCTATTAATCACGCTCGAGACCTCATTCCTGATGGAATCCATCGCCACGAGGGAGAGAGAATTTATTACACTCATTGAAAGCCGTGGAATAACACATTTTATTCCTCACTGATTGGCGCTGTATGTTAAAATGTTGTCAACATGAACAGGTTCGGACTCGAGCTGTCAGTGACGTCATTCATTTTTATAACGTCATTTATGGTCATCTAAGTAGGATGTTCTAGTGCCGTTGTAGGTCACGGTTGCATCGTTTTATATCATAAAAGCATAGAGTAAAAAGAATATTTGATTGCTTAAGTGAATGAGCAAATAGTATTTCACTTATTGACATAGAAATGTATGTATCGTGTACATGAACTGTGTATCGTGTACATGAACTGTGTATCATGTACATGAACTATGTATCATGTACATGAACTTGTATCATATACATGAACTGTGTATCATATACAAGAAATGTATGTATCGTGTACATGAATTGTATATCATGTACATGAACTGTGTATTGTGTACATGAACTGTGTATTGTGTACATGAACTGTGTATCATATACATGTATACATGAACTGTATACCATGTACATGAACTGTGTATTGTATACATGAACTGTATATTGTATACATGAACTGTATATCATGTACATGAACTGTGTATTGTATACATGGACTGTATATCGTGTACATGAACTGTATATTGTGTACATGAACTGTGTATTGTATACATGAACTGTATATTGTATACATGAACTGTGTATACATGAACTGTATATTGTGTACATGAACTGTGTATCATATACATGAACTATGTATCATGTACATGTATACATGAACTGTATATCATGTACATGAACTGTGTATTGTATACATGAACTGTATATTGTATACATGAACTGTATATTGTATACATGAACTGTATATCATGTACATGAACTGTATATCATGTACATGAACTGTGTGTATTGTATACATGAACTGTATATCGTGTACATGAACTGTATATCGTGTACATGAACTGTGTATTGTATACATGAACTGTATATTGTATACATGAACTGTATATCATGTACATGAACTGTGTGTATTGTATACATGAACTGTATATCGTGTACATGAACTGTGTATTGTATACATGAACTGTATAGTGTATACATGAACTGTATATCATGTACATGAACTGTGTATACATGAACTGTATATCGTGTACATGAACTGTGTATTGTATACATGAACTGTATATTGTATACATGAACTGTATATCATGTACATGAACTGTGTATACATGAACTGTATATCGTGTACATGAACTGTGTATACATGAACTGTATATTGTATACATGAACTGTATATCGTGTACATGAACTGTGTATACATGAACTGTATATCGTGTACATGAACTGTGTATTGTATACATGAACTGTATATTGTATACATGAACTGTATATCGTGTACATGAACTGTGTATTGTATACATGAACTGTATATTGTATACATGAACTGTATATGTGTACATGAACTGTGTATTGTATACATGAACTGTATATTGTATACATGAACTGTATATCGTGTACATGAACTGTGTATACATGAACTGTATATCGTGTACATGAACTGTGTATTGTATACATGAACTGTATATCGTGTACATGAACTGTGTATTGTATACATGAACTGTATATTGTATACATGAACTGTATATCGTGTACATGAACTGTGTATTGTATACATGAACTGTATATTGTATACATGAACTGTATATCATGTACATGAACTGTATATCGTGTACATGAACTGTATATTGTATACATGAACTGTATATCGTGTACATGAACTGTGTATTGTATGCATGAACTGTATATTGTATACATGAACTGTATATCATGTACATGAACTGTATATCATGTACATGAACTGTATATCGTGTACATGAACTGTATATTGTATACATGAACTGTATATCGTGTACATGAACTGTGTATTGTATACATGAACTGTATATCATGTACATGAACTGTATATCATGTACATGAACTGTATATCATGTACATGAACTGTATATCGTGTACATGAACTGTATATTGTATACATGAACTGTATATCGTGTACATGAACTGTGTATTGTATACATGAACTGTATATCGTGTACATGAACTGTATATTGTATACATGAACTGTATATCGTGTACATGAACTGTATATTGTATACATGAACTGTATATCATGTACATGAACTGTATATTGTATACATGAACTGTATATCATGTACATGAACTGTGTATTGTATACATGAACTGTATATCATGTACATGAACTGTATGTTGTATACATGAACTGTATATCATGTACATGAACTGTGTATTGTATACATGAACTGTGTATTGTATACATGAACTGTATATCATGTACATGAACTGTGTATTGTATACATGAACTGTATATTGTATACATGAACTGTATATCGTGTACATGAACTGTGTATTGTATACATGAACTGTATATCATGTACATGAACTGTGTATTGTATGCAAGAAACCAAGCCCGGTATAAACAAACCTACCATATTTATACTTCAGGATGTAAAGAAGAAGTCACAAATAGATACCAAACGTAAAGTGTTGAAAGAAGACCGAGATCAGAAGGAGATGGCGCGGTTCCGGGAGCATTTTGGTGGCGGCCCCGAGGCTGACAGACTCGCACTGACTTTGAAAAAATTGAAATTAGCATATCAAGAAGGGAAGGAGCTTGTACGGCATCGATCCACGAGAGACCACGATGTCATGTCAGATTCTGGACTAAGTGACTTCTAACTGTTATGTTTGGAGGATCTGAAAATATGATGTAGTGAACACAGAAATAGGGTTTTTTCTAGATCGGAATGGCAGGATGCCCCATCCTGCCCTTTTTAGCATCGCCCTTTAGCCCCGCCCATTTGCCTTTTAAAAAAAGAATTTCCTATATTTGTTTTTATATAACCCTCAACAGGTGAGTGCCTTCAGGTGGGCATACCTTCGGGCGGGCATACCTTCGGGCGGGCATTCCTTCAGGCGGGCATCACCAAAATGTACCACCTTACTGTCCCTTTGATCAATCACCGTCAGTTGGCAAAATGTTCTAGGGGCTAACCCCAAAATCCCCCCCCAGACCTCATCACGGCTAAAAATGCACCCTGCATCTTTTTTCCGCTCTAGACTAAACCCTACAGAAATGACCTAAATTTCAAAGCCAAATCAGTATTTTTCTCTCATGTCTGTACTACATTGATGGATTATGATCACAGTTATTAAATGTATTGCCACCACTGAAGCAGTTAATTATTCTACTGAAATGATTACATAATGTTATTCTAATCATCTCTTTGTGTTAGTTTGTCCGTCCGCGCTGAATACTGAGAATATTTATAACTCTCTCTATTCATTTCTTATAACTTGTTGAGTAAATTTAGTGCAATTTATGGCGCTTTTTCAAAATTGGGCTTTAATTAAGTTTTGCATGTAAGTTGCTATCAAGTACATTGAATAGTCATTTAATTAATGTCCGTATTAAATTGTTACATTACATACGGCTTGCCACTAAAGAAACTTACATCAGTACTTGGAACTCGGCACCATATAGTGTGAACTGATGTGCGGACCTACACTCACTCACTATACTTAGCAAATCTTGTTAATGTTTTGCATGCAAATCACAATGAAAGTAACCACTATATGTATGTCACTGATCAATGCTTTGGATAGAATATGCTATCTTGCAGACAGATCTTCTTTAAAACGTTATCCAGTTGTTAAGTTTTGGGATCCCTGCCTATGCAACCTAAAGCTGGGTTAGTGAAACCTGGAGACACACAAACTTTGGGTCTACTTTATGTACAATTGACATTGTTCAGTGAATCAAGGTGTCAAGTTAACAAATGAATCACCGTATATTCCCAGCCATAATTCGTGGGTCAAATATTTGTCTGAGAAAGCTGATTTTAAGTGGGATCGTTCCATAACTCGAGGGTACTTTGTGGACTTATGACATTCGATATGACAAAGGTTTTTTGTCTCATTTTTTAATAAAACTGGGCTCAATTTGAGATATCTGGTTAACTTTACAGTGCATTACAAATCATAAAAAAGATTCTGTTGCACAACAGTAATTTAATAAGCTTGTGCATCAGTTTTATCTATGGTTTATAATGTAAATGATTGTCTAAACCAATTGTTATTTTAACCCTTTCCCTCATAGAAGCACCTCTTAACGCCATTACCAATACGACATACATTGACAGTGTAGTAGCCAAACCAATGTTCATAATAATAGCCAGAATCTCATGTAGTACCAGTAATATCTATGGAGGTGGGATAGATATGGCCACTACTTATCCACTGCATGATAGCTAAATGGTTGTCGTTTGTATGGAGATATAATGGTATATTACCCTAAATCTCTATGAAGTCCCAGTAATATCTATGGAGGTGGCATAGATATGGCGACTACTTATCCACTGCATGATAGCTAAATGGCTGTCGTTTGTATGGAGATATAATAGTATATTAACCTAAATCTCTATGAAGTCCCAGTAATATCTATGTAGGTGAGATAGATATGGCCACTACTTATCCACTGCATGATAGCTAAATGGCTGTCGTTTGTATGGAGATATAATAGTATATTAACCTAAATCTCTATGAAGTCCCAGTAATATCTATGTAGGTGGGATAGATATGGCCACTACTTATCCACTGCATGATAGCTAAATGGCTGTCGTTTGTATGTAGATATAATAGTATATTAACCTAAATCTCTATGAAGTCCCAGTAATATCTATGGAGGTGGCATAGATATGGCGACTACTTATCCACTGCACTATAGCTAAATGGCTGTCGTTTGTATGGAGATATAATAGTATATTAACCTAAATCTCTATGAAGTCCCAGTAATATCTATGTAGGTGGGATAGATATGGCCACTACTTATCCACTGCATGATAGCTAAATGGCTGTCGTTTGTATGTAGATATAATAGTATATTAACCTAAATCTCTATGAAGTCCCAGTAATATCTATGGAGGTGGCATAGATATGGCGACTACTTATCCACTGCACTATAGCTAAATGGCTGTCGTTTTTATGGAGATATAATAGTATATTAACCTAAATCTCTATGAAGTCCCAGTAATATCTATGTAGGTGGGATAGATATGGTGACTACTTATCCACTGCACTATAGCTAAATGGCTGTTGTTTTTATGGAGATATAATAGTATATTAACTAAATCTCTATGAAGGAAAGGGTTAAAACAAAAACATATAAAGTTCCAACACATAAAAAAAAGGTTTTTTCTTCAATATTTTTGTTACTTCTTATTTCTCAGCCATAAGTCGACACATTTCAACACATTACTTTCAACCTGGCTGAGAAAAAGGTTGACCTATGGCCAGGAATATACGGTAAACAAGATTGATGAGTAACATGTGATCAACAGAGATTAATGAATCAACCATGCATTTATGTTATATTTTATATCTGTATACATATTTAATGTTGCTCAGAATTGTCTACAGTCGGTAACTATAGTAACTCTGCATATACTATATTTGTGTATGATAATAATTAGTTTATTTGATAACAATTTATATTAGCTCGATTACGAAACAAGTTCCTACAACTTATATAAATCACTCTCGAGACCTCCTGATGTAATCCACTACCACGAGAGAGAAGTGGTAATGTGGAATTTAAATGGCTTGCCTAAGGGCACAATCGTACAGCTGGGCGCGAACTCGGGGCCTTTCGCGAGCTTGTTACCACGACTTGCACTTCCACACTTAATATTTGTAGAGTATAATGCATTGGTTGTCATCGTTGGCTATCATCGGACAGGGTGAGCCGGATGTCTGAAATACTGCACATAGGGGCATCTGAGGTCGTCCTCCACCAATAATAGCTGGAGAGTCGCTATATGACCCAAGCAGTGGGTGCGAATTTAAACTCTAAAATCAAAGTCATTTGTACTACATATAAATCGTACACTATTGCTCATATACCAGTGTTGTTTAGTGTATAATTTTGCGCTCAATGTTTAGTAAAGTATTGAGTTTTGTTTAACTTTTGTGAGTAGTTTATAGTTTTTATGTTTTAACCATGTGAGACTGGGTTTTGTTTCTTACATTTTCCGCATTGTTCATATACATTTAAAGCGACACTACATCAGAGAAAATGCAAATTTCTACAGAATGTATTGTCCTAAAGGCTATTATATGGTATATAATTTGAACTACCGGTAATAAACAAATGTCGTATACGCGGTTTGTTGACATAACAAAATAATATAAATAGGGTCGACGTCCATGCGTAATGCAACTCGTGTATCGTGAATAACACGATTTATGGTACAGATTTACCGTTATATCTCACATGTGTGCCTGTACATATTTATTTGTAGACTAATCGTAGTTAAATTATCTCTAAACGACATTATCTCGCGTTTAGTATTGGCTCCGATGACAAACAAATGGCAATTCAGGAGAAATCCTACTTTCAATTTTGAAAGTTTATAGACCACAAAAAACACTGTTTATTGATTCAATGTTAGTGTTCGAATGTATTCGGAAGAATTTGTAGTAGCAACGCATTTATACGTGAAAACATGCATTGTATTTGCTTTTGGCTATGTAATGTCGCTTTAATGCTAGAGGGTGCTTTGTTATATTATAGCAGCTTGTTAAACAAATCATATATGTAGTAACTTTCTTGAATCTGGAAGCCAGAATATGTCGTCATATTTTAATGAAATAATGGTATAAATTATCACAATTTTAATTCAATTATATTCATAATGATGCTAGCATAAATTTTTTATAGTATTTGTAAAAAATGTAAAAAAAAAAAATTATGCGAATGTTTAACTCTTTCACTGCCAAATTGTTTAAATCGCTTTTGCAAACAACTTAGATCCAGACCAGCCGCAGCGTAACGCTGCGTCTGAACAGGATCTAAGTTGTTTGCTTCTCTGCCCAGTGCTTTAGCACTCCTATCCTAGTAGCAAATAGCACAGCAGAGCCTGATCAGCACGCAGCGTTACGCTGTGGCTGATCTGGCTCTATGCTGTTTGCAAATGTGTATTTATGCGACTTCGGCAGTGAAAGAGTTAAACAATTTACCATATTAAAATATGATGGGATCTTCCAACCTTTTAGAATATGTGTTGTGTATTAATTATATTGAAATACAATAAATCATATATTTTTAGCCACTTGTTTGTACTTGTAACATTTACCTGCACTGGTATAATTACCACTGATAACATACTTATATTAACCCATTCAACACCAAGTAACTCACATGGACTGGTCCATGATATTCATAAACCAATAAATGAATCAGAAAATCACATTTGGACAAGTTCATTTATCAAAATGGGTAATTATGTCTAAAAATAGTCATATCACTGGCAAAAAGTGCAGATCCTGATGAGACGGCTCGTCACGAGCCGGCTCATCTGGATCTACACTTTTTGTAAGCCTATTTAGAGGTATGTGGTGTTGAAAGTTAACTGTCTTAGAGTAGCAACATCGCTGGTTTGTTTATTACCTCCCTTGACAGATAAAGTCCGATTTATCCTTTTAGTTGGAATCCTTTGTTTTTATTGTTGTTCTCTAACCAGATGTTGTGGCAGGTCATCAAAGTCATGCTAATTAACCTGTAGCATGCTGTAGGCGAAATGAGCAGATAAAAAATGTGAAATATTTTCCCTTGAAAGTGGGGTTTTTAATTTCATTCAAATCATTCCATCAGGATCTGCTCATTTCGCCTACAGTGTGCTAAAGGTTAAGAAAAAATATCAACAGTGTTTTAATGGCCTGCACTCGATCAAGAACTCTGTTTTCCAGGTACTCCCAAGGAATCTGTGTTCCGGGTACTCCCGAGGAATCTGTGTTCCATGTACTCCCGAGGAATCTGTGTTCCATGTACTCACGAGGAATCTGTGTTCCAGGTACTCATGAGGAATCTGTGTTCCGGGTACTCATGAGGAATCTGTGTTCCATGTACTCATGAGGAATCTGTGTTCCAGGTACTCATGAGGACTCTGTGTTCCATGTACTCAGGAGGAATCTGTGTTCCATGTACTCACAAGGAATCTGTGTTCCATGTACTCAGGAGGAATCTGTGTTCAATGTACTCCCGAGGACTCTGTGTTCCAGGTACTCCCAAAGAATCTGTGTTCCAGGTACTCCCAAGGAATCTGTGTTCCAGGTACTCGTGAGGAATCTGTGTTCCATGTACTCCCGAGGACTCTTGTGTTCCAGGTACTCCCAAGGAATCTGTGTTCCATGTACTCCCGAGGACTCTGTGTTCCAGGTACTCCCAAGGAATCTGTGTTCCAGGTACTCAGGAGGAATCTGTGTTCCAGGTACTCACGAGGAATCTGTGTTCCATGTACTCAGGAGGAATCTGTGTTCCAGGTACTCCCAAGGAATCTGTGTTCCAGGTACTCAGGAGGACTCTGTGTTCCAGGTACTCCCAAGGAATCTGTGTTCCATGTACTCAGGAGGAATCTGTGTTCCAGGTACTCAGGAGGAATCTGTGTTCCAGGTACTCATGAGGACTCTGTGTTCCATGTACTCAGGAGGAATCTGTGTTCCAGGTACTCCCAAGGAATCTGTGTTCCAGGTACTCAGGAGGACTCTGTGTTCCAGGTACTCCCAAGGAAACTGTGTTCCATGTACTCAGGAGGAATCTGTGTTCCAGGTACTCAGGAGGAATCTGTGTTCCAGGTACTCATGAGTACTCTGTGTTCCATGTACTCAGGAGGAATCTGTGTTCCATGTACTCACAAGGAATCTGTGTTCCATGTACTCACAAGGAATCTGTGTTCCAGGTACTCAGGAGGAATCTGTGTTCAATGTACTCCCGAGGACTCTGTGTTCCAGGTACTCCCAAAGAATCTGTGTTCCAGGTACTCCCAAGGAATCTGTGTTCCAGGTACTCGTGAGGAATCTGTGTTCCATGTACTCCCGAGGACTCTTGTGTTCCAGGTACTCCCAAGGAATCTGTGTTCCATGTACTCCCGAGGACTCTGTGTTCCAGGTACTCCCAAGGAATCTGTGTTCCAGGTACTCAGGAGGAATCTGTGTTCCAGGTACTCGCGAGGAATCTGTGTTCCATGTACTCAGGAGGAATCTGTGTTCCAGGTACTCCCAAGGAATCTGTGTTCCAGGTACTCAGGAGGACTCTGTGTTCCAGGTACTCCCGAGGAATCTGTGTTCCATGTACTCAGGAGGACTCTGTGTTCCAGGTACTCAGGAGGAATCTGTGTTCCAGGTACTCACGAGGACTCTGTGTTCCATGTACTCACGAGGAATCTGTGTTCCATGTACTCACGAGGAATCTGTGTTCCATGTACTCACGAGGAATCTGTGTTCCAGGTACTCAGGAGGAATCTGTGTTCCATGTACTCACAAGGAATCTGTGTTCCATGTACTCACGAGGAATCTGTGTTCCAGGTACTCCCGAGGACTCTGTGTTCCAGGTACTCCCGAGGAATCTGTGTTCCAGGTACTCCCAAGGAATCTGTGTTCCAGGTACTCGCGAGGAATCTGTGTTCCATGTACTCCCGAGGACTCTGTGTTCCAGGTACTCCCAAGGAATCTGTGTTCCAGGTACTCACGAGGAATCTGTGTTCCAGGTACTCAGGAGGAATCTGTGTTCCAGGTACTCGCGAGGAATCTGTGTTCCATGTACTCAGGAGGAATCTGTGTTCCAGGTACTCCCAAGGAATCTGTGTTCCAGGTACTCCCAAGGAATCTGTGTTCCATGTACACCCAAGGAATCTGTGTTCCAGGTACTCAGGAGGACTCTGTGTTCCAGGTACTCGCGAGGAATCTGTGTTCCAGGTACTCACGAGGAATCTGTGTTCCAGGTACTCGCGAGGACTCTGTGTTCCAGGTACTCACGAGGACTCTGTGTTCCATGTACTCACGAGGAATCTGTGTTCCAGGTACTCATGAGGAATCTGTGTTCCAGGTACTCACGAGGAATCTGTGTTCCATGTACTCACGAGGAATCTGTGTTCCATGTACTCATGAGGAATCTGTGTTCCAGGTACTCATGAGGACTCTGTGTTCCATGTACTCACGAGGAATCTG
Source organism: Archivesica marissinica (assembly GCA_014843695.1). Lineage (NCBI taxonomy): Eukaryota > Metazoa > Mollusca > Bivalvia > Venerida > Vesicomyidae > Archivesica > Archivesica marissinica. The sequence goes on from CM026395.1 coordinate 58,525,015, forward strand.
TGTTCCAGGTACTCGCGAGGACTCTGTGTTCCATGTACTCACGAGGAATCTGTGTTCCAGGTACTCCCGAGGAATCTGTGTTCCAGGTACTCCCAAGGAATCTGTGTTCCATGTACTCCCAAGGAATCTGTGTTCCATGTACTCAGGAGGAATCTGTGTTCCAGGTACTCCCGAGGACTCTGTGTTCCAGGTACTCCCAAGGAATCTGTGTTCCATGTACTCCCAAGGAATCTGTGTTCCATGTACTCCCGAGGACTCTGTGTTCCAGGTACTCCCAAGGAATCTGTGTTCCAGGTACTCCCGAGGAATCTGTGTTCCAGGTACTCCCAAGGAATCTGTGTTCCATGTACTCCCGAGGACTCTGTGTTCCAGGTACTCGTGAGGAATCTGTGTTCCAGGTACTCCCGAGGAATCTGTGTTCCAGGTACTCACGAGGAATCTGTGTTCCAGGTACTCCGAGGAATCTGTGTTCCATGTACTCAGGAGGAATCTGTGTTCCATGTACTCCCGAGGAATCTGTGTTCCAGGTACTCGTGAGGAATCTGTGTTCCAGGTACTCCCGAGGAATCTGTGTTCCAGGTACTCGTGAGGAATCTGTGTTCCATGTACTCCCGAGGAATCTGTGTTCCAGGTACTCCCAAGGAATCTGTGTTCCATGTACTCCCGAGGAATCTGTGTTCCAGGTACTCCCAAGGAATCTGTGTTCCAGGTACTCAGGAGGAATCTGTGTTCCAGGTACTCGCGAGGAATCTGTGTTCCATGTACTCAGGAGGAATCTGTGTTCCAGGTACTCCCAAGGAATCTGTGTTCCAGGTACTCCCAAGGAATCTGTGTTCCAGGTACTCCCGAGGAATCTGTGTTCCAGGTACTCAGGAGGAATCTGTGTTCCAGGTACTCACGAGGACTCTGTGTTCCAGGTACTCACGAGGAATCTGTGTTCCAGGTACTCACGAGGAATCTGTGTTCCATGTACTCACGAGGACTCTGTGTTCCAGGTACTCACGAGGACTCTGTGTTCCAGGTACTCCCGAGGAATCTGTGTTCCAGGTACTCACGAGGACTCTGTGTTCCATGTACTCACGAGGAATCTGTGTTCCAGGTACTCAGGAGGAATCTGTGTTCCATGTACTCCCGAGGAATCTGTGTTCCATGTACTCACGAGGACTTGGTGTTCCAGGTACTCACGAGGAATCTGTGTTCCAGGTACTCACGAGGACTCTGTGTTCCAGGTACTCACGAGGAATCTGTGTTCCATGTACTCACAAGAACTCTGTGTTCCATGTACTCACGAGGAATCTGTGTTCCAGGTACTCGCGAGGACTGGTGTTCCAGGTATCACAGGACTGTGTTCCAGGTACTCACAAGGACTCTGTGTTCCATGTACTCACGAGGAAGCTGTGTTCCAGGTACTCGCGAGGACTTGGTGTTCCAGGTACTCACAAGGACTCTGTGTTCCATGTACTCAGGAGGAATCTGTGTTCCGGGTACTCATGAGGACTCAGTGTTCCAGGTACTCACGAGGACTCTGTGTTCCATGTACTCAGGAGGACTCTGTGTTCCATGTACTCACGAGGACTTTGTGTTCCATGTACTCACGAGGAATCTGTGTTCCAGGTACTCAGGAGGAATCTGTGTTCCAGGTACTCAGGAGGAATCTGTGTTCCAGGTACTCCCGAGGAATCTGTGTTCCATGTACTCACAAGGACTCGGTGTTCCGGGTACTCACGATGACTCTGTGTTCCAGGTACTCATGAGGACTCTGTGTTCCAGGTACTCGCGAGGAATCTGTGTTCCAGGTACTCGCGAGGAATCTGTGTTCCATGTACTCACAAGGACTCGGTGTTCCGGGTACTCACGATTACTCTGTGTTCCAGGTACTCATGAGGAATCTGTGTTCCAGGTACTCCCGAGGAATCTGTGTTCCATGTACTCACAAGGACTCGGTGTTCCGGGTACTCGCGAGGACTCTGTGTTCCATGTACTCACGAGGACTCTGTGTTCCAGGTACTCGCGAGGACTCTGTGTTCCAGGTACTCACGAGGACTCTGTGTTCCAGGTACTAGCGAGGACTCTGTGTTCCATGTACTCACGAGGACTCGGTGTTCCAGGTACTCGCGAGGACTCTGTGTTCCATGTACTCACGAGGACTCAGTGTTCCGGGTACTCACGAGGACTCTGTGTTCCAGGTACTCACGAGGACTCTGTGTTCCATGTACTCACGAGGAATCTGTGTTCCAGGTACTCAGGAGGAATCTGTGTTCCATGTACTCCCGAGGAATCTGTGTTCCATGTACTCACGAGGACTTGGTGTTCCAGGTACTCACGAGGAATCTGTGTTCCAGGTACTCACGAGGACTCTGTGTTCCAGGTACTCACGAGGAATCTGTGTTCCATGTACTCACAAGAACTCTGTGTTCCATGTACTCACGAGGAATCTGTGTTCCAGGTACTCGCGAGGACTGTGTTCCAGGTACTCACAAGGACTCTGTGTTCCATGTACTCACGAGGAAGCTGTGTTCCAGGTACTCGCGAGGACTTGGTGTTCCAGGTACTCACAAGGACTCTGTGTTCCATGTACTCAGGAGGAATCTGTGTTCCGGGTACTCATGAGGACTCAGTGTTCCGGGTACTCACGAGGACTCTGTGTTCCATGTACTCAGGAGGACTCTGTGTTCCATGTACTCACGAGGACTTGTGTTCCATGTACTCACGAGGAATCTGTGTTGCGGTACTCACGAATCTGTGTTCCGGTACTCAGGAGGAATCTGTGTTCCAGGTACTCCCGAGGAATCTGTGTTCCATGTACTCACAAGGACTCGGTGTTCCGGGTACTCACGAGGACTCTGTGTTCCATGTACTCACGAGGACTCTGTGTTCCAGGTACTCGCGAGGACTCTGTGTTCCAGGTACTCACGAGGACTCTGTGTTCCAGGTACTCACAGGATCGGTGTTCCAGGTACTCACGAGGAATCTGTGTTCCAGGTACTCACGAGGAATCTGTGTTCCAGGTACTCCGAGGACTCTGTGTTCCATGTACTCACAGGACTCGGTGTTCCGGGTACTCGCGAGGACTCTGTGTTCCATGTACTCACGATGACTCGGTGTTCCAGGTACTCGCGAGGACTCTGTGTTCCAGTACTCCGAGGATCGTGTTCCAGGTACTAGCGAGGACTCTGTGTTACATGTACTCATGAGGACTCGGTGTTCCAGGTACTCGCGAGGACTCTGTGTTCCATGTACTCACGAGGACTCAGTGTTCCGGGTACTCACGAGGACTCTGTGTTCCAGGTACTCACGAGGACTCTGTGTTCCAGGTACTCATTAGGAATCTGTGTTCCGGGTACTCACGAGGAATCTGTGTTCCATGTACTCACGAGGACTCTGTGTTCCATGTACTCATGAGGACTCGGTGTTCCGGGTACTCATGTGGACTCGGTGTTCCAGGTACTCGCGAGGAATCTGTGTTCCAGGTACTCACGAGGAATCTGTGTTCCAGGTACTCGCGAGGACTTGGTGTTCCAGGTACTCACAAGGACTCTGTGTTCCATGTACTCACGAGGAATCTGTGTTCCAGGTACTCGCGAGGACTTGGTGTTCCAGGTACTCACGAGGACTCTGTGTTCCATGTACTCACGAGGACTCTGTGTTCCATGTACTCAGGAGGAATCTGTGTTCCATGTACTCAGGAGGAATCTGTGTTCCATGTACTCACGAGGAATCTGTGTTCCATGTACTCAGGAGGAATCTGTGTTCCAGGTACTCAGGAGGAATCTGTGTTCCAGGTACTCCCGAGGAATCTGTGTTCCATGTACTCACAAGGACTCGGTGTTCCGGGTACTCACGATGACTCTGTGTTCCAGGTACTCATGAGGACTCTGTGTTCCAGGTACTCGCGAGGAATCTGTGTTCCAGGTACTCACGAGGAATCTATGTTCCAAGTACTCGCGAGGACTCGGTGTTCCGGGTACTCACGATGACTCTGTGTTCCAGGTACTCATGAGGACTCTGTGTTCCAGGTACTCGCGAGGAATCTGTGTTCCAGGTACTCGCGAGGAATCTGTGTTACATGTACTCACAAGGACTCGGTGTTCCGGGTACTCACGATTACTCTGTGTTCCAGGTACTCATGAGGAATCTGTGTTCCAGGTACTCCCGAGGAATCTGTGTTCCATGTACTCACAAGGACTCGGTGTTCCGGGTACTCGCGAGGACTCTGTGTTCCATGTACTCACGATGACTCGGTGTTCCAGGTACTCGCGAGGACTTGGTGTTCCAGGTACTCACGAGGACTCTGTGTTCCAGGTACTCACAAGGGCTCGGTGTTCCATGTACTCATTGTGTTTGTTCGAGGATCGAGGACTTGGTGTTCCAGGTACTCACAAGGGCTCGGTGTTCCATGTACTCACGAGGACTCGGTGTTCCATGTACTCACGAGGACTCGGTGTTCCATGTACTCACGAGGAATTTATGTTCCAGGTACTCGCGAGGACTCTGTGTTCCATGTACTCACGAGGACTCTGTGTTCCAGGTACTCACGAGGAATCTGTGTTCCATGTACTCAGGAGGAATCTGTGTTCCAGGTACTCAGGAGGAATCTGTGTTCCAGGTACTCCCGAGGAATCTGTGTTCCATGTACTCACGAGGACTCTGTGTTCCAGGTACTCGCGAGGAATCTGTGTTCCAGGTACTCGCGAGGAATCTGTGTTCCAGGTACTCACGAGGACTCTGTGTTCCATGTACTCACGAGGACTCTGTGTTCCAGGTACTCATCAGGAATCTGTGTTCCGGGTACTCACGAGGAATCTGTGTTCCATGTACTCACGAGGACTCTGTGTTCCATGTACTCATGAGGACTCGGTGTTCCGGGTACTCATGAGGACTCGGTGTTCCATGTACTCACGAGGAATTTATGTTCCAGGTACTCGCGAGGACTCTGTGTTCCATGTACTCACGAGGACTCTGTGTTCCAGGTACTCACGAGGAATCTGTGTTCCATGTACTCAGGAGGAATCTGTGTTCCAGGTACTCAGGAGGAATCTGTGTTCCAGGTACTCCCGAGGAATCTGTGTTCCATGTACTCACGAGGACTCTGTGTTCCAGGTACTCGCGAGGAATCTGTGTTCCAGGTACTCACAAGGACTCCTGTTCCAGGTACTCGCGAGGACTCTGTGTTCCATGTACTCATGAGGACTCGTGTTCCAGGTACTCGCGAGGATCTGTGTTCCAGGTACTCGCGAGGAATCTGTGTTCCAGGTACTCACGAGGACTCTGTGTTCCATGTACTCACGAGGACTCTGTGTTCCAGGTACTCATCAGGAATCTGTGTTCCGGGTACTCACGAGGAATCTGTGTTCCATGTACTCACGAGGACTCTGTGTTCCATGTACTCATGAGGACTCGGTGTTCCGGGTACTCATGAGGACTTGGTGTTCCGGGTACTCATGAGGACTCTGTGTTCCAGGTACTCACAAGGACTCTGTGTTCCATGTACTCAGGAGGAATCTGTGTTCCGGGTACTCATGAGGACTCGGTGTTCCGGGTACTCATGAGGACTCGGTGTTCCATGTACTCACGAGGAATTTATGTTCCAGGTACTCGCGAGGACTCTGTGTTCCATGTACTCAGGAGGAATCTGTGTTCCAGGTACTCACGAGGAATCTGTGTTCCATGTACTCAGGAGGAATCTGTGTTCCAGGTACTCAGGAGGAATCTGTGTTCCAGGTACTCCCGAGGAATCTGTGTTCCATGTACTCACAGGACTCGGTGTTCCGGGTACTCACGATGACTCTGTGTTCCAGTACTCACGAGGAATCTGTGTTCCAGGTACTCAGAGGAATCTGTGTTCCAGTACTCAGGAGGATCTGTGTTCCAGGTACTCACGAGGAATCTGTGTCATGTACTCACGAGGACTCTGTGTTCCAGGTACTCGCGAGGAATCTGTGTTCCAGGTACTCACAAGGACTCCGTGTTCCAGTACTCGCGAGGACTCTGTGTTCCATGTACTCATGAGGACTCAGTGTTCCAGGTACTCGCGAGGAATCTGTGTTCCAGGTACTCGCGAGGAATCTGTGTTCCAGGTACTCACGAGGACTCTGTGTTCCATGTACTCACGAGGACTCTGTGTTCCAGGTACTCATCAGGAATCTGTGTTCCGGGTACTCACGAGGAATCTGTGTTCCATGTACTCACGAGGACTCTGTGTTCCATGTACTCATGAGGACTCGGTGTTCCGGGTACTCATGAGGACTTGGTGTTCCGGGTACTCATGAGGACTCTGTGTTCCAGGTACTCACAAGGACTCTGTGTTCCATGTACTCAGGAGGAATCTGTGTTCCGGGTACTCATGAGGACTCGGTGTTCCGGGTACTCATGAGGACTCGGTGTTCCATGTACTCACGAGGAATTTATGTTCCAGGTACTCGCGAGGACTCTGTGTTCCATGTACTCAGGAGGAATCTGTGTTCCATGTACTCAGGAGGAATCTGTGTTCCATGTACTCAGGAGGAATCTGTGTTCCAGGTACTCACGAGGAATCTGTGTTCCATGTACTCAGGAGGAATCTGTGTTCCAGGTACTCAGGAGGAATCTGTGTTCCAGGTACTCCCGAGGAATCTGTGTTCCATGTACTCACAAGGACTCGGTGTTCCGGGTACTCACGATGACTCTGTGTTCCAGGTACTCATGAGGACTCTGTGTTCCAGGTACTCGCGAGGAATCTGTGTTCCGGGTACTCACGAGGAATCTGTGTTCCATGTACTCACGAGGACTCTGTGTTCCATGTACTCATGAGGACTCGGTGTTCCGGGTACTCATGAGGACTCGGTGTTCCATGTACTCACGAGGAATTTATGTTCCAGGTACTCGCGAGGACTCTGTGTTCCATGTACTCACGAGGACTCTGTGTTCCAGGTACTCACGAGGAATCTGTGTTCCATGTACTCAGGAGGAATCTGTGTTCCAGGTACTCAGGAGGAATCTGTGTTCCAGGTACTCCCGAGGAATCTGTGTTCCATGTACTCACGAGGACTCTGTGTTCCAGGTACTCGCGAGGAATCTGTGTTCCAGGTACTCACAAGGACTCCATGTTCCAGGTACTCGCGAGGACTCTGTGTTCCATGTACTCATGAGGACTCAGTGTTCCAGGTACTCGCGAGGAATCTGTGTTCCAGGTACTCGCGAGGAATCTGTGTTCCAGGTACTCACGAGGACTCTGTGTTCCATGTACTCACGAGGACTCTGTGTTCCAGGTACTCATCAGGAATCTGTGTTCCGGGTACTCACGAGGAATCTGTGTTCCATGTACTCACGAGGACTCTGTGTTCCATGTACTCATGAGGACTCGGTGTTCCGGGTACTCATGAGGACTTGGTGTTCCGGGTACTCATGAGGACTCTGTGTTCCAGGTACTCACAAGGACTCTGTGTTCCATGTACTCAGGAGGAATCTGTGTTCCGGGTACTCATGAGGACTCGGTGTTCCGGGTACTCATGAGGACTCGGTGTTCCATGTACTCACGAGGAATTTATGTTCCATGTACTCAGGAGGAATCTGTGTTCCATGTACTCAGGAGGAATCTGTGTTCCAGGTACTCACGAGGAATCTGTGTTCCATGTACTCAGGAGGAATCTGTGTTCCAGGTACTCAGGAGGAATCTGTGTTCCAGGTACTCCCGAGGAATCTGTGTTCCATGTACTCACAAGGACTCGGTGTTCCGGGTACTCACGATGACTCTGTGTTCCAGGTACTCACGAGGAATCTGTGTTCCATGTACTCAGGAGGAATCTGTGTTCCAGGTACTCAGGAGGAATCTGTGTTCCAGGTACTCCCGAGGAATCTGTGTCATGTACTCACGAGGACTCTGTGTTCCAGGTACTCGCGAGGAATCTGTGTTCCAGGTACTCACAAGGACTCCATGTTCCAAGTACTCGCGAGGACTCTGTGTTCCATGTACTCATGAGGACTCAGTGTTCCAGGTACTCGCGAGGAATCTGTGTTCCAGGTACTCGCGAGGAATCTGTGTTCCAGGTACTCACGAGGACTCTGTGTTCCATGTACTCACGAGGACTCTGTGTTCCAGGTACTCATCAGGAATCTGTGTTCCGGGTACTCACGAGGAATCTGTGTTCCATGTACTCACGAGGACTCTGTGTTCCATGTACTCATGAGGACTCGGTGTTCCGGGTACTCATGAGGACTTGGTGTTCCGGGTACTCATGAGGACTCTGTGTTCCAGGTACTCACAAGGACTCTGTGTTCCATGTACTCAGGAGGAATCTGTGTTCCGGGTACTCATGAGGACTCGGTGTTCCGGGTACTCATGAGGACTCGTGTTCCATGTACTCACGAGGAATTTGTTCCATGTACTCAGGAGGAATCTGTGTTCCATGTACTCAGGAGGAATCTGTGTTCCAGGTACTCACGAGGAATCTGTGTTCCATGTACTCAGGAGGAATCTGTGTTCCAGGTACTCAGGAGGAATCTGTGTTCCAGGTACTCCCGAGGAATCTGTGTTCCATGTACTCACAAGGACTCGGTGTTCCGGGTACTCACGATGACTCTGTGTTCCAGGTACTCATGAGGACTATGTGTTCCAGGTACTCGCGAGGAATCTGTGTTCCAGGTACTCATGAGGAATCTGTGTTCCAGGTACTCGCGAGGAATCTGTGTTCCATGTACTCACGAGGACTCAGTGTTCCGGGTACTCACGAGGACTCTGTATTCCATGTACTCACGAGGACTCTGTGTTCCAGGTACTCATCAGGAATCTGTGTTCCAGGTACTCAGGAGGAATCTGTGTTCCATGTACTCACAAGGAATCTGTGTTCCATGTACTCAGGAGGAATCTGTGTTCAATGTACTCCCGAGGACTCTGTGTTCCAGGTACTCCCAAAGAATCTGTGTTCCAGGTACTCCCAAGGAATCTGTGTTCCAGGTACTCGTGAGGAATCTGTGTTCCATGTACTCCCGAGGACTCTTGTGTTCCAGGTACTCCCAAGGAATCTGTGTTCCATGTACTCCCGAGGACTCTGTGTTCCAGGTACTCCCAAGGAATCTGTGTTCCAGGTACTCAGGAGGAATCTGTGTTCCAGGTACTCGCGAGGAATCTGTGTTCCATGTACTCAGGAGGAATCTGTGTTCCAGGTACTCCCAAGGAATCTGTGTTCCAGGTACTCAGGAGGACTCTGTGTTCCAGGTACTCCCAAGGAATCTGTGTTCCAGGTACTCAGGAGGAATCTGTGTTCCAGGTACTCAGGAGGAATCTGTGTTTCAGGTACTCGCGAGGAATCTGTGTTCCATGTACTCAGGAGGAATCTGTGTTCCAGGTACTCCCAAGGAATCTGTGTTCCAGGTACTCCCAAGGAATCTGTGTTCCATGTACACCCAAGGAATCTGTGTTCCATGTACTCAGGAGGAATCTGTGTTCCAGGTACTCAGGAGGAATCTGTGTTCCAGGTACTCCCAAGGAATCTGTGTTCCAGGTACTCCCGAGGAATCTGTGTTCCAGGTACAAGTGAGGACTCTGTGTTCCAGGTACTCCCGAGGAATCTGTGTTCCATGTACTCCCAAGGAATCTGTGTTCCATGTACTCCCAAGGAATCTGTGTTCCAGGTACTCCCGAGGAATCTGTGCTCCAGTTACTCCCAAGGAATCTGTGTTACATGTACTCCCAAGGAATTTGTGTTCCATGTACTCACGAGGACTCTGTGTTCCAGGTACTCCCAAGGAATCTGTGTTCCATGTACTCCCAAGGAATCTGTGTTCCATGTACTCCCGAGGACTCTGTGTTCCAGGTACTCCCAAGGAATCTGTGTTCCAGGTACTCCCGAGGAATCTGTGTTCCAGGTACTCGCGAGGAATCTGTGTTCCAGGTACTCATCAGGAATCTGTGTTCCGGGTACTCACGAGGAATCTGTGTTCCATGTACTCACGAGGACTCTGTGTTCCATGTACTCATGAGGACTCGGTGTTCCGGGTACTCATGAGGACTCTGTGTTCTATGTACTCAGGAGGAATCTGTGTTCCATGTACTCACGAGGACTCTGTGTTCCATGTACTCACAAGGACTCGGTGTTCCGGGTACTCACGATTACTCTGTGTTCCAGGTACTCATGAGAAATCTGTGTTCCAGGTACTCCCGAGGAATCTGTGTTCCATGTACTCACAATGACTCGGTGTTCCGGGTACTCGCGAGGACTCTGTGTTCCATGTACTCACGATGACTCGGTGTTCCATGTACTCACGAGGAATCAGTGTTCCGGGTACTCACGAGGACTCTGTGTTCCATGTACTCACGAATCTGTGTTCCGGGTACTCACGAGGAATCTGTGTTCCATGTACTCACGAGGACTCTGTGTTCCATGTACTCATGAGGACTCGGTGTTCCGGGTACTCATGTGGACTCGGTGTTCCAGGTACTCGCGAGGAATCTGTGTTCCAGGTACTCATGAGGAATCTGTGTTCCAGGTACTCGCGAGGTCTTGGTGTTCCAGGTACTCACAAGGGCTCGGTGTTCCATGTACTCACGAGGACTCTGTGTTCCATGTACTCACGAGGACTCGGTGTTCCATGTACTCACGAGGAATTTATGTTCAAGGTACTCGCGAGGACTCTGTGTTCCATGTACTCACGAGGACTCTGTGTTCCAGGTACTCAGAGGAATCTGTGTTCCAGGTACTCCCGAGGAATCTGTGTTCCATGTACTCACGAGGACTCTGTGTTCCAGGTACTCGCGAGGAATCTGTGTTCCAGGTACTCGCAAGGACTCCGTGTTCCAGGTACTCGCGAGGACTCTGTGTTCCATGTACTCATGAGGACTCAGTGTTCCAGGTACTCGCGAGGAATCTGTGTTCCAGGTACTCGCGAGGAATCTGTGTTCCAGGTACTCACGAGGACTCTGTGTTCCATGTACTCACGAGGACTCTGTGTTCCAGGTACTCATCAGGAATCTGTGTTCCGGGTACTCACGAGGACTCTGTGTTCCATGTACTCATGAGGTCTCGGTGTTCCGGGTACTCATGAGGACTCTGTGTTCCATGTACTCAGGAGGAATCTGTGTTCCATGTACTCATGAGGACTCTGTGTTCCAGGTACTCACAAGGACTCTGTGTTCCATGTACTCAGGAGGAATCTGTGTTCCGGGTACTCATGAGGACTGTGTTCTGGGTACTCACGAGGACTCTGTGTTCCATGTACTCAGGAGGACTCTGTGTTCCATGTACTCAGGAGGAATCTGTGTTCCAGGTACTCACGAGGAATCTGTGTTCCATGTACTCAGGAGGAATCTGTGTTCCAGGTACTCAGGAGGAATCTGTGTTCCAGGTACTCCCGAGGAATCTGTGTTCCATGTACTCACAAGGACTCGGTGTTCCGGGTACTCACGATGACTCTGTGTTCCAGGTACTCATGAGGAATCTGTGTTCCATGTACTCACGAGGAATCTGTGTTCCAGGTACTCGCGAGGACTTGGTGTTCCAGGTACTCACGAGGACTGTGTTCCAGGTACTCACGAGGACTCGGTGTTCCAGGTACTCACAAGGGCTCGGTGTTCCATGTACTCATCAGGAATCTGTGTTCCATGTACTCACGAGGAATCTGTGTTCTAGGTACTCGCGAGGACTTGGTGTTCCAGGTAGTGTTCCATGTACTCACGAGGACTCGGTGTTCCATGTACTCACGAGGACCTGGTGGTCCATGTACTCATGAGGAATTTGTGTTCGAGGTACTCACGAGGAATCTGTGTTCCAGGTACTCACGAGGACTCTGTGTTCCATGTACTCATGAGGAATCTGTGTTCCATGTACTCATGAGGAATTTGTGTTCCAGGTACTCACGAGGAATTTGTGTTCCAGGTACTCGCGAGGACTCTGTGTTCCATGTACTCACGAGGACTCTGTGTTCCATGTACTCATGAGGAATCTGTGTTCCAGGTACTCACAAGGGCTCGGTGTTCCATGTACTCATCAGGAATCTGTGTTCCATGTACTCACGAGGAATCTGTGTTCCAGGTACTCGCGAGGACTTGGTGTTCCAGGTAGTGTTCCATGTACTCACGAGGACTCGGTGTTCCATGTACTCACGAGGACTCGGTGTTCCAGGTACTCACGAGGACTCTGTGTTCCATGTACTCACGAGGACTCTGTGTTCCATGTACTTGCGAGGACTCTGTGTTCCAGGTACTCACGAGGACTCTGTGTTCCATGTACTCGCGAGGACTCTGTGTTCCAGGTACTCACGAGGACTCTGTGTTCCATGTACTCATGAGGAATCTGTGTTCCAGGTACTCACGAGGACTCTGTGTTCCATGTACTCACGAGGACTCTGTGTTCCATGTACTCACGAGGACTCGGTGTTCCATGTACTCACGAGGACTCTGTGTTCCATGTACTCACGAGGACTCGGTGTTCCAGGTACTCACGAGGACTCGGTGTTCCATGTACTCACGAGGACTCTGTGTTCCATGTACTCACGAGGACTCGGTGTGGTGGTTCAATATAAGACTAGTAAAGAAACCCGAATGTTTTATACAAGTTTAATATTAATATATCGACTAGCTGTTACATATCATTACCGTAGTAACATTCTTATACAAGTTTAATATTAATATATCGACTAGCTGTTACATATCATTACCGTAGTAACATTCTTATACAAGTTTAATATTAATATATCGACTAGCTGTTACATATCATTACCGTAGTAACATTCTTATACAAGTTTATTATATCAACTAGTTGTTGGGATGAAGTCTGGGGTTTTGTGAAATGATTATAGGAAAAACGTCTATAAATAGATATTGACATCATTCTGTAGAAGCAACAAAATGATTATTGGTAACTTAGCCTGTAGGGCGAAGGAAGACACCCTCTTCTCCAAAGGGTACATAACTCTTCTTCAACAAAGATTACACAACTCTCCTTCAACGAAGAAACAGAAATTTGGAAGATACTATAAAACTGAGGACATTTAAAGCAGGCAAGACTTGCAGCATAATTATACAAACATAGGCGATAGCTCAGATTAACGTGTAAATAAATTAGCCATTCTCCAGGTCAGTAAACAGTTACATGACACCCCCCCACCCCACCCCACCCCACCCACATATGTTATGGTACCTCAAGACTTATATTTAAGTATGGTGCAGTATTCGCATGGCTAATGATTATAGCTACCAATCCATATCACAGGTTCCACCCACAACACACAAAGTAGTGATAATCGAGAAATAACGTCAACCTTTCTTTCGGGCATTTAAGGGAATGCACTAGACCGTGAATTCAAAGTTCAATAAGAAGTAATCTTTGGTAATTAAACATTAAACACAACCAAAACGGTAAATTAACTACAGTACTTTTCTCGACTGACCTACGTCATTCAGTTGTCACGAATGTTTGTGGTTTTCATTGAGACAGGTAAGTAAATTGACCGAAGTGGAAGTCGTGATAGCGCAGTGGATGCACGTTCGCTTCAGGTGCGAAAGGTCTGGAGTTCGAGCCCCGCTGAAGCCGTTACGATTGTGCCCTTAGGCAAGGCATTTAAATTCCACGTTGCCTCCTCTCTCCCTCGTGGCGATGGATTCCATCAGGAATGAGGTCTCGAGAGTGATTAATATAAGTTGAAATAACTTGTTTCGCAATCGAGCTAAAATAAATTTGTATAAACTAAATTGACCGACATATATAGACATATATCACAATACCGTCATCATAAATAAGTTGACCGACATATATCACAATACCGTCATCGTAAATAAGTTGACCGACATATATCACAATACCGTCATCGTAAATAAGCTGTACATTATGCTAATCTTATGAGCAGCCTTCGTAAAATAAAAACATTATTTATTTATATTATAGGTGTGCAGTTAGTAAAGGACCTTGACCCTGCGATTATATGCTCACTATGTAATTCATGAAAGTTTGACCTTGAAACACCATTAAAAATCTACAGTAATTCTCTACAGTATTTCTCAACAGTACTAAACAGAACAATCAAAACCGAGAAAATAGTAATAAAACAAACGAACAAACAATAAAAATGTCATGTACAGAGTAAACAGAACATTACTGAAATAATAGTAATATAAATACGTTATGTTCATAGCACATAGCATACAGAAGTAAAACTATAAATTAAATGTGAAATAGCCTTAGAACATGGCTAAGAACATTGCACAAGCATATATATTCACAATAAATATGTACATTAAACATTTCATTCAGCAGTGTTCAGTAGTCAGTTCTTGCAATACTTTATGCCCCCTCCAGACCCCCCTCTCCCGGTATTTTATTGTGGTCTATGGATGGTACATGCATGTACACTGTAGTGAATATAATGGTACATGTGTGTGTGTGTGTTTTACGTTTATTTATCGTCGCTACCGGTTGCCCATATGAGCGACGCCTCCTGAAGAGATTAGTCATTTTAGATTTTGGAGGATAGTGCAATGATACAGACAGAGACCCATTCCAGAGTCTCCTCTGGTTCTTTTATGTGCACGGTGTAAGCACCGACACGAGACCTTGGTTTAACATCCCATCTGAAAGACTGTTAATATTATTAGGGTCAGACGGGGGATCGAACCTGCGATCCCTGGATTACCAGTCCAGCGTGTTATCACTGGACTACAGATCCGTCTGTATGGTAGATGTATGTACACTGTAGTGGATAGAATGGTAGATGTATGTACACTGTAGTGGATAGAATGGTACATGTATGTACACTGTAGTGGATAGAATGGTAGATGGTGCATGAATGTTAACCCATTCAACACCAAGTAACTGACATGGACTGGTGCATGAATGTTAACCCAATCAACACCAAGTAACTGACATGGACTAGTGCATGAATGTTAACCCATTCAACACCAAGTAACTGACATGGACTGATGCATGAATGTTAACCCAATCAACACCAAGTAACTGACATGGACTGATGCATGAATGTTAACCCAATCAACACCAAGTAACTGACATGGACTGGTGCATGAATGTTAACCCAATCAACACCAAGTAACTGACATGGACTGGTGCATGAATGTTAACCCATTCAACACCAAGTAACCGACATGGACTAGTGCATGAATGTTAACCCAATCAACACCAAGTAACTGACATGGACTGGTGCATGAATGTTAACCAATTCAACACCAAGTAACTGACATGGACTGGTGTACAATATTTAAACCCATTCAACACCAAGTAACTGACATGGACTGGTGCATGAATATTAACCCAATCAACACCAAGTAACTGACATGGACTAGTACATGAATGTTAACCCATTCAACACCAAGTAACTGACATGGACTGGTGCATGAATGTTAACCCATTCAACCCCAAGTAACTGACATGGACTGGTGCATGAATGTTAACCCATTCAACTCCAAGTAACTAACATGGACTGGTGCATGAATGTTAACCCACTCAACACCAAGTAACTGACATGGACTGGTGCACAATATTTAAACCCATTCAACACCAAGTAACTGTACATGGACTGGTGCGTGATATTTTTAGACCAATAAATTAATAAGAAAATTACATTTCGATCAGTTCATTTATCAAAATGGGTAATTTTGTCTAAAAATAGTAATATTACTGACAAAAAGTGCAGATCCTGATGAGACCCGGCTCATCTGGCTCTACACTTTTTCTAAGTCTATTTAGAGGTATGTGGTGTTGAAAGGGTTACTCTGAAAAGATAACGTTCACTAAATCCTACAGATTAGTAAAAGAATTGTGAAAATTGATCTGCAAAGAGAAGTTACGACAGGTTGAATATCTCGTATAACATCGGTTGTCTGGGAAACATAATATATATAATTACCATAATTAATTTCAATGTATAAAATGAACACCAATAGTACAGCATACATAGATAAATAGTA
>CM026395.1:58541903-58615017 GCA_014843695.1 Archivesica marissinica
ACTCACAAGGACTCGGTGTTCCGGGTACTCACGATGACTGTGTTCCAGGTACTCATGAGGACTCTGTGTTCCAGGTACTCGCGAGGAATCTGTGTTCCAGGTACTCACGAGGAATCTATGTTCCAAGTACTCGCGAGGACTCGGTGTTCCGGGTACTCACGATGACTCTGTGTTCCAGGTACTCATGAGGACTCTGTGTTCCAGGTACTCGCGAGGAATCTGTGTTCCAGGTACTCGCGAGGAATCTGTGTTACATGTACTCACAAGGACTCGGTGTTCCGGGTACTCACGATTACTCTGTGTTCCAGGTACTCATGAGGAATCTGTGTTCCAGGTACTCCCGAGGAATCTGTGTTCCATGTACTCACAAGGACTCGGTGTTCCGGGTACTCACGATTACTCTGTGTTCCAGGTACTCATGAGGAATCTGTGTTCCAGGTACTCCCGAGGAATCTGTGTTCCATGTACTCACAATGACTCGGTGTTCCGGGTACTCGCGAGGACTCTGTGTTCCATGTACTCACGATGACTCGGTGTTCCATGTACTCACGAGGAATCAGTGTTCCGGGTACTCACGAGGACTCTGTGTTCCATGTACTCACGAATCTGTGTTCCGGGTACTCACGAGGAATCTGTGTTCCATGTACTCACGAGGACTCTGTGTTCCATGTACTCATGAGGACTCGGTGTTCCGGGTACTCATGTGGACTCGGTGTTCCAGGTACTCGCGAGGAATCTGTGTTCCAGGTACTCATGAGGAATCTGTGTTCCAGGTACTCGCGAGGTCTTGGTGTTCCAGGTACTCACAAGGGCTCGGTGTTCCATGTACTCACGAGGACTCGGTGTTCCATGTACTCACGAGGACTCGGTGTTCCATGTACTCACGAGGAATTTATGTTCAAGGTACTCGCGAGGACTCTGTGTTCCATGTACTCACGAGGACTCTGTGTTCCAGGTACTCACGAGGAATCTGTGTTCCATGTACTCAGGAGGAATCTGTGTTCCAGGTACTCAGGAGGAATCTGTGTTCCAGGTACTCCCGAGGAATCTGTGTTCCATGTACTCACGAGGACTCTGTGTTCCAGGTACTCGCGAGGAATCTGTGTTCCATGTACTCACAAGGACTCGGTGTTCCGGGTACTCACGATTACTCTGTGTTCCAGGTACTCATGAGGAATCTGTGTTCCAGGTACTCCCGAGGAATCTGTGTTCCATGTACTCACAAGGACTCGGTGTTCCGGGTACTCGCGAGGACTCTGTGTTCCATGTACTCACGAGGACTCTGTGTTCCATGTACTCACAAGGACTCGGTGTTCCGGGTACTCACGATTACTCTGTGTTCCAGGTACTCATGAGGAATCTGTGTTCCAGGTACTCCCGAGGAATCTGTGTTCCATGTACTCACAATGACTCGGTGTTCCGGGTACTCGCGAGGACTCTGTGTTCCATGTACTCACGATGACTCGGTGTTCCATGTACTCACGAGGACTCAGTGTTCCGGGTACTCACGAGGACTCTGTGTTCCATGTACTCACGAATCTGTGTTCCGGGTACTCACGAGGAATCTGTGTTCCATGTACTCACGAGGACTCTGTGTTCCATGTACTCATGAGGACTCGGTGTTCCGGGTACTCACGAGGACTCGGTGTTCCAGGTACTCGCGAGGAATCTGTGTTCCAGGTACTCACGAGGTCTGTGTTCCAGGTACTCACAAGGACTCGTGTTCCAGGTACTCACGAGGACTCTGTGTTCCATGTACTCACGAGGAATCTGTGTTCCATGTACTCACGAGGAATCTGTGTTCCATGTACTCAGGAGGAATCTGTGTTCCAGGTACTCCCGAGGAATCTGTGTTCCATGTACTCACGAGGAATCTGTGTTCCAGGTACTCAGGAGGAATCTGTGTTCCAGGTACTCCCGAGGAATCTGTGTTCCATGTACTCACGAGGACTCTGTGTTCCAGGTACTCGCGAGGAATCTGTGTTCCAGGTACTCACAAGGACTCCATGTTCCAGGTACTCGCGAGGACTCTGTGTTCCATGTACTCATGAGGACTCAGTGTTCCAGGTACTCGCGAGGAATCTGTGTTCCAGGTACTCGCGAGGAATCTGTGTTCCAGGTACTCACGAGGACTCTGTGTTCCATGTACTCACGAGGACTCTGTGTTCCAGGTACTCATCAGGAATCTGTGTTCCGGGTACTCACGAGGAATCTGTGTTCCATGTACTCACGAGGACTCTGTGTTCCATGTACTCATGAGGACTCGGTGTTCCGGTACTCATGAGGACTCTGTGTTCCATGTACTCAGGAGGAATCTGTGTTCCATGTACTCACAAGGACTCGGTGTTCCGGGTACTCACGATTACTCTGTGTTCCAGGTACTCATGAGGAATCTGTGTTCCAGGTACTCCCGAGGAATCTGTGCCATGTACTCACATGACTCTGTGTTCCGGTACTCGCGAGGACTCTGTGTTCCATGTACTCACGATGACTCTGTGTTCCATGTACTCACGAATCTGTGTTCCGGGTACTCACGAGGAATCTGTGTTCCATGTACTCACGAGGACTCTGTGTTCCATGTACTCATGAGGACTCGGTGTTCCGGGTACTCATGTGGACTCGGTGTTCCAGGTACTCACGAGGACTCTGTGTTCCAGGTACTCATCAGGAATCTGTGTTCCGGGTACTCACGAGGACTCTGTGTTCCATGTACTCATGAGGTCTCGGTGTTCCGGGTACTCATGAGGACTCTGTGTTCCATGTACTCAGGAGGAATCTGTGTTCCGGGTACTCATGAGGACTCAGTGTTCTGGGTACTCACGAGGACTCTGTGTTCCATGTACTCAGGAGGACTCTGTGTTCCATGTACTCACGAGGACTCTGTGTTCCATGTACTCAGGAGGAATCTGTGTTCCGGGTACTCATGAGGACTCAGTGTTCTGGGTACTCACGAGGACTCTGTGTTCCATGTACTCAGGAGGACTCTGTGTTCCATGTACTCACGAGGACTCTGTGTTCCAGGTACTCAGGAGGAATCTGTGTTCCAGGTACTCACGAGGAATCTGTGTTCCAGGTACTCACGAGGAATCTGTGTTCCAGGTACTCACGAGGACTCTGTGTTCCAGGTACTCCCGAGGAATCTGTGTTCCATGTACTCACGAGGACTCTGTGTTCCATGTACTCACGAGGACTCTGTGTTCCAGGTACTCACGAGGAATCTGTGTTCCATGTACTCAGGAGGAATCTGTGTTCCATGTACTCACGAGGACTCTGTGTTCCAGGTACTCAGGAGGAATCTGTGTTCCAGGTACTCACGAGGAATCTGTGTTCCATGTACTCACGAGGAATCTGTGTTCCAGGTACTCACGAGGACTCTGTGTTCCAGGTACTCACGAGGAATCTGTGTTCCATGTACTCACGAGGACTCTGTGTTCCAGGTACTCACGAGGACTCTGTGTTCCAGGTACTCACGAGGAATCTGTGTTCCATGTACTCACGAGGAATCTGTGTTCCAGGTACTCACGAGGACTCTGTGTTCCAGGTACTCACGAGGACTGTGTTCCAGGTACTCACGAGGACTCGGTGTTCCAGGTACTCACAAGGGCTCGGTGTTCCATGTACTCATCAGGAATCTGTGTTCCATGTACTCACGAGGAATCTGTGTTCTAGGTACTCGCGAGGACTTGGTGTTCCAGGTAGTGTTCCATGTACTCACGAGGACTCGGTGTTCCATGTACTCACGAGGACCTGGTGGTCCATGTACTCATGAGGAATTTGTGTTCGAGGTACTCACGAGGAATTTGTGTTCCAGGTACTCACGAGGACTCTGTGTTCCATGTACTCATGAGGAATCTGTGTTCCAGGTACTCACAAGGGCTCGGTGTTCCATGTACTCATCAGGAATCTGTGTTCCATGTACTCACGAGGAATCTGTGTTCCAGGTACTCGCGAGGACTTGGTGTTCCAGGTAGTGTTCCATGTACTCACGAGGACTCGGTGTTCCATGTACTCACGAGGACTCGGTGTTCCAGGTACTCACGAGGACTCTGTGTTCCATGTACTCACGAGGACTCTGTGTTCCATGTACTTGCGAGGACTCTGTGTTCCAGGTACTCACGAGGACTCTGTGTTCCATGTACTCGCGAGGACTCTGTGTTCCAGGTACTCACGAGGACTCTGTGTTCCATGTACTCATGAGGAATCTGTGTTCCAGGTACTCACGAGGACTCTGTGTTCCATGTACTCACGAGGAATCTGTGTTCCAGGTACTCACGAGGACTCTGTGTTCCATGTACTCACGAGGACTCTGTGTTCCATGTACTCACGAGGACTCGGTGTTCCATGTACTCACGAGGACTCTGTGTTCCATGTACTCACGAGGACTCGGTGTTCCATGTACTCACGAGGACTCGGTGTTCCATGTACTCACGAGGACTCGGTGTGGTGGTTCAATATAAGACTAGTAAAGAAACCCGAATGTTTTATACAAGTTTAATATTAATATATCGACTAGCTGTTACATATCATTACCGTAGTAACATTCTTATACAAGTTTAATATTAATATATCGACTAGCTGTTACATATCATTACCGTAGTAACATTCTTATACAAGTTTAATATTAATATATCGACTAGCTGTTACATATCATTACCGTAGTAACATTCTTATACAAGTTTATTATATCAACTAGTTGTTGGGATGAAGTCTGGGGTTTTGTGAAATGATTATAGGAAAAACGTCTATAAATAGATATTGACATCATTCTGTAGAAGCAACAAAATGATTATTGGTAACTTAGCCTGTAGGGCGAAGGAAGACACCCTCTTCTCCAAAGGGTACATAACTCTTCTTCAACAAAGATTACACAACTCTCCTTCAACGAAGAAACAGAAATTTGGAAGATACTATAAAACTGAGGACATTTAAAGCAGGCAAGACTTGCAGCATAATTATACAAACATAGGCGATAGCTCAGATTAACGTGTAAATAAATTAGCCATTCTCCAGGTCAGTAAACAGTTACATGACACCCCCCCACCCCACCCCACCCCACCCACATATGTTATGGTACCTCAAGACTTATATTTAAGTATGGTGCAGTATTCGCATGGCTAATGATTATAGCTACCAATCCATATCACAGGTTCCACCCACAACACACAAAGTAGTGATAATCGAGAAATAACGTCAACCTTTCTTTCGGGCATTTAAGGGAATGCACTAGACCGTGAATTCAAAGTTCAATAAGAAGTAATCTTTGGTAATTAAACATTAAACACAACCAAAACGGTAAATTAACTACAGTACTTTTCTCGACTGACCTACGTCATTCAGTTGTCACGAATGTTTGTGGTTTTCATTGAGACAGGTAAGTAAATTGACCGAAGTGGAAGTCGTGATAGCGCAGTGGATGCACGTTCGCTTCAGGTGCGAAAGGTCTGGAGTTCGAGCCCCGCTGAAGCCGTTACGATTGTGCCCTTAGGCAAGGCATTTAAATTCCACGTTGCCTCCTCTCTCCCTCGTGGCGATGGATTCCATCAGGAATGAGGTCTCGAGAGTGATTAATATAAGTTGAAATAACTTGTTTCGCAATCGAGCTAAAATAAATTTGTATAAACTAAATTGACCGACATATATAGACATATATCACAATACCGTCATCATAAATAAGTTGACCGACATATATCACAATACCGTCATCGTAAATAAGTTGACCGACATATATCACAATACCGTCATCGTAAATAAGCTGTACATTATGCTAATCTTATGAGCAGCCTTCGTAAAATAAAAACATTATTTATTTATATTATAGGTGTGCAGTTAGTAAAGGACCTTGACCCTGCGATTATATGCTCACTATGTAATTCATGAAAGTTTGACCTTGAAACACCATTAAAAATCTACAGTAATTCTCTACAGTATTTCTCAACAGTACTAAACAGAACAATCAAAACCGAGAAAATAGTAATAAAACAAACGAACAAACAATAAAAATGTCATGTACAGAGTAAACAGAACATTACTGAAATAATAGTAATATAAATACGTTATGTTCATAGCACATAGCATACAGAAGTAAAACTATAAATTAAATGTGAAATAGCCTTAGAACATGGCTAAGAACATTGCACAAGCATATATATTCACAATAAATATGTACATTAAACATTTCATTCAGCAGTGTTCAGTAGTCAGTTCTTGCAATACTTTATGCCCCCTCCAGACCCCCCTCTCCCGGTATTTTATTGTGGTCTATGGATGGTACATGCATGTACACTGTAGTGAATATAATGGTACATGTGTGTGTGTGTGTTTTACGTTTATTTATCGTCGCTACCGGTTGCCCATATGAGCGACGCCTCCTGAAGAGATTAGTCATTTTAGATTTTGGAGGATAGTGCAATGATACAGACAGAGACCCATTCCAGAGTCTCCTCTGGTTCTTTTATGTGCACGGTGTAAGCACCGACACGAGACCTTGGTTTAACATCCCATCTGAAAGACTGTTAATATTATTAGGGTCAGACGGGGGATCGAACCTGCGATCCCTGGATTACCAGTCCAGCGTGTTATCACTGGACTACAGATCCGTCTGTATGGTAGATGTATGTACACTGTAGTGGATAGAATGGTAGATGTATGTACACTGTAGTGGATAGAATGGTACATGTATGTACACTGTAGTGGATAGAATGGTAGATGGTGCATGAATGTTAACCCATTCAACACCAAGTAACTGACATGGACTGGTGCATGAATGTTAACCCAATCAACACCAAGTAACTGACATGGACTAGTGCATGAATGTTAACCCATTCAACACCAAGTAACTGACATGGACTGATGCATGAATGTTAACCCAATCAACACCAAGTAACTGACATGGACTGATGCATGAATGTTAACCCAATCAACACCAAGTAACTGACATGGACTGGTGCATGAATGTTAACCCAATCAACACCAAGTAACTGACATGGACTGGTGCATGAATGTTAACCCATTCAACACCAAGTAACCGACATGGACTAGTGCATGAATGTTAACCCAATCAACACCAAGTAACTGACATGGACTGGTGCATGAATGTTAACCAATTCAACACCAAGTAACTGACATGGACTGGTGTACAATATTTAAACCCATTCAACACCAAGTAACTGACATGGACTGGTGCATGAATATTAACCCAATCAACACCAAGTAACTGACATGGACTAGTACATGAATGTTAACCCATTCAACACCAAGTAACTGACATGGACTGGTGCATGAATGTTAACCCATTCAACCCCAAGTAACTGACATGGACTGGTGCATGAATGTTAACCCATTCAACTCCAAGTAACTAACATGGACTGGTGCATGAATGTTAACCCACTCAACACCAAGTAACTGACATGGACTGGTGCACAATATTTAAACCCATTCAACACCAAGTAACTGTACATGGACTGGTGCGTGATATTTTTAGACCAATAAATTAATAAGAAAATTACATTTCGATCAGTTCATTTATCAAAATGGGTAATTTTGTCTAAAAATAGTAATATTACTGACAAAAAGTGCAGATCCTGATGAGACCCGGCTCATCTGGCTCTACACTTTTTCTAAGTCTATTTAGAGGTATGTGGTGTTGAAAGGGTTACTCTGAAAAGATAACGTTCACTAAATCCTACAGATTAGTAAAAGAATTGTGAAAATTGATCTGCAAAGAGAAGTTACGACAGGTTGAATATCTCGTATAACATCGGTTGTCTGGGAAACATAATATATATAATTACCATAATTAATTTCAATGTATAAAATGAACACCAATAGTACAGCATACATAGATAAATAGTAATAACACAGCAGTCTTAGGCACAATGGATTATTAATGATACGGTTACCGCGGTTTTCTAATGGATTTATTACGAGCGGTTTTAATGCCGCCAACATCGTGGTTAACCGAATTCATAGTTTGTGGAGTATTCGGTGGGTACAATGAGATGCTTACGTTTCTACAACTTATTTACAAGGCAACAGAAGAATGTGTCCAGCACACCGTCTTATTAATCATATAAATTATACAAGTCATTTATAAGAGTTTACACAAAGTTATTATATAATAATAATATTATATCCTATGTAAGTATGTTCCACAAATGTCAAACATAGACATGTTTTCCTGGGCAAGCTTAACCGACCTAAGTGGTTAACCAGTACTAAGCAATGTGTGTGAGGTGTCTTGCTCAATGACACTACATACATGGCCTGACTGAGTATCGAGCCCAGGACTGATCGATTCCAAATCCGACGCTCTACCACTTTTTGGAATTACTGTCTCTTGGTTTTAACCCTTTCCCTCATAGAAGCACCTCTTGACGTCATTACCAATACGACATACATTGACAATGTAGTAGCCAACCCAATGTTCATAACCCTTTCCCTCATAGAAGCACCTCTTGACGTCATTACCAATACGACATACATTGACAATGTAGTAGCCAACCCAATGTTCATAACCCTTTCCCTCATAGAAGCACCTCTTGACGTCATTACCAATACGACATACATTGACAATGTAGTAGCCAACCCAATGTTCATAACCCTTTCCCTCATAGAAGCACCTCTTGACGTCATTACCAATACGACATACATTGACAATGTAGTAGCCAACCCAATGTTCATAACCCTTTCCCTCATAGAAGCACCTCTTGACGTCATTACCAATACGACATACATTAACCCTTTCCCTCATAGAAGCACCTCTTGACGTCATTACCAATACGACATACATTGACAATGTAGTAGCCAAACCAATGTTCATAACCCTTTCCCTCATAGAAGCACCTCTTGACGCCATTACCAATACGACATACATTGACAATGTAGTAGCCAAACCAATGTTCATAACCCTTTCCCTCATAGAAGCACCTCTTGACGTCATTACCAATACGACATACATTGACAATGTAGTAGCCAAACCAATGTTCATAACCCTTTCCCTCATAGAAGCGCCTCTTGACGTCATTACCAATACGACATACATTGACAATGTAGTAGCCAAACCAATGTTCATAACCCTTTCCCTCATAGAAGCACCTCTTGACGTCATTACCAATACGACATACATTGACAATGTAGTAGCCAAACCAATGTTCATAACCCTTTCCCTCATAGAAGCGCCTCTTGACGTCATTACCAATACGACATACATTAACCCTTTCCCTCATAGAAGCACCTCTTGACACCATTACCAATACGACATACATTGACAATGTAGTAGCCAAACCAATGTTCATAACCCTTTCCCTCATAGAAGCACCTCTTGACGTCATTACCAATACGACATACATTGACAATGTAGTAGCCAACCCAATGTTCATAACCCTTTCCCTCATAGAAGCACCTCTTGACGTCATTACCAATACGACATACATTGACAATGTAGTAGCCAAACCAATGTTCATTAACACTTTCCCTCATAGAAGCACCTCTTGACGCCATTACCAATACGACATACATTAACCCTTTCCCTCATAGAAGCACCTCTTGACGTCATTACCAATACGACATACATTGACAATGTAGTAGCCAAACCAATGTTCATATACCCTTTCCCTCATAGAAGCACCTCTTGACACCATTACCAATACGACATACATTGACAATGTAGTAGCCAAACCAATGTTCATAACCCTTTCCCTCATAGAAGCACCTCTTGACGTCATTACCAATACGACATACATTGACAATGTAGCAGCCAAACCAATGTTCATAACCCTTTCCCTCATAGAAGCGCCTATGACGTCATTACCAATACGACATACATTGACAATGTAGTAGCCAAACCAATGTTCATAACCCTTTCCCTCATAGAAGCGCCTATTGACGTCATTACCAATACGACATACATTGACAATGTAGTAGCCAAACCAATGTTCATAACCCTTTCCCTCATAGAAGCACCTCTTGACGTCATTACCAATACGACATACATTGACAATGTAGTAGCCAAACCAATGTTCATAACCCTTTCCCTCATAGAAGCGCCTATTGACGTCATTACCAATACGACATACATTAACCCTTTCCCTCATAGAAGCACCTCTTGACACCATTACCAATACGACATACATTGACAATGTAGTAGCCAAACCAATGTTCATAACCCTTTCCCTCATAGAAGCACCTCTTGACGTCATTACCAATACGACATACATTGACAATGTAGTAGCCAAACCAATGTTCATAACCCTTTCCCTCATAGAAGCGCCTATTGACGTCATTACCAATACGACATACATTGACAATGTAGTAGCCAAACCAATGTTCATAACCCTTTCCCTCATAGAAGCGCCTATTGACGTCATTACCAATACGACATACATTGACAATGTAGTAGCCAAACCAATGTTCATAACCCTTTCCCTCATAGAAGCACCTCTTGACGTCATTACCAATACGACATACATTGACAATGTAGTAGCCAAACCAATGTTCATTAACACTTTCCCTCATAGAAGCACCTCTTGACGCCATTACCAATACGACATACATTAACCCTTTCCCTCATAGAAGCACCTCTTGACGTCATTACCAATACGACATACATTGACAATGTAGTAGCCAAACCAATGTTCATAACCCTTTCCCTCATAGAAGCACCTCTTGACGTCATTACCAATACGACATACATTGACAATGTAGTAGCCAAACCAATGTTCATAACCCTTTCCCTCATAGAAGCACCTCTTGACGTCATTACCAATACGACATACATTGACAATTTAGTAGCCAAACCAATGTTCATAACCCTTTAACCTTTCCCTCATAGAAGCACCTCTTGACGTCATTACCAATACGACATACATTGACAATGTGGTAGTCAAACCAATGTTCATAACCCTTTCCCTCATAGAAGCACCTCTTGACGTCATTACCAATACGACATACATTGACAATGTAGTAGCCAAACCAATGTTCATAACCCTTTCCCTCATAGAAGCACCTCTTGACGCCATTACCAATACGACATACATTGACAATGTAGTAGCCAAACCAATGTTCATAACCCTTTCCCTCATAGAAGCACCTCTTGACGCCATTACCAATACGACATACATTGACAATGTAGTAGCCAAACCAATGTTCATAAACACCTCTTACGCCATACACACCATAGAAGCACCTCTTGACGTCATTACCAATACGACATACATTGACAATGTAGTAGCCAAACCAATGTTCATAACCCTTTCCCTCATAGAAGCACCTCTTGACACCATTACCAATACGACATACATTGACAATGTAGTAGCCAAACCAATGTTCATAACCCTTTCCCTCATAGAAGCACCTCTTGATGTCATTACCAATACGACATACATCGACAATGTAGTAGCCAAACCAATGTTCATAACCCTTTAACCTTTCCCTCATAGAAGCACCTCTTGACGTCATTACCAATACGACATACATTGACAATGTGGTAGTCAAACCAATGTTCATAAACCCTTTCCCTCATAGAAGCACCTCTTGACGCCATTACCAATACGACATACATTGACAATGTAGTAGCCAAACCAATGTTCATAACCCTTTCCCTCATAGAAGCACCTCTTGACACCATTACCAACACGACATACATTGACAATGTAGTAGCCAAACCAATGCTCATAATAAAGGCCAGAATCTCACGTAGTTCCAGTAATATCTATGGAGGTGGGATAGATATGGCGACTACTTATCCACTGCATGATAGCTAAATGACTGTCGTTTGTATGGCGATATAATAGTATATTATCCTAAATCTCTATGAAGGAAAGGGTTAAACATATTTATTTTCATTCATAATGTACAGTACATATCTATTGTATACAAAATGAGAATGGATTTAGTCGAAAGCTTACTGTATCTTGAATGTCATTCTGTTATCAATTCGCCATTAGTTTTAAAAAGGGGACAATACATGCTTTAACCCATTACTCCACAACAGAAGGGGCCACATACTCCCATGTTATCTCCATGGTGATAAGCAATAGGCAAACTGTACTACATACTCAATATCTATGGAAATAGATAACCATGGTGATAAGCAATAGGCAAACTGTACTACATACTCAATATCTATGGAAATAGATAACCATGGTGATAAGCAAATTGTACTATATGCTCAATAATCAATATCTATGGGAATAGATAACCATGGTGATAAGCAAATTGTACTATATGCTCAATAATCAATATCTATGGGAATAGATAACCATGGTGATAAGCAAATTGTACTATATGCTCAATAATCAATATCTATGGGAAATAGATAACCATGGTGATAAGCAAATTGTACTATATGCTCAATAATCAATATCTATGGGAATAGATAACCATGGTGATAAGCAAATTGTACTATATGCTCAATAATCAATATCTATGGGAATAGATAACCATGGTGATAAGCAAATTGTACTATATGCTCAATAATCAATATCTATGGGAATAGATAACCATGGTGATAAGCAAATTGTACTATATGCTCAATAATCAATATCTATGGGAATAGATAACCATGGTGATAAGCAAATTGTACTATATGCTCAATAATCAATATCTATGGGAATAGATAACCATGGTGATAAGCAAATTGTACTATATGCTCAATAATCAATATCTATGGGAATAGATAGCCATATGGAATGGCAGCTATATGTGGGAAGCAAAAACATGTGTTGTGTGGCATTTGCAACAATTGCGAAGCAAGTTTTAACAACTTATATTAATCACTCTCATTTGCGAGGATGAAGCGTATAAATGGTTATTCGTGTGGGAGGAAATGGGAGTACCCGGAGAAAACCCACCTGTCTGATCTGGCGACCACCGTACCATCTCACATACTTCCCGGTCTGAGGATCGAGCCCGGGTTGCATTGGTGAGAAGCGAGCGATGTAGAGTATAGGGTTAACTAAATAATCACTACAGATTGTGAAACTTGATAAATATAAACCTGCACAGGAAAGGTGTTGTTAGGTAAACTGCCCATCGCTCACACGGGCAACCGATAGCGACGATAAATAAACTTTAAAAACAAAAATACGATACTGAAACAATTCATGAGACAATTAACTATACACACACAGCATTCTCACGTTCGGGTTATATATTATAGTACGCTGTATATGTGTACAGCAGATTATGCTATATTCACAAGTCATGTTATTTTCACATTCATTAAGGCATTTGCACATCAGCATGCTCATGAAAAGCCAATCAGTAATGAACACACTGAAGATCGTGACATATTAGTGAATTCATGACCTAACAACCAGAAACTCACTATGTCATTCACAACAAAGTTATTTCAATATGTCATACACTCATGAAGGTAAAACAGCATATAATCACAAAAAAACATATTTTTCACCTATAAATAGCATTGTTACTACCTATAAATAGCATTGTTACTGCCTATAAATAGCATTGTTACTGCCTATAAATAACATTGTTACTGCCTATAAATAGCATTGTTACTGCCTATAAATAGCATTGTTACTGCCTATAAATAGCATTGTTACTGCCTATAAATAGCATTGTTACTACCTATAAATAGCATTGTTACTGCCTATAAATAGCATTGCTACTACCTATAAATAGCATTGTTACTGCCTATAAATAGCATTGTTTCTGCCTATAAATAGCATTGCTACTACCTATAAATAGCATTGCTACTACCTATAAATAGCATTGTTACTGCCTATAATTGCATTGTTAATACCTATAAATAGCATTGATACTATCTATAAATCACAAGTTTGATCCCCCGTCTGACCCTAATACAATTAACAGTCTTTTAGATGGGACTTTAAACCGAGGTCTCGTGTCGGTGCTTTACACCGTGCATGTAAAAGAACCAAAGGAGACTCTAGAATGGGTCTCTGTCTGTATCATTGCACTATCCTTCAAAAAAATCTAAAATGACTAATCTCTTCAGGAGGCGTCGCTCATTGGGCAACCGGTGGCGACAATGAATAAACGTAAAACTCACTCTCTATAAATAGCATTTTTATTACCTATAAATAGCATTGTTACTACCTCTAAATAGCATTGCTACTACCTATAAATAGCATTGTTATTACCTATAAATAGCATTGTTACTACCTATAAATAGCATTGCTACTACCTCTAAATAGCATTGCTACTACCTCTAAATAGCATTGTTACTACCTATAAATAGCATTGCTACTACCTATAAATAGCATTGTTACTACCTATAAATAGCATTGTTACTACCTATGAATAGCATTGTTACTGCCTATAAATAGCATTGCTACTACCTATAAATAGCATTGCTACTACCTATAAATAGCATTGCCACTACCTATAAATAGCATTGCCACTACCTATAAATAGCATTGTTACTACCTATAAATAGCATTGTTACTACCTATGAATAGCATTGTTACTATCTATGAATAGCATTGCTACTACCTATAAATAGCATTGTTACTACCTATAAATAGCATTGTTACTATCCGTAACTATCCGAAATAATTTTAACACTTGTTCTCCATCAGATTTGCTATCTTCAAACCATGGCAATTTGTGAAAGTAGCACTTTCTAATAATGGTTAGTCACGCTCCAGAAGTGACAGTTGTTTATTTTTGGAATCTAATCATGTGAAAAAAACGTATTCCCAGGTGTAATGGGCAAGATAGATATAACGGTAAAATGTACCAAAACTTGTGACCATTGACAAATGAGCACACAACCATATTGAAGATATTGAACGAGCTCTATGATGTATATGGTATGTTCTACTATATGCGACTGTGGCTGAGAAAATGAGAAAAGTTCACAACTCTAGATTTTAATGTTTTGCAAATGTCTGAGCTCTCCATATAACAGTGTGTTTTCCAATGAATGATAGAGTGTTCTCAGTGAAAGATGGCATTTTCTCTGTCACTGCTTGAGTTTCGTATTCCGTTTTTACTTTTGTATTTTAGCATTTTCTGACAATCGTGAAGTGTTAATTATAAACTACCGTCATATATTCTAATGAATTTGTTTAGTCTGTAGTTTTTAATTTTGACAGCAATCAGAAATTTACTAGAAAATTATAACATAAGTGGTTGTGTGGTTGTGTACTGTAGAGAAATGAGGCTCCCGACAGGGGCAGTTAACATCTACATGATCTCAAACATTTATTTCCCCATATTTTGCCCCATGTTATAAGACAGTGACATGATGGAAGCCTGATTAATGTAGGATCTTCCTTAACCTTTAGGCATGCTGTAGTAATCGAAATGAGCAGATAACTAATGTGCAATAATTCAATGGGACGATTTGAATGAAATGCCAAGCCCTACTTTATATGAACAATAAGAAAGATATTACACATTTGTTATCTGCTCACCTCGCACACAGTGTGCTAAATGTTAAATCACACAGAAGTTCAATCATTTTAAAGCTGCTTCATTCACACGGTATTAAACAATGCTATTCATCCTCGTACATGGGTGGTCCTGCTTCTTCTACTTGTGGCCTCCGACCTCTATATGGAAGTGTTGACCAATCATAATATGGGTAGGCTGGAGCCCACGTGACATCACCCGCTGTATTATCATCGTCGTCATCATCCTTGATAGTGGTACGGCCATATACACACTCGGAATATGATGGAGGTGGGGCTAAGGCTGCAAAATGTTGATCAATAGTAAACCGAGGAAATAGAACAGGAAATAGAAGTGGGTCACACTGAAACTGTGTCGATGCGGGCTGGAAACATGGCTTATTCCTATACAAATAACAATCGTTAACAGCAGCATTAATGTTGCAGTGTGGTTCCTATAAGATTCACTGTGCTTACAGTCTGTATTACCACAGGAACTTGCAATTTTATCCATAAGCCACCTTTTTAATAGAGGGGGGTGTCCTAGGATAGAGGTACGAGACATTTGGTGGCGTATGGATAAAATTTCCTGTGTCTTTTTTTAATAGAGGGGGGTGTCCTAGGATAGCGGTACGAGACCTTTGGTGGCTTATGGATAAAATTTCAAGCTCCTGTGGTATTACTATCTTCTACTATAATGTCTGATACCAGAATTAGTTTTCTGGGGTTGCGGCGGTGGTGCAGTGGTCAGGTTTGTTATTGCTAGTCGATGTTGCCGGGGGTTGCAGCAGTGGTGCAGTGGTCAGGTTTGTTATTGCTAGTCGATGTTGCTGTAACCTGGCTTATGCCGATATAACAACAGTAAAACGTGTGCCAAAGACCATCTCTGAACAAAAACTGTCCGGTCAATAAAGTCATCTCCGTGTAACTTGACATTACAGAATCTGGGCGTGCATAATTATAATCAAACTTGTGTCAAAGACCATGTCTGAATAAATATTATCAAAGTCACACACTTCGATCCAGACTACCAGGTATATGGATTTTGACTTTCTAGAATACCGGTAATTGAAATGGAGAATACTGGCCACCTATCTAGAAAGAGCGACTTTCTTGTCTCCCCACGGTGGCCGTTGCTTACAATTTTGACTGTATAAATACTGTTTAGCATTGAAACGGAAGTCTACATTATAATTCTCTTATGACTTTTTCTTACGTCTTACATATTGGGGGGGGGGGGGGGGGGGGGGAAATGCTGATATCATGTATCATAATTCACGGGTCATACATTTTTGTTTACGGTTTACACGAGGCAAGTTTGTTCACTAGGCCAAGTTACGTCTATACATACATACATATGCGTCTCGGTGGCCTAGTGGTTAAGGTGTCTGCCTATGGAGCAGGAGGTCGACGGTTCGAACCTTTTCACTGGTTCATTCTGATTACATGGCCGGTTGATGAGCCACCAGCCAGGGTTCCCGCTGTCAGTTGCCAATGGCGCCAATTGCGACAAGAAACAAATACTGCCGCTAAATATTTTGGGGCGAAAATATTTGGCGCAACATTTTTAAAATTATTTTTTTGGCACATGTTTTGTTATATATACATGGCTTCAAATATTTTATCTGTGGACTATATGGCTCTTAGTTGGCTCCAAGATCTTCAAATTGGCTCCAGTATTTTTCAATTGGCGACAGAAGTGGCGCAGACAAAGATTCAGACAGAGGGAACCCTGCCAGTTAGTTAAATACTACAAGGATATGAATCAGGAAGTACTGATGTTCATAAGGTGTCTGGTAGGTCAGACATGACTAGATCTTTCAACAGGGATGACACTATAATAAACAGCCACTATACTTTTATATAATCCATTATATGGGGTCACAGGGTTCATCAAGTATATTCCTACACACATGTACTGGTAATCAACTTTCCTAAAGGCAGGACTCCAGGTAATAAGGCAGAAAGACAGTTAGCGGATAAATGGATAGCTCACCAATTTTGGATCAATTAGAAAACTATAATTAATACCTTCTTCATAAGATGGCGGCACAACAAGGCCCGGGGTTATGTCCAGATCAACAGACTGTGGCTGAGTAATAACTGGGCTTGAGCCCACTATGTCCAGTACAGGAGCACTGGGTGTGAACGGTTGCTGGAATGTGGGTTGCTGTAGAGGGATGGTCCCTATAATTATACTGCGTATTATCTTCAGTTTACTACTACTACACGGTACCTTCAGCTGAAAACAATCGCAATGAACATTACATGTACTCCCAGGATAAACACAAAATACATATAGTGGTGGAACCTATGCTCGGTGTATTCCTATGCTCGGCGTATTCCTATGCTCGGCGTATTTGTCCATTTACATCCGTATTTAAATTGTTTTGTTTTTTTCGATTTTTATTTCCTGATCAATATACGGTACATGTACATCATAATTACACATATACATAATAATTACACATACTGTAAACTTATTTAACTTTTAAAATATTTATATAGTTCTAGGCTAATTTCACTGACAGAGCTGAAGCATGGTTCAATAGCATTTTGTTGGGTGTATCCAGGGTTCATTCTATGTCAGAATTTTTGGGTGAAGTGAGAAAGAGTGTGATCACTTCCTTAAATGGTATTCTTTAATATACTTCTGCAAAATAAGGTTAAAATGCACAGTACAACAATTAAATACAACATTTGAATAGAAGGAGTGCTTTATAATTGGCCAGTGTATCTTACAAGACAAAATTTTGTTTGAAAATCATAAAAACCAAAAAATAATTTTGTTTTTTTAGGGAGAAGTGGGGCCCCCCCAGAGGGCGAAGTCAGGGTCCCTAGGGCGACAATTTCGCCCACATCGCCCTCTAGAATGATCCCTGTGTATCGGTAGCCTGATGCAACTGTCACGTGACTGGTTCAGCAGACGAATATAAACAAACAAATCATTGGGAGAATATTTCCACCGAAACTGATACGGTGTATGAGCAATCTACACTTAACCCGAAAAATAGTTTCTATACAATTTCTGATTTAGACAAAAAAGCAACCTGCTTGTATGGTAGTATTTGCTGCAATCATTGTGAAAGAAAAGCAATCTACACAAGACTAAATGAATGGCAACGCAACCACATGATAGCGCCGCGGTAGCGCGTTCGCTTCAGGTGCGAAAATCCCGAAGTTTGCGCCCAGTTGTAGCAGTTATGATTGTGCCCATAGGCAAAGGCGGTTAAATTCCATATTGCCTCTTTTCTCTCCCTACTGGCGAAGGATTCCATCAGGAATGAGGTCTCGAGAGTGATAATATAAGTTGCAAGAACTTGTTTCGCAATCAAGCTAAAATAAATTTGTATAAACTAACTTTGTACATGAATGAAAATTAGCTTCATAATGAATTATTACTACATGTACTACACACATTGTTGCATATCATTAGTAGAATGCAGAAACGGTGTCAACGTTACATTTACTTTATAACATGCATATATCAAATAGATGTACATAAACATATCGCAAGCAGACATACTAAATCATCGATCTTCTGAAACTACACAATTGTAATGATAACTCGAAACTCACCTGCACTTTGTAATCAATGTTTATGATAGCACAGCCCTCTAGTTTTGACGGCGGAAGAGAGGGGATCAGTGTGGCTCGGTTTATTGTTTCCGACGTTTTCTGTTTGATATTACAGTTATAGAACAGAAGAGAAAACGAGGACGTCTTTGGATGGAACTTTGGATGACCCATGGAGAGTATTTTGCCCGACCTTCCTTGGTAAGTAGTTGTCTACAATGGATAAAATACACACTCACTATCTTGCATTTTATCCTACATTCATGCATAATAATGCACAAAAACGGCCTGCCTAACAGGTGAATCTGGCATTCTGCAGTAGCTATACCTGGATGAGTTTGACAGTGTATATACTGTAGTCACGGACAGGTGAATCTGCAGTAGCTATACCTGGATGAGTTCGACAGTGTATATACTGTAGTCACGGACAGGTGTATCTGCAGTAGCTATACCTGGATGAGTACTGGATGAGTAAGAGTTCGACAGTGTTTATACTGTAGTCACGGACAGGTGAATCTGCAGTAGCTATACCTGGATGAGTAAGAGTTCGACAGTGTTTATACTGTAGTCACGGACAGGTGTATCTGCAGTAGCTATACCTGGATGAGTACTGGATGAGTAAGAGTTTGACAGGGTTTATACTGTAGTCACGGACAGGTGTATCTGCAGTAGCTATACCTGGATGAGTAAGAGTTTGACAGGGTTTATACTGTAGTCACGGACAGGTGAATCTGCAGTAGCTATACCTGGATGAGTAAGAGTTCGACAGGGTTTATACTGTAGTCACGGACAGGTGTATCTGCAGTAGCTATACCAGGATGAGTACTGGATGAGTAAGAGTTTGACAGGGTTTATACTGTAGTCACGGACAGGTGTATCTGCAGTAGCTATACCAGGATGAGTACTGGATGAGTAAGAGTTTGACAGGGTTTATACTGTAGTCACGGACAGGTGAATCTGCAGTAGCTATACCTGGATGAGTTTGACAGGGTTTATACTGTAGTCACAGACAGGTGAATCTGCAGTAGCTATACCTGGATGAGTAAGAGTTCGACAGTGTTTATACTGTAGTCACGGACAGGTGTATCTGCAGTAGCTATACCTGGATGAGTAAGAGTTCGACGGTGTTTATACTGTAGTCACGGACAGGTGTATCTGCAGTAGCTATACCTGGATGAGTAAGAGTTCGACGGTGTTTATACTGTAGTCACGGACAGGTGAATCTGCAGTAGCTATACCTGGATGAGTTCAACAGTGTTTATACTGTAGACACGGACAGGTGTATCTGCAGTAGCTATACCTGGATGAGTAAGAGTTCGACGGTGTTTATACTGTAGTCACTCTGATTGTCCACTAGGATATCGAATACCACTGGTTCCCCAGGAACGTAACCAGTCTTGTTTAAACTGATGGACACCTCAACGGTACCAGCACTACAACAACAACCTTCTATTTCCTGTCTAACGTGACCATTGATCGGGATCTGAAATTGATATGACAATAGAAAGGAATGGGATCTGAAAACGTAAATATTATTTTAGCTTTCATTGTCATTGCTAACAAAAATGTTATGTTATGTTATATTTCGGGTTTTACGCCTGCATCAGCACCATTTTGGGCTATATCGCTGGCGGACAGTTTACCTAACAACACCTTTCCTGGGCAGGCTCCAGCGGCTAACCAGTACTTGGGTGCACCAACCTCCGTAAGAAACTGCCAACATTTTCATATAAATGAGACACGGTATGAGCGTGACTCGAACCCGTGACCATCAGTGATGATAGGTTACAGTGGTATACAAGTCAGCGACCATAACCACTCGACCACGGAGGCGGACTGCTAACAAAAATATTTTCTGAGGGAAGAAAGTCAAGAATGAATGACAAGGAATGTTTAAACTTGATTTATTATACAATGAGTGCGAAGCAAGTTCTAAAAACTTATATTAATCACTTTCGTTGGCGCGGATGAAAGCGTATATGTGGTCATTCATATGGGAAGAAACCGGAATACCCGGAGAAAATCACCTGTCCGATCTGGCCACCACCGTACCATCTCACATACTTCCCGGTCTGAGGATCGAACTCGGGTTGCATTGGCGAGAAGCGAGCGTGCTGACCACTGCGCTAATCGGGCAGCCGATGACAAGGAATACTGGCCTTGGTTTGCATTCATAACAAAACGTATGTCAATTTGTTTATAAGTTTGTGGCAAATGAGACTACAGTAATAGCATATTTAAATATCCAACCCAAAGGTTAAATATTTTAAGTGCAATTGTTTTGAAATCAACACATCTAGATACACAAACTGTATATATATAGAATATAAACAGTCAACAATTATCGTTGGTGGTTTTTGGTTTGCCCAGATACGGTTATCTGAAACAATCTTCATTAGCCTACATACACTATTTGAATAGAAGCAGCATTTTTTTTTGAGAGAAGTGGGGACCCTAGGGGGTGAAGTCATGGTCCCTAGGGCAACGATTTTGCCCAAGTCGCCCTCTAGAATGAGCCCTGCATATCATTGTATGTCTTACACTTCTACATTGTATGCCGTAGATTTAGACAGGTCAAGTGTAAGCTATACATGTGGTTACAATAATCACTATCATTTCATTTCTGAATGTCAGGGGAGGTAACTGGAGCCACAGACTTGGGTTAATGTCAGGGGAGGTAACTGGAACCACAAACTTGGGTTAATGTCAGGGGAGGTAACTGGAGCCACACACTTGGGTTAATGTCAGGGGAGGTAACTGGAGCCACACACTTGGGTTAATGTCAGGGGAGGTAACTGGAGCCACAAACTTGGGTTAATGTCAGGGGAGGTAACTGGAACCACAAACTTGGGTTAATGTCAGGGGAGGTAACTGGAGCCACTAACTTGGGTTAATGTCAGGGGAGGTAACTGGAGCCACAAATTTGGGTTAATGTCAGGGGAGGTAACTGGAGCCACAAATTTGGGTTAATGTCAGGGGAGGTAACTGGAGCCACAGACTGGGGTTAATGTCCAGGGAGGTAATTGGAGCCACTAACTTGGGTTAATGTCAGGGGAGGTAATTGGAACCACTAACTTGGGTTAATCTCAGGGGAATAACTGGAGCCACAGACTTGGGTTAATGTCAGGGGAGGTAACTGGAGCCACATACTGGGGTTAATGTCCAGGGAGGTAATTGGAGCCACTAACTTGGGTTAATGTCAGGGGAGGTAACTGGAGCCACACACTTGGGTTAATGTCAGGGGAGGTAACTGGAGCCACAAATTTGGGTTAATGTCAGGGGAGGTAACTGGAGCCACAGACTGGGGTTAATGTCCAGGGAGGTAATTGGAGCCACTAACTTGGGTTAATGTCAGGGGAGGTAATTGGAGCCACTAACTTGGGTTAATCTCAGGGGAATAACTGGAGCCACAGACTTGGGTTAATGTCAGGGGAGGTAATTGGAGCCACTAACTTGGGTTAATGTCAGGGGAGGTAATTGGAGCCACTAACTTGGGTTAATCTCAGGGGAATAACTGGAGCCACAGACTTGGGTTAATGTCAGGGGAGGTAACTGGAGCCACATACTTTGGTTAGATTAAGCCTTGCTTGTATACCTTAAACTGGTAATTAGAAGTAACTCACAGGTGCCTCGGGTACTTGATTGAGATCTAGTTGATGGATCACAGTAAATGCACGCTTTATATGAGAGTCAAACTTCCATGGTCTGTCTATGGTGGCCTTACAAAAATAGCGAACATGTCCTCTGACACCTTCGAATGAGGATGGCAGCGCATCAGGCAACTGTAACGCAAAGGGATAAGAATGGTTTCCTGCAGGGTGATCTCTCGAGCCAGTTTGTGATTCTGCAAAAAGAACAATTTAAAAACATTGTTTCAATATCTATTTGAATACTATTGATTTAAAAATATTATATGAACTTATATACAATTGTAAATGTACAATGAAACTGAAATTGCTCTTAAAATACTATTCACTGAAATAGCTCTTAAAATTTGGTTATCACATATAACAACTCAAAACTGTTCTTATGTGAACTAGCGGTTAAGATGATTTACTTTAAATCAAGTGTCCAGCTCAGCTGTAGGTTTGAATCCTGGCTGGGGTGTAGAATTCAAGTGTCCAGCACAGCTGTAGGTTTGAATCCTGGCTGGGGTGTAGAATTCAAGTGTCCAGCACAGCTGTAGGTTTGAATCCTGACTGGGTGTGTAGAATTCATGTGAGGAACCCACCCGGAACAACTGTATGTTTGATCTCAGTTGTACCCATTTCTAAGCAAACAGACATTTTAATGTGATCAATTCAATGAAAACTTGACATGACGCATTATAATAGCGCATTGTACGGACAACAAATCTCCCTTAAAACAGGGCTTAATGTAGACAATCCAAACAGGGACAAGGATACTGCATATAAGGGAGAAATGTGCCGACTCCTCCAAGTGTCCTCTATACTGTATGAAATATCTTCTACATGACCTCAAAATAGGGAGAAATGTGGCAGGTGAGGGAGATTATTACCCCTTAATCACCCTTTCATTAGATAAATAGTTCTGGTCAAGTTGAAACAGTGCCACAAATTGTGACAATATCAGGTTACTAGAAAAACAATAACCATACATGTACATTGTATGTACAAAACGAAAATGCAAGACAATCCATACTAGTATTATTACATGTAGATCAACCAGGAAGCCTTGAAGATGGTCTGTATACATGTACTTGCACGGCCTCCCGACTAAATACTTCACATTACAATAGAAATATATCATACAAAAATTATAACCTTGTCAAAGCATTTGACTTTGGACTCGTCAGGAAAAACATTGCAAACTTCTACAAGGTGTGGCCAGTAGATGATAAAGAAATTTAAATATACACGTGGCATCTAACCTGACTCGAACAGCTTTATGAATGAATGGATGTAGGATTCGGACCCACGATAATGCACTGCTGATTCACCGCTACGCTTCGTCCAGTGACTTTTGCCTTCTCCAACGAAAACTATCTTCAAGCCTGCAAAAGTAAATTGCTGATGATTGTAAGGTATTTGTTTCCAATGCTACATAAACTGATATACAGTGAAACCTGTGTTAGTGGTCACCTCTATTAAGCAGCCAACCTGTATTAAGCAGCTAGTTTCCAGATTCCCAATATGTTGTTTTACTATATATTTGACCTCTATTAAGCAACCAACCTGTATTAAGCAGCCAGTTTGCAGATTCCCAATATGCTGTTGTACTATATATTTGACCTATATTAAACAGCCACCTGTGCTAAGCAGCCACTACTTTCTGTGATTCCCTTCACTGGCTACTTAAAACACGTTTGACTGTACATACATATATACCAGTACCTGCATACTGTATTTAATTTGTCTAATCCAAAACAACAAGATAATCGTTAGTTGTGTAATTGATATAATCAGGGTTGGCAAGTTTTTTACACAGACGTTATTTACACCGTTAAAGTCTCGTAAAAAACTAAAATTTAGAAATAAATATGATATTACTTCCAAAATTACTCAAGATATCATCACATTATTTATATATTTTATATATTCAAACTTTCAGTCATTGTATTAGGTGAAGCCACAAAGTAAAGTCTCATCTAAACTGATCCTCACCTTCATGTGACATGTTTATGTAGCAATCATAACTAAATGTCAAGTGAAGTGAAATACACAATTACAACTACCAGCAGACAGCTCTCTCATTAAGCTGATCCCCACCTTCATTTGGACATATTCACACCAAAGTGCGCAATCGACTGGGCAATGCCAAGGCTTTCAAGCTGGTATTCTGCTACAGAATGCTGAGGGGTTGTGTTGAATTGGACTATTGAACTAAATCCACCAATGAACTGACAGGACAATGATCATCCATTTTAATATTCTTTGTGACCAGTACATGTCTACACTATTAATAATATATGTCATCATATTATATTCATATTTATGTAAATAAACAAATAAACAATCAATCAGTAGTTTTTCATTACAAACAATGTGTGGTGTACATGTATGTGTGATTGGCTGTATGATAGTGCATAATGTTTGAATGAGGCGAGTGCATGACAAGATTTTACAGACACACACTCCCAGTCTGATTCATATTACATCTAGATTTTTTACGTTATTTACAGTTTTTTACAGTTAATAACAGTTTTTTACAATGTTACGTAAAAAATAGGTTTTTTACAGTAAAAAGCCCAACCCTGGATATAATACGTCATTGTGGTAGAATTTGATCATAATCTGGAGTTGAGCTAAAGCACATCAACACAGTACAGGCTAGACAGTAGACAAACACAGTACAGGTTAGAAGTAGACAAACAAAGTACAGGCTAGACAGTAGACAAACACAGTACAGGCTAGACAGACACAGTACAGACAGTAGACAGACACAGTACAGGCTAGACAGTAGACAGACACAGTACAGGCTAGACAGTAGACAAACACAGTACAGGCTAGACAGTAGACAGACACAGTACAGGCTAGACAGTAGACAAACACAGTACAGGCTAGACAGTAAACAGACACAGTACAGGTTAGACAGTAGACAGACACAGTACAGGCTAGACAGTAAACAGACACAGTACAGGCTAGACAGTAGACAAACACAGTACAGGCTAGACAGTAAACATACACAGTACAGGCTAGACAGTAGACAGACACAGTACAGGCTAGACAGTAGACAAACACAGTACAGGCTAGACAGTAGACATACACAGTACAGGCTAGACAGTAGACAAACAAAGTACAGGTTAGACAGTAGACAGACACAGTACAGGCTAGACAGTAGAAAAACAAAGTACAGGTTAGACAGTAGACAAACACAGTACAGGCTAGACAGTAGACAAACACAGTACAGACTAGACAGTAGACAAACAAAGTACAAGTTAGACAGTAGACAGACACAGTACAGGCTAGACAGTAGACAAACAAAGTACAGGTTAGACAGTAGACAAACAAAGTACAGGTTAGACAGTAGACATACACAGTACAGGCTAGACAGTAGACAAACACAGTACAGACTAGACAGTAGACAAACAAAGTACAGGTTAGACAGTAGACAGACACAGTACAGGCTAGACAGTAGACAAACAAAGTACAGGTTAGACAGT
This sequence comes from Archivesica marissinica, assembly GCA_014843695.1. Lineage (NCBI taxonomy): Eukaryota > Metazoa > Mollusca > Bivalvia > Venerida > Vesicomyidae > Archivesica > Archivesica marissinica. The sequence continues at coordinate 58,567,980 of CM026395.1, forward strand.
AGACAAATACAGTACAGGTTTGACAGTAGACATACACTATACAGGCTAGACAGTAGACATACACAGTACAGGCTAGACAGTAGACAAACACAGTACAGGCTAGACAGTAGACATACACAGTACAGACAGTAGACATACACAGTACAGGCTAGACAGTAGACATACACAGTACAGGTTTGACAGTAGACATACACAGTACAGGCTAGACAGTAGACAGACACAGTACAGGCTAGACAGTAGACAGACACAGTACAGGCTAGACAGTAGACATACACAGTACAGGCTAGACAGTAGACAGACTAGACAGTAGACATACACAGTACAGGCTAGACAGTAGACATACACAGTACAGGCTAGACAGTAGACATACACAGTACAGGCTAGACAGTAGACAAACACAGTACAGACTAGACAGTAGACATACACAGTACAGGCTAGACAGTAGACATACACAGTACAGACTAGACAGTAGACATACACAGTACAGACTAGACAGTAGACATACACAGTACAGGCTAGACAGTAGACAGACACAGTACAGGCTAGACAGTAGACATACACAGTACAGGCTAGACAGTAGACATACACAGTACAGGCTATACAGTAGACATACACAGTACAGGCTAGACAGTAGACATACACAGTACAGGCTAGACAGTAGACATACACAGTACAGACTAGACAGTAGACATACACAGTACAGGCTAGACAGTAGACATACACAGTACAGGTTAGACAGTAGACATACACAGTACAGGTTAGACAGTAGACAAACACAGTACAGACTAGACAGTAGACATACACAGTACAGGCTAGACAGTAGACAGACACAGTAAAGGCTAGATAGTAGACAGACACAGTACATGCTAGACAGTAGACAGACACAGTGCAGGCTAGACAGACACAGTACAGGCTAGACAGTAGACATACACAGTACAGGCTAGAAAGTAGACAAACACAGTACAGGCTAGACAGACACAGTACAGGCTAGACAGTAGACATACACAGTACAGGCTAGACAGACACAGTACAGGCTAGACAGACACAGTACAGGCTAGACAGTAGACAGAAACAGTACAGGCTAGACAGTAGACAAACACAGTACAGGCTAGACAGACACAGTACAGGCTAGACAGTAGACATACACAGTACAGGCTAGACAGACACAGTACAGGCTAGACAGTAGACAGACACAGTACAGGCTAGACAGTAGACATACACAGTACAGGATAGACAGTAGACATACACAGTACAGGCTATACAGTAGACATACACAGTACAGGCTATACAGACACAGTACAGGCTAGAAAGTAGACAGACACAGTACAGGCTAGACAGTAGACATACACAGTACAGGCTAGACAGTAGACATACACAGTACAGGATAGACAGTAGACATACACAGTACAGGCTAGACAGTAGACATACACAGTACAGGCTAGACAGTAGACAGACACAGTACAGGCTAGACAGTAGACAAACACAGTACAGGCTAGACAGTAGACATACACAGTACAGGCTAGACAGTAGACATACACAGTACAGGCTAGACAGACACAGTACAGGCTAGACAGTAGACAGACACAGTACAGGCTAGACAGTAGACAAACACAGTACAGGCTAGACAGTAGACAAACACAGTACAGACTAGACAGTAGACATACAAAGTACAGGTTAGACAGTAGACATACACAGTACAGGCTAGACAGTAGACATACACAGTACAGGCTAGACAGTAGACATACACAGTACAGGCTAGACAGTAGACAGACACAGTACAGGCTAGACAGACACAGTACAGGCTAGACAGTAGACATACACAGTACAGGCTAGACAGACACAGTACAGGCTAGACAGTAGACATACACAGTACAGGCTAGACAGTAGACAGACACAGTACAGGCTAGACAGTAGATGGTAGACATACACAGTACAGGCTAGACAGTAGACAGACACAGTACAGGCTAGACAGTAGACATACACAGTACAGGCTAGACAGTAGACATACACAGTACAGGCTAGACAGAAGACAAACACAGTACAGGCTAGACAGTAGACAGACACAGTACAGGCTAGACAGTAGACATACACAGTACAGGCTAGACAGTAGACAGACACAGTACAAGCTAGACAGACACAGTACAGGCTAGACAGTAGACATACACAGTACAGGCTAGACAGACACAGTACAGGCATGACAGACACAGTACAGGCTAGACAGTAGACATACACAGTACAGGCTAGACAGACACAGTACAGGCTAGACAGTAGACATACACAGTACAGGCTAGACAGACACAGTACAGGCATGACAGACACAGTACAGGCTAGACAGTAGACATACACAGTACAGGCTAGACAGACACAGTACAGGCTAGACAGTAGACATACACAGTACAGGCTAGACAGTAGACAGACACAGTGCAGGCTAGACAGACACAGTACAGGCTAGACAGTAGACAGACACAGTGCAGGCTAGACAGTAGACAAACACAGTACAGGCTAGACAGTAGACAGACACAGTACAGGCTAGACAGACACAGTACAGACTAGACAGTAGACAAACAAAGTACAGGTTAGACAGTAGATAAACACAGTACAGGCTAGACAGTAGACAAACACAGTACAGACTAGACAGTAGACAAACAAAGTACAGGTTAGACAGTAGACAAACACAGTACAGGCTATACAGTAGACATACACAGTACAGGCTAGACAGACACAGTACAGGCTAGACAGTAGACAGACACAGTACAGGCTAGACAGTAGACAGACACAGTACAGGTTAGACAGTAGACAGACACAGTACAGGTTTGACAGTAGATAGCGCAAAATAAGACTAGCCATACATTAGGGAGCCCTGTGACTCAACCAATGCCTTCTATATGGAGAAAGAATCTGCAAAATGTAAATTAGGGAGAAGGGAGACAGCATAGGGAGATTAATTCTCCCAAATCTCCCTCCCTCTAACTCCAGCCATCAACTGTTCAGTGACATTTCATACATACATGTACATTGTACTTACTTCTCATTTTCATAGGTTTTGCCAGACAGAGAAGAACGTTACCACTAACGGGTGTACCAGCTGAGAACACCCCTTGTCGATTGTCAAACTTGATCTCAAAACTCGTCAACTTCATACTTGCTTGTAATGCTTGTTCCACAAAGTTGGAAGTTGTCGCAAGTCAATGGTATCCAAGCTGTACACACTAACACACTTATATTAAACACTGTCTACATCAAGAGTCCATTGTAAGGTTGTTACACAATCGATATTAAAGTATACAACCTTCCGAGGTTTACCACACTTGCTTATTTAAGAGGTTTTTCTATAGTTTGTCATCATGTGATATATCTTACGTATCACATCACATGATAAGACCAAATCCAGTAAATGTAAAACCAACACTCGTCATCACTACACATTTAAATCAGAAAGAGTTTTTGAAACGCTCCTTATTCATATTAGGATAATACAAAGCTGGGTCCACTTCAAAAGGGGAAAACATCAGCCATTAACAGCACATATCCTGAAAATAGAATATGACAGCAGTTGCTAAAATATTTGGCCTCTGCACTTATACCCGACATCCTAACCCTGTAATGTACGTACCTACGTGTACAATCGGCTATCCTGACCATGTTTGGTCTACACTTATGCATGTCCGACATCCCAACCCTATAATGTACATACCTACATGTACAATCGGCCAGCCTGACCATGTTTTGTCTACACTTTGGTCTGGTCCGAAATCCCAACCCTGTAATTTATATACATGTACCTTCAACTGGCCTGGCCACGTTTGGTTTAAACTTGCACGTGTACAATGTCCTGTGATGAATTCCAATGTTTTGATATCGTCTGATGACCCAGTTTCAAGAATGAATGTCACTCAGGCAGGGAGTTTGACTGGGGCGGTACAAACCTCGCGTAGAGCAAAAGCCCACTTGATTTTGTTTTTCAGTAGGGTAAAAACTAACATGTCTGCTTTAAATATGTAAACAATTTACATGTACTTGAATGGGGGCCAAACATTAAGGGGAGGTCATTGCTGTATTCAATATTGGTTCTGGAAGTGATTTTATTTTCTGCAACAATCTTCAAGGGGGGGGGGGATTGTTTAAAAATGTCTTCACAAAAGAAATTCGAATGAATTATTTGTTAGTACATTTCATGCGTTTTGAATTGGATATTGAACGAAACGTTATTAGGTTCACCGTAATGGCACGGGAGATAAATCTACAAAACAATTTTGTCTATTGATTTCTATTTTGGCTTTTAGTAATAACCAAATATTCAAAATGGACGAAATGGAATGGTGAAACTCTCCCATGAAATTTAAACGTTGATTTCTTGTATAATATTGTGTCAAGAGAGACTTGAAAAATGTGACCTTTTACTATCAAGGCATTTTTCAAATAAGAGAAGAAACAAAATTATGTAGAGGTCTTATAGGACTAATCTTGCAGTTTCGCTTTTATGCAAGACAACTACTGGCGATACGGAATTGTGTCAGGTGATGATTTTGAATCTATGCGATTGGCTGCGATGGATTCCATCAGGAATGAGGTCTCGAGAATGATTAATATAAGTTGAAAGAACTTGTTTCGCAATAGAGCTGAAATAAAATTGTATAAACTAAACAACTGTATGTATGTATGTTCCATTAATCAGGCGTGCCGCACGGTCTTAGCGATTGGGGCGGCCCACCGAGCGCCGATTTGGGAGGGTGTGGGAGGGGTTTCCCCTTCCCACCAGGGGGGTCTGGGGGATCTCCCCCATAAAATTTGAAACCCTAGAACGTCTCTGGTGCGTTTTGGCGTATATTTTACACACCCGTGAAGCCTCCTATAGCAGTATATCATCCCTGTCATTTGGTATGGTAGGGGTTTCCCCTAAGGGCTCTCCTTTGCTGGAGATTTTTTTGCTGAACCTTGTGACATAACTAGGGCTATTTGCAGGCCTTTGAACCATTTATTCTGTTACTTCTAAATTTTAGACAAAACTAATACAACTACATGTATAAGGCACACAAAGAACTTTAATAAATATGAAAAAGCGAAACTGAATTATGACATTTTATAATTTCACAAAACTTCTCAGCTTGAGATTCAACTCAACTCAAAAATTTCAAATCTCATACATGTGGTAACATATTCCATGATTGTCTATATAGCTAAAGCTTTAAGTAATTGTTCAGTGTCGTCCAAACACGCTAGTACGTGATTCCTTTGCCATGACAAACATATTAGCAACACAGTTCAGGTCCATGTCATCAGTAGCCTCTCTGTGCACATGTAACAGCATCAGGTGATTAAGACGCTCCTGTGTCATGTTGGCGCGAAGGTACGTTTTCACCCAACGAAGTGCCGAAAATGAGCGTTCGCTAGTTGCGTTCGTGGCTGGCATTATTAGAATCAGCGTCAGGACAGTCACAACCTCGCTAAACAACATTTTGGTAGCTGACTTCATGCTTCTGACTACACTGACAATATCGTTCAAGGTCTGAACACCGATGCCGTTGTTTTTAATATACACTCGGAGTGTTTCCAGCTGAGTGGAGAGTGACGACTTCTCGATGTCTGACCCATAGAAGTCCACTACGGGAGTCATGTCGTCCACGTAGGTTGGATCACCGGCGACGCACTTGAGAAGCATGTCTTCTAGATGGCGGTAGGTCTTGTAGCCGGGCTGGTCGAAACGCTTCATTTTTCACTTTTTCCTTCTTTTAGTTCTTTTTTTTCTTCACCTATATATTTTTTGTTTCTTTTAAATTGCCGTTTCTTGCCGAATTATTGGGGCGGCCACAACCGCCCCAGCCGTCATAGGCGCGGCGCCACTGTTAATGTCAAACCATTATTGGGGACCTAGACATGTTTTCCTGGGCAGGCTTACCGACCTAAGCGATTAACCATTACTAAGCAATGTGTGTGAGGTGCCTTGCGCTTAGACTTCGAAAAATGCCTGGATAGTAAAATGTCACATTTATCAAGTTTAAATATTTGGATTAGGATCACAGGCACCAGACACAAAAAAATTTTTTATTTTTTTGTCTGGTGCCTGTGACTAGGATGAGGGTATCTGGCACCCAGTATACTCTTGGGTCATGTAATTATGTGGGTGGATGGGAGTATCTGGCACCTAGTATAATTATGTTCTACCTATAATAAACAGTTTTGTAGATAATGTTAAAAAAATAACGGAAAAAATTAGAAAATTATAAATACCAGGAAATAGATCTAGTCTTGTGGGCTGGTTGATTAAAATGATGAGTTTATTTGCCTTTGTTCACTTATTTAATCGAATCAAGGGCAAATTGTTGAACATTGTTCTGGTAGTGTCCGTTGTTGTTCTATCCATGGAGCCACTTATTGTCAACGTCAACATAATGTTAGAATGATGTTAATGAAAGGTATCTTGCGTGCTCTTGAAACACAATTATAGAATAAAAGTGGCTTTTACGTAAGCTATGTTAATAATATGAAATAGGCATTACATGAATGGGTACTATATAATGTTTTACCGACTGTAAACAGGCCATGGCATGTTGATTGGGTGTGTGTGAAATATTGATAGCTCATTGGATTATTCATTATTCGTCTTGGTATGGGGATAAAAGATGCATATTTACTATTTCTAACGGCTAAATTAAGTCTAATATTACACTTAGGTTATAGAGTGGTGAAACCTATGCTCGGTGTATTCCTATGCTCGGCGTATTTGTCCATTTACATACAATATTTAAATAGTTCTATTCTAATTTCTCTGACAGAGCTGAAGCATGGTTCAATAGCATTCCGTTGGGTGTATCGGTAGCCTGATGCAATTGTCACGTGACTGGTCCAGCAGACGAATATAATCAAACAAATCACTGGGAGAATATTTCCACCGAAACTGTAAATTTATTATAGGTGCCCTGAAGTCTTGAGTTCATCATATAAACGGGTGCCGACCTGACGCCGTTGCAATAGCTGAAGTCACGTGATGAAGCAAAAACCGTCAACAAGAGTTTTTTGAATGTTTTTGATATATATTTATTTGACGGACCCACAGGCAGAAGACACAATTTGTTTGCACTATGATCATATAGTAAGTAATGTTTAAACATAGATCATAGGCCCCAAAAAAATGTTTGTGTCTTGTGCCTATGGACTGACCAGGCAAAATATATCGACGGTCACGTCTGTTTCCCAGGCTACCGTAGCATGTACATATTCTAATCGAACATGCCCGATCTTGCAGTAGTCCAAATATTTAGACTTGAAAAATGTACCTTTTACTATCAAGGCATTTTTCAAATAAGAGAAGAAACAAATTTATGTAGAGGTCTTATAGGACTAATCTTGCAGTTTCGCTTTTATGCAAAACAACTACTGGCGATACGGAATTGTGTCAGGTGATGATTTTGAATCTATGCGATTGGCTATCCGGACTGTCCCCAGACAAAAATGTGCGGGAAATGTTACTGTTTCGGATGATGTCTTTTGGGGCAAATATGTTTTTGCGCCAAAATGCAGCTTGGGGTCGACGTTGTGTGAGAACGTTTCCAGTCGCTTGCAGAGGTTTGATAATTGAGACGGAAAATCTAGCACAATAATCAGATAACCTAATGGTAAATACTGCAGGAAATGTGGATGGCCTTCTCTGTAGTCCTATATAAAAAATGTACTGCACTAAATTAATGATTAAGAGTAGGCCCGGTACACATGAAAATCACGGACAGAGAGACAGAACTGCCCCTGTCATCTAAGTGACTTGCTTTGTCAACTGTTTACCCTGTCGCGAACACCAACTTTTAATACAAGACCATAATGTTAAGTTACTTCCCTTTGTTACGGAACAACCATTTGTAATTTAACGTTGTCGATTTTGGTCTGATAACGGTAATGCTGCTTTCTTTATTCTGTTCGTCTAGTGTTAATCAATAGCTTCGGACAGTGTGCAATAGAGGATGATTTGCAATATCTATCAGACTAGATGATCTAGTAACAGTGCTTCCATTAACTCGTAAGCCGCAAAGGAGGGGCGGTGGCGGATCATCACGTAGTGGGATGTTGAAAAATGTCTTATTTTAGTGTGCAGTAGCCTCAACTAGCAACACTCCATTATATTATGAATCCACTATAGAAAGGGTGTCGGCTTGATTTTATGAAATTGTGTACATGTATAATTAAATATCAGTGCTGAAATTAAAATATCAGTGCTGAAATTAAGCAGTACACAATATTTCCTAATCCATAACTAGCCAAAGTCCATCAGCTATGCAATGTGCATGTACATTTGTTCATATCATAAGACATAACCACAAAGGTATAACATTAATAATGATCTGGTAGCTATAAATTACCTAGTTCTCCTGTCCCGCAAGCCACCACTACCATTCCTTAAGCTATAGGTTAATTACAGCAACTACATACTATTACAAGTTTTCCTCTTTTCCAAGAACAATCTATCATTGGAACCATCTCCCCCCTGGACAATGTCCATCTCCCTACCATAGAGCAATTCAATACGGCCGTTTGCTCTATTGATCATGCCAGTCCCTAGTTGTTATGCCCAGCTGCTTTTAAACTCTTAACCCAACATATTTTTCATTACTTTCTTATATTTATTCTTTTAGCTACTCATACTTTTTAACTTCTTCCCCTGCGGTTTGACACACAACATACAATAGGGGTTTGACATTAGAGGAAGATAGATAGGTTTATAAGTGAATAACTTGTAGTCAAGTGAATAACTTGTAGTCATTCATGTTAATTGACCTTTCTGCAAACGCTACTTAGGCACGCCCCCCCCATAGTTACAGGTGCTCGCTGTAACCATGCGAGAAAAGCTATCTAACAAAATGGCGTCTAACGCAGACCTGCATCGAGTTAATCTAGATAAAATTTCTCGGTTTTATTTTACCCAGATATTAATATCTTGTTGAAAGCAAGTCAACAAGTGTTTAGGTTCTTCAGTGAAGGTTATTTCTCTAATGTACAGATATATTTAACGGATGAGGACGTGTTAAGTGTTCGTGGAAAATGCTTTCGCAGTCAACGGAAGAGTGAACAACCACATCGTGTCAACTTTGACATTAAAAGAAATGAAATATGCCACCGTCTTGAGAGACTCGACCCTATGCCTCCTAGAAGACTCGAACATTAGGCCCAAAAACTGAACACCAGGTTCACTGAGCTAATATGGGAATCCCACAGCTCTGCACATGCATGGGTACTATTACTACTATCTGATCCCTAGTCCACCATCCACGACAATATGTATGAACCACCTGTATAATTTTAATCACCATTATACTCACATATCTCTTGTGAACAGTAGATCTATAAATGCAGAATATATTTTTTCGAAATATTTTATTAAGCATAAATAAATTAATTTCAACTTACTTGTGTGCAAATATATATGTTTGCATTAATTTTGGATGTATTCAGCTGGTCGTTTGGTCGTCCACACAACTTAATCCACCTTAGACATATTTCAAGATTTGTCTTAGGTTTTGGAAATGGCACAAATTAAACGTCACCTATCAATCGATCTGGATATCTACTATCACTGTCACACAGCCCGTAACTACATCTTTTCACCATTGTCAATGACAGACAGCATTAATTAATTTGTAATTATTTTTCAAAAAATAATTTCAGATCACGATCACTCGTTATCAGATTTGATTAAAATTTTACTAAATAACTTGTTTTTCTGACAGAACGATAAAACAATGACTCAGTGTAGTAATCAATGCTATAATTATGTGCACACATTTTATAATTGACCAATTATTAGCACAATCAGTGCTAAATTCCGATGTGCAATACTTTGAGCTTGATAATAGCAGTAGGCCCCTATCGGGATATTATGTCGGCGGTCTCTGTGATGTACCGTAAGTTGTTGATTACTCCCAATAAACAGTGTGACACGCTTAAATTTGATTGCTGTGTTTGCGATAAAAGAATGACTATATGGGGTCAGTCGGTGTTTTTATAGATGCATTGTTTTTAAAGCAGCTGTCTGGTATTTTGTGGTTCATATACACACTTAGATTTGTCCAAGGATTTTGAAATGGGTTGAATTTAACGTCGATCACCAGGATATCGACTAATTTTGTACTATAACTAACCCACACACCAAAGCTACACATTTTCAACATCATTAAAACAATTAAAACCCGTATTTTTGATCAAATTCACGCCTTTTCAAATTTGTCTACTCGTTACTAGTTTGTCTAATATGCATTGTTTGTCTAACAAGATGGCGGCGATAAACCGTTGCCGGGGGTGTGCGCGAATGGTGCGATGCGATTGGCTAATGCCAGCTGTCAATCAAAATCGGCAGAAAGGTCAATTCCTACGAGTCAGAACTCCAAACCTTGTTTTATTCGCCAATAAATAACTGAAAAATATTATTTCTTAATTTAATTATCCAACTCAGCACAATTAACAACATCAGTTATTCTGATTAGATAATATACATGTATTTTGTTGCAGAAACATATTACTATGTTATACTTTAATTGACCGCGGTCTACATACCTGAGATAAATTATCCCTATAAAGGCTATGTGTAAATATTGTAAAATAGAGCACCATTATAATGTAGAACTTACATTCTGTTAAGACATTTTGCCATAGAACCTAAATATATTTACAGAAGGATCTGTAGTCCAGTGGTTAACACGCTGGACTGGTAATCCAGGGCTCGCAGGTTCAATCCCCTGTCTTACCCTAATCAAATTAACAGTCTTTCAGATGGGACTTTTACCCTTTCCTTCATAGAGATTTAGGTTAATATACTATTATATCTCCATACAAACGACAGCCATTTAGCTATCATGCATTGGATAAGTAGTCGCCATATCTATCCCACCTCCATAGATATTACTGGGACTACATAAGATTCTGGCCTTTTTTATGAACAATGGTTTGGCTACTACAGTGTCAATGTATGTCGTATTGGTAATGGCGTCAAGAGGTGCTTCTATGAGGGAAAGGGTTAAATGGAGGTCTCGTGTCGGTGCTTTAGATTTACTTAGATTTCTGTAATGGACTATTCACAAACATTCCTACTTACCAAATGAAACAATTAGAACGTGTCCAAAATCACGCAGCAAGAGTTGTAACTGGTGCTAGTTTTGACCAACCAAGCAATGAGATCCTAAAAACATTGCACTGGCTTCCTGTTCGTGCCCGCATCATGTACAAAGTGATTGTTACTGTGTTCCGGGCGTTAAATGGTACAGCGCCTGTGTATATCCAAGGACTGTTCCAACCTGCCATTCAGACCGAATATAGGCAAAAACTACGATCATCAACATCTAGTGAAACCAAACTGTATGAACCACCACCAACACGAATAAAACTGGCGGACAAATCTATCGTTACCGTAGGACCGAAATGGTGGAACTCGCTCCCAGACTATCTCAGGGATGTGAAAAAGGAATCAGAATTCAAATCAAAACTAAAAACATACTTGTTTCGACGGTTCTTGAACTAGAGTGTATGTATGACTGTGTCGTTGATTCTGTATTCTACAGTGACTTGCTAGGAAATAAATTGATGTGATTTTTTGTAAATACTCATTTTACACTCTATTTTTATTTGTATCAATGCATAAAAATAGAGTGTAAAATGAGTATTTACATATTTACATGTATTACATAGTAATGTAAAGTTTGGATTGTACAGCGCAACCGAATATTTTATACATTTTTGCGCTTTATAAATGCTTTGTATTTGTATTTACACCGTGCACATAAAAGAACCAGAGGAGATTCTGGAATTATTGCACTATCCACTAAAAATCTAAAATGACTAATCTCTTCAGGAGGCATCGTTCATATGGGTAGCCGGTAGAGACGATAAATAAACTTTTAAAAAACACACAAAAAACCTAAATATATTTTGAAACTGTATTTATATACTTCAAATTCCTGATTTCTATATTAAGTCAAATCACGCTTCTTATCAATATCTTGTTATTTATGTTTTTATAATTGTCTTGTGTTTAAATATCTTTATGTCATACCGGTACTAGTGTTGAATGATAATTTGATATGCATTCGACCATATTATTTACCTAGGTAAGTTTATATAACCCCAAACTCTTCCTTTTTATGCTACATATACTATTAAAATGTCTGGATAACTCTTAACATGATGAACAGCCTACCTAAATTATCTTATGTACACTTGTCTAATATTTTCCCGCGATTTTCTTTATCTTTCCAGGACAGTACATTGTGTACAATTGTCTCGTGTTTATTTATCCTATACATTGTGTACAATTGTCTCGTGTTTATTTATCCTATACATTGTGTACAATTGTCTCGTGTTTATTTATCCTATACATTGTGTACAATTGTCTCGTGTTTATTTATCCTATACATTGTGTACATTTAATTCAAACATACATTTAATTTAGAAACACACCTTGATAATAGTATGGACAAAAAATTTAGTATAGCCCTGAGCAGATTTAGACTTTCATCACATAATTTAGAAATTGAAAGAGGAAGGTATCTTAATGTACCACGAAATGAGAGAATATGCAAATTTTGTAACTTAAGAACAATCGAAAATGAGTATCACTTTCTCTTAATATGCACAGTGTACACCGATATACCAAAAAAATACATAAAGCCGTATTATTGCAGTTGGCCAACTTTAAATAAATTTGATAAACTTATGATGTCAAGAAATAAAAAGGAAATCTCAAACTTATCAAAATACATATATTTTGCCAGTAAAGTCCGAAAAGAGTTAGATCAAATCAATAATATTCCTTGAACTATAATACTAATGAATACTAAAACAAATTAAGCTTCTCTTTAAGATAATTATGATAATCTTCACTGTGGACTCATGTTTCATGTTGTCATTACATTACAAGTTATATTTATATACCTATTTATAATAGACTAGAAGCACTGTAATTTTGCTTAATGTTGAATAAATATTGTTGTTGTTGTTGTTGTTGTGTACAATTGTCTCGTGTTTATTTATCCTATACATTGTGTACAATTGTCTCGTGTTTATTTATCCTATACATTGTGTACAATTGTCTCGTGTTTATTTATCCTATACATTGTGTACAATTGTCTCGTGTTTATTTATCCTATACATTGTGTACACTTGTCTCGTGTTTATTTATCCTATACATTGTGTACAATTGTCTCGTGTTTATTTATCCTATACATACATTGTGTACAATTGTCTCGTGTTTATTTATCCTATACATTGTGTACAATTGTCTCGTGTTTATTTATCCTATCATACATTGTGTACAATTGTCTCGTGTTTATTTATCCTATACATACATTGTGTACAATTGTCTCTTGTTTATTTATCCTATACATTGTGTACAATTGTCTCGTGTTTATTTATCCTATACATTGTGTACAATTGTCTCGTGTTTATTTATCCTATACATTGTGTACAATTGTCTCGTGTTTATTTATCCTATACATTGTGTACAATTGTCTCGTGTTTATTTATCCTATACATTGTGTACAATTGTCTCGTGTTTATTTATCCTATACATACATTGTGTACAATTGTCTCGTGTTTATTTATCCTATACATTGTGTACAATTGTCTCGTGTTTATTTATCCTATACATACATTGTGTACAATTGTCTCGTGTTTATTTATCCTATACATTGTGTACAATTGTCTCGTGTTTATTTATCCTATACATACATTGTGTACAATTGTCTCGTGTTTATTTATCCTATACATACATTGTGTACAATTGTCTCGTGTTTATTTATCCTATACATTGTGTACAATTGTCTCGTGTTTATTTATTCTATACATTGTGTACAATTGTCTCGTGTTTATTTATCCTATACATTGTGTACAATTGTCTCGTGTTTATTTATCCTATACATTGTGTACAATTGTCTCGTGTTTATTTATCCTATACATACATTGTGTACAATTGTCTCGTGTTTATTTATCCTATACATTGTGTACAATTGTCTCGTGTTTATTTATCCTATACATACATTGTGTACAATTGTTTCGTGTTTATTTATCCTATACATACATTGTGTACACTTGTCTCGTGTTTATTTATCCTATACATACATTGTGTACACTTGTCTCGTGTTTATTTATCCTATACATTGTGTACAATTGTCTCGTGTTTATTTATCCTATACATTGTGTACAATTGTCTCGTGTTTATTTATCCTATACATACATTGTGTACAATTGTCTCGTGTTTATTTATCCTATACATTGTGTACAATTGTCTCGTGTTTATTTATCCTATACATTGTGTACAATTGTCTTGTGTTTATTTATCCTATACATTGTGTACAATTGTCTCGTGTTTATTTATCCTATACATACATTGTGTACAATTGTCTCGTGTTTATTTATCCTACATACATTGTGTACAATTGTCTCGTGTTTATTTATCCTATACATACATTGTGTACAATTGTCTCGTGTTTATTTATCCTATACATTGTGTACAATTGTCTCGTGTTTATTTATCCTATACATTGTGTACAATTGTCTCGTGTTTATTTATCCTATACATACATTGTGTACAATTGTCTCGTGTTTATTTATCCTATACATTGTGTACAATTGTCTCTTGTTTATTTATCCTATACATACATTGTGTACAATTGTCTCGTGTTTATTTATCCTATACATTGTGTACACTTGTCTCGTGTTTATTTATCCTATACATTGTGTACAATTGTCTCGTGTTTATTTATCCTATACATACATTGTGTACAATTGTCTCGTGCAACTTAAAACTTCGGGGGTCGTCCCCAGGAAAACTATTTATAGCGTTCGATTTTTCGGGGAAAAGTGTAGGACACGGCCTACACGGCCTACAGGAAGCTATGCCAATGATATCACTAAATGCGCATGATACAATAATAAAATATTTACTTTACTTACTTTATTCTCATTTAATCCAAAGTTATTAAATTACCCTACTTGCTATGCCTACTAATATTTATATTCATGCTTGCTGCATCAATTATGCACAGTCATTCCTCGTCTTGAATTACATAAATAACACATAATGATGAGAACATTGAACTCATACGGTTAACATGTCAGATCACAAACTTTCCAGGCTACACTTGTTCATTGGTGAAATAAAATAGTGTGGAAATTGATGTCGAGTATTGATTGATTGAGTGAGTATTACTTATAATTATCGGGGTGGGGGGGTCACCAGGTGCATAAAGGGTTCACCAGGGGCATAAAGGCTTTGATATTGGGGCGTCCATCAATATTTCCAGTCTGGGCCGTAACTTCTTTGGCTATTGAGGGATTATAAAACTAATGTGTCACACTTGAGGTATCGTACACATGACCCAGTTCCATAGCTTCAAGGTCAAGGTCACACTTGGAGATTAAATGAAGTGATATACATGTACAGTGTAGATACAATATTTCTGGTCCAGGCTGTAACTTCTTCGGCTATGGAGGGATTTCAAAACTAATGTGCCAGAAATGTTTGCCGTATAGAGGTGATGTATCGTACACGAGACCTACGTCCGTAGCTTCAAGGTCACACTTTGAGGTTAAATGTGAAATCTAGGTACATTATTTCCGGTCTGTACTGTAACTTCTTCTGCTCTATTATTAATATATAAAAAATGATAAGTTTGATTTTTTCCCCGTTTCAATGTTTTTGTTAGTTTTACAAAACACCAATAATATTTATAAATATAAATCATTTTACATATAACTGGCTCCATTTATATGGAATTTCGTTAAGTCAAACTTCGATTATGTCGAAGTATTTTGTTCGGTCCGACGGAATCGACATAACGGATGCAGACTGTATGTCTTTCATTACTTCTCAAACATGTAAGTTCTTACAGCCATCACAAAGCTTCAGGGATATTCATCACTTGCTGAGAACTGATTCAGACAAACCATCACAAGTTTACTGTTTGCTACATTTATAAACTTAGAAATTGTTCCTCTAATCATGTACATGTGTTAAGTTTGGTAAAAATGCACGAAAATGATACTTTACATGTATGTACATGTTTTGTCATAATTATTGGGGGTCCAGAGATACTCCACACACCCCAATCCAGACACCCCAATCTAGACACCCCAATCCAGACACCTAAATCCAGACACTCCTATCCAGACACCCCAATCCAGACACCAATCCAGACACCTCAATCCAGACACCCCAATCCAGACACCCCTATATAGTATGTGAGATGGTACGGTGGTCGCCAGATCGGACAGGTGTGTTTTCTCCGGGTACTCCGGTTTCCTCCCACATGAATGACCACATATACGCTTTCATTCGAGCCAACGAGAGTGATTAATATAAGTTGTTAGAACTTGCTTCGCAATCGTTATTTGATATTGGGGTTGTGTTGTCGGACTAATCGTGGATGCGTTATGCTCATGTACACTCACTGTATCCAAGATGGAAAGACGATGGAGTAAGGAAGATATTTGTTTGTTATTGGCATTATCCATCTTCAGGTACAGGTGTTTCAGTATGTCATCGGGCAAGTTTAGATTCGCTATAGACAGAGGAGGGACGTTCACTGACGTATGGGCCCACAGTCCCTCAGGCAAGGTGATCGTGATGAAACTTTTATCAGAGGACCCACAGAACTACAGGGATGCACCTAGAGAGGGTATCAGAAGAATTCTGGAACAGGTGAGTTATTGTTTAGCAATGTAGAGGGTTTGTGATAAGTTTTTCTGTTGTAAACCTTGGAGGTACCTTTGTGTGTTTTACGTTTATTTATCGTCGCTACCGGTTGCCCATATGAGCGACACTTCCAGAAGAGATTAGTCATTTTAGATTTTTGGAGGATAGTGGAATGATACAGACAGAGACCCATTCCAGAATCTCCTCTGGTTCTTTTACGTGCACTGTGTAAAGCACCGACACGAGACCTCGTTTTAATGTCCCATCTGAAAGACTGTTAATTTTATTAGGGTCAGACTGGGGGATCGAACCTGCGATCCATGGATTACCAGTCCAGCGTGTTACCACTGGACTACAGATCCGTGAGGTACCTCTATGTAAGACAAGTTTTTATATAATCGGGGGCTCTTAGGCTAGAGACAAAATTTGATTGGATAAAAATTTCAGGCTCCTGTTGTTAAAGCAGACATTTGGAGAGATATATACATCATGATTGATCATCCTTATTGTTTGTGTAGGAGACAGGCCATGTTGTTCCAGCTGACAAACCCATAGATGTGTCCCAGATAGAATGGATCCGTATGGGCACTACCGTAGCAACCAATGCCTTATTGGAAAGAAAGGGATCTCGGATGGCCCTTGCAATCACAAAAGGATTTAAAGATCTGTTACACATTGGAAATCAGGCCAGACCAAACATATTTGATCTGGTATTTATCTAGTTATCTTTAACTCGTTGCATGCTAGCGGCGAAAATAAGAGTCACACTCCAGAGTTTTCAGCTATAAATAAGAAAAACACTTTCAATAATTATTGTCGTCTGCTACGATTATTTGAACTATCGTATTTATAAGTTTTTATCTTACCCAGCATGCAAAGAGTCAATGGCAAGACTTTAGAAGACAGATTTCTGTGACCATGTGGGTACTGTTGTGGACTGGTCATCACCACTGTTGGTTTGTACTTTTGTGGACTGGCACACGTCTGTTGTGGACTGGCATCACCACTGTTGGTTTGTACTGTTGTGGACTGGTCGTCACTACTATTGGTTTGTACTGTTGTGGACTGGTCATCACAACTGTTGGTTTGTACTGTTGTGGACTGGCAGTCACCACTGTTGGTTTGTACTGTTGTGGACTGGTCATCACCACTGTTGGTTTGTACTGTTGTGGACTGGTCGTCACCACTGTTGGTTTGTACTGCTGTGGACTGGTCGTCATCACTGTTGGTTTGTACTGTTGTGGACTGGCCGTCACCACTGTTGGTTTGTGCTGTTGTGGACTGGCAGTCACCACTGTTGGTTTGTACTGTTGTGGACTGGTCGTCACCACTGTTGGTTTGTACTGTTGTGGACTGGTCGTCACCACTGTTGGTTTGTACTGTTGTGGACTGGCAGTCACCACTGTTGGTTTGTACTGTTGTGGACTGGCAGTCACCACTGTTGGTTTGTACTGTTGTGGACTGGTCATCACCACTGTTGTTGTACTGTTGTGGACTGTCACCACTTTGGTTTACTGTTGTGGACTGGTCACCACTTTGTTTTTTTGTGCTGGTCACCACTTTGGTTTGTACTGTGTGGATGGTCACCACTGTTGGTTTGTACTGTTGTGGACTGGCAGTCACCACTGTTGATTTGTGCTGTTGTGGACTGGCAGTCACCACTGCTCACCACTTTTGGTGTGGTTTGGTTTGTACTGTTGTGGACTGGCCATCACCACTGTTGGTTTGTACTGTTGTGGACTGGCAGTCACCACTGTTGCTTTGTACTGTTGTGGACTGGCAGTCACCACTGTTGGTTTGTACTGTTGTGGACTGGCAGTCACCACTGTTGGTTTGTACTGTTGTGGACTTGTCGTCACCACTGTTGGTTTGTACTGTTGTGGACTGGCCGTCACCACTGTTGGTTTGTACTGTTGTGGACTGGCAGTCACCACTGTTGGTTTGTACTGTTGTGGACTGGCAGTCACCACTGTTGGTTTGTACTGTTGTGGACTGGCAGTCACCACTGTTGGTTTGTACTGTTGTGGACTGGCAGTCACCACTGTTGGTTTGTACTGTTGTGGACTGGCAGTCACCACTGTTGGTTTGTACTGTTGTGGACTGGCTGTCACCACTGTTGGTTTGTACTGTTGTGGACTGGTCGTCACCACTGTTGGTTTGTGCTGTTGTGGACTGGCAGTCACCACTGTTGGTTTGTACTGTTGTGGACTGGCCATCACCACTGTTGGTTTGTACTGTTGTGGACTGGCAGTCACCACTGTTGGTTTGTACTGTTGTGGACTGGCACCATCACCACTGTTGGTTTGTACTGTTGTGGACTGGTCGTCACCACTGTTGGTTTGTACTGTTGTGGACTGGTCGTCACCACTGTTGGTTTGTACTGTTGTGGACTGGCAGTCACCACTGTTGCTTTGTACTGTTGTGGACTGGCAGTCACCACTGTTGGTTTGTACTGTTGTGGACTGGCAGTCACCACTGTTGGTTTGTACTGTTGTGGACTTGTCGTCACCACTGTTGGTTTGTACTGTTGTGGACTGGCCGTCACCACTGTTGGTTTGTACTGTTGTGGACTGGCAGTCACCACTGTTGGTTTGTGCTGTTGTGGACTGGCTGTCACCACTGTTGGTTTGTACTGTTGTGGACTGGTCGTCACCACTGTTGGTTTGTACTGTTGTGGACTGGTCGTCACCACTGTTGGTTTGTGCTGTTGTGGACTGGCAGTCACCACTGTTGGTTTGTACTGTTGTGGACTGGTCGTCACCACTGTTGGTTTGTGCTGTTGTGGACTGGCAGTCACCACTGTTGGTTTGTACTGTTGTGGACTGGCCATCACCACTGTTGGTTTGTACTGTTGTGGACTGGCAGTCACCACTGTTGGTTTGTGCTGTTGTGGACTGGCAGTCACCACTGTTGGTTTGTACTGTTGTGGACTGGTTGTCACCACTATTGGTTTGTAATGTTGTAGACTGGTCGTCACAACTGTTGGTTTGTACTGTTGTGGACTGGTCGTCACCACTGTTGGTTTGTACTGTTGTGGACTGGTAGTCACCACTGTTGGTTTGTACTGTTGTGGACTGGTAGTCACCACTGTTGGTTTGTACTGTTGTGGACTGGCCATCACCACTGTTGGTTTATAATGTTGTGGTCTGGTCGTCACCACTATTGGTTTGTACTGTTGTGGACTGGCCATCACCACTGTTGGTTTGTACTGTTGTGGACTGGCAGTCACCACTGTTGCTTTGTACTGTTGTGGACTGGCAGTCACCACTGTTGTTTTGTACTGTTGTGGACTTGTCGTCACCACTGTTGGTTTGTACTGTTGTGGACTGGCAGTCACCACTGTTGGTTTGTGCTGTTGTGGACTGGCAGTCACCACTGTTGGTTTGTACTGTTGTGGACTGGTCGTCACCACTGTTGGTTTGTACTGTTGTGGACTGGTCGTCACCACTGTTGGTTTGTGCTGTTGTGGACTGGCAGTCACCACTGTTGGTTTGTACTGTTGTGGACTGGCCATCACCACTGTTGGTTTGTACTGTTGTGGACTGGCAGTCACCACTGTTGGTTTGTACTGTTGTGGACTGGTTGTCACCACTATTGGTTTGTAATGTTGTAGACTGGTCGTCACCACTGTTGGTTTGTACTGTTGTGGACTGGTCGTCACCACTGTTGGTTTGTAATGTTGTGGACTGATAGTCACCACTGTTGGTTTGTACTGTTGTGGACTGGTCATCACCACTGTTGGTTTGTACTGTTGTGGACTGGTAGTCACCACTGTTGGTTTGTACTGTTGTGGACTGGTCGTCACCACTGTTGGTTTGTACTGTTGTGGACTGGTAGTCACCACTGTTGGTTTGTACTGTTGTGGACTGGCAGTCACCACTGTTGGTTTGTACTGTTGTGGACTGGTAGTCACCACTGTTGGTTTGTACTGTTGTGGACTGGCCATCACCACTGTTGGTTTGTAATGTTGTGGTCTGGTCATCACCACTATTGGTTTGTACTGTTGTGGACTGGCCATCACCACTGTTGGTTTGTACTGTTGTGGACTGGTCGTCACCACTATTGGTTTGTACTGTTGTGGACTGGTCATCACCACTGTTGGTTTGTACTGTTGTGGACTGGCAGTCACCACTGTTGGTTTGTACTGTTGTGGACTGGCAGTCACCACTGTTGGTTTGTACTGTTGTGGACTGGCAGTCACCACTGTTGGTTTGTACTGTTGTGGACTGGCAGTCACCACTGTTGGTTTGTACTGTTGTGGACTTGTCGTCACAACTGTTGGTTTGTACTGTTGTGGACTGGTCGTCACCACTGTTGGTTTGTACTGTTGTGGACTGGCAGTCACCACTGTTGGTTTGTACTGTTGTGGACTGGTTGTCACCACTATTGGTTTGTAATGTTGTAGACTGGTCGTCACCACTGTTGGTTTGTACTGTTGTGGACTGGTAGTCACCACTGTTGGTTTGTACTGTTGTGGACTGGCAGTCACCACTGTTGGTTTGTACTGTTGTGGACTGGTAGTCACCACTTTGGTTTGTACTGTTGTGGACTGGCCATCACCACTGTTGGTTTGTAATGTTGTGGTCTGGTCGTCACCACTATTGGTTTGTACTGTTGTGGACTGGCCATCACCACTGTTGGTTTGTACTGTTGTGGACTGGCAGTCACCACTGTTGCTTTGTACTGTTGTGGACTGGCAGTCACCACTGTTGGTTTGTACTGTTGTGGACTGGCAGTCACCACTGTTGGTTTGTACTGTTGTGGACTTGTCGTCACCACTGTTGGTTTGTACTGTTGTGGACTGGCCGTCACCACTGTTGGTTTGTACTGTTGTGGACTGGCAGTCACCACTGTTGGTTTGTACTGTTGTGGACTGGCAGTCACCACTGTTGGTTTGTACTGTTGTGGACTGGCAGTCACCACTGTTGGTTTGTACTGTTGTGGACTGGTCGTCACCACTGTTGGTTTGTACTGTTGTGGTCTGGTCGTCACCACTGTTGGTTTGTGCTGTTGTGGACTGGCAGTCACCACTGTTGGTTTGTACTGTTGTGGACTGGCCATCACCACTGTTGGTTTGTACTGTTGTGGACTGGCAGTCACCACTGTTGGTTTGTACTGTTGTGGACTGGTTGTCACCACTATTGGTTTGTAATATTGTAGACTGGTCGTCACCACTGTTGGTTTGTACTGTTGTGGACTGGTCGTCACCACTGTTGGTTTGTACTGTTGTGGACTGGTAGTCACTACTGTTGGTTTGTACTGTTGTGGACTGGCAGACACCACTGTTGGTTTGTACTGTTGTGGACTGGCAGTCACCACTGTTGGTTTGTACTGTTGTAGACTGGTCGTCACCAGTTGGTTTGTGCTGTTGTGGACTGGCAGTCACCACTGTTGGTTTGTACAGTTGTGGACTTGTTGTCACCACTGTTGGTTTGTACAGTTGTGGACTTGTCATCACCACTGTTGGTTTGTACTGTTGTGGACTGGCCGTCACCACTGTTGGTTTGTACTGTTGTGGACTGGCCGTCACCACTGTTGGTTTGTACTGTTGTGGACTGGCCGTCACCACTGTTGGTTTGTACTGTTGTGGACTGGCCGTCACCACTGTTGGTTTGTACTGTTGTGGACTGGCCATCACCACTGTTGGCTTGTACTGTTGTGGACTTGTCGTCACCACTGTTGCTTTGTACTGTTGTGGACTGGCAGTCACCACTGTTGGTTTGTACTGTTGTGGACTGGCAGTCACCACTGTTGGTTTGTACTGTTGTGGACTGGCAGTCACCACTGTTGGTTTGTACTGTTGTGGACTGGTCGTCACCACTGTTGGTTTGTACTGTTGTGGACTGGCAGTCACCACTGTTGGTTTGTACTGTTGTGGACTGGTGGTCACCACTGTTGGTCTGTACTGTTGTGGACTGGTGGTGACCACTGTTGGTTTGTACTGTTGTGGACTGGTGGTGACCACTGTTGGTTTGTACTGTTGTGGACTGGTCATCATCACTGTTGGTTTGTACTGTTGTGGACTGGTCGTCACAACTGTTGGTTTGTACTGTTGTGGACTGGTCGTCACCACTGTTGGTTTGTACTGTTGTGGACTGGTTGTCACAACTGTTGGTTTGTACTGTTGTGGACTGGTGGTCTCAACTGTTGGTTTGTACTGTTGTGGACTGGCAGTCACCACTGTTGGTTTGTACTGTTGTGGACTGGTCGTCACCACTGTTGGTTTGTGACCAGCTTAGTAGTTGTTCTATCTAGATGCCCACTTTGCTAGTCTGAAGGTCTTCCTCCATAAACATATAATTTTATCACATAACTTTGCCTGTATTCAGTGTAATACAGCCATCACATATTTTCTTATATGTCCTCATGTTTAATAACACCTAGAAGGATTATGATTGAGAAATAAAATAGATTGAATAATTGATATTCTATAAATCATTTACCAAGACCGCTGGTGACATTGGCTAGGTCATAATTTCAACTTCACGAATTCACTACCGGTAATTCAATCTCTTGAATCCGTGAAATTGAAGTAGTGAATTCATGGGGTTGACATGGTAACTCGTGGAAATTGTGATTTTGTGCAGTTTGATGAAATAGCAAATGTCATCACTTGTCTTTCGTACATTTTACATGACATTGTAGGAGATTAGCTCACCAGAGCAGCTTTATGAAGATGTGATTGAAATAGAAGAACGTCTGGTACTCCAGCAACAGAACTGTGAGATAGGGTATTGTGGCGACGTAGTAGAAGGCAAAACCAGGGAGAAGGTAAGGGAGAAATGTGAGATAGGGCATTGTGGCAACGTAGTGGAAGGCAAAACCAGGGAGAAGGTAAGGGAGAAATGTGAGATAGGGCACTGTGGCGACGTAGTAGAAGGCAAAACCAGGGAGAAGGTAAGGGAGAACTGTGTGATAGGGCACTGTGGTGACATAGTAGAAGGCAAAACCAGGGAGAAGGTAAGGGAGAACTGTGAGATAGGGCACTGTGGTGACGTAGTAGAAGGCAAAACCAGGGAGAAGGTAAGGGAGAACTGTGTGATAGGGCACTGTGGTGACGTAGTGGAAGGCAACACCAGGGAGAACTGATATAGGGCATTGTGGCGACGTAGTAGAAGGCAAAACCAGGGAGAAGGTAAGGGAGAACTGAGATAGGGCATTGTGGCGATGTAGTTAAAGGCAAAACCAGAGAAGCTAAGGGAGAAATGTGAGATAGGGCACTGTGGCAACGTAGTGGATGGCAAAACCAGGGAGAAGGTAAGGGAGAACTGTGTGATAGGGCATTGTGGTGACGTAGTGGAAGGCAAAACCAGGGAGAAGGTAAGGGAGAACTGTGTGATAGGGCACTGTGGCGACGTAGTAGAAAGCAAAACCAGGGAGAAGGTAAGGGAGAACTGTGAGATAGGGCACTGTGGCGACGTAGTAGAAGGCAAAACCAGGGAGAAGGTAAGGGAGACATGTGAGATGGGGCATTGTGGCAACATAGTGGAAGGCAAAACCAGGGAGAAGGTAAGGGAGAAATGTGAGATAGGGCACTGTGGCGACGTAGTAGAAGGCAACATCAGGGAGAAGGTAAGGGGAGAACTGTGTGTGTGTTATTTTGTCTCGTTGTCTGTTATTTGGCTGATGGCTTTACAAAATACCTCCCTGTAAAATACCTTCTGTATTCCAGTGGCACTGAAAATCCTCCTCCAGCTATCAAAACTATATTTCCTGTATGGCTGGTTATTAACACTACAAATCGCTCTATTCAATTCCAATGTAAAAAGTTGTGTAAATGACTGCTTTATGAACGTTTCATATTTTGACCAGGGAAAGCAGAATTCAACAGCCATAAAATAGACCGACTGTAGCCGTGGTTTATTGCAGATTAACAGCGGTAGATTTGTTCTTTTTGTTTATAGGAACAAAATACCAAGCTATGTTAGAATGTTTGATTAGTCCTTATTAATGGATGTTGTAGAGAGTTACTTATTAATGCATGTTGTAGAGAGTTACTTATTAATGCATGTTGTAGAGAGTTACTTATTAATGCATGTTGTAGAGAGTTACTTATTAATGCATGTTGTAGAGAGTTACTTATTAATGCATGTTGTAGAGAGTTACTAATTAATGCATGTGTAGAGAGTTACTTATTAATGCATGTTGTAGAGAGTTACTAATTAATGCATGTTGTAGAGAGTTACTTATTAATGCATGTTGTAGAGAGTTACTTATTAATGCATGTTGTAGAGAGTTACTTATTAATGCATGTTGTAGAGAGTTACTTATTAATGCATGTTGTAGAGAGTTACTAATTAATGCATGTTGTAGAGAGTTACTTATTAATGCATGTTGTAGAGAGTTACTTATTAATGCATGTTGTAGAGAGTTACTTATTAATGATGTTGTAGAGAGTTACTTATTAATGCATGTTGTAGAGAGTTACTTATTAATGCATGTTGTAGAGAGTTACTTATTAATGCATGTTGTAGAGAGTTACTTATTAATGCATGTTGTAGAGAGTTACTTATTAATGCATGTTGTAGAGAGTTACTAATTAATGCATGTTGTAGAGAGTTACTTATTAATGCATGTTGTAGAGAGTTACTTATTAATGCATGTTGTAGAGAGTTACTAATTAATGCATGTTGTAGAGAGTTACTTATTAATGCATGTTGTAGAGAGTTACTAATTAATGCATGTTGTAGAGAGTTACTTATTAATGCATGTTGTAGAGAGTTACTTATTAATGCATGTTGTAGAGAGTTACTAATTAATCATGTTTCTTTCAGTTGTTTGTCTATGACTGTAGGTAGATTACAGTTTACCATCTTTCCATTAGGTGAGAATATAGACAGTTGTAGACCATTCTACTGTGTGTGTTTCAGTTGGTAGTCTAAACTGTTAATAGTAACACTGTTATGTTATTTGTCAGTTGGAAGTGTGGACTGTTGTAAATGAGAGGAAACTAAGAGATGACCTTCAGAAATTGCTCAATAAAGGCATCACTAGTCTGGCTGTGGTGCTCATGCATTCTTACATGTAAGTTCTATTTATATCTGGCTGTGGTGCTCATGCATTCTTACATGTAAGTTCTATTTATAGCGATGCACTTTCTCATAAACACACATGTACTGGTTTCTCTTGCATATTACCAGTACAACACCCTATGTCTTCGGTCTTTTTCTTCTTGTATATAAACTTTATTTATTTTACAACGATTGCGAAGCAAGTTTTAACAACTTATCTTAAGCACTCTTGTTGGATGAAAGCGTATATGTGGTCATTCCTGCAGGAGGAAACTGGAGAATACCCACCTGTCCGATCTGGCGACCATCATCGTACCGTCTCACATACTTCCCTGTCCGAGGATCGAACCCGGGTCGCATTGGTGAGAAGCGAACGCGCTAACCACTGCGCTAATCGGACAGCCAATCGGACTTTGGGCGAGTCTCGAGTTTTAATTTAGCTTGATCATATTTTACTTGCAGTTTTATATTTCATACACACATATAGCAACTATCGAACCAAGCTTATACACGTTTTATTGGTGAAACATTATATTTAATCTGAAAGTTGTAAATATTTAATGGATGGTTTAAAGTATAACTCTAATTGTTTAATACAGTATTATGTAAACAATCATATTATCTCACTCTGCTGTTGATCGTCGGTGAATTGAGAGGGTAATACGGGCTACTTACCCATGATGAGAGGGTAATACGGGCTACTTACCCATGATGAGAGGGTAATACGGGCTACTTACCCGTGATGAGAGGGTAATACGGGCTACTTACCCGTGATGAGAGGGTAATACGGGCTACTTACCCGTGATGAGAGGGTAATACGGGCTACTTACCCGTGATGAGAGGGTAATACGGGCTACTTACCCGTGATGAGAGGGTAATACGGGCTACTTACCCGTGATGAGAGGGTAATACGGGCTACTTACCCGTGATGAGAGGGTAATACGGGCTACTTACCCGTGATGAGAGGGTAATACGGGCTACTTACCCGTGATGAGAGGGTAATACGGGCTACTTACCCGTGATGAGAGGGTAATACGGGCTACGTACCCGTGCTGTGCTCTCAAGGTATCGACAATCAATAGTACATCTCTCACTTTTTCACGTGAATTAAAAATACTCATTTACAGGTGACTTATAGGCCCATTGGGCCGGGTGTTTTCTGTGTTTCTATGTATGTTTTAAATGTATGTTATAACACATGTATATATAATAAACAATTTACTTACTTATTTACTTACTTACATAATTGTGACAAGGCAAAGAAAAAGCAAAATGGATTGAGTAACAAAATTAATATAACCTGCGCTCCATACAGACGCATCTGTAGTCCAGTGGCAACACGCTGGACTGGTAATCCATGGATCGCAGGTTCGATCCCCCAGTCTGACCCTAATAAAATTAACAGTCTTTCAGATGGGACATTAAACCGAGGTCTCGTGTCGGTGCTGTACACCGTGCACGTAAAAGTACCAGGTGACTGGAATGTATCTCTGTCTGTATCATTGCACTATCCTCCAAAAATCTAAAATGACTAACCTCTTCAGGAGGCGTCGCTCATATGGGCAACCGGTATATGGGCCCTCCCTTGAGTTAAATGTGAACTAAGTAAGTAGTATACAGTCAAACCTGTGCTAAAGGCCACCTCCGAATAAAGGCTGCATATGAAAAACCTGTCTCTAAAGACCACCATTTTTCTCTGCTGTCGAGTGATTTTCAATGCATTTTAACCCTCTATTGAGAGAGGCCACCTGTCAACAAAGGCCACTTTTTGACTTTCCCAAGGGTGACCTTTATAGACAGGTTTGACTGTACATGAGAAATAGGAAGAGTGAGCGTTGGGCTCGATCTTGGTGTATTGGCTGTTTTACACCGTCTTGAGTATTTTAACCCTTTGCACACTAGCAGTGAAAATAACAGTAAAATATGTCACGCAATTTCATTAGAATTGTGCCGTTACCACACAATTCTAACAAAATTCCATGGTTTAATCCTTTTATTCCCACTTGCTGTTGTCCAGTAGACATATATGCCATATGCATACAACTTAAAGTTATGGCGAATGCACAAGTTCAAATTGAGTTTGTCCGCAACAAACGTGGTGGACAAAGTCTTGTTGTTGGTGGTTACAGGTTCATGGTATGTATATATATAGTTGCTGTCTGTCTGCGTGTCTGTCCATCCGTTTGATTGTATTTGATCTTAAACACATTCTGTCTGTCTGCATGTCTATCCGTCCCACACCCATTTTTACCTAATTTTACAAAAGGACTACACCAATTCCATGACCTATTTCCAGAGTTTTCAGTTACAAGTTAGAAAAACAGATTAATGAATTGTCGTCTGCTACAATGTTTTGACCTATTTATAGCCTTTATGTTACCCAGCATGCAAAGTGTTTAAGAGCTCTCAAGGAGGACGCTACCCCCCTGAAGGTGTGATATGTCACGTGTATGCTATCAGAGCAGAATGAAATAATGGATTATGGAACTTGTTTTCATGTTTATCAAATTATAAATTTCATGAAGTAAATATATATATGTATATTTTGCAGCTACGATGCTCATGAAGTGCAGGTGGGTGCTATAGCGAGAGAACTGGGGTTCAAGCAGGTGTCGTTGTCCTCTGTGGTGATGCCAATGGTACGGATAGTTCCCCGGGGATACACAGGTGAGTCTACCTCATTGTATTTCTTATTCCTAATACATTTACCCAAATTAACATATTTCTCATTCCCAATACATTTTCCTAAATGAACATATTTCTCATTCCCAATACATTTTCCTAAATGAACATATTTCTCATTCCCAATACATTTTCCCAAATGAACATATTTCTTATTCCTAATACATTTTCCTAAATGAACATATTTCTCATTCCTAATACATTTTCCCAAATGAACATCTTTCTTCATTCCTAATACATTTTCCCAAATGAACATATTTCTTATTCCTAATATATTTACCCAAATGAACATATTTCTTATTCCTAATACATTTTCCCAAATGAACTTATTCCTAATACATTTACCCAAATGAACATATTTCTTGTTCCTAATACATTTTCCCAAATGAACATCTATCTTATTCCTAATACATTTACCCAAATGAACATATTTCTTATTCCTAATACATTTTCCCAAATGAACTTATTCCTAATATATTTACCCAAATGAACATATTTCTCATTCCTAATACATTTTCCCAAATGAACATATTTCTCATTCCCAATACATTTCCCCAAATGAACATATTTCTCATTCCTAATACATTTTCCCAAATGAACATCTTTCTCATTCCTAATACATTTTCCAAAATGAACATATTTCTCATTCCTAATACATTTTCCCAAATGAACATCTTTCTCATTCCTAATACATTTTCCAAAATGAACATATTTCTCATTCCTAATACATTTTCCCAAATGAACATCTTTCTCATTCCTAATACAATTTCCCAAATGAACATATTTCTCATTCCTAATACATTTCCCCAAATGAACATATTTCTCATTCCTAATACATTTTCCCAAATGAACATATTTCTCATTCCTAATACATTTCCCCGTTCATTTGGATCTGATTGCTTCCAAATTGCACGTTCTCCACTGGCAGGTTGTTTTGTACTTTTGGAATCAGAGAAACAACAAATTATTAAATATGAATGATAGAATGCTAATTGTTAAACTAGGTCAGTAGGTCAAATTTAGCAGAATGTTATACATACAGACTGTTGTTCATACATTGTCACAAATTGCATTGTAGTGGAACCTGGGTTCTCTGGTTATGTACATTGCAGCAGGCCTTATCAATGTAAGCGCAACGGGAGTGGTTTGTAGTGGTAATTGGTTATGTACATTGCAGCAGGCCTTATCAATGTAAGCGCAACGGGAATGGTTTGTTGTGGTAATTGGTTATGTACATTGCAGCAGGCCTTATCAATGTAAGCGCAACGGGAGTGGTTTGTAGTGGTAATTGGCTATGTACATTGCAGCAGGCCTTTTCAATGTAAGCACAACGGGAGTGGTTTGTAGTGGTAATTGGTTATGTACATTGCAGCAGGCCTTTTCAACATTAGCGCAACGGGAGTGGTTTGTAGTGGTAATTGGCTATGTACATTGCAGCAGGCCTTTTCAACGTAAGCGCAACGGGAGTGGTTTGTTGTGGTAATTGGTTATGTACATTGCAGCAGGCCTTATCAATGTAAGCGCAACGGGAGTGGTTTGTAGTGGTAATTGGCTATGTACATTGCAGCAGGCCTTTTCAACGTAAGCGCAACAGGAGTGGTTTGTAGTGGTAATTGGTTATGTACATTGCAGCAGGCCTTATCAACGTAAGCGCAACGGGAGTGGTTTGTAGTGGTAATTGGTATGTACATTGCAGCAGGCCTTTTCAACGTTAGCGCAACGGGAGTGGTTTGTAGTGGTAATTGGCTATGTACATTGCAGCAGGCCTTTTCAACGTAAGCGCAACGGGAGTGGTTTGTTGTGGTAATTGGTTATGTACATTGCAGCAGGCCTTATCAATGTAAGCGCAACGGGAGTGGTTTGTAGTGGTAATTGGCTATGTACATTGCAGCAGGCCTTTTCAACGTAAGCGCAACAGGAGTGGTTTGTAGTGGTAATTGACCTTTCTGCCGATTTTGATTGACAGCTGGCGTTAGCCAATCGCATCGCACCATTCGCGCACACCCCCGGCAACGGTTTATCGACGCCATCTTGTTAGACAAACAATGCATATTAGACAAACTAGTAACGAGTAGACAAATTTGAAAAGGCGTGAATTTGATCGAAAATACGGGTTTTAAATTGTTTTAATGATGTTGAAAATGTGTAGCTTTGGTGTGTGGGTTAGTTATAGTACACAATTAGTCGATATCCTGGTGATCGACGTTAAATTCAACCCATTTCAAAATCCTTGGACAAATCTAAAAGTGTGTATATGAACCTCAAAATACCAGACAGCTGCTTTAAAAACAATGCATCTATAAAAACACCGACTGACCCCATATAGTCATTCTTTTATCGCAAACACAGCAATCAAATTTAAGCGTGTCACATTGTTTATTGGAAGTAATCAACAACTTACTGGTACATCACAGAGACCGTAACATAATATCCCGTTAGGGGCCTACTGTCAAGATCAAAGTGTTGCACATCGGAATTTAGCACTGATTGTGCTAATAATTGGTCAATTATAAAATGTATGCACACAATTATAGTATTGATTACTACACCGAGTCATTGTGTTATCGTTCTGTCAGACAAACGAGTTATTTAGTAAATTTTAATCAAATCTGATAACGAGTGATCGTGATCTGAAATTATTGTTTGAAAAATAATTACAAATTAATTAATGCTGTCTGTCATTGACAATGGTGAAAAGATGTCGTTACGGGCTGTTTTATTAATGTATGCTGTGTGACAGCGATAGTAGATATCCAGATCGATTAATAGGTGACGTTTAATTCGTGCCATTTCCAAACCCAAGACAAATCTTGAAAAATGTCTAAGGTGGATTAAGTTGTGTGGACGACAAGCTGAATACATCCAAAATTAATGCAAACATATATATTTGCACACAAGTAAGTTGAAATTAATTTATTTATGCATAATAAAATATTTCGAAACAATATATTCTGCATTTATAGATCTACTGTTCACAAGAGATATGTGAGTATAATGGTGATTAAAATTATACATGTGGTTCATACATATTGTCGTGGATGGTGGACTAGGGATCAGATAGAAGTAATAGTACCCATGCATGTGCAGAGCTGTGGGATTCCCATATTAGCTCAGTGAACGTACTGGTGTTCAGTTTTTGGGCCTAATGTTCGAGTCTTCTAGGAGGCATAGGGTCGAGTCTCTCAAGACGGTGGCATATTTCATGTCTTTTAATGTCAAAGTTGACACGATGTGGTTGTTCGGGTGTCAGTGGTTTCGTATAACTACTTCTTCGTATACAAGGCAATATAGAGTGAAACATTGTGGTGGATTCGTCTAATAGTATATTATCACGCCTACGCCAATTATGAGATGGGCTGTTGACAAATTAATCAAATACTGGAGAATATATTATTTTTCACACCTTGATTGGTCGGCTCAAACATTTGTGATGCTGGCTTGTATGCCCGTGTTTTATCAGCTTTAGAGCTGAGCCGTGCCATATGTCCAAGCCCTTACATCATGTATAAATATCATGCTCTTCACATCAATTTCATTACAACCATGGCGTCTATATTTCCATGCGGTTTTTTGCTGATTATACAATACAAATACAATAAAAAATAGATACACACTGTAAATTTCATTGTCATTGTATTAATCTATGTACCTTTTTTATGTAATTTTATGTCATTGTAAATAATTTAATGCTTTGATGTACAATAAATATATTATTTTAATGACGGTCTATGATTTATTTATTCTCCCCCATTCACTTTAATTAATCTTGATTAGTGGCCTGAAACCTAGATAGATAATCACTCCTGGTATGGCAAACACACGGCTACATAGTTGTAATTCATAATTGTGTCTAATTACTTAAATAGCTAATAATATTAATATCTGGGTAAAATAAAACTGAGAAATTCCACGGAATTTTATCTAGATTAACTCGATGCAGGTCTGCGTTAAGACGCCATTTTGTTAGATAGCTTGTCTCGCGTAGTTACAGCGAGCACCTGTAACTATGGGGGGCGTGCCTAAGTAGCGTTTGCAGAAAGGTCAATTGGTTATGTACATTGCAGCAGGCCTTATCAACGTAAGCGCAACGGGAGTGGTTTGTAGTGGTAATTGGTTATGTACATTGCAGCAGGCCTTTTCAACGTAAGTGCAACGGGATTGGTTTGTAGTGGTAATTGGCTATGTACATTGCAGCAGGCCTTTTCAACGTAAGCGCAACGGGAGTGGTTTTAGTGGTAATTGGCTATGTACATAAAAAACCAAAGTCTTGTAAAGCTATTTTAATATTTGTATCAAATTTGATTGGTTGCCAGTTCCATTAGATTGTAAACATGATTTCTGTCAATAACGGTCTATGCAAATCTAATGAAGTTATCATTGTACTTTTTCACCTGTGACCCTTTTATTGTCATAATTGACCTAAATTGATGAAAGCTTTACTTCTTTCGATTCTTAAAAACTAGGTCACTACATCAGGTTAATAATTGTTCCCATTCACTTGGCTTGTTTATTGTTGTAACAAATGTTTACAACAAACGTTTCAGCGTGTGCCGACGCATATCTGACCCCGTGCATACAGGAATACGTGCAGGGGTTTGCTTCAGGATTCCAGGGCGGAATTGAGGTATGTGTTGTATTATTACACGCATTTGTCTCTGGTGTTTTCTTTGTTTTTTTGTTACTTAAAGTCACATTTAACAGCTTGGGTCATGTGATAGCTCTCCAGTTACATGTATTATCGGTGGAAGAAGACCCTGGGTGCCCCTTGGTGCAGTATTTCAGGCACGTAGTGACGTACAGGCACCCAGGTAGAAACACCGACCTTCTTCAAGACAGCTGGATCTTACAGACACCCAGGTAGAAACACTGACCTTCTTCAAGACATCTGGATCTTACAGGCACCCAGGTAGAAACACCGACCTTCTTCAAGATAGCTGGATCTTACAGGCACCCAGGTAGAAACACCGACCTTCTTCAAGACAGCTGGATCTTACAGACACCCAGGTAGAAACACCGACCTTCTTCAAGACAGCTGGATCTTACAGGCACCCAGGTAGAAACACCGACCTTCTTCTAGACAGCTGGATCTTACAGGCACCCAGGTAGAAACACCGACCTTCTTCAAGATAGCTGGATCTTACAGGCACCCAGGTAGAAACACCGACCTTCTTCAAGACAGCTGGATCTTACATGCACCCAGGTAGAAACACCGACCTTCTTCAAGACAGCTGGATCTTTCAGGCACCCAGGTAGAAACACCGACCTTCTTCAAGACAGCTGGATCTTACAGGCACCCAGGTAGAAACACTGACCTTCAAGACAGCTGGATCTTACAGGCACCCAGGTAGAAACACTGACCTTCTTCAAGACAGCTGGATTTTACAGGCACCCAGGTAGAAACACCGACCTTCAAGACAGCTGGATCTTACAGGCACCCAGGTAGAAACACCGACCTTCAAGACAGCTGGATTTTACAGGCACCCAGGTAGAAACACCGACCTTCAAGACAGCTGGATCTTACAGGCACCCAGGTAGAAACACCGACCTTCAAAACAGCTGGATCTTACAGGCACCCAGGTAGAAACACTGACCTTCAAGACAGCTGGATCTTACAGGCACCCAGGTAGAAACACCGACCTTCTTCAAGACAGCTGGATCTTACAGGCATCCAGGTAGAAACACCGACCTTCAAGACAGCTGGATCTTACAGGCACCCAGGTAGAAACACCGATCTTCAAGACAGCTGGATCTTACAGGCACCCAGGTAGAAACACCGACCTTCAAGACAGCTGGATCTTTCAGGCACCCAGGTAGAAACACTAACCTTCTTCAAGACAGCTGGATCTTACAGGCACCCAGGTAGAAACACTGACCTTCTTCAAGAGAGCTGGATCTTTCAGGCACCCAGGTAGAAACACCGACCTTCTTTAAGACAGCTGGATCTTACAGGCACCCAGGTAGAAACACTGACCTTCTTCATGACAGCTGGATCTTTCAGGCACTCAGGTAGAAACACTAACCTTCTTCAAGACAGCTGGATCTTACAGGCACCCAGGTAGAAACACTGACCTTCTTCAAGACAGCTGGATCTTACATGCACCCAGATAGAAACACCGACCTTCTTCAAGACAGCTGGATCTTACAGGCACCCAGGTAGAAACACTGACCTTCTTCAAGACAGCTGGATCTTACAGGCACCCAGGTAGAAACACTGACCTTCTCCAAGACAGCTGGATCTTACAGGCACCCAGGTAGAAACACCGACCTTCAAGACAGCTGGATCTTACAGGCACCCAGGTAGAAACACCGACCTTCAAGACAGCTGGATCTTACAGGCACCCAGGTAGAAACACCGACCTTCTTCAAGACAGCTGGATCTTACATGCACCCAGGTAGAAACACCGACCTTCTTCAAGACAGCTGGATCTTACATGCACCCAGGTAGAAACACCGACCTTCAAGACAGCTGGATCTTACAGGCACCCAGGTAGAAACACCGACCTTCTTCAAGACAGCTGGATCTTACATGCACCCAGGTAGAAACACCGACCTTCTTCAAGACAGCTGGATCTTACAGGCACCCAGGTAGAAACACCGACCTTCAAGACAGCTGGATCTTACTGGCACCCAGGTAGAAACACCGACCTTCTTCAAGACAGCTGGATGGCTTCCTCACATGAAAACCATGTCGTGATAATTGTGCGCGGTTTGTGATAGTTGGCCATGTAGTGGTTGAAGAGATAGCCGTTATAAAAATATGGGTTTATAGTAAAATCATACAGGAGTGTATTTGATGTCCACTATGAGGAGGTGGCTGCCATATAGAGGTGACCATTAAAGACAAGTTAGGCTCTAGTAACCATAACGTCCAGGTTTCTTTCAATAGCTTCTCAACAATGCAACCCTGGTTCGATCCTAGGACCGTGAAGTATGTGAGATCGTGGTACTGTGGTCGCCAGATGGGACAGGTGGGTTTTCTCTGGGTACTCCGGTTTCCTCCCACACGAATGACCACATTTACGCTTTCATCCGCGCCAACGAGAGTGATTAATATAAGTTGTTAAAACTTGCTTCGCAATCGTTGTAAAATAAATAAAGTTTAAACTTTATTAATTGTTTTTAAACACATAACATGTGCTTTAGCAGAATGTATATAAATTGTTGCTGTTTTTATATTTCAACATTTGTAGAAGATGAAGGTGTTGTTTATGCAGTCTGATGGTGGACTAACTCCTGTTGAATCGTAAGTAATCATTGAATATGTTAATAAATGGGATACGGACATAATCATGGGGTTATGCCAGGATAGAGGTGACATTCTCCTGTGATTGTACGGGGTTATGCCAGGATAGAGGTGACATTCTCCTGTGATTGTACGGGGTAATGCCAGGATAGAGGTGACATTCTCCTGTGATTGTACGGGGTAATGCCAGGATAGAGGTGACATTCTCCTGTGATTGTACGGGGTAATGCCAGGATAGAGGTGACATTCTCCTGTGATTGTACGGGGTAATGCCAGGATAGAGGTGACATTCTCCTGTGATTGTACGGGGTTATGCCAGGATAGAGGTGACATTCTCCTGTGATTGTACGGGGTAATGCCAGGATAGAGGTGAGGCCTCTATTAATACTCTCTTGTTCTTCAGTAGGCACAATGGAAAGCGAAACTCTTCATCCTTGCTTTAATGCCTGTCTGATTAACAGTTGTTAGCGCGCTTGCTTCTCACCAATGCAACCCTGGTTCGATCCTCGGACCGGCAAGTATGTGAGAGGGTACTGTGGTACCAGATCGGACAGGTGGGTTTTCTCCG
Source organism: Archivesica marissinica (assembly GCA_014843695.1). NCBI lineage: Eukaryota > Metazoa > Mollusca > Bivalvia > Venerida > Vesicomyidae > Archivesica > Archivesica marissinica. Next base: position 58,604,150 of record CM026395.1, read on the forward strand.
GGTACTCCGGTTTCTTCCCACATGAATGACCACATATATGCTTTCATCCGTGCCAACGAGAGTGTTTAATATAAGTTGTTAAAACTTGCTTCGCAATCGTTGTAAAATAAATAAAGTTTAAGCTTAATGCCTGATCCAGATTTGTATTTGAGAAAGACGGACAGTAATTTTGGTAACGTCAGTGGTTCTTATTGACTGCACAGAGTACCGTTTGGTGTCTTCCTCCATCAGTAATATAGAACATTCTACAATAGCGCCTGCTGTGTCCTGTGAACCTACAGTCAAGCAGACACACCTGTATATGAATGGATAAAGTTACTGTATCATCCCTCATCCTTGATTTTTATTTGCTAGATTTCTGGGGTCTCGAGCCATCCTGTCGGGTCCTGCAGGCGGTGTGGTTGGTTATGCGCTCACAACCTATCAGAAGCAGTCTAATCAGCCAGTCATTGGATTCGATATGGGAGGTAGGAAATGTAGTGTAGTGTAAGCAACTGTTACCATGGCAACCCAGGTTTGACTAGCTGCAATATAAATTGTGTGTTCACCCATGGACCATGGAATATACGAGCACTCATCCAAAACAGTTGGAAGTAGGACTATTGGTTCGAGTATATGCAAAGATCATCCGTGGTCACCAGATCTGACAGGTTGGTTTTCTCTGGGTACTCCAGTTTCCTCCCACACGTATGACCACATATATGCTTACATCTGCGCCAAATATCTAAAATGACTAATCTCTTCAGGAGGCGTCGCTCATATGGGCAACCGGTAGCGACGATAAATAAACTTAAAACACACAAAATATGGATATAAGTTAATATAAGCTGTTAAATATTGTTTGGGTGTATGCAAAGATCATCCGTGTTCTCCGGATCGGACAGGTTGGTTTACTGCGGGTACTCCAGTTTCCTCCCACACGTATGACCACATATACGCTTGCATCTGCGCCAATGGATATAAATTACTATAAGCTGTTAAATATTGTTTCATACATTAACTGCATGGAGTTTTTGATTGGCCTGATATGTAGTTATCATGATGACTAGATAAGTGGAAGATTTGTTTAAGCTCACCAGGCTCAAAGTCTTTGTGAGAGCCAACGTCTATCAAAGCTTACATTTAAAATTATTTCTTGTCAGTAGCATCCTTTAAACAATGTATACCACGGTTATTCAAATGTGGGTCACTGGGGTCAAAAAGTAGGTCAACTTAATGGATGATTTTTAAGCGACTCCTTCTCAAGAACAATTGGTAGGATTGTAACCAAATCCTCGGGTGAAAGTTTTTCAGTGCATATTTTATTACTGATTTCAATATTTGAAGATTGAGCAGAAATATTAGGCATTATTGAATATATGTTTGATTATGTATACGGTCAAACCTGTTGAGCAGCCAGCCAAGGGAATTACAAGAAATGGTTGCTTAGCACAAGTGGCTACTTAATAGAGGTAAAATGTAATAAAACAACAACATATTGGGAACCTGGAAACTGTTTGTTTAAGACAGATTGGCTACTTAATACAGTTGATACGTGTGTTATTCAAGGTACATCTACTGATGTGAGCAGATACGCCGGGCAGTATGAACATGTGTTTGAAACAACCACCGCCGGTGTCACTATACAGGCTCCTCAGGTATGCTATTACATCTACTATCCTCACATATACCGTTACATCTACTATCCTCACATATACCGTTACATCTACTATCCTCACATATACCGTTACATCTACTATCCTCACATATACCGTTACATCTACTATCCTCACATATACCGTTACATCTACTATCCTCACATATACCGTTACATCTACTATCCTCACATATACCGTTACATCTACTATCCTCACATATACCGTTACATCTACTATCCTCACATATACCGTTACATCTACTATCCTCACATATACCGTTACATCTACTATCCTCACATATACCGTTACATCTACTATCCTCACACATACCGTTACATCTACTATCCTCACATATACCGTTACATCTACTATCCTCACATATACCGTTACATCTACTATCCTCACATATACCGTTACATCTACTATCCTCACATATACCGTTACATCTACTATCCTCACATATACCGTTACATCTACTATCCTCACATATACCGTTACATCTACTATCCTCACATATACCGTTACATCTACTATCCTCACATATACCGTTACATCTACTATCCTCACATATACCGTTACATCTACTATCCTCACATATACCGTTACATCTACTATCCTCACATATACCGTTACATCTACTATCCTCACATATACCGTTACATCTACTATTCTCACATATACCGTTACATCTACTATCCTCACATATACCGTTACATCTACTATCCTCACATATACCGTTACATCTACTATCCTCACTGCACTATATCACTGAGACATGGCTGTGCTGTTGCCATATGAGCTCATCTAGTGGCATAAAGAAATTCCAAAAACCAATTTCATCAACAGCGACAACAGCGACAACAAATCCAACAGCAGACACGAGTCACACATTGTTTGTTTTACATTTTCAGTTGGATATAAATACTGTTGCAGCTGGTGGAGGATCCATGTTGTTCTTCCGTTCAGGAATGTTCGTTGTGGGACCAGAATCGGCGGGGGCCAACCCAGGTCCAGTCTGTTACATGAAAGGTATTGATGTAGGGATGAGAGGAGGGAAATAGTCCGCCAATACATGTGACACAATAAGTTTCTTTGGATTTAAAGCATATCTTACCATCCATTCTCGCCTATAATACTATAAGGAGTATAAGACGACCACCCCCTAATTTGCTCCTGAAATTGCATGTTTGGCCAGTGCAAGTTGAAGACATTTTCAGTGTTTTCGTTTTTAAAACATACTTATAGATATTATTGGACTTTTTTTTTTTTAAAAATCACACATATCTTTTTTTTAATTTGATTATTTTTAGCACACACTTCTAGTCATGTGCTAAACTATCATAACATGTCAATGAGAAATCTAACTAAATAAGATTCAAATGGTACTTTTTACTTTATACAAATTTATTTTAGCTCGATTGCGAAACAAGTTATTTCAACTTATATTAATCACTCTCGAGACCTCATTCCTGATGGAATTCATCGCCACGAGGGAGAGAGAAGAGGCAACGTGGAATTTAAATGCCTTGCCTAAGGACACAATCGTAATGGCTCCAGTGGGGCTCGAACTCTGGACCTTTCGCACCTGAAGCGAACGCGCATCCACTGCGCTACTTCCACACACTTCTAAGACAGTAAGCCACTTTGAGGCCATAATCTGGTGGTAAAAAAAGTTGTGAGTATGGATGTTATTAACCCTGTCCACCATGATGACGTATGATTCTATGCTACTGTATCTCCATACATACGACAGTCATTTACCTCGTGTAATATATGGATATAGTAAACTAAATAACTACCTCATCTCTATATACATTACTGGGGGGGGACCTCATGGCCGAGTGGTTACGGTCGCTGATTTCAAATCACCTGCCCCTCACCACTGTAGGTTCGAATCACTCTGGGGTGTCAAATACAGTCGACGGACAGACGGGTCTGTGAGTAATGGTTCGAGTCATGGGAGGTTCGAGTCAAGGGTAGTTGTGTGGGTTGACCCATAATATTGATAAATTAAATTGTGTTTTGGTAGCTTACTGTTATATACTGGTTTATGCAATACATCCAATATGTCCTTCTCTCGTGGTTTGATAAGAATCCATGTTTATACGAATGTGTTTCATAATAATAGACAACATTTTTAAGTTCTTATATTTATGTGGTTATATACATGTTATGCAGTGGTTTAAATGATTAATATACATAATACTCAGGTAGTTTTATGCATTCTAAAAATAGAATGTGTCAGTTACGGTAGATACATGCCATGTACAGTGATTTAACACATAGTATTTTCTCATTCTTGAAGTAGTCACCGATTATCGTCTGCTTTGCCGCTCTTTTGACATGATTAATAATGAATTTGATGAAGACGACAAAATTGGTTGTTTATATTGAAATGTCGTAGCTTGGCATCTTTAACTCAATAAGTGTGTAATATGTTTGTTCTATACATAATTACGTTAAATACCAATTTAAACTATGGATAAAATAGCTGCCGTGATTGAAACCCAGTCACAATAGAATAGTAATTGCCAATCTCACGACGTGTAAATTACCGATTGTGTGACACGCGGACCTGGACACTCACAATTTTGTTCGACTCAATGGTGTTAATTTAAGTACTAATTGATTTCATGGGACCAGTGATCTGGTTCGAGAGTTCCAGTCATCCGTATTCGAGTCATCGAAGGTAGAACAATATGCATTATATAGAGATTATCGGCGGGACCAGACGACATGTTCGAGCCAACGGTGGTGTTCGTGCCAACCGAGTTTGAGGCAACGAAGTTTGACTGTACTAACACCTCACCCCCCATAGATTTTTTTTCAGCTACGAGGAGTAGCCCGTTTATTTTTTCATGTTGTAATTAACAATTACATATGTAAACATATAATATAAATTACAGTTATTTTACAATAATCTATCGATACTATATATTAATATAGTATATATACAAATGCATTTATTAATTTTTATAAAGAGAGAAGGCATTATGTTTGAAAGTAAGATAGCAGGAGAAGAGTTGAAAAAATTCCGATCCAGAATACAAACATCTTTTCAATATCAGTTGCTAATACGATTGCTGTTACATGCTTGTGATTATACTTCTATCAGTCAATATCAATTTTTCCATTTTCTATTGTGAGCTTCTAGTTTATTTTTCATAAATGCTGTATGTTCTTCGATGTGTTGTCTTTCTTTTAAATATCTGATAAAGGTAATGCAGTTTGGAACACATTTTTCTATTTTGCTTTTAAAAATATAATATTTTGCTAAAAGAATTATGAAATCTGTCATAATATGGGGATGCTCTATACTTAGATAACCAAATATGGAGGGTCAGTATCAAACCCAATAACTAATAATGTGTATCAATTTTCAGGCGGTCCATTAACCGTGACCGATGCTAATCTATGTCTCAACAGGCTACTGCCGCAGTACTTCCCGAAGATATTCGGTAAGACGCAGGATCAGCCGCTGGATGCAACTGCTACAAGGAAAGCATTTGTAAAACTAACACAACAGGTATGATATGTGTCGATTCTAAATCGTTGACTTCAAATCAGTTGCCATTCACCGCTGTAGGTTCGAATCCCATTGAGGGTGTCGAATCCTTTCAATTGAGGAAGCTATCCAGCTAGTTTGCAGTAGGTGGGTGGTTCTAACCGTGTGCCCGCCCGTGCCTGAAATACTGCTCGGAGGGCATCCGGGATCTTCCTCCGCCAATACTAGCTGGAGTCGCCATATGACCTAAACTGTTGGTGTGAAGTGAAGCCCTAAAAATCAAACAAACTATTCTAATTTAGTTGATTCTACATGAATAGCATTTGTCGTACCAACACAATCATGTCTATTCTAAATTACTTGTTGCTACATGAATAGCATTTGACGTACCAACACAATCATGTCTATTCTAAACTACTTGTTGCTACATGAATAGCATTTGTCGTACCAACACAATCATGTCTATTCTAAACTACTTGTTGCTACATGAATAGCATTTGTCGTACCAACACAATCATGTCTATTCTAAATTACTTGTTGCTACATGAATAGCATTTGTCGTACCAACACAATCATGTCTATTCTAAATTACTTGTTGCTACATGAATAGCATTTGTCGTACCAACACGATCATGTCTATTCTAAATTACTTGTTGCTACATGAATAGCATTTGTCGTACCAACACAATCATGTCTATTCTAAATTACTTGTTGCTACATGAATAGCATTTGTCATACCAACACAATCATGTCTATTCTAAATTACTTGTTGCTACATGGATAGCATTTGTCGTACCAACACAATCATGTCTATTCTAAATTACTTGTTGCTACATGAATAGCATTTGACGTACCAACACAATCATGTCTATTCTAAATTACTTGTTGCTACATGAATAGCATTTGTCATACCAACACATGTCTATTCTCAATTACTTGTTGCTACATGAATAGCATTTGTCATACCAACACATGTCTATTCTAAATTACTTGTTGCTACATGAATAGCATTTGTCATACCAACACGATCATGTCTATTCTAAACTACTTGTTGCTACATGGATAGCATTTGTCATACCAACACGATCATGTCTATTCTAAATTACTTGTTGCTACATGGATAGCATTTGTCGTACCAACACAATCATGTCTATTCTAAATTACTTGTTGCTACATGAATAGCATTTGTCATACCAACACGATCATGTCTATTCTAAATTACTTGTTGCTACATGAATAGCATTTGTCATACCAACACGATCATGTCTATTCTAAATTACTTGTTGCTACATGAATAGCATTTGTCGTACCAACACATGTCTATTCTAAATTACTTGTTGCTACATGAATAGCATTTGTCATACCAACACATGTCTATTCTAAATTACTTGTTGCTACATGAATAGCATTTGTCATACCAACACATGTCTATTCTAAATTACTTGTTGCTACATGAATAGCATTTGTCATACCAACACATGTATATTCTAAATTACTTGTTGCTACATGAATAGCATTTGTCATACCAACACATGTCTATTCTAAATTACTTGTTGCTACATGAATAGCATTTGTCATACCAACACGATCATGTCTATTCTAAATTACTTGTTGCTACATGAATAGCATTTGTCATACCAACACATGTCTATTCTAAATTACTTGTTGCTACATGAATAGCATTTGTCATACCAACACGATCATGTCTATTCTAAATTACTTGTTGCTACATGAATAGCATTTGTCGTACCAACACATGTCTATTCTAAATTACTTGTTGCTACATGAATAGCATTTGTCATACCAACACATGTCTATTCTAAATTACTTGTTGCTACATGAATAGCATTTGTCATACCAACACATGTCTATTCTAAACTACTTGTTGCTACATGAATAGCATTTGTCATACCAACACGATCATGTCTATTCTAAATTACTTGTTGCTACATGGATAGCATTTGTCATACCAACACATGTCTATTCTAAATTAACTGTTGCTACATGGAAAGCCTTTCTCAAGGTAATGGAAGAGGCATATAATGTATGTATGCTAATTTGGTTGTTGCTGCTATACGGAAAGCATTTGTCATACTTACGCAAGAGCTCCATGTAACTGACAATCACTTACCTCTCGCTGTTGTAACCGTGTCTATCTATAGTTCCCACTTGTGTATGATAACATGCCAGTGGTCAAGTGGATACTGTCATTAACTGACAATCACTTACCTCTCGCTGCTGTAACCGTGTCTATCTATAGTTCCCACTTGTGTATAATAACATGCCAGTGGTTAGCTGACAATCACTTACCTCTCACTGTTGTAGACATGTCTATCTATAGTTCCCACTTGTTTATGATAACATGCCAGTGGTCAAGTGGATACTTTACTTGTGTTTTCTTCTCACGTCTGAAGTGAACACGCTACCACTGCGATATCACGACTTCCACTAGGCCTGAAATACTGCTCTGAGGGGTACCCAAGATCTTCCTCCACCAATAACAGTGGTGAGCTCGTTGCTAATTGATTTCGGAAGCCATTTATTCAACAAACTGTCCTAAATCTATTAACTAATTATAGTCGTATATTATCGCAAGCTATTTTTGAACATACTGTCAAACCTCTCTAGAGCAAACACCATCCGGATACTTTGAGATTGATTGTTGTTCTAGGTAGTTCAACTTTTTGAAGTCTGGAAATGCGCGAATAGTCAAGTTTATAGTCGGTGGCTCATACTGAATTGAATATAGAGTATACAGAATGGGGTCCTATGTACAATTGTACTTTCGGTAAATATTCAAAAAATTCTAAAACTGACTCAGAATTGAAAATTCAACTTCTTTTTAATACATATATACAGTATACATATATCAGTCTGAAACTAAACACAGATTTTATGTTTGCTTAAAAAAGTCACTGATTTTACTCAGCTGAGGACACAATGTGTTAAAATCCCCAGATTATGCAAATCTAGACAATTCGTCGCCTTAATGCTAAAACCGTTTAACTACAAATTTGCAAAATATGAGTATTTGGTATCCGTGGATTCGTCTTGCCTCGCTCTACACAATGCAACAAATGCCTTGTTTATAGCACGAATGTGCAAAGCATAATCATTCGTGCAAAAAACGTCTAACTCATTATGTTCGTTTGATTTGAGATCTGAAAACATCTATGCTATCAGCCAATTAAATGCAGTCTTACATACCACGTGATGTATGAACAACAACAAGAAAACGTGAACATGAATGTCTGCAAAATATTTCCCCTGTTCCTCAATATGTTATCAATATAAAGTCATGTAAATAGGTTCACACAGGCCTTATATCTTTTGAAGTTTTCATTTCCATCATAATTGCAATTGATTTATTTACCCGACCTAACAACATCCACTCTGTTTGCTAATTGGATTCATATTCGGATATAATTGAAGTTTCGGATGTATACATCAACGCCAGTACTTGAAATGACCACATTATGACAATTTAAGATTATAATGTCTATAAACTAACTCAGTGTATGTATAGTATCATGAACATGCACATATTCATGCTTATGCCAGGTGGTCTCTGTATTTATACAGTTTCCTCATTCTTTGTTAATAATTGTATTTATATCATATTCAAGTCAACCCTAATTGATCTACCTGATGAAATACTTGTACAGATATTGTGGTACATTGATCTACCTGATGAAGTACTTGTACAGATATTGTGGTACATTGATCTACCTGATGAAGTACTTGTACAGATATTGTGGTACATTGATCTACCTGATGAAGTACTTGTACAGATATTGTGGTACATTGATCTACCTGATGAAGTACTTGTACAGATATTGTGGTACATTGATCTACCTGATGAAGTACTTGTACAGATATTGTGGTACATTGATCTACCTGATGAAGTACTTGTACAGATATTGTGGTACATTGATCTACCTGATGAAGTACTTGTACAGATATTGTGGTACATTGATCTACCTGATGAAGTACTTGTACAGATATTGTGGTACATTGATCTACCTGATGAAGTACTTGTACAGATATTGTGGTACATTGATCTACCTGATGAAGTACTTGTACAGATATTGTGGTACATTGATCTACCTGATGAAGTACTTGTACAGATATTGTGGTACATTGATCTACCTGATGAAGTACTTGTACAGATATTGTGGTACATTGATCTACCTGATGAAGTACTTGTACAGATATTGTGGTACATTGATCTACCTGATGAAGTACTTGTACAGATATTGTGGTACATTGATCTACCTGATGAAGTACTTGTACAGATATTGTGGTACATTGATCTACAACAACTCTTACTGTGTGTAAACAGAGTTTGTCATAGACTGAAATATATAATACAGTCATATTCTAAGCTGTGGAGCCACACTGAATTTGAGCAACCGGTAACATTGGACAGGACAGGGCTGTTAACTATTCTATCAAAATCTGCTGGAATAGTGGAACTCTGTCTTCCTTGCACAGTGTTTACGTGTACAGTTCCAGAACTTGACAAAGCCTTTTCATCAGCATGTTTTAATCGATTGGATTTTCTAAATATAACATTATCGTTCCTGCTAGACGCACCATGCATTAGAATCCTTGATCTGTCAGGGTGTAACTTGCTGGTGGACAGAGATTTCGAAGCTTTAAACGAATGCCCAAACTTAGAACAACTGTTCCTTAGTTTCACGAATATTTCGAAAACAACTCTTACCAGGGTGTGTGATGGTAAACCACTATGTACTTGACGCATGTGCTGTGAAGCTGGACATTGATAACTGTAAGGCTCTATTGCAAAACGTACACAGGCACTTCATTTCCGTCCACATTTCAATGGAGAATACTGTTGACGCGACAGTTTTCAAAGACGAAATCACGGATTGTTTCTTACATACTTGCATCAAAGTCTATCAAGATAGTAAATAGTAAACAGATAAACACATGGGACGATACTAGTTGTAATTTAGAGAATGCTGCTGAAAGTGACTCGGATCATGTTGTAATAGAAATTTATGATGCGATGCCTTTTCACCTGCGTGTATTCAGGAAATGAAAAGTAAAGGGTTGTTGATCGATATGCGAGATGATGACGATGGTTCAGATAGAAATGATGAGGCGAATAGTGTTGTTAGAGTAGATGAGACTGAAAGACCCACTGACCATATTAAATTATGTCATGCTTAGTCTTTTATACTTAAAATCATTACAAGTTAAATGATTTAATGCTCTAAAATCTAAAAAGTATATGATTATTGACAGTATTTGTATGGTCTACCTGTTTGACAGTTGTTGTTTTAGGAGTTTTAAATGTTATATTGATTAATTACACGTCCGTTAAATTAAGTAAAGATAGGGTATACATTTATATTAATGCATACTTCTCTTCAAACGTATGAACACATTTTTATGTGAGATAACTTGAAGGTATATACAGTCAAACCTGTCTATAAAGGCCACCCTCGGGAAAGTAAAAAAGTGGTCTTTGTTGGCAGGTGGCCTCTCAATAGAGGGTTAAAATGCATTGAAAATGACTCGACGGGAGAGAAAAATTGTGGCCTTTAGAGACAGGTTTTTCATATGCGGCCTTTATTCGGAGGTGGCCTTTAGCACAGGTTTGACTGTATGTACATTAATACAACTACATATATGCTATAAAATGTTGAGTTGTTTGATTTATTAACATTGAATGACACTTCATGGTTCAAACAAAAGTA
>CM026395.1:58616017-58797775 GCA_014843695.1 Archivesica marissinica
AAACATATTTTTATTATTTTATTCAAAAATTTACATTTGCACATCATACACTACTAGAATACACCACTCACTGCTGGATTACACTACCCACTGCTGGAATACACTACTCGTACATTCCCCACTGCTCACTGCCAGAAACAGAAAAAGATATAAAAAATATTTTTATTATTTTTATTATTTTATTCAAAAATTTACATTTGCACATCATACACTACTAGAATACACCACTCACTGCTGGATTACACTACCCACTGCTGGAATACACTACTCGTACATTCCCCACTGCTCACTGCCAGAAAAGCAGAAAAAGATATAAAAAATATTTTTATTATTTTATTCAAAAATTTACATTTGCACATCATACACTACTACAATACGCCACTCACTGCTGGATTACACTACCCACTGCTGGAATACACTACTCGTACATTCCCCACTGCTCACTGCCAGAAACGCAGCAAGTAGGAAATAAAAAATATTTTTATTATTTTTATTATTTTATTCAAAAATTTACATTTGCACATCATACACTACTAGAATACACCACTCACTGCTGGATTACACTACCCACTGCTGGAATACACTACTCGTACATTCCCCACTGCTCACTGCCAGAAAAGCAGAAAAAGATATAAATATTTTTATTATTTTTATTATTTTATTCAAAAATTTACATTTGCACATCAACACTACTAGAATACACCACTCACTGCTGGATTACACTACCCACTGCTGGAATACACTACTCGTACATTCCCCACTGCTCACTGCCAGAAAAGCAAGTAGAATAATAATTTTTTATTATTTTTATTATTTTTCGAAAATTTGCATTTGCACATCATACACTACTAGAATACACCACTCACTGCTGGATTACACTACCCCTGCTGGAATACACTACTCGTACATTCCCCACTGCTCACTGCCAGAAAAGCAGAAAAAATAAAAATATTTTTTTATTATTTTTATTATTTATTCAAAAATTTACATTTGCACATCATACACTACTAGAATACACCACTCACTGCTGGATTACACTACCCACTGCTGGAATACACTACTCGTACATTCCCCACTGCTCACTGCCAGAAAAGCAGAAAAAGATATAAAATATTTTTATTATTTTTATTATTTTATTCAAAAATTTACATTTGCACATCATACACTACTAGAATACACCACTCACTGCTGGATTACACTACCCACTGCTGGAATACACTACTCGTACATTCCCCACTGCTCACTGCCAGAAAAGCAGAAAAAGATATAAAAAATATTTTTATTATTTTTATTATTTTATTCAAAAATTTACATTTGCACATCATACACTACTAGAATACACCACTCACTGCTGGATTACACTACCCACTGCTGGAATACACTACTCGTACATTCCCCACTGCTCACTGCTAGAAAAGCAGAAAAAGATATAAAAATATTTTTATTATTTTTATTATTTTATTCAAAAATTTACATTTGCACATCATACACTACTAGAATACACCACTCACTGCTGGATTACACTACCCACTGCTGGAATACACTACTCGTACATTCCCCACTGCTCACTGCCAGAAAAGCAGAAAAAGATATAAAAATATTTTTATTATTTTTATTATTTTATTCAAAAATTACATTTGCACATCATACACTACTACAATACGCCACTCACTGCTGGATTACACTTCCCACTGCTGGAATACACTGCTCGTACAGTCGTACATTTCCCCCACTGTTCACTGCCAGAAAAGTAAGTATGAACAATAATAAAAAATTGTTTTTATTACTTCCAAAATTTGGCATTTGCCACAACTAGAATACGCCACTCACTGCTGGATTACACTAGCCACTGCTGGATTACACTACTCGTACATTCCCCACTGCTCACTGCCAGAAAAGCAAGTACGGAAAAAGATAAAAAATATTTATTATTTTTATTATTTTTTCGAAAATTTGCATTTGCACATCATACACTACTAGAATACACCACTCACTGCTGGATTACACTACCCACTGCTGGAATACACTACTCGTACATTCCCCACTGCTCACTGCCAGAAAAGCAGAAAAAGATAAAATATTTTTATTATTTTTATTATTTTATTCAAAAATTTACATTTGCACATCATACACTACTAGAATACACCACTCACTGCTGGATTACACTACCCACTGCTGGAATACACTACTCGTACATTCCCCACTGCTCACTGCCAGAAAAGCAGAAAAAGATATAAAAAATATTTTTATTATTTTTATTATTTTATTCAAAATTTACATTTGCACATCATACACTACTAGAATACACCACTCACTGCTGGATTACACTACCCACTGCTGGAATACACTACTCGTACATTCCCCACTGCTCACTGCCAGAAAAGCAGAAAAAGATATAAAAAATATTTTTATTATTTTTATTATTTTATTCAAAAATTTACATTTGCACATCATACACTACTAGAATACACCACTCACTGCTGGATTACACTACCCACTGCTGGAATACACTACTCGTACATTCCCCACTGCTCACTGCCAGAAACGCAGAAAAAGATATAAAAAATATTTTTATTATTTTATTCAAAAATTTACATTTGCACATCATACACTACTAGAATACGCCACTCACTGCTGGATTACACTACCCACTGCTGGAATACACTACTCGTACATTCCCCACTGCTCACTGCCAGAAAAGCAGAAAAAGATATAAAAAATATTTTTATTATTTTTATTATTTTATTCAAAAATTTACATTTGCACATCATACACTACTAGAATACACCACTCACTGCTGGATTACACTACCCACTGCTGGAATACACTACTCGTACATTCCCCACTGCTCACTGCCAGAAACGCAGAAAAAGATATAAAAAATATTTTTATTATTTTTATTATTTTATTCAAAAATTTACATTTGCACATCATACACTACTACAATACGCCACTCACTGCTGGATTACACTACCCACTGCTGGAATACACTACTCGTACATTCCCCACTGCTCACTGCCAGAAAAGCAGAAAAAGATATAAACAATATTTTTATTATTTTTATTATTTTATTCAAAAATTTACATTTGCACATCATACACTACTAGAATACACCACTCACTGCTGGATTACACTACCCACTGCTGGAATACACTACTCGTACATTCCCCACTGCTCACTGCCAGAAAAGCAGAAAAAGATATAAAAAATATTTTTATTATTTTTATTATTTTATTCAAAAATTTACATTTGCACATCATACACTACTAGAATACACCACTCACTGCTGGATTACACTACCCACTGCTGGAATACACTACTCGTACATTCCCCACTGCTCACTGCCAGAAAAGCAGAAAAAGATATAAACAATATTTTTATTATTTTTATTATTTTATTCAAAAATTTACATTTGCACATCATACACTACTAGAATACGCCACTCACTGCTGGATTACACTACCCACTGCTGGAATACACTACTCGTACATTCCCCACTGCTCACTGCCAGAAAAGCAGAAAAAGATATAAAAATATTTTTATTATTTTTATTATTTTATTCAAAAATTTACATTTGCACATCATACACTACTACAATACACCACTCACTGCTGGATTACACTACCCACTGCTGGAATACACTACTCGTACATTCCCCACTGCTCACTGCTAGAAACGCAGCAAGTACGGAAAAAGATAAAAAATATTTTTATTATTTTATTCAAAAATTTACATTTGCACATCATACACTACTAGAATACACCACTCACTGCTGGATTACACTACCCACTGCTGGAATACACTACTCGTACATTCCCCACTGCTCACTGCCAGAAAAGCAGAAAAAGATATAAACAATATTTTTATTATTTTTATTATTTTATTCAAAAATTTACATTTGCACATCATACACTACTAGAATACACCACTCACTGCTGGATTACACTACCCACTGCTGGAATACACTACTCGTACATTCCCCACTGCTCACTGCCAGAAACGCAGAAAAAGATATAAACAATATTTTTATTATTTTTATTATTTTATTCAAAAATTTACATTTGCACATCATACACTACTACAATACGCCACTCACTGCTGGATTACACTACCCACTGCTGGAATACACTACTCGTACATTCCCCACTGCTCACTGCCAGAAAAGCAGAAAAAGATATAAAAAATATTTTTATTATTTTTATTATTTTATTCAAAAATTTACATTTGCACATCATACACTACTAGAATACACCACTCACTGCTGGATTACACTACCCACTGCTGGAATACACTACTCGTACATTCCCCACTGCTCACTGCCAGAAACGCAGAAAAAGATATAAACAATATTTTTATTATTTTTATTATTTTATTCAAAATTTACATTTGCACATCATACACTACTACAATACGCCACTCACTGCTGGATTACACTACCCACTGCTGGAATACACTACTCGTACATTCCCCACTGCTCACTGCCAGAAAAGCAGAAAAAGATATAAAAAATATTTTTATTATTTTTATTATTTTATTCAAAAATTTACATTTGCACATCATACACTACTAGAATACACCACTCACTGCTGGATTACACTACCCACTGCTGGAATACACTACTCGTACATTCCCCACTGCTCACTGCCAGAAAAGCAGAAAAAGATATAAAAAATATTTTTATTATTTTATTCAAAAATTTACATTTGCACATCATACACTACTAGAATACACCACTCACTGCTGGATTACACTACCCACTGCTGGAATACACTACTCGTACATTCCCCACTGCTCACTGCCAGAAAAGCAGAAAAAGATATAAAAAATATTTTTATTATTTTTATTATTTTATTCAAAAATTTACATTTGCACATCATACACTACTAGAATACACCACTCACTGCTGGATTACACTACCCACTGCTGGAATACACTACTCGTACATTCCCCACTGCTCACTGCCAGAAACGCAGAAAAAGATATAAAACATATTTTATTATTTTTATTATTTTATTCAAAAATTTACATTTGCACATCATACACTACTAGAATACGCCACTCACTGCTGGATTACACTACCCACTGCTGGAATACACTACTCGTACATTCCCCACTGCTCACTGCCAGAAAAGCAAGGGAAAAAGATAAAAAATATTTTTATTATTTTTATTATTTTATTCAAAAATTTACATTTGCACATCATACACTACTAGAATACACCACTCACTGCTGGATTACACTACCCACTGCTGGAATACACTACTCGTACATTCCCCACTGCTCACTGCCAGAAAAGCAGAAAAAGATATAAAAAATATTTTTATTATTTTTATTATTTTATTCAAAATTTACATTTGCACATCATACACTACTAGAATACACCACTCACTGCTGGATTACACTACCCACTGCTGGAATACACTACTCGTACATTCCCCACTGCTCACTGCCAGAAACGCAGAAAAAGATATAAAAAATATTTTTATTATTTTATTCAAAAATTTACATTTGCACATCATACACTACTACAATACGCCACTCACTGCTGGATTACACTACCCACTGCTGGAATACACTACTCGTACATTCCCCACTGCTCACTGCCAGAAACGCAGAAAAAGATATAAACAATATTTTTATTATTTTTATTATTTTATTCAAAAATTTACATTTGCACATCATACACTACTACAATACGCCACTCACTGCTGGATTACACTACCCACTGCTGGAATACACTACTCGTACATTCCCCACTGCTCACTGCTAGAAACACAGCAAGTACGGAAAAAGATAAAAAATATTTTTATTATTTTTATTATTTTATTCAAAAATTTACATTTGCACATCATACACTACTAGAATACACCACTCACTGCTGGATTACACTACCCACTGCTGGAATACACTACTCGTACATTCCCCACTGCTCACTGCCAGAAAAGCAGAAAAAGATATAAACAATATTTTTATTATTTTATTCAAAAATTTACATTTGCACATCATACACTACTAGAATACACCACTCACTGCTGGATTACACTACCCACTGCTGGATTACACTACTCACTGCTCACTGCTAGCAGTACACTGCTCACTGCCAGCAGTACACTGGCAGTAAAAAAATAAAATAAAAAATTTATTATTTTTATTTATTTATTTTTCGAAATTTGGCATATACACATCATTCACTACTAGAATACATAACTCACTGCTGGATTACACTACTCACTGCTCACTGCTCACTGCTAGCAGTACAGCAGTACACTGCTCACTGCCAGCAGTACAGCAGTACACTGGCAGTAAGTACACTGCTCACTGCTAACTTCACCCACATAAAATAATGCGCTCCGAATAATCATGGAAACAATCATAGGCCATGTCGTTGTGAAGGCATTGTCGGAAGCAAACCTAAGGTTAACAAACTACTGTGAAATTAATTATTAATTATCGGTGTCGTTATGACATCAATGTCAATTGCAATTGCTAATAATAATAATAATAAAAAAAATAAAAAAAAATAAAAAAATAAAAATAATAATAATAATAATGAATAATAATAAAGACTTTATGTTACGAGAGAACTCATTTAGCAAAAGTTAATCTACCACGAAACCCTCAACATATATACAAATCCAATGCAATTGTAATTATGTAGTAATGTTAAAGCTGAAAAGTAGAGAAACTATATATAATATGTTATGGAATATGATGATATATGGAATTGTTTAGCATAGTAGAAAAGGGAAATGAGACAATTAATGACAATAAATCTATATAACAATGTACATATATGACGAATATGGGATCTTGAAAATAAGTATGAACTCAGCTTAAAGACAGCAATCCACATACTCTCGTAGATATAGCAATTGTAATGTACACATGTGTTAAAGACTGTGTACAATATCATCTGAAGTAATAATAGTAGAAATATGTGATTAGTTTATATTGTTATTGTTCCACGTTAAAGCGACATTACATCGCAAAAAGCAAATAAAATGCAGTTTTTCACGTATAAATGCATTGCTACTACAAATTCTTCTGAATACATTCGAACACTAACATTGAATCAATAAACAGTGTTTTGTGGTCTACAAGCTTTCAACAGTGAAAGTAGGATTTCATATAACGGTCATCCACGCTCCGGAAATGACGTTTCTTTGTCATTGGAGACAATACTAAAACTCGATAGTTTCGTTTAGAGATAATTTAACTAAGATTAGTCTACAAATAAATGTGCCTAGGCACAAATGTGAGATGTACGGTAAATATATACCATACATCGTGTTATTCAGGATACACTCGTTGTATTTTGTTATGTCAACAAACCGCGTATACGACGCTTGTTACGTTTGAAATACTCAGTTGTTGAGGCAAATATTGGAAGAGAAATTATATAATATAATAGCAAATTACATTTTTGCAGACATTTGCGTTTTCACCGATGTAGTGTCGCTTTAAGTAGAGAATTTTGAACTATATGTTTGGAACTCTTGTTGATTACTGGTGTTGGTTTGGTGGTTTGGGTGGTTTGAGTTGCTTGGGTGGTTTGGGTTGTTTGGGTTGCTTGGGTGGTTTGGGTTTTTTGGGTGGTTTGGGTTTTTTGGGTTGTTTGGGTTGTTTGGGTTGTTTGGGTGGTTTGGGTGGTTTGGGTGGTTTGGGTGGTTTGGGTGGTTTGGGTTGTTTGAGTTGTTTGGGTGGTTTGGGCGGTTTGGGTTGCTTGGGTGGTTTGTGGGTTGTTGGGTTGTTGGTGGTTTGGGTGTTGGTGTTTGGGTTTTGGGTGGTTTGGGTTGCTTGGGTGGTTTGGGTTGTTTGGGTTGTTGGGTGGTTTGGGTGTTTGGGTTGTTTGGGTTGTTTGGGGGTTTGGGTGTTTGGGGTTTGGGTTGTTGGGTGGTTTGGGTTGTTTGGGTTGTTTGGGTTGTTTGGGTTGTTTGGGTTGTTTGGGTTGTTTGGATGGTTTGGGTGGTTTGGCTGGTTTGGGTGGTTTGGGTGGTTTGGGTGGTTTGGGTGGTTTGGGTGGTTTGGGTGGTTTGGGTGGTTTGGGTGGTTTGGGTGGTTTGGGTGGTTTGGGTGGTTTGTGCTTACTATCGTACCGATAGCAAATGTCAGATAGCAAATGTCAAGCGGTTATTGGTGGTGGAGACCTCAGGAGCCCATATGAACCGTATTGGAGGCAACGGTGGGAACGTCGGAAGAATCCCCGATATATCGTAAGCCAACTATATAGCCTCCTCACGAAGGATTCCACACCCCTGTGCGATTCGATTCTGTGCGAGTCGGCCAGATGTCTAACTGTCAGATCCGTTTATATGCTGCTGCGGGATGACCAACAGTGGGGAGGATGGCCATACAATGGACCGTTTTGGAAAGAAACTACCAACACCTCAGGATGTGTCACCCTGAAAGGTAGAAGAAGCCGCTTCACGATGTCATCTTTTATCGCACCATCGCCGGACACAACAAGAACACTACTCTACCAGACATCATCCAGCAACATCTACATATCAACACGAACAATCAACGGTGCAAGGCACGTACAACTAATCAGATTAGAACACTCGCCCACATGGTTCGCCGGAGGCGAGGATAAATAAACTGAAATAATACTACTAAATCACTGAATCCTCGTTATATATAATGCATGTAATGTGCGCACGCATCTATTACAGTCTCGATTATTAGATTGTTCTGGTGCATTGAACTTCCGATGGTTACATTCTTTTGATGTGCAGCTTACAGATGAGATCTACGTCTGCATAATGTATTAGCAGGTACACTTCCAGGAAAAGTACTTAGAATTCAATCGGAAAATCGGCTTGAGCTTGTTAGGTAATCGAATTAGGCTATGCTTAACGCGATATTAAATGCACCATCAACACAGATGCACAATATGAAAATTCGATCCTTGACAGAAATAAACGAAAATGCAGAAAACTGGAGAATAGGTTTTGTGCTATCGAGAAATATCAAGGTTTCGAGGCTAGTTCAAGGGTTTTAATCGCGGAGGAGATGAGATAAGATCTACAAAGGTTGCTTCAGATCCTGTATGTTCTATGTCACAGTCGAGTTCCATGTTACACGTGCTATGAGTGAGTTATCCAGTGATTAGTTAAAGCAGCATTACATCGTATGAAATAAAATATATTTGAAACATTTAATTTTTACGTATGGGTGGCAATGCTGCTACACAATCTAACATTATACTGTGTATGCTTATGTTCATTTGGTAAACAGTGTTTTCTTGCGATAAAACAAACTCGAAACCGAAAGTAGGACTTTCCGAGTCGGTCGGTCACGCACTTGTTTACAACCGGAACGCATCGTCCGCACTTGTTTACATTCGGAATGCATCGTCCCCATTTCCCCCACGTTGTCTTTTGTAAATAAATTACTTGATATGTTGATTCATACCTCTGTTAGCTAAGTCTTTAGGGACATTTCTACATCCCCGCGAGGGGTTTGACATTAGAGGAAGATAGATAGTCTTTCATGTTCAAAATATATACCTTGTTCTCTACATCCTCTGTTGTTGCACGCATGCGCGCTGTGCGTGTTTACATTTCGTGTGTTGATAAACAAATTCGTGTATACGACGGTTTATATTTATTGGAATTTTATCGTTTCTGAGCGACTATTTCGATTTTTGTAAACACACACACATTAGTATTTATATTTTACCCAAAACATTCTTTATTACGATGTAATGCTGCTTTAAAGAAAACGAGAAATTATTGAACATTTTATATTTTCGTTATTACTAATGAGAGACATCGGCATGCAGAGTATAAATAGGTTATTGCCCATGAAGGCAAAAAATATATATATGATTTACTGCCTCTGCATGCAGAGTATAAATAGGTTATTGCCCATGAAGGCAACGTATATATGGATTACTGCCCCTGAATGCAGATTATATGTATGGGTTACTGCCCCTGAATGCAGAGTATATATTGCATTTCCTTCGATGAAAGTGTGTGCCCTGATTGTATACAATTAATGATATGCAGATGACATGCGCACTCGATGTTACGGGCATGCGCATTCGTAGTGTTAGGCAACGTTCGTCGCGTGCAAAGGCGTGTCTTACAGTTTACGCTGTTCCAAGGTTGATCTAATTACCTTGACAGACGGATTTGTTGTTCAGTGGTAACACGCTGGATTGGTAATCCATGGATCGCCGGTTCGATCCCCTGTCTGATCCTAATACAATTAACAGTCTTTCAGATGGGACTTTAAACCAAGGTCTCGTGTCGGTGCTTTACACCGTGCACGTAAAAGAACCAGAGGAGACGCTGGAATGGGTCTCTGTCTGTATCATGCACTATCCTCCAAAATCTAAAATGACTAATCTCTTCAGGAGGCGTCGCTCATATGGGCAACCAGTAGCGACGATAAACAAACGCAAAACACACACTCTAATTAACAGGCCCCCTTACGGCCTCCACAAACTTTAAGCACGCTCAATGTAGTTCATTACTCGATGGAAACTATTAACCCGCTAGTCATTCCTTAAAACACCATCGACTGTCTTCTTTACTCCTAAGCCAGTGGGATTAATATCGGTATTTTCAATAGATGAGCTAACATTACCGCCAGTATGATTTCGAGAAATAAAAATGTTTCTAAATCAATGTTCCACATGTTCAGTACATCTGCATTAACAATTACCACAGGAATACACTTTGGTTTAGTGTTAGCCCACATTTTACCAATACAATTTAAAAAAAAATGGATTAATTTATATCACATATCTGTAATACGCTAGACAGAGAGTTATATGTTATATGTTATATTTCGGGTTTTACGCCTGCATCAGCACCATTTTGGGTTATATCGCCGGCGGGCAGTTTACCTAACAACACCTTTAACGCGGTTAACCAGTACTTGGGTGCTAACCTCCGTAAGAAACTGTCAACTTTTTCATATAAATGAGACACGGTCTGAGCGGGGCTCGAACCCGTGACCATCGGTGATGATATGTTACAGTGGTATACAAGTCAGCGACCTTAACCACTCGACCACGGAGGAGGACTCTTTAGACAGAGAGACAGACAGAATATTTTATTACGTAAACTATACAACGTTTCTTGACACATATATACAATATAACACATGATTATGTACCAATCAACAAAGCGCGATATTCAAAATCAGTATACACATAGGATCAGGATCTAGTATCCGCGTAAACCACAATCATTTAATTGGAAGTCATCACGCCGCCCTGTGTGTGACTGAACGCACACCCACTAAGGAGGCCCAGGAAGTTTGAATAATCGCAAATCGAAATGCAAAGTTTTATATACATATATAATAAAACTAATTATTTAACATAATGTGGAGGCTGCACTAGATTGCAGTGGCAAGTATTGGACAGTTCATACTACCTGTGCTTCCGGTTTGCTCGTTGATGTTGCCGGTCGTGTTACGGACTTGGACACATTCTGCCTCTAACCTCAAGACCAAACTGTGAATTTATTTCGTAATACATTTGCATTTTCAGGATCAACTCTTTGGAATTCATTGCCTCACTCAGTTCAAAACATCTCTTTGCAATTCATTGCCTCACTCAGTTCAAAACACCTCTTTGCAATTCATCCCCTCACTCAGTTCAAAACATCTCTTTGCAATCCATCACCTCACTCAGTTCAAAACACCTATTTGCAATTCATCGCCTCGCTCAGTTCAAAACACATATTTGCAATTCATCTCCTCACTCAGTTCAAAACATCTCTTTGCAATTCATTGCCTCACTCAGTTCAAAACACCTATTTGCAATTCATCGCCTCATTCAGTTCAAAACACCTATTTGCAATTCATCGCCTCACTCAGTTCAAAACATCTCTTTGCAATTCATCGCCTCACTCAGTTCAAAACATCTCTTTGCAATTCATTGCCTCACTCAGTTCAAAACACCTATTTGCAATTCATCGCCTCACTCAGTTCAAAACATCTCTTTGCAATTCATTGCCTCACTCAGTTCAAAACACCTATTTGCAATTCATCGCCTCACTCAGTTCAAAATGCTCCAACTATCCAACAGTTCACTATACTCGACTTAAGGTGGAACAATGCCAATATAAATCACATATTTCTACTATTATTACTTCCGGTGATATTGTACGCAGTCTATATCACATTTGTACATTACCATTGCTATATTTACTAGATTCTGTGAATCGCTGTCGTTAAGCTGAATTCATACTTATTTCCAAGATATAAGATTGCACATTGTTGGATACATTTTTTATCATTAATTTTCTCATTCCCATTTTCTACTGTACTAGACAATTCCATATATCATCATATTCCATTACATAGTATATATAGTTTCTCTACTTTTCATCTTTTACATTACTATATAATACGATCCCTCGTCTGACCCTAATGAAATTAACAGGCTTTCAGATTGGACTTTAAACCGAGGTCTCGTGTCGGTGCTCTACATCGTGCACGTAAAGGAACCAGAGGAGATTCTGGAATGGATCTCTGTCTGTATCATTGTACTATCTTCCAACAATCTAAACTGACTAATCTCTTCAGGAGGCGTAGCTCATATGGGCAACCGGTAGTGACGATAAATAAACGTAAAACACACACGCATACAGTTTTGTTTTCAAATTTGTGGCATTATTGACGTCATGCATGACAACCCACACACTAATTATTCTACCATGATTTACAACCATGACGTGTTTAGTACGATATATTGGTTACTGATACCGTAATATTTTCTCCAACCAGTTTTATTTAAATACACTATTCACAAACATATTCGATATAAATAATCTCAAAATTGTCATGCCGTTTAAAAACAATTTATTTTATGTGATAGCAAACGCTCCTCCGCCGCTTATAGCATTATAAAAAATGCGAAAAATTGAAAAAACTGTTCGAAGTAATACATCCGTGAAATTGAATTTTTATTTGCTTTAAGTTGCCCTAGCAGGCCATGTTTAATCAACAACTGCATAGTAATAGCCCCATAATGCCGTATTAATGCCCCAATCTGAATAATTAGCATGCATCAAAGGGTATCCGATTTACTTAACCTTGACCGCTACATCGCTATCAATTATAAGACAGATGTGTCGGCCAGCGTTCCGAAAATGACCAATTAGACTAGACACGAGCCATCTCAAGTGGTCAGTGCACACGAAAGACACATATTAAGGGACGGCTGCAGTCACGAATGGTCAGTGAATGCCAATAAATACTAATAAATAATGGCGGATTAATATTCCGCTTGCTTCCAGCCTCGACTTGCAGATATCGGCAGACGACCGCAGCTATTAGCAGACGATAGTTATACTGGCGAACAAGGGAAAGCCAGACGACAATTAATCTGCGAGCCATACAGCGATGTACTCCAGATATACAGTATTAAGCTTTATTTATTTTATAACGATCGCGAAGCAAGTTTTAGCAACTTATATTAATCACTCTCGTTGGCGCGGATGAAAGCGTAAATGTGGTCATTCGTGTGGGAGGAAACCGGAGTACTGGGAGAAAACCCACCTGTCTGATCTGGCGACCACCGTACAGATATACAGCAATGTCCAGAAAAGAAACATTATACCTTAATATTACCAGGCAAAGGGAATTTTAATCATATCATATGGTGTATGTATATATAGACGCAGACGCTTGGGGTTTGGACAAATGTTTTCGGGTTCAAACCCAAAAAAACTAAAAAAACGTAATGTTTTTGTTTTGTTTTTAAGAACACAATGATACACTTATAGGCTTGGCACCATAGGTCAGACGGTGTTATTGATATAGTGGTCTGGGATTGGTTGAACAAGAGTCTTAAGAGTTATTGATACATGAACTGATTGGCTGAGTAGGCATTGTCAGCAATAGTGAAAATGACTTCTAAATATTAAAATACAATATATGAGCTGCATTTTGGAATATTTTAGAATATTTGCTTACTATTTGGTGACAAATAAACAGCATATTATAAATGCAGGTGTCAGTGCAACATTCACCACCAAATTACCGTCAGAGTAGGGTGTGGGAGCCTTTAGTGGGACCTAAAAAAACGCAATTGGTCAATCCCATTGACATCTGACATTTTCCTGTTGCTCAAAAGCCAGTCTGTTGAAAACTACTGTCTTATTTGGGGAAACTCTAATGGCGGTGTGTGTTATAATGGTGGCCTATGGAAATTGCAATATCGGTATCTGACCTATACAGAAACACTTGTTTAGGCCATTCTCTGCAAGATTAAAATGACAACCGTCAATATCAAGTATATGTACTATAGTTATACATATAGATAGTTAATACAAATTGATTTAAGATCGATTGCGAAACAAGTTCTTACAACTTATATTTCTCGAGACCTCATTCCTGATGGTATCCATCTCCACGAGGGAGAGAGAAGAGGCAATGTGGAAATTAAATGTATTGCCTAAGGGCACAATCGTAACAGCTCCAGCTGAGCTCGAACTCCGTGCCTTTCGCACGTGAAGCGAAACGCGCTACTACTGCGCTATCACGACTTGCACATCTTGGATTGCATTACATAATGACGGTTGTCCAGTCGAGCAGTATTTCAGAAGAACCACAGTTGCACAGTTTTCGAGCCGCATTTTCGAATTATGAAATAGTAGGTAAGATTAATGTTTGAGTATTGTTGTTATCTTTATAATAGTTATGTGTTAAGGCTATGGCTTCTGGATGCTGATCATGAATGTTTAGAATTTGTCAACGTGATAATTTGTGATCTTGGTGGTACTACATCGAGCATTTGCTGGAAATGCGAAACTGAGGATGTCCTGGTTCGGACGATCATTTGAACAGGGGTAAACAGAAATGAAAATATAAAACAATGAAGGTGGTAGACCACCTATGTGCAGGGTTTATTTCAAGCATATGGTGAATGCAGAAACAAAAACTCTTGTACTGAAAATATTTACGTTGACTGGATTTTTATGATGGGTTGACGAACGCTGTGGTCTGTGTTTGTTGTCTGAAAATGACAACATATCAAAAGTAAAAATAGGAACATGTTTCAATTGTTATATTTCAGTTATGTTTGTGTGAAGCTGTGGTCACTGTGGTAATACTTGAATGATTTCTTTCTTTCAAGTCTGTACGTTGAACATTTTGCCGGAGGAATTGTAGAATTGCTACCGGTGCGTTTGACCGCGGAGTGAAGTTACTGTTCACTGCTCCCTTGCGCAAATCGGCTAGATTTCTTCCTCGCATGAAATAAGTCGAATGCCCAGTGAGATTAGAACATACAGCGGCTAGGTGTGAATGATTTGAAGTCAATGACCATAGCCACTCGGGATGAATACCAGATTTATGGCACAGGTGAGCTATTCAGGTGGCCTTGGTGCCAGTCTGTCGATTTCTCACTTTTTTAACTGCTGGCAAAATGAGATTCCTTCGGTTGAAATCGTAAATTCTTGAAGTTGATGCTACGATTAAAACCGATAGTTCCTTTGTACGGGATAGATGAAATGGCGGCCAAGCACATCAAGCCTTGCACAGAACAATACATCAACCGTTATGCTAGACAAACTGGGGAGTAACGATCTGAGAACATTAAATTAATTAAAGCAAGATATGCCCAAATAAACGAGGGATTGAAGAATATAATAAAAGATGCACTTGCACCCCGTAACCTGTCATTATAGTCGTTGACGAACGAGAGCAAGCACGTCATAGTGAATGCATGCATGCATTTTATTGTCTGACAATGCACAGTTAATGTAACAATAGACCGACCGTTCTCTGTGTGTTCATTTTCACAGACCCTATAGGAAATATGTTATCTCTTTGTGCATGAAATTTCAACCCGTCCACTCGTCGAAACATTAAGACAACTATCAGGAGATAGCTAAATAAATAGAATGACCGCCATTTTTATTTTTGTCTCTTGCGACTCTCATGATTGTCACATTTTATGCGTGCCGCTTAAAGCAAAGTAGTAACTTTATTTACTTTGCAACGATTGCGAATCAAGCTTTAACAACCTATATTAATCACTCTCGTTTGGCGATGATGAACGCGTATATTTGTACTGAGTATCGTACTATACCCCTCTAGTGTATATATACATGTATATTTATTTGAGCTCGATTAGTTTATACGTGGCGTCCGTGGGCCAGTGGTAGAGCGTCCGATTTGGAATCGAACGGTCCCGGGTTCGATACTCGGTCAGGCCACGTATGTATTGTCATTGAACAAGGCACCCCACACACATTGCTTAGTACTGGTTAACCACTTAGGTCGGCTAAGCCTGCTCAGGAAAACATGTCTATGTCCCCGCAAGGTGTTTGACATTAATGGAACATACATACATACAATTTGATTTTAGCTCAAAGTTCCTGCAACTTAATATTAATCGCTCTCGAGATCTCATTCCTGATGGAATCCATCGCCACAGGGGAGAGGGAAGAGGATACAATGTAGAATTTAAATGCCTTGCATAAATGCACAATCATACCGCCTTCACATGGGTGCGAACTCCGGACCTTTCGCACCTGAAGCGAACGTCCTATCACTGCGCTATCACGACTGTCTTGAGCTCGATTACGAAAGAGGTTCTTCCAACGTAAGTGTAATCGCTTTGGAGACCTCATTCCTGATGGAATACATCACCGTGAGCGAGTGACAAGAGGTAATGTGATTAAAGTGTCGGGGCCCTGGACTCCACTACCGTTGTCCTGCCCCTGGACTCCACCACCGTTGTCCTGCCCCTGGACTCCACTACCGTTGTTCTGACCTGGTCTGAACCCACAGCCTATCGATTACAATGCGGACACAGTGTCCATTACGCAACGGGGGTCCCACACGGCCATATCCCTTTAAAGACAGTCACAGCGTGCCACATGTTGAAACCATTACTAATGTTATTACCGCATGTGGTACGAAGGAAATGGCCCTAGAAAACGGGTTTTTTAAAAACGGCGATTTTTTCTCGTTTAAATTAAACAAATGTGACTGTGGGCTGACACTTCTCCTAAACTCTCTCATACGATGTAGCAAAGTCAGCGAATTTCAAGCAAAGTCAGCGGATTTCACCATACCCATCGAAAAATACAGGTTTTAACGGTGATAAAAACACTTTTAGCGATAAAATAATCCAAATGAACGTCGTCGAAAATTGGATGTTGACAAATACAATCTGTTTTGATTCGACAATTATGGTTATTAGGCGTAACTTGAAACAGGATTGGTATGGTTTCTAGTGATTTCAAGTTATAGGACATGACAGTTAAATGGCTACTGTCACGACGACGGAGTTTGGACGAACTTACAGAGGAAAACAAATCCGATTTAAAAATTTAGCATGTGATGTCTGAGTATTGTCACACATGCTTTTTTTAATGCCCTAAAGTATTTATTTGAAATTTAAATTCTTTTGTTGGAGCTATTTTTCGTTCGTTGAGTGTTTGACGTGTTTTATTTTCCTCGGGCAAATGAAAGCACATCTGGACATTTAATGTCGACTAAGTAACAGTATATGTTACATCAAATCACATCACAATATGATCCAATATGCTTTGAGCTATTTTCAATTTTGAGTCTAAGCATCACGGGGTTGTCACGTGCAGCTGGGATACAAATAACGCTGGCTGCGTTTGAAAATCACATGAATTATCACAGTGAAATAATACGAAACTATTTATTTTACGACACGTAACTGAGAAAGATGAACATCATTTTGGATTCGTTTCGAATCCTTGTAATGTCTCGTTGAACGTTTCCACTGCTATAGGTATGAGATGCTAAATTCTCACAATGTCTATAAATCGACAGAACAGAATATTGGTAGCAAGAGTTACAGACGGAATAACACGCTGGACTTGTAATACAGGGATCGCAGGTTCGATCCCCGTCTGACCATAATAAAATGAACAGTCTTTCAGTTGGGACTTTAAGCCGAGGTCTAGTGTCGGTGCTTTACACCGTGCACGTAAAAGATCCAGAGGAGACTCTGGAATGAACTCTGAAGTTGTCTATATCATTGCACTATCCTCCAAAAATCTAAAATGACTAATCTCTTCAGGAGGCGTCGCTTTTATGGACAACCGGTAGCGACGATAAATGAACGTTAATATACACAAATGGTATCAAGTGTGACGAGGCACCGAGTAAATGTTTGTTTGTTATTTGGGATTCAAAGTCACACCAACAGCTTCGATTATACAACGACTTTCCATCTAGATAGATGAAGACCTCGGGACCGACGATCAGCATTACAAGCACGGACGGGCACCCGAGTAGAACCACCGACCAATCACAAGCCAGCTGGATAGCGTCCTCACAATGGGATTCAAACCTACAGCGGTGAGGGGCCGACGACCGTGACCACTCGGTCACGGAGGCCCCAGTAAATATTTGCACATTTATATTATGATGCCTTATATATATTACTAGAAATAACAAGAAAAACGATTACATATAAATATGTAATAGAAGGGCGATTGAACATTTACTCTGTCTAATACACACTCGGATATTGTATTGAGTGACTGTATATAAATTATAAAATGTATACTTTAGTAATTAAATGCAAACATGTTGATAATAACATGAAACCCTGTCCAGCATAATAGTATATACCACATCCCTGCTGATACATCAGCGAATCATATGGGAACCAATTATTGTTGCAGAATTTCAACTGCGTAAATAGATTGATCTAGCCATTTCTGGATTCCAGCTCAAGCCTGTATTTATATGTGCACACCAGTGAAAGCTTGGAACCAGTTCACTGAAAACAACTGGACAATTCCAATACCTATAGTACGAATACATAGCAGTAATTGTTACCACATAAATTCCCATTCGTCCAGAAAAAAACATATAAAAACGAAACAATACAAACCGTATCACGTGGCTTTTAGTAGAACATAGAATGAGCGATGTACTGTTATAAAACGTATCTGACCTAAATAAATATATGCTGAGCTGACACTTTTGCATTATCTTTAATTTATTTAATTATACTTTTAAACAGGTTTGAAATACAAAATGGAAAGCTACGGTACAAATGAAGGGAACGCATCTTCGTGAAAATTTAATTAAATGCTTGATCGATTTCAATCTAGGAAGAGTTGGGATATTGCTTTATTTAAATGGATTAGAAGGCGGGTTTGGTGCGCGTCCCAGAGACATTTTCAATCTTTGAATTAAGCCAGTGACAAATTTTTAGTCAGTGACAAATAGTTTGCAGGGTCTAACGAAACAAACCGATCAATCTCGGACTTTTTTTGACTTTCACAGATTTTTCGTTTCCATAGCAACCGTCTACAGAAGAGGTAATTTGTGTCGAAGTTACATTTCCTTGGATAAAATGGACAGATGGCGAGTGAACGAGCTGCTAAACGAATTACACGTTGTTATTTGCTAAAGGAAATTCTTTAATTGCATATACAAAGTGGACTGTCAAATTTCTGGTTCGGCATGTCTGATTTTGACTTGATAGTCCGGTGCAATGAAATGTTCATTTGTCAAATCTCTAAGCATTCTGTCGATGAGTGCTGAATCTGCATCATTAATATCATCTTCAATTAATCTTCAAATAAATGAATATCGAAATGTTGTGTATTGAATGCATATTTCTAGTGTGACGTCATCATTTCTACTGTACTTGTCATTTTGTTTGGCAAAGTTTATCACGATATTATTATATATTGTATATTAGCGTAATTTTGTTTTCTTCATAAAGTATTTATTTGTCATCCCATCACCATGGTAAATACGTTGTTGGAAAGCTCTCAATGGTATAATGTCACACATTTCGTATCAATAAGGAATAAAAATAATTTACCTGTATATTAATATTTCAACTGTGAAAATAGGTTTTCAAAATATGTGCAAGTTAGCTTCTTATACATTATAATCCATACATCATTGTCCAAAAATAAATTAATATTTTAAAAGTGCATTTCACCTTTAAAATTATACAAAATTATATATTAACAAATGAAAATTATGTTATTGCAATTAAAGAATTACTAGGGAAAATCCTGAAATTGCAATTAATAAACTTGCCAAACAAAATGGCGGCCAAGATAAGATCTTATCAGTGTTTCGACTATTTTTCACAGGACGTGGTAACTATGTATTCATGCCCGGACATTAATGTAGCGGTATTGCCAATAGGTGCACGTGACGATGAAATCAACATATGCCACAACCAAGTTAATGTGTACTTAGTAAGAGCAAGAAACCCGTGCATATGTGTAACAACAAACTCGACAAATATTTCCATATTAATGTATTTTCCGTGTTACAAACGCATTAAGTCAACCGGGCTAAATGTACCGAAGGGTGCAAGTCAAAACGGCTCCGAGTCGAGCCAGCTGGATAACTTCCTCACTTGAAAAGAATCAGATACACACAAGCGGGAGTCGAACCTATAGCGGTGAGGGGCAAGTAATTTGCAGTCAACAACCGTAAGCATTCGACCACAGAGACCCCTTCCTAGCCCCATTCGCCATTGACAATCACACAAGGCCTTTGGTCCAAACTTAGCATGCATACAATAGAAGACATAGAAAACGTACACCTACATTATATACTAGAAAACATAGAAAACGCACACCTACATTATATACTAGAAGACATAGAAAACGCGCACCTACATTATATACTAGAAGACATAGAAAACGCGCACCTACATTATATACTAGAAGACATAGAAAACGCACACCTACATTATATGATTATTATTACATGACAACGAAATACGAAGGATTCCACCAAAGATAAGATATATCACATCTTTATTACAAAAAACACAAACTGAACAACTAAATATATTCCAAAATGTTTCAAACTATGTATTTATATAGTTATTGTTTTTCATGTAAAAACACACACGTATCCGAAGTGTGCGTTTTCTATGTCCTCTAGTATAGATGCACGAGAATCACACGGACTGAGCTAATAATAAACATACCAGCAGCAGATTTTAACGCCAGCCCATTAATTGCACGTAATAAAACGTTAATTACACAATGACACATAACCAAATAAATTGAAAAGCGGGCCAAATTATATGTTTTAAATCTGCATACAGAACAAAATGACTGTCTTTTATCAACGTCATCGTATTTTTATAGAGTAACCAGTCCGTTTCTAACGTACTAAAGTTGTAATTTAGTTAAGCTTAATTGACGCCCTAGACGCTAAAAGCAACAACCGACGCCAACAGTTTCAAATTTGAGGCTAGCTAAAACAGTGATAGCGCTGCATATTTGCTAATGCATGTAATAATAACAGCGTTCCGGCTGTCCGATTAGCGCAGTGGTTAGCGCGCTCGCTTCTCATCAATGCGACCTGGGTTCGATCCTCGGGCCGGGAAGTATGTGAGATGGTACGATGGTCGCCAGATCTGACAGGTGGCTTTTCTCCGCATACTCCGGTTTTCTTCCCATACGAATGACCACAGATACGTTCTCATCTGCACGTCCTCATCTGCGCCAATGAGAGTGATTAATATAAGTTGTTAAAGCTTGTTTCGCAATCGTTATAAAAGAAATTAAGTTTAAACTTTTAATAGCGTTCATGTTGTAAAATTTCACTACTATACCTCTGATTAGAATTGTTGCCCAAACCTGTTTTTATATTCTTCAAAGACGTTCTTATTTATGTAAATAATGTATATATTTGTTTTATTAATTGTGTGTCTCTTATCCCTCCCGAAAAACAGCTGCTAATTAGTTCAACCGTGATCTGACCGAGGCTGATAACTGATTTTTTAAAACATTTCTTAATTGCGCATAAGTGTTTTTTTCCATTTCAGTATTTCAAAATTTCTGGTTTTAATAAGTATTTAATTATTTTCAATTAGCGACTGTTCCTCGGTTTTAATATGTAAATATAATAATATGCCAGTAGACTGTGATAGTTTGATTATCTGTGATTAGATTAGTCTCTTATAATTCTTTTATAATGAATGGTGTTGTACTTTGCCACGATAGTTTGTTGTGTATATTTTATGTATTGTACAACGATGGGACTGAAATAAAGAATAAATATATTTGTAACTGTTAGCGTCGGTTGTCGTAGCCCCTAGCTAACTGTTATAGTGTTATTACATGCCTACATTGTATTATCATGTTTGCTCATTGAAACTAGAACGTGCAGACTATGCACACTAAATGACATCGGTGATGAATTCCATTACATTTTAAGATGCCCTTTTTTGATCATCAAGAAAAATTCATATTTCTAGAATTTACTATTTGCGCCCAAATACATTGTTATTTAAAGAACTACTTACCACTAAATCGTTTAAAATCCAGAAACACCTATCAGTCTTTGCTGGTATCATGATGAATCACTTTAGGCGTATCTAAATTCCACGGCAGTAAATATAACAACATAACTCCATAATCCGTAGTCCACTATTTATTACATGACTATGTGTATCACAGTACCCGCTTTGCACGTGACACATTAACATATATCTCACTGATAAGCGCCACATACTGGTGATTTCACTTTAATATTAGTCCTATTGAAGGACATTACGATCCACATATTGTCAACACATGTATCGTACTATATCTAGTCAATTAATATAATAGCCAATGACATGCCTATATGTCTCAGGTAAACACCGGGTTTCCCGTGCGCTATATTCTTAACGGTCAACTATATACGTTTAATGTCATGACAAGTCTGTTCTTTGCTTGTTGGAAATGTTCCAAATCTGGAGTAATAATGATTCTTTAGCGTATAAACGAAGTATTTATTTTTACTCATTGTTTCATTTCCAATGTCAACGTTAGTTAACAAATGCAACTACGTTTTATGAAAACTCACTGTCCTCATGTGCACACACCCTTGTGTTATATGTTGCTAAATTTGATGTCATGTTGTTACCTTGTATTGCGGCCTGACATTGAATACATGTAAAATGTATACTGGAGGACATAGAAAACACACGCTTCGGATAAGTGTGTTTGTACATGAAAAACAATAACTATATAAATACATAGTTTTAAACATTTTGGAATATTTTTAGTTGTTCAGTTTGTGTTTTGTAATAAAGATGTGATATATCTTTGATAATAATCATATAATGTAGGTGTGCGTTTTCTATGTCCTCTAGTATATAATGTAGGTGTGCGTTTTCTATGTCCTCTAGTATATAATGTAGGTGTGCGTTTTCTATGTCCTCTAGTATATAATGTAGGTGTGCGTTTTCTATGTCCTCTAGTATATAATGTAGGTGTGCGTTTTCTATGTCCTCTAGTATATGTTACGTACAACACTAATAAATCATCGTCTCTTCCAATCAATCAGTTGACCTCATTTTTATTGCAAATTTCTTTGAAAGTTCTACCATCTCACCATCTGACGTCGCATTGCATGACGGTATATGGGGAAGAATGGGCTTGTGTAGAACATATATAGTTTTTGGTTTAAAGTCGCACCAACAACTTGTAGCATAATTATGGCGACTCTCGAGAGCTATTATTGGCGGAGGAAGACCCCGGGTCCCCTTCCGAGCAGCATTTTAGACACAGACGGACACACAGACAGAACCACCGTCCTTCCGCTAGCCAGTTGGATAACTTCATCACCTGACATAATTCGACATCCAGTGGGTTTGGAACCGACATCAGGTAGGGGCAAGTGATATGAAGATAACGACCATTGGCCCGCATATAAGTACAATATCCTTTATCGGACAAACACATCAAAACTAACACAACATACATTTTAACATTTTATTTAGAAAATAATTGCCAGTTTCTACTGGCACACGTACTAAATAACGGACGTTTTACGGTCCTGGGGGAAGTTATATGACGAACAGACGAACATACATTACCGAGTGAGTCCAGGAGTAAACCTTTAACAGAATAACAATTTCAAATCAACAACAATAATCCGTATATAACCACCATATGTTTAAACTTCACACACTTATTCCCGTGCAGTTTTTCTTTTATACATGTGCAATATTTTATTCCCGGGCAATGGTTTTATTCTCGGGCAATGTGTTATTCCCGGGCAATGTGTTTATTCCCAAGCAATGGTTTTATTCCCGGGCAATGTTTTATTCCCGGGCAATGTGTTTATTCCCGGGCAATGGTTTTATTCCCGGGCAATGTGTTTATTCCCGGGCAATGGTTTTATACCCGGGCAATGATTTATTCCCTGGCAATGTTTTTATTCCCGGGCAGTGGTTTTATTCCCGGGAAATGGTTATATTCCCGTGCAATGGTTTTTATTCCCGGGCAATGTTTTATTCCCGGGCAATGGTTTTATTCCCGGGCAATGGTTTTATTCTCGGGCAATGTGTTATTCCCGGGCAATGTTTTTATTCTCGGGAAATGTGTTATTCCCGGGCAATGTTTTATTCCCGGGAAATGTTTTTATTCCACATAAATAATACATTAGCCAACTGAACGTGCAAAAATCTGCATTGGAGAAAACCCAGGAGTGAACTGTTGAGCAACACCTTTGCTCGATGGTTAAAGCAGGGTTTTGTCCCGAGAAATATTTCATTTATCCTGGAATATTTTTGCTATTATTTGTTGGTAGACATATCACGTGATGGTCGCACGGCCAACGGCTACATATGGAATCCGGTGGAACAGGCATTGGTTTTGTTTGTTTGTTTTGGGGGTTTAAAATCACACCGACACATTAGGCCATATGGCGACTCTCTAGCTATTATTGGTGGAGGAAGCACCCGGGTGCCCATTCGAGTAGTAATTCAGACACGAATGGGCACCCGGTAGAACCACCGACCTTCTGTAAGGTCAGCTGGATAGCTTCATCGCGTAAAATAAATTGATAACCTCCAGTGGGATTCGAATCTACAACGGTGAGGGGCAAGTGATTTAAAGTCAACGCCGTTAACTTGGACATGTCAAGGGTTCCAAAGTGTAATATGCATGGCAGATATTGGTCATGCTTCACTACTTAGTAGGTACTGTAGATTACTAACTAGACTGGGTGCCAGTTTGTCGATTTTTAACTTTTTAACTTCTGGCAATATGTTCAGAAACTCAAAATATATTTATTTGACTGACCAGGCAAAATATATCGACGCCTGTTCCCAGGCTAATTACTAACCATATAACCAACTGTATTGTTGCACGATGTGAGAATCATTGTTTGAAATTTACACATATGGAAATATGTACGGACGAACAAACGATGTCATTCTACTCGAGTCATAATACTATCTAGTCAAAAGCCGCTAATATAATACTGCGTTCTTCCTACGCCATTATGACGGAACTACTTTTTGTTATTCGGTCAGTTTGGTTCCTGCTACTACGTTTGGGCCACTAGATAGGAACTACTTTGTGCTATTCAACTGGTTTCTTTACTGTGATTAAGTTTGGGCCACTATATAGGAACTACTTTGTGTTATTCGGTCAGTTTGGTTCCTGTTGTTAAGTTCGGGTATCTGGGTAGATTCACATACTTGCAGTAAGCCAGCTGGATAGCTTTCTCACACGGAATAATTCGACTGACCAATTGTTATTAGAACCTATAACGGGGAGGGACAAGTGGTTTGAAGTAAACGACCGTAACCGCTCGGTCACGTGGGCCACTACGCGACGTATAGCAATGATATATTTACGGCTTTAACATAATTATACGTTAAACAATCTTATAACGTTCAACTCATTCATTCTCTGAACGAAACAAATATATGTGCTACTTAATTTCTTTAGCGACTTTATAAGGATTCCATGCTGGTTTGTAGTAAAATATATGTTCATGACAACACACCAAAAACGCCCGATGATAAATGTTTTTATGTTTTCGATTTTATCCCATTTTGAAATAAAAAATAACGGTTTTGCTATATACATCCAAACGACGACAGCATCAACAATTTACTTCTGATTTTTAGTAGGAATGATCAAAAAGAATAAAAACAGTAACATTGAAATATTTTGAACTTCCGGTTATAAAAATATAATTTTATAAAATATTGCACGAAATTCAGGTTCCAGAAATTAAGTGAGGTTGATAAAGTAGGACAAACGTAACACGTTATGGTAGTAAAATAAGATATTGTTTATAAAATTAGTATGAAATAACTCAAAATTGAACATAACACTCCTAGTTGTAAAAACACAAGACAAATAATGAAAGATTACACACCAAATGGCTTAAACCAAAGAACTAAAATAAACATACATCGCTGATTCGCCCAGCTGATTCTCTGCGGTGCGTATGAAACAAATTTTAACTTTAACGAATAACTTTAAGAGGAATAACAATGCCTTTCTGGCTTGGTAAAAATAAATCCATCAAATTAAACAATTCCACCCTATTCGGCACGGAGTACCGATACACCAACTATTGTATTTAAAATTTCTGCGGGAAAAAATGTAAATAAATCAATAAATCTCAGCATTGTCTTTGTACTGTAGAATTATCATATTGAAAAAGAAATAGTCCGTGTTACCAATAGTCTTTTTACAATATTAAATTTCTTCAATTTAACATTCAAGCGCTTCTTCATCAATATACTCCACCCCTCCCGCCCCTCAATGAAATGATTGTTTCTCGTGACCAATGGGTCAAACTATGGCATTAAAGTCCCATATAGTGTGCACTTAGAATGTTCTGTACACCAACATAATTACATTAAGGAGCTTGCGCGTACGAAAGGTGATTACAGTATAATATGTTCATTTTCCCCCGATATCAATTATTCAGGTTTTTAGCACAGTTTTGACTATTAACCAAATAAAACACCTCTTGGGTGGTGAAATAATTATTTGAAAATTACCTCCCTTTGTTTATTCTTATATGCAAAGTTATGAAAAACTATGTAAATGGTGGCTAACCCAAGCAAATACTTGGAGCATATAAATCAGATAAAAGTTTTATTTTTTTGCACCCGAAAAAGAAAAAAAACCGCATTAAGAGTCTCTAGAAGTAACAAAACAAATGTCCAGAGACCTTAATGATTGGACTCGAGGAACTGGATTGAAGATTGTTCATGCATTAAACACAGAAAACATAATGGAAACCGATGAGTAAGTTCTACAATTCTCAATGTTCACAGCTTCGCTTTCTAGTCCATGTATACGGTACAACAAAACACAATGAATCTATATGTAGCGAATACAATCACGCAAATGCAGCAGTTCCCAAGGATTGTGTTGGCATTAGGGAATTCCAAATCAGGACATATTACATGTTACTACTGAAGAGGAATATCTATTTGCTGAGGAACACCATGACCGTGACCTGATCGCTGTACGAATGAAGGTCACCGCAAAAGGATGTCTTGCCACGAGCGACTGTAACAGTTCTGTTTCAGCATTGTTTTTTAAAATGTTAATATTTGAGTTTTTTTGACACAAATAATTACTGAAATCGGTCAAAATTCAAGTTCAATGTCACTCTTGGGCGTGGGGACTTATAGTGGGTAAAGGTAATTGGTCCTCGGATATGCATGTAATGTTTCAAAGCCATAAAAATGACTGTTTTTGACAGTTATCTTGATCCATAAATAATTTCAGAAATCGGATGAGTATTGGCCATAATTCATGGTCAGTGTCACACTTATGTGGCAGGGATTTGTTAGGGAAATCAGTCAGCAAGTTATCAACGCATTAAATTTGCAAATTTGCTATTGTTGACGGGGGCCATTTTGTGACGAACCTCTGGCAATCTGTAGGAACTGCAGCACCTTAATGAACACAATTCCAGCACATATACTTCGATAGTTAATAGGATGTCACAACCGTGTGAAATAGATATCTACACGTCACTTCCGTGACACTACAGTCACTACCGCAACGCTACACATCACGTATACAAATGTGACGTGGTTGATACGTCACTTCTATGATTATGCATGTCTCTTCTTGGACGAAAAACACCACAATACTAACACTTAGATATTCAATGAAAATATAACGCTATTACATTTTTACAATTAAAATAAATTTGACGTCACCTCTATAACTAGATTACTATTTTCATTTTGAACGTTAAATTTAGCACGTTTTGATTAGAACTACTAGGGTAATAAAAGACGGTACCGTAGGTTACTAAACGACTATTGTACACGTAACAGCAATGACAAAATTGATAATCCGATATTATTGGTCCACAACTATAGAAAACATGTCCATACATAGTTCGTTTCGGTATATATCATGGCGTGTTCTGTTTGTCATGGCAACATTTTCTATTTATAGATATTACATAATTGCCAGCGTAGCAGACGGCAAAATTTAACATAATTCAGTTAACAGTTGTTCGGATATTGCCTGTTCGGATAAGATCATGCACTATACACAATTACTAAAATAATGCGGAAATTTCACATAAGTCAGTTACAAGCTGTTCGAATATTTCCTGTTCGAGTATGCACTATATACACGTAGCGATATAATACAATACACATCTGATTACAAAATACTGGTGTCATAAATGAATATACAGAATGTTGCGCAACATCTTCTTTAAAATATCATATTCCTTACTTTGAAGTCACAAATCACACATTATTTTACATTAGTAGTATAGGGGACTCTAATAGTCACTTTTGGAGTCGGACAACAATAATTAAATAATGTACTTGGTTGTTTTAGCAGTAGATTATACATTGTATGTATAAAAAACAATCTGGGTTGTTTATTTGTATTTTTATTACTAAGTATGGCGTGTGTCATTGATACAGCGTATTATTTTACTGTGCTTGTAACCATAATTCAAACACAAAATGTAACTTTCAAAAAACAATCGATTGTGTTATAATATTATGTTTAATAATATATACAAGTATATTCGTTAGTTATAAATTGCAGATCACTTAAAATACAGTTACTGGTTACATTATTGTTCTAATATGTGATGTAGAAACAAATATCATAAATGCGTTATACAGTCTGTACACATAATTATGTCATCTACTAATCCCTGATGGAAGATGCTGCACAGACGGATCTGTTGTCCAGTGATTAACACATTGGACTGGTAATCCATGGATCGCAGGTTCGATCCACCTTCTGACCTTAATAAAAGTATCAATCTTTCAGGCGGGACTTTAAACCGGGGTTTCGTGTCGGTGCTTTACACCGTGCACGTAAAAGAACCAGAGGAGACTCTGGAATGGGTCTATGTCTGTATTATTGCACTATCCTCCAAAAATCTAAAATGACTAATCTATTCAGGAGGCGTCGCTAATATGGGCAACTGGTAGCGACGATAGATAAACGTAAAACACACATACTTCACTAGAAACGCTGGATTGAAACATAAATAACAGAAACTTTAATTCCTTGCCAGATCATGACAACGTCTCACGTGTCTTTGGCGTATGCATGGACAGTGAAGATAGAAATGTATTCTGAGATATTTACATCGCTATTGCATTTGTTTCGATGAACATATATGTCCTGTTTGTAACTATTTTCGTATGAATTTCATCACTAATTTAATGCAGCTGACATGCGCACTGGAAGGTACGAGTATGCGCATTGGTAGTGTTGGGCAGCATTTTTGTTATATTAAAGGCGTGTCTTACAGATTACGATGTTCCAATGATGATCTCATTAATAGTCTTAGAATGTTGTTTGCTGATTGTAATTCGTATTATCTAGATCAACTCAGATATAAAAATATTAATACATATAGTGTTGCTGTTTCTGTTTAGTATACAATCCAATGGTCATAAAAAAAGCTAGCATCATTACAACACCAGCACCATGTTTATAAAGCGTGGACATTATTACTGAAACTCCATCGTGAGAATGAGAGGCATTGGTCAGTTACTGCCCTTGCATAATCTGTAAGGAAGATTGGTCCTCTTAATAATTTTTTCTATTTTTATCGTTGTTTCCAGTTTCCAATTTTCACTCGTTTTCTCAACTTCTTAAATAATTGAATCTCGACATATAATATACTAGATGACATAGAAAACGCACACTTCGGATAAGTGTGTTTTACATGAAAAACAATAACTATATAAATACATAGTTTTTAACATTTTGGACTATTTTTAGTTGTTCAAATTGTGTTTTGTAATAAAGATGTTATATATATTTGATGGAATCCTTCGTATTTCGTTTTCATGTAATACTAATCATATAATGTGGCTGTGTGTTGTCTATGTCATCTAGTATATATCCTACAGTACATCCAATGGATACTTTACTGTTAAAATAGTTATAAAATAATGAACATGATTATGCTAAAATTTACAATACCCCACATCATATACCGGATTGTATCTGACAAGGGAGGTAATCGGATTGTATCTGACAAGGGAGGTAACCGGATTGTATCTGACAGGGGAGGTAATAGAAAAACCAGCCATGGCTCTCAATATTGGATGACATGTAACATGTTACCTTTGATTCTCACGAATGTGTGACTTTAATGTCATTTTGGATTGCCATACTGACAACTTACTTTTAATATATATCACCTTTATGTATCACTATACCTTGAGAGAGAGATATATATATACACACACACATATATATATATTACATATAATACACACACACACATATATATATATATTATATTATATTACATGTCATACACATATATATATAGTATATATATTACATATAATACACATGTATATATGTTATTTATATTACATATAATACACATGTATATATATTACATATAATACACATGTATATATATTACATATAATACACATGTATATATATTACATATAATACACATGTATATATAATATATATATGACATATAATACATATATATATGACATATAATACATATATATATATTACATATAATACACATGTATATATATATATATTATATATATTACATATAATACACAGTCATGTTGTATATTCATTAGTACTTGATTTTTCTTTGAGTTACAGAATTAGCACACTCTAAATGTATAATTCTGCAGAATTAGCAATTCTGTATGCTTCATGCTACAGTAATTGTTTCTAC
Source organism: Archivesica marissinica (assembly GCA_014843695.1). Classification (NCBI taxonomy): domain Eukaryota; kingdom Metazoa; phylum Mollusca; class Bivalvia; order Venerida; family Vesicomyidae; genus Archivesica; species Archivesica marissinica. Next base: position 58,646,942 of record CM026395.1, read on the forward strand.
GGGCATAGTTAATTGCATTTACTTTAAAATTACATTTCAAGGTTAAAAATGGGATTTTTTTTCATGCAGAAAAAACTATGACGCTATTTGAACATTTGCATAAAATAATTCCGTGATTATATTAGCATTATTTTATAATAAATCGTTAAGAACAGACACGTGTATTATATACATATACGTATATATATTTATTTCAGAATTATGTAGTACTACATTTCTGTTTAATATACGATACATGTTTATCGTTATATTTACATCGCTATTGCAGATCCTTCGATGGACGTATGTGCCCTGATTGTATACAATTTCGTAGTTCATACCCCGATGGAAACTATTAACAAGCGATTCATTCCTTAAATAAAGTCGTTTGAATGGTGTGTATAAAAATGGCTGACAGGTATGTGCCAAAAATGCAATAAATTACGAAATCTTACTGACTACATATATCTCACAATTATTCTGATGAAATTAACGAAATTGGATGATAAACTGTGTTAACTGGTCGTAAAGACACGACACTCCTATGAATTAGTACTTGATCAACATAAACACTGACACTGGCTGTGGACTGTATTTAGTTAAAAACATCATTGGTGCAAATATAGCCTATTGATACAGCTTTCATATTGGGGAAACTTTAGGTACATTGAAGGTAAATGGAGTTTGGTATATGTTGCCATAGATGCTTTAGAACGATCTTAGCTACATTGTAAAGAGCTGTAATGTATTATAACAATCTTAGCTACTTTATAAAGAGCTGTAATGTTTTAGAGCGATCTTAGCTACTTTATAAAGAGCTGTAATGTTTTAAAGCGATCTTAGCTACTTTCTAAAGAGCTATAATGTTTTCGAACAATCGTAGATACTTTCTAAAGAGCTGTAATGTTTTTAGAACAAACGTAGCTACATTGTAAAGAGCTGTAATGTATTAGAGCGATCTTAACTACTTTCTAAAGAGCTGTGATGTTTTAGAACGATCTTAGCTACTTTATAAAGAGCTGTGATGTTATAGAACGATCTTAGCTACTTTATAAAGAGCTGTGGTGTTTTAGAACGATCTTAGCTACTTTATAAAGAGCTGTGATGTTTTAGAACGAACATCGCTACTTTAGAAAGAGCTGTACTGTTTTAGAACGATCTTAGCTACTGTCTAAAGAGCTGTAATGTATTAGAGCGATCTTAGCTACTTTATAAAGAGCTGTGATGTTATAGAACGATCTTAGCTACTTGATAAAGAGCTGTGGTGTTTTAGAACGATCTTAGCTACTTTATAAAGAGCTGTGATGTTTTAGAACGAACATCGCTACTTTAGAAAGAGCTGTAATGTTTTAGAACGATCTTAGCTACTGTCTAAAGAGCTGTAATGTATTAGAGCGATCTTAGCTACTTTAGAAAGAGCTGTGGTGTTTTAGAACGATCTTAGCTACTTTGTAAAGAGCTGTAATGTATTAGAGCGATCTTAGCTACTTTAGAAAGAGCTGTGGTGTTTTAGAACGATCTTAGCTACTTTAGAAAGAGCTGTGGTGTTTTAGAACGATCTTAGTTACTTTAGAAAGAGAGTCCAAGATACTATGCCCCTGTATTAATCTGAACATGTCGCAAGTAGTTCGGTTAATTTACCCATTATAAGTAATCTTTGTGTAAAATAATGAATACCAACCATTAGGGATTTATTATTGACAGGTTATGGTTTGTTTCACAAATAGTAAGCGTTATCCTAAACCAAATATGGAACTTTTTAGGTCACACGTGTGAAATTCCCTCTCTTATCACATCAAAACAGCGCATTCTGTTCCACACTTCAAAGCTTTATATATCAGGTGATACATAGAACAGACGAATAACCTAATAAACTGATAAATTATACAGCTATATAAGTATTAGATCTTCCAGCTTATATCTTATTCCCCATACCAATCTTATTGGTCATGGTTTACACGTTTCATCGTGCTATTTCGTGTATTAATTTGTTGAGGGCCTCATGGTAGATTAACTTAATTGTTCATTCTCTCGTTTAATAAAGTCTTTATTATTATTATTAGTACAGTGTGGTAGTACTGTGAACAGTATCTGTAATGTTCAACTAACATATCTGAATTAAGTTACAAAAACCATTGTAGATAAACAACACTGATTATTCTTTGATACTGTCATAACCTGCTATAAACACATATGTACATTTCAAATTAGAATTAATAGTTTAGAAAATATTACACCACTGTCATTATCGTAAATGCATCAAGTACCTTTCTATAGGAGACGACCTCTATAAGCTATAGCTTTCGGTTCTAATCCTTTTTCATTCATGTATCTAAATTGTGTGTAAAATGTATATTTGTATATGTTTTATGGTTTGAAATAAACTATGTTTAAACAAGTACATGTATCATATCACCCAAAAACACCAATCTATCACTGTCAATAGAATCTGTCGTACAGTCACTATGACAAAATTGTATTTACAAACAATAAATAAACTATTTCTCTATGTACACAATACCACGATGTTCACATAAATATGCTCAGTTGTGAGAGAGGAATCCTCAAGTCTTTACTTGCTTAGAACAGTCACTATTGTGCTAAATCAGACAATATTGTGCTAAATCAGGCAATATCGTGCTAAATCAGTCAATATTGTGCTAAATCAGTCAATATTGTGCTAAATCAGTCAATATCATATTAAATATTGTGCTAAATCAGGCAATATTGTGCTAAATTAGTCAATATTGTGCTATATCAGTCAATATTATATTACATATTGTGCTAAATCAGACAATATTGTGCTAAATCAGGCAATATCGTGCTAAATCAGTCAAGATCGTGCTAAATCAGTCAATATTGTGCTAAATCAGGCAATATCGTGCTAAATCAGTCAATATTGTGCTAAATCAGTCAATATCATATTCAGTATTGTGATAAATCAGGCAATATTGTGCTAAATCAGTAATATTGCTTTCCATATTGATTCGGTGTAATATAATTCCTTCATACACCGAAACAAGCAAACATCCTCAAACTAATCTAAATTAATTAATTGTTAAATTTACATCTGGTTATTCGTTTTCTGTTCTAACCATTATCTTCAGGAACAAACGCTCCTAATCCAACAGCGATTATTAATATTTATAAAAACGTATCCAAATTAGCAAAGGTATATTTGAGACTTAGATATATACACATTTGTATTGTTACTGTGTCAATGTCCATGATTACACATTTAAACATATATGTTGGATTATATGTGTGTATGTATATAACAGTATATGTCATATAGTTTATATATATCACTTCTACTTCGGTTATGTCGAATTTACCGGTTATTTCGAAGTCAGATCAAAGTCCCGTTTCAGACACTATCATATTACATATAACTTGCTCCGTTTACAACGAATTTCGTTAAGTCAATCTTCGGTTATGTCGAAGTATTTTGTTCCGTCTGGTGGAATTCGACATAACGGATGTAGGCTGTATATCACTTATACCGCGTCATGACGCAATGCAGCCGGTACGCAATGATTATATTACTAGCACAACCATGTATAGATAATATTACACCGTATCTAGCTATTCGATATAACAAACTACTATATACATCCGGTCACGTGTTCGGTTCAAGGAATCACACAGTCCATCTTCCTGTTACTGTCAATGCGTCAGCTCGACACTCAGTACAACTAGAGACGTACTAGTATACATTACACATAACTTCAAGTGTTTCCGTATATTATTAGTCGCATTTTCAGCAGCAATTCATAAGTCAGTCCAGTCCGTAGGTCAGTCAGTAAGTCAGTACGTGTTCCATATTAGAAAATTAATAATTTTATTAATTTCTATGTGTACGGAGTAACATGTGCCACGTATTCCACATAAGTCATGGCAGCACATATTTCCTTTGTAATTTCAACACACAATAAAATAATCCTTTCTCTTAGCTCACGTGATCTAAATTATCTTTCTTGGGATCGTACCCCATATTTTTCCTACAAAGGAACATGTTTATTTCTCTAAACGACGGCCGCTCACTCTCTTGTCTGTTCCAGCATTCGCACATTAGATCGTAAATTTCCTTGGGGCAATTTGGTGGGTGGGATAATACCACATGTTCGTTATCGTTCCTATAATAATGTCCAGCGTTAGAGATCACTTCTTCGTCAGTGAGGCCTTCGAATGGTTGCTCTCGCGCGAATGTTAAAATCTCCCACAATGTTACGGCAAACGACCACACATCACTTTTTGTTGTAAACTTACCCTGCAAAAATGAAAGTGTCAATAATATATTCATGCGTTTTCATGGACTTACTGTACAGATACAATCCAATGTCGGATATGACACCCGATCAAAGGAAGTACTGAAACAAGATTACATGGATGATGTAATGTACGTTAGATATGATATGGGTATGATACTGTTTAACTTGGGTAAATATTTTTTAGAAAGAAAGACAAAACTCCATACACCTTGCAAAAATCATTTTAAACATGCTAGTTTTGAGTAGAGAAACATAGGGAATTCGTTCATTCGCATACACGTATAACAGCATCACCTAGGCATGGTAAAACAATCTGAAATAATACATGCGGTATTAAGAGACATTCAAAAATGAAAGAAATGATGCCGAATCGCTAGATCAAGTATAGCAGCTATTTGCGCATACCAGCAAGATTGACTCCCAACCCATCCATCGTATTGGAAGAACTGCTCGACCCTCGATTCTATAATAGTCCGAGCTATACAGACTTCGACTCATACCAAAGTCAGAGATTTTGATGGTACAATACGAGCCGACGAGACAGTTCCTGGTAGCTAGGTCACGATGCACCATGTTCAGGGACTCTAGGTATTTCATCCCAGAAGCTATTTGGGACGCCATGTAGACCAAGCAGCCATAACTGAAAGAGAAGACGAACATGAACGAATATAGTAATTTAGAGAATACAGTCCAGAATCCACAGAATGTTTAGAAGATAATATAGATCGGGTACAATCAAGAACACTCAACACATGCCAGAAAGACAATCTAGAGGAACATGTTATAGTCATTGTTTCATACTCGTAACCAAATCTATAAACATTTAAATTCGATTGGATGATGAAATAACTGCCCCTGTAGGGAGCCTCATTTCACTACATTCCACAACCGTACAGCCATGTATGTTAGTGTGTATGTCCGTAATAAGAACTAGTTCCGATATAATTTTCAAGTTAACTAACCACAGACAAAACTACAGACAAACAAATTCATTAGAATATATTACTTATAATTAACTATTCGTGGTAGTCAGAAAATAGCTAAATTACAAGAGTACATCCAACCGCGGAGGAACACGAAACGCAACTAGTGGCAGAGCACATGCCATCTTGCACCATTTGACAACAGTAGAAGATGGAGGTGTCTTTCATTGGAAAGCATTAAAAATAAACATGACTTAATTAAATGTCCCTTCTAACCTCAATATTTTGGCATTTGGAGTTTGTATGTGGGTTTCCGGCAAGTGATCCAGCAAGAACTGATTTAGGTCCCCGTACTTCATGTATTCCACAATCATACACATGGGCTCCTCCGTCGTGCAGACACCTAACACCCTGACAATGTTAGGGTCCTTCAGCATGGACATGACCTTCATTTCACGGTGGAAGTCAGACCTGTGATAGAAAGTTTCATGTTAATACTAATACACCAGTAGTCCGGGTCCAACATTCAAAAGAACATCTCTGGCATAATACTGTTCACACTGGATAACACTAGCCTGGGAACAGGCGTTGATATAGTTTGCCTGGTCAGTCATATAAGTATAGTTTGATATAGTTTGCCTGGTCAGTCATATAAGTATAGTTTAACACCGAGACCATTAATTGGGTCGTATTGAGTTTCTGATAATACCAACAATAGCCTGGGAACAGGCGTTGAAATATATTTTGCCTGGTCAGTCAAATAAATATATTTTAACACTGAGACCATTAATTGGGCCGTATTGAGTTTCTGATAATATCAACCTGTCATTTTGCCGGAAGTTAAAAAGTGAAAAATCGACAGACTGGAACAGGCAACCTCAACCTCATCTACATTGTCATAGAACGTTCTGAGCGCAGAGATATTCTCAGTGGCTGATATCTACGAATTCCAATGACTGCCTTTTAATTCCAGTTATCAACAACATATGTTGGAACGACACGATATTTTAACTTGAACATTTGACCAGAAAAGTTCAACTTTTAAATGTTAAGGTTATAAATTCTGTAAATAACTTTATTTCAGAATTGAATGTTAAACAATTATAATTGTGTTTTAATATGTGCTTAGAGCTATATTAAGCGTCTTATATATGTATTACGGCCGGATATTGATATGTTCCATGCCTCTTATACTATGACGTCAATGTGCAATATATGACAATATAATAAATTAAATTGTCTATGCCTATGTTATTATTTTTAACCTAAAGTTTCAATATCTGACTACATATGAACTGATTTTTGTATTTTGTGAAAATAAATGACCATACTTTTTGTAAATTACCTCTCTGAAAATGGTGCGTTACGATCGTCAATACTTGGATCATCTTGCAAATGAATTCTAGATTTAGTTTTCCGTTTGATTAAAATAGTAGAACAAAGCCTTTAAATGTGTATCCATCGTTTCCACCGCTACTTCGATCACAAGTCTCCATTAGTATGTTTTGTCATTAATGTTATTTCTCGGAAGATAGTGCAAGATATAGAAACCGCCTCAATTCCAGAATCATCTGTATTATTATATGCACAGTGTATAGCAGCCAGCCTTACCTGGGATTTCGGTTTATACAAATGTAGGTACACCCACATGTTGTTGTTGAATTGGTAGATACTCTTCTAGATTGAGAGGATCCTAATCATGATTAGAGAACTACGTAGGTCATAGGTCAGCCCTTATAACAGTATATCTATCTATATGTCAATCTGACACAGCTAAAGGACACATGTGTACCGATTGCTTGCACCATCGGCTGGGAACTGCTATCATAATACTGAAAAGTTTATGAAAATCGTAGTTCCAGTACAGAATTAATGGGAATTTGAAAATTGACATATTGTTCGAAATGGTGACCAGTATAGAGGATTCAGACAGAAATGAGGCTAGACAGAAAATCCATGTGCGCACACTCTCCAGGGATATACGTAATTCAGGAGTGGAATCATCTATATATCAAGAAAGACGTGTGGGATAAGTATTGGTTATTATTTGTTGGTGACATTAACGTAGACACGAGTCAGTGGCGAAAATAGCACAGTGAGATTAATAAGGGCGAAGAAGGAAGAATTCGAATCTATTAGAAGTAAAATACCCACGTACTAGTACTAAATACCTAGTACGACGGGGTAAACAAACGGATAAATTCATGATGGTCTGATAGGTAACAATTTCCTCCAGATTAGATGGGTCTAATGGCAACTGTGAGACGATCTTTCAAAACTTTATTCTAAATCTGATTCTAACATGGCTCGGCCTTTTATCTGTATACGCAAAGAAGGAATTTACCGTTGTTAAATCTGCAATAAAACATGGCTTAGCCCGTGATGTAAAACATGACATCATTCTTTGATGTTTTGTGACGTCATTTACGCACGCTAAATAGTAACACCAACTATTTCTGCGATTTTTGAATATTTTGGTAATGTTAGAATATGCTATATATATTGTCGTTCTGAGGGCCGGAATATGATCTGCGTGGTTAATTCCTACGCGTCAGAACTCCAAACCATGTTTTATTCGCCAAGAAACAACGCAACGATAAATATTGTTTCTTAAATAAATTATATTTAATAAATTATTATTCTCCTTAGAATATCTGTGTGTGCAGAACATTCGGAGCAAACGCATATCTGGAAATGGTTTAAACATTGCGTAATCACGTATTGCTAATTAACCAATGGGTAGTAAAATGTAATCCTATCTCAAGCAGCAAGTATCGGGGATTGGCGTTCAATGGCAAGGTATTATTATTATTATTATTATATTGTTACACATAGACTTGTTTGAATACTACACAGATATAACGAATGCACTTATGGTCTCATATTTCTTAGAACCGGAAAACTATAAATAATGTATAGGTAATTATTTTCGACAAGAGAAACTATCAAGAATACGGCAACCCATTTCTAAGAATTGAATACGATACTTCCTAGATTAGACAAGGGAAAAGAAGCCGCCCTCAGATATATATATATATATATAGAATAGAATGATATACAACACGTAATTATTTGCAAGATCAATGGAATGTCTTGTGCTATTCTAAATACGTGCATATTACGAAAGATCATCATGAAGCAATACAAAGCTATGCATCAACACTGATTCAATAAATAGTTGCAGGAGTATGTCAATTATCCCATAAAAGAGTAGACTTCCCATAACTACTCCATTTTGGAAACAAGAAACGGTATCTCTACTTTCCATTATTATGACTTTGCTATGACTATAAGTAACATTATAGTTATGTGTAATGTTGGCAGAAACCAGCCAGTTGTGTATTTATTAAGCAACAGTATAGTTATGTGTAATGTTGGCAGAAACCAGCCAGTTGTGTATTTATTAAGCAACAGTATAGTTATGTGTAATGTTGGCAGAAACCAGCCAGTTGTGTATTTATTAAGCAACAGTATAGTTATGTGTAATGTTGGCAGAAACCAGCCAGTTGTGTATTTATTAAGCAACACTATAGTTATGTGCAATGTTGGCAGAAACCAGCCAGTTGTGTATTTATTAAGCAACACTATAGTTATGTGCAATGTTGGCAGAAATCAACAAGTAGTGTATTTATTAAATTAAATACACAACTGGCTGATTTCTGCCAACATTGCACATAACTATAATGTTGCTTATGAACAACCTATTTGCAAAGTCATAATAATGGAAAGTAACTAACACTCGTCTAGTTTTCCAAAAAATAAATACCAGCATGACTTGGAATTTTGACTGTATACATACTATTTATACAGTTAAAATTCTGAGTCATGAATTTATTTGTTTGAAAAATAGACGAGTTACTATTTATACAGTCAACATTCTGAGCCATGAATTTATTTGTTTGAAAAATAGACAAGTTTATACAATCAAAATACCGAGTCATGTTAGAATTTATTTTTGAAAACTAGACGAGTTATAAAAAAAGCTTCTTTAGTGAAAGTTATGGAAGAGGGTATTAGTAAAGGATCAGTACTTTGCACACCTGGCACGGTCATCCGCTGTCTTCCTCAGTATCTTCACGGACACGAGCACCGGACCGGACTTCCGCCGTGTCATCATATACTCGCCACCAAAGGAGTCGTGCAGACCGAATGCCTCGCAGAGATGTACCTGGAAATATCATTGAGCACATTTATCGAACGTGTACTCTTTTCTTCATCAACTCGATTTATTTTAGAACTATTGTGACTTTTAGGAACTTATAATAACCAGGATATTGGAATACCCGGAGAAAACAAACGCACGTGTCCAATCTGGTGACCACAATACCATCTCATATACGTCTGTGTCCGAGAATGGAACATGGGCTGCATTGGCCTACGCTTTTCTCTTTGTGAGGCACCCAAACTGCCAATAGGGTGTCACACTGTGATATGGGGCCCAATTATTTTGTTTATATATACTTTCTGAATGGCATCTTACTAATTATTTTCGTGTCGACGTTGGAAATTGCTATTAAGCTAGCAGGTTTTGTAAATGCAGATTTCGTTAGTGTCGAAGTTGGAAACTGCTATTAATCTAACAGGCTTGGTCAATGCAGATTTCCATAGTGTCGAAGTTGGAAACTGCTATTAAGCTAACAGACTTTGTCAATGCAGATGTCCATTTAATTGTATGTCCTTAATAGCTTTCTCTGCCTTAGTTTCGATTTACAGACGGATCTGTAGTCCAGTGGTAACACGCTTGACTGGTAATTCGGAGCTCACAGGTGCGACCCCCCGTCTGCCCCTAATAAAATTAACAGTCTTTCAGATGGGACGTTAAACCGAGGTCTCGTGTCGGTGTTTTATACCGTGCACGTAGAATAATCAGAGGAGACTCTGGAATGGGTCTCTGTCTGTATCATTGCACTATCCTCCAAAAATCTAAAATGACTAATCTCTTCATGAGGCGTTGCTCATATGGGCAACCGGTAGTGACGATAAATAAACGTAAAAAATAGTTTCGATTGGCCCAGGATAAATATCCAACTACCCTGAACGCTACTGTTTATATTTGTGTTAATGTTTATTTATATGCTAGCTAAATGATTCAACATATAATATAAACAGTTGTGACGTAGCAATACGTAATTATGTAGCCTGGGTTCCAGTCTGTCGATTTTTCACTTTTTAAATTCTGGCAAAATGATATCCTGTTGAAACTGGATTTCCGATCGTAGCGCTATCTACTTACACCCACTATAATGAGGGTGTAGATTTGAAGAACGACAACTCTTCTCTACAAGATAATATCGCTAAATATAGAAACGTAATTCTATCGGAAATCGCCGAACAGGCACGATTATACACGATCATTTCCGAATATACACGAATGTTCCCAGGCTAGTAGTTATGCACAGATGCTATATTCTAGATATAACGGTAAAATATGTAAATCAAAACACCCTCGTGTAATCTGTTGTTTCACGCATGGTGTGTGAGCTTGCTTACATACATTTATTATATCGACACATGTCGTATACGATACTTAGACATATTTCGTTCTTCGTTTCTGTGGCGAATATTGTGGTAATACACATATCATGTCTCTTTAAACAGACGAGTAGATTGTAGTGAAATGCAACTGTAAAAAATGCTCCAGCTAGGTCCAAATGAAATTACATCACTGCCTGTCCTCGATATGGCACACCATGCTTCGAGGTTATAACACTGTTCTCCAATCTCAAACCAAGTCTCAAGATTCTGATTGATTCAGATGAGTGTAATCATCAGAATCGACCAATCAAATCACTTGAGTTCGAGTTTGAGATCTGAGAAAAGTTTTATAACCTCGGGCCAATGTCTCACACAAGCGCACAGACGGATCTGTAGTCCAGTGGTAACACACTGGACTGGTAATCCAGGAATCGCAGGTTCGATCCCCCGTCTGACCCTAATAAAATTAACAGTCTTTCAGATGGGACGTTAAACCGAGGTCTCGTGTCGGTGCTTTACACCGTGCACGTAAAAGAACCAGAACAGACTCTGGAATGGGTATCTGTCTGTATCATTGCACTATCCTCCAACATCTAAAATTACTAATCTCTTCAGGTGGCGTCGCTCATATGGGTAACCGGTAGCGACCATAAATAAACGTCAAACACACTCACACAAGCGCCAGGCACAATTAAGACAGTAATGTTATCTAGTGGTCATACGGTAGAACACTTTGTATTTGCAAGCATTTATATTTCGCTAATTTTCGCGATCTAAGTTGATCGCGAATTTATGATGTTATTATTAATTCAATTAGATAAAAGGCCTACCTCTCCAAATTCGCCTTCTCCAAGTACTTCCACAAATCTGAGATTTCGTCTTGGAAATTCCACCAGAGCACAGTCAACACTGCTTACTAATATGTCTGAGTTTGGAACCGCATATACGTTATTTCCGCTCACGCCCTGCAGGCTAGGAATGTTGGGTACACAAGAATTAATGACGTCAGATGCCGCATATAAAGCGTCATAATTAGGTGGTTTGTCTAGCGCGTTCAAACTGGTATTCTGTTTCTTGGATTTGAAGGTGGAATGTTGTGATGACGTCACTGGCGTCACTGGTGACGTCACGGGAGGCAGAGCTACAATTAAAGGTGGTTTGAAGTCGTCAAGTTCCTCGTAGTAGTATGAATTCACACTAACTGGGAATACTGCTGTGCGGAAACAGAAAAGAAAGCGGAATACAAATAAAACACAAAGCAAAATAAAATGGTGCGTTGAATAACAGGGATTAAATACGTGTAGCATTACACACATAAAGCTCGTGCTTACGTCATGAAATACGTCAGGAAATAAAGTAACAACTATAGGAATATAACAGCAAAATGTTCTACAAAAGAGTAGATACGATAAAAGTTACTATCGTGCACGACAAAATGTGAAAGCTATAAACAATTCCAGGTAAGCATACAATATGATACATGTGATGTAAGTGAAAGGTTTATTAATGAATGATGATCAAACGTATTATAGAATATATATCATTATGCATTTCCTAGAATCATTACGTATGTTTATGATATCAGCACTAGATCAATGAGAGATATCGATCAGTTACTGCCAGTGAATACTCCCTAATAGTATGTAGATCCTCTTAAGTTGTTTCCTCTGTTTTTGTCGTTGTTTTCTTTGCACAACATGCTATCAATTTTCTTCCATTTTCTCATATTATGATTATTATTTTACTATATCTCGACAGATATCTAACAGTATTTCCAATGGATAAACAATCTGTACATTTATTTTTTATCAATTAACTAACATGATTTGGAGAAAATCACATTTTTCATAATGCAACATCTGGTTATGGAACAGCTGTAAAAACAAAGGATTCCAACTGAAAGGATGGGCTATACATTTCGGGATAAATCGGAATTGATCTACCAAGAGAGGTACTAGAAAAGCCAGCGAGGCCACTCATTCGTTACACTTTATATAATATGGTCAGCACAATGCGAAAATGATCTGTAGTCCAGTGGAAACAGGCTGGACTGGTAATCCAGGGACCGGAGGTTCGATCCCCCGTCTGACCCTAATAAAATTAACAGTCTTTCAGATGGGACATTAAACCGAGGTCTCGTGTCGGTGCTTTACACCGTGCACGTAAAAGAACCAGAGGAGACTCTGGTTTGGGTCTCTGTCTGTATCTGCACTATCCTCCAAAAATCTAAAATGTCCCATCTGAAAGACTGTTAATTGTATTAGGGTCAGACGGGGGATCGAACTTGCGATACCTGGATTACCAGTCCAGCGTGTTACCACTGGACTACAGATCCATCTGTTCACATGTTAGAAAAGGACAATGGCATGATATTTGGCCAAAACATGTCACAGACTAAAGTTGTGTGGACTGTAAATGTGAATGATGATGTGAACAATAGGAATTTCCTATCCCATATATGTATAATTCTTAAATTGATGTCTAGCAAATAATAGTGACGTCATAAGCGACCAGAATTACAGATTATAGAACATCATTAATGTTGCCGCGACGCTTCAAACGTTCTTTCAAAAAACATATATTTATGTGTGTCACTAAACAAGTCACAGCTTTCTCAATTAGTAGTATATTGAGTTTAAATTTTCAGGATAGTATTTTGAGACATTTGTGGTATAGACCACAGGCACCAGACACAAATTTTGTTTTGGCCTATGGTCAAATAGTAGTAATGTTTACTTACTATATGACCATAGGCCAAAATAAAATGTTTTTGTGTGTGGCTGGTGCCTGTGGTATAGACCTGATAAATCAACTTCTTGTTTGTTAATTATGTCTGCGTGCACATGTTCATGTGACGTCGGCCATATCTGATAATAATTTGATTTTACATAAAATATGTTCAAAAGAAATATAAAAGTTGACTATCGTCGTATACATCACATTATGATTATTTAGATTTGTTATTAAACACACTAATGAGAGACATTGGTCAGTTACTGCCCCTGGATACTCGTTAAGGAGGATAACTCTTTCAGTTACTGCCCCTGGATACTCGTTAAGGAGGATAACTCTTTCAGTTACTGCCCCTGGATACTCGTTAAGGAGGATAACTCTTTCAGTTACTGCCCCTGGATACTCGTTAAGGAGGATAACTCTTTCAGTTACTGCCCCTGGATACTCGTTAAGGAGGATAACTCTTTCAGTTACTGCCCCTGGATACTCGTTAAGGAGGATAACTCTTTCAGTTACTGCCCCTGGATACTCGTTAAGGAGGATAACTCTTTCAGTTACTGCCCCTGGATACTCGTTAAGGAGGATAACTCTTTCAGTTACTGCCCCTGGATACTCGTTAAGGAGGATACCTCTTTCAGTTACTGCCCCTGGATACTCGCTAAGGAGGATAACTCTTTCAGTTACTGCCCCTGGATACTCGCTAAGGAGGATAACTCTTTCAGTTACTGCCCCTGGATACTCGTTAAGGAGGATAACTCTTTCTAATTGGTTACTTCTGTTTTCATGGTGGCTTCTTTGTGCCACATATCACTGATTTTACCATCATTATATTATTAAATCTCGAAATATATCAAACAGTAGATGAGCTAAATCCAATGTATACTCTTATGTAAACTATTATTATCAATTAATTAACATGATTTGTATCAATTACATTATTATATTCCACCATCTGGTTATGGAACAACAGTAAAAGCAAAGGATTCCAACTGACCGGGGCAATATACAATTCGGGATAAATCGGACTTTATCTGACAAGGGAGGTGATAGTAAAAACAGCAATGTCGCTCATCAGAACTTCTGAAACGAAACATGCAGAAAGTACAGACCAATATCGAGCAGATTTGTCACAATAAAAAGCGGTGGAAGTTTGGAATACAGTGAGTTTACCTTTCCCGTTCATCTCTTTTATATGATCATCTTCGTCGGTTGCAACGCCGTTATAGACGTTGCCATTGGAAACCTTCCCATTAACGTTATTCTGGAAGTTATTAAGGTTTATATTTAACACAGTATCAGAGACTGGTTTTAAGCTCTGTCTATTTAAACTCTGACGTCGTTTGTGACGCACTATGACGAATATGACAATTATTGTTAAAATAACGATTAGTGCAGCTAGCGCTCCAATGATGATACTGATATAGTCTTCATCCTTGTGAGCTGTCTCTCCCGGCACTTTCTCAAACTTTTCTTCGTTGCTATTTGTGTCGTGGTTGTCTGTAAGATAAAACAATAACATAATTATGATGCGGTGACCAATGAGAGACATTACTGGTTTTTCTATTACCTCCCTTGATGGATAAAGTCAGATTTATCCCGAAATATTTATTGGTCCTTTTAGTTGGAATCCTTTGTTATTACTGTTGTCGTCTAACAAGATGTTGCGTTAGGTTAAATTTTTTCAAAATCATGTTAATTAATTGAACCACTTTTTACAGTAAGGTATCCATTGGATATGCTAAAGAATATCTGTCGAGATTTAATAATTTCATAATTATAAGACGAGAATAGAGATAAAAATGGAAAACATGTGGTGCAAAGGAAACAACGATAAAAACAGAGGAAACCAATTAAGAGGACCAATATACTTTTAGGAGTATTCATGGGCAGTAACAGACTAATGTTTATCATTGGACAACTTTTTGGAAACAATTAAACTGGACACATGTGTATCTATCTGTTATGACAACATTTCTCCAATTTGAAGCCATGTTTCACGGGTATTGATTGGTTGAGCCGAGTGCAATTCTCATACTCATCGACTATAATCGCTTGATATCTAGACAGTATATTATAACTTCTAGTATTGATCTAGAAACCGACATTTATGACCAAACAACTGTCTGCCACATTATAAATACGTGACAAATTATCATCTTTTGGAATGTACTGTCTGGCCAGTGTATCAGACTTATTTAAATTGTACAAATCAATATGGATCTTCTACAGACGGATCTGTAGTCCAGTGGTAACACGCTGGACTGGTAATCCATGGATCGCAGGTTCGATCCCCCATCTGACCCTAATAAAATTAACAGTCTTTCAGATGGGACATTAAACCGAGGTCTCGTGTCCGTGCTGTACACCGTGAACGTAAAAGAACCAGAGGAGACTCTGGTAAAAGAACCAGAGGGGACTCTGGTATGGGTCTCTGTCTGTATCATTGCACTATCCTCCAACAATCTAAAATGACTAATCTCTTCAGGAGGCGGCGCTCATATTGGCAACCGGTAGCGACGATAAATAAACGTAAAACACATGTATCTTCTTCGAGGCCGAGTGGTT
Organism: Archivesica marissinica; assembly: GCA_014843695.1. Lineage (NCBI taxonomy): Eukaryota > Metazoa > Mollusca > Bivalvia > Venerida > Vesicomyidae > Archivesica > Archivesica marissinica. The sequence continues at coordinate 58,662,888 of CM026395.1, forward strand.
AAGCTCAAATTACCTATCGCAATCAATTTGATCATTGTTCGTAATTAGCAATAATTAATGTAAATAAAGCTAACGATAAGTAACTAAACCGATACACTACAACTAGCGTTTAACCTTCAAACATGATTTTATTTCTTAATTCAGATTAATTTCACAACATTATACGGTTGTTTTTGTTTTTGTATTTAGTGCCAAGCCACATGATCAGTCGAGTGCTTATTAAATCTTAATATAAAGACGCTTATGGGTAGAAATATAATTAAGATCAAATCTAGACCAGCTTGTGGAATTCAATAATGCAGCTAGGTTATCCAGTTGGTTTGTGGAAGGTCGGTGATTCTATTCAGGTATCTATGCCAGTGTTTCTACTATGCACACGACGATATTCCCCTCCACTGAAACATGGGAAGTTGCTTTGGTACCTTGGTACCTTAACAGTTGTGTATACAAATTTACTTTAGCTCGATTGCGAAGTTCTTACAACTTATATCAATCACTCTCGAGACCTCATTCCTGATGGAATCCATCGCCACGAGGGAGAGAGAAAAGGCAATGTGCAATTCAAATGCCTTGCCTAAGGGCACACTCGTAACGGCTCCAGCGGGGCTCGAATTCGACGCATTTCGTACCTGAAGTGAACTGTTGATGTGACCCTAAACCATAAAACGAACAAAGAAACTCGAGCGTGAAACATACCAATATAATCCGTATTTCCAACTTCGATACCGACGATATCCGGATCATTGATGGCAGTTTCAGTCTCCGTCGTTGTGGGCACAAAGATTGTCGTTGGCGGAATCTCTTCGTCCTCTGTAGCATTTTCAGATACCGGCCCTGCAAGATCAATTAGCTATGATAATTCTAAAAATAGAAATAATATTATGAATGGAATTGTACTTCTTTGTAATCAGAGTGTCTGATGGTCGGTGATGTGGTTCTTATCCGAGTCTTAGGGTCTCCGTTCGTCCGAGTGGTTATGGTCGTTGACTTCAAATCACTTGCCCTTCAGATTTTGAATCTCAGTGGGATATTGACTTGTTTCATATGAGGAAGCGGCCCAGCTGGCTTGCGGAATGTCCGTTGTTTTTCTCGTGTGCCCGTCCGTGCTTGAAATACTGCGTTCGGCTATGCCTGCCCAGGAAAACATGCCTAGGTCCGCCAAGGGGTTTGACATTAATAGAACATACATTGCTTCGTACTGGTAAACCGCATAGGTCGGCTAAGCCTGCACAGGAAAACATATCTATGTCACAGCAATGGGTTTTGGCATCAATTGAACATACATAACATACATAACATACATGACATACATAACATACATGACATACATAACATACATAACATACATAAAAAATGATAAAATACATAACATACATAACATACATAACATACATGACATACATGACATACATAACATACATGACATACATAACATACATAACATACATAAAAATGATAAAATACATAACATACATAACATACATAACATACATAGCATACATAACATACATAACGTACATAACATACATAACATACATAACATACATAACATACATAACATACATAACATACATAACATACATAGCATACATAGCATACATAACATACATAACGTACATAACATACATAACATACATAACATACATAACATACATAGCATACATAACATACATAACATACATAGCATACATAGCATACATAACATACATAACATACATAACATACATAACACATACATACATAACATACATAACGTACATAACGTACATAGCATACATAACATACATAACATACATAACATACATAACATACATAACATACATACATACATAGCATACATAACATACATAATACATAACATACATAACATACATATACATACATACATAACATACATAACATACATAAATACATAAAAAATGATAACATACATAACATACATAACATACATAGCATACATAACATACATAACGTACATAACATACATAACGTACAACATACATAACATACATACATACATAAAAAATGATAAATACATAACATACATAACATACATAACATACATAGCATACATAACATACATAACATACATAACATACATAACATACATAATATACATAACATACATAACATACATAACATACATAACATACATAACATACATAATATACATAACATACATAACATACATAACATACATAACGTACATAACATACATACATACATAACATACATAACATACATAACATACATAGTACCATTTGCCGTATATATGACACATTTCACTAACATTAAATACACATATAAATCTTATACAGTCATTCTGAATGGATAGATAGTGGCCACTGACGGAAGTACCATTGAGTACATGATTACACAGACTAATAGAAAATTGTTCAAAACCTGTCCAAATTTATATATTACGCAAATTTAGTAAGAAATTAAAATGTTTTAGACACCACAACCATCTATGCTCTTCTGAAAATGTATCCATGTCTTTCCATTGTACTTTGTTTATATATGTATTCTTTGCTATAAGTATGTTGTCATATTTAATGCAATACATATATTGAATTGAATTGATTATGATAAGCAAATGGCTGCATTCTCTCGCTATTGACACACAGAAACAGATTATATTCAACCACTTTTCTTTAACCCTTTCCTTCATAGAGATTTAGGTTAATATACTATTATATCTCCATACAAACGACTGCCATTTAGCTATCATGTAGTGGATAAGTAGTCGCCATATCTATCCCACCTCCATAGATATTACTGGGACTTCATAGAGATTTAGGTTAATATACTATTATATCTCCATACAAACGACTGCCATTTAGCTATCATGTAGTGGATAAGTAGTCGCCATATCTATCCCACCTCCATAGATATTACTGGGACTTCATAGAGATTTAGGTTAATATACTATTATATCTCCATACAAACGACTGCCATTTAGCTATCATGTAGTGGATAAGTAGTCGCCATATCTATCCCACCTCCATAGATATTACTGGGACTTCATAGAGATTTAGGTTAATATACTATTATATCTCCATACAAACGACTGCCATTTAGCTATCATGCAGTGGATAAGTAGTCGCCATATCTATCCCACCTCCATAGATATTACTGGGACTCCACAGAAAATTAGGTTAATATACTATTATATCTCCATACAAACGACAGCCATTTAGCTATCATGCAGTGGATAAGTAGTCGCCATATCTATCCCACCTCCATATATATTACTGAGACTACATAGAGATTCTGGCCTTTATTATGAACATTGGTTTGGCTACTACATTATCAATGTATGTCGTATTGGCAATGGTGTCAAGAGGTGCTTCCACGAGGGATAGGGTTAAACTAATCTCTTCTTCTTTTCGTGCTCCGATTTGATATTTCATGTTCTTGAACTTTTTATTTATGTGGGAATATGTTAATAGTTATTCTAACACGACCCAGCTAATAACATACATACGTCTAGAGTAAAACCAATCTCGGGTTATTCTGCAATATACCTACCTTGAACTATGCTGCACGCGCACCGTGTTTTGGCTACGTCATTTATACAATGCGTGTAAAGTTTTATGAATGAAAGTCACGCGATGTTTGTAAAAAATACCGTTGGAATTCACGGAAGTGAGCTATTTTTAGAATCAGAAAATCTCTTGTCCATCTTGTTTTTCTGTTAAGTAACGTTTCAGTTACTATTCTGTAGTTTTATTTGACAAAATAAATAAAATTATTGATCAGTTACAACTTTATGCACTAGATTGATATTTTCTATAAATAATAACATCATCACCCCTTTACGCGGGAGGAAATTTCGAAAGCCAAATGCAGCGGCGTTTGAAGAAAATACTCCTTTAAAATTATTAGAAGTAAGTCGTGTTAGAATCGAAATAATAAGTATCAACCGTGGTATATCGCAGAATAACCCTCGTTTGTCGTTCTTATGCGTAGAAATATATCACTCAGGCCTTCGGCCTTCGTGATATATTTCTACACATAAGAACTTCAAACTCGGGTTATTCTGCGATATACCACGGTTGATATTTATTATTTCTTAAATACCAGAGAAGAACAGATGCTATTTACCAGAATGGAACTCGATTTCGCTGATCATAATCCACTTGGAGTCGAAGAAAAGCTTGATCTTAACGAATTTGCCAACTTGATTATTGAGGTTTATCTTCACCTCATGATTGTAGTTCATTACTTTATCTTTCTGGAAATCGTATTTAATCGGCTCCTTATCGAAATATTTCCCTCCGTTGCTGAAATACACTAAGGCGGTCTTAAACACTCTGACGTTCTTGGAGAAGTAGTTATTGCAGTTAATCGTCAGAGATGAGAAGTTCCTCTGAGTTTCAAATTGGAACTTTATTTCCACGGGTGCATCACCGTGTATCGTATCATTACGCCACCCGACCCACTCGTAACCTTTAATCCTGACATCGGACGCAGTCAGGCGGAAATTTGCTTCACCTAGAATAAAAAATAAAATAAGTGTAAACTTTATTTATTTTACAACATGCTTTAACAATTTAATCACTAGATGGCGCGGATGAAAGTAATGACTATGTAGTCATTTGTGTTGGATGAAACGGGAGTCCCTTGAGAGAACCCACCTGTCCGATACGGCGATCACCGTACCAGCTCACATACTTCCCGGTCCGAGGATCGAACACGGGTTGCATTGGTGAGAAGCGAGGGCGCTAACCACTGCGCTGATCGGACTGCCAATTGGGAGTGTGAAATTATTGTAAGTGAGATTATATATACATCTGGATTATATATATATATGTGGTACTCTCTGTATTCGGCTTAAAAAGCCCTTTTCAGTTATTGGGTACGATTTAAACCGCAAAACCGAACAATCACACAAATGGATCTATTAAAATATTGAAGTTACTACTATTTCATACAAGTATAAGCTATGTGCATTGTACAGGATCGGTGGTTCTACCCCGGTGCCTGAATTACTACACGGGTGTGTACACCGTTCTTCCTCGGCACAGAACAGCCGGATACTCGCCAATATCGGTGCGTCTTCCAAAGGCCCGCAAACGAACAGAACTTATAAACACAGGCACTGTTAAATACATTGACATACCCTTTGCACCATCGGTGAGTTGCCCGAGTCCGTTCATGAGATAGTTATTGTCTCTCATGCCATCGTATGTGAAATCAAAGAAATCATTTTCGGAACCTCTAGTATCACCTTGGCGCATGGAATACGATACAAGACCATCTGCAATCAATAGAGACAATGAACTCATCTAAAGTATAAACTTTATTAGTTTTGCAACTAAATATATTACACATATTGCGAAATAAGCTTTAACGACTATTTCGTAAACGTTGCGCATGCAGAACAGTTAAAGCCACCTGTGTTCAATGATGACACACTAATCATTCTTGCACATATTATTAGAGGACATTTTAATATGTAATCTGATATCTTAAGCAAAAGCTTTGGCAGACTGTTTTCCTATATAAGTATCATCTAAATTGGATATTTGAGCATACAGACGGATATGTAGTCCAGTGGTCTACGTTGGACTGGTAATCCAGGGATAGCAGGTTCGATCCACCATCTGGTCCTAATAAAATTAACAGTCTTTCAGATGGGGCTTTAAGCCGAGGTTTCATGTCGGTGCTTTACACCGTGCACGTAAACGAACCAGGGGAGACTCTGGAATGGGTCTGTCTGTATCATTGCAATATCCTCAAAACATCTAAAATGATTAATCTCTTCAGGAGGCGTCGTTCATATGGGCAACCGGTGTCGACGATAAATAAACGTAAGACACACACAATTTGAGCGTAATACTGAACTAATTATGAGAATCACCCTTCAGATAATGCAGTTATGGAAATGTGAAAACATGAACTGTATGGTAATCCTGAACTGAAGGTGAGTTCCAGTTTGTTCCAGGCATTGGGCCGACCAAGATTACGGACAAGTCTGGCAGATGAGCAATGCATTGGTTTTACTGTTATATTACCGGTCAATAATATTAACAAATTGAGGCCCAGGCAGAGTTATCGATATTCAATTAAAGTAAAATAAAGTAACGAATCCCCTCATTTGTAAAGCTGTGACGTGTACTCGGGTGCCGGGTTGGGAAATGCTGCAAACCGGATACGGAATAAGTACACGTTACTGACTTTAGCGTTAATATTTATCCAAGAATAAGACAATACGAGGAATTACCGGGTACGGACTAATTACTGACTTTAGCTTTAATATTTATCCAAGAATAAGACATTACGAGGAATTACCGGGTACGGACTAATTACTGACTTTAGCTTTAATATTTATCCAAGAATAAGACAATACGAGGAATTACTGGGTACGGACTAATTACTGACTTTAGCTTTAATATTTATCTAAGAATAAGACAATACGAGGAATTACCGGGTACGGACTAATTACTGACTTTAGCTTTAATATTTATCCAAGAATAAGACAATACGAGGAACTAAAAACACGTGATCATATGCCTACCTTTCCGTTACTTAAAACACATATATTTCCCATAATTATACATATATCAAAATACAGAACTCGGATTAGAATGAAATACAAGTTTTGTATAATTATATTACCTTTCCATTCACACCCATACATCTCCACCCGCATGCAGACCATTCTTTGGCCCTGGCTGAATGGTATAAACCTAATCTTCTTGCCTATGATAGGCGGTGACACGTCCCGCAATGCTTCCAAATACATATTCTCATTGCCTTCGAATTTCTGAAATAAAAAAATAATTTCATACATTAGTACTTAATTGATGTCATTCTAGATCGAACTGGATTAAAACTAACAATGGTTAGTCTGGTTAGCCTGTAGATTTTTCACTTTTTAACTTCTGGCAAAATGACATGATCAGAAACTCAAAACGGCTCAATTAACGGTTTGGGTTTTAAATGAATATATTTATTTAAAGCACTGTTTTGATGTCATACCTTTGTACTTGCAGTTCATTATTATTAATATCGGACCTTATAGCAAATCATATGCGTAATTGTACGAAATTAACAATTTTAATTAATAACATCTTGTTATATAAGTGTGTGTTTTAAGTAAGATATAAGCTCAAACGGATCCAATATGTCGACTATTGGCAGAGTGCGTAACGCGCCTCATACAGTCCAATATTTTACATATTGCATCGTTTTCGGCTTATATCCTATACTATACATAACCGACCAGGTACATTATATCAACGCCTGTTCCCATGATAACCAATAGTTTCAACAACACGACAGCCTATGCGATATTTCAACTCTAAATCTGTTATTTGTAGAAGAAGACCCCGGATGCATTTCAGGCACAGACGGGTACCCTTGTAGAAGTAACGACATTCCGCAGAGCCAGCTGGATAGCTTCATAACCGACAGCATATGCGATATTTCAACTCTCAGTCTGTTATTTGTGGAAGAAGACCCCGGATGCATTTCAGGCACAGACGGGTACACTTGTAGAAGTAACGACATTCCGCAGAGCCAGCTGGATAGCTTCATAACCGACAGCATATGCGATATTTCAACTCTCAGTCTGTTATTTGTGGAAGAAGACCCCGGATGCATTTCAGGCACAGACGGGTACACTTGTAGAAGTAACGACATTCCGCAGAGCCAGCTGGATAGCTTCATAACCGACAGCATATGCGATATTTCAACTCTCAGTCTGTTATTGGTGACAGAAGTGTAAATCACTTTCAACATGGTTTATTAAATTTGCGGGAATAAAAACGGGACACGGGTATGCAAAACAATGAAAGACAACGCTGGCTTTTCTATTACCTCCCTTGGCAGATAAAGTCCGATTTATCCCAAACTATACATCGGCGTTTCAGTTGGATATCCTTTGTTTTTACTGTTGTTCCCTAACCAGATGTTGCTGTATGATAACTGTTGTTTAATTGATAACATATTTGTACAGATAAGTACTCATTGGATATCTTGTATAATATATAGTAATTTAATAATTATGAAATGAGAAAAATGGATGGAAATTGATAGCACGTCGTGCAAAGCTAGCAACGATAAAAACAGAGGAAAACACTTAAGAGTGAGCATATGTTAAGGAGTATTCAGGGGCAGTAACTGACCGACGACTCTCATTTCCCCTTTTTGAACAGAAATATGACTTTCAGCTAAGCAAAGAAATGCGAGCAGTTGCCATGGTTTTGCTAAGATAATGATACTTCCGGTCTGTGATTTTATAACCAATGCTACTAGTTTGTTACTTATCTCATATTCTCAGCATCTTCATTCCATAATGTGTATTGGTTTTTTTTATTAATAATAAATTAATAACATTCTATAAACAGCAGAAAACCCACGTGCTTCCCTGGAATGGTTGTAATTAGTTTCATCCGGAAGTATTACAGCTATAGAACTCTCCCCTCCCACAATTATCCTCACAATATATGATTAAGCAACACTCGTATGCGTAGCCTATGCAAATTTAGTTTAGCTCTTTTGCGAAACAAGTTCCTACAACTTTATATTAATCACCATCGAGACCTCATTCCTGATGGAATCCATAGCCATGAGGGAGAGAGAAGAGGCAATGTGGAATTTAAATGTATTGCATAATGGCTACAGCTGGGTGCGAACTACGGCACTTTCGTACCTAAAGCGAACGCCCTACCACTGCGCTATCAGGACTTCCACTACGCTATTACGACATTCACAGTGCTATCACGACATTCACAGCGCTATCACGACATTCAATGAGCGATCACGACTTTCACTGTCTTACATGCAATCAAAGCATTATATACATGGTAAACCTGTATGAGAGTGTTGTAATCTTGACCAAGTTGTTTTTGTATAGGATATAAGCCGAAAACGATCGAATATGTAAAATATTGAACTCTATGAGGTGCGTAACGCCATTGATAATACCAATATTTAACATATTGGATCCGTTTGAGGCATATATCTTACTTAAAACACACACTTATATAACAAGATCCTTTTGACACCAGTTCAATATTAATAATAATGGACTGCAAGTACAAAGGTATGACGTAACGACAGTGTTTAAGGTGACCTTTAACAGTCTTTCAGATGGGACTTTAAACCGTGCACGTAAAAGAACCAGAGGAGACTCTGGAATGGGCCGCTGTCTGTATCATTGCACTATCCTCCAACAATCTAAAATGACTAATCTCTTCTGGATGCGTCGCTCATATGGGCAACCGGTAGCGACGATAAATAAACATAAAACACACACACAAATCGTGAATTTGCACAACCATACAACAGTTTATCTGATGGTTTTGCACTCTCCTACTTGTATCTAGTCTCACTCCTTTACGTTGAAGTATCCCGTTTTAGTTCATCGTTTGTCTTGCACCTGTCGTTAATATCCGCAAGGGGAACTATAAGCATTTATTACAAGAATGCGAGATATACATAATTATGATTGTTGAGGGAAAATGAAAATATATCCGAGAACCAATTACTGAACAAGGGCGAATCATGCACGTTTCGATGTTTTGCAAGGGCGTTATGTTTGCCTACATCACCGAGTGGTTAAGGCTGTTGGCTTCAAATCCCCCCCAACATCGCTTTAGGTTGGAATTTCACTGGGGATATCGAACTTTTCGTTTGAGGAAACTGGCACCAGGTGCCTGTCATACCACTGGCAATAGCTAGAGACTCGCAAGATGACATACGATGTTTGGTGCGACATTAAAAACCCAACAGCAGACACACCTATATTCTCTTCTTAATAGATCAGAGCTATGTCTTATGTATATTTATAGCGTAGTTTATATAATATATATTATTTTAGTTCGATTGCGATACAAGTTCTTACAACTGATATTAATTACTGTTGAGACCTCATTCCTGATGGAATCCGTCACCAAGAGGGAGAGAAAAGAGGCATGTGGAATTTAAATGCCTTGTCTAAGAGCACAATCGTAACGGCTCCAGCGGGGCGCGAGCTCCCGGGCCTTTCGCACCTGAAGCGAACGCGCTACCACTGCACCATCACGACTTTCACCATAAGAAGACAAGACAATCAGCGTATTGCATTACGAAAACTGATTCCTGATACACAATACATTACATTCCTGCCCATTTACCCACCAAATGGATCCCGTCATGAGTGTAGTATTAATTCGGATGTGTTTTTCTCTGCCAATATCTCCAGTAACTCCAGTAACACCAAGGAAAATGATTGTAATAATTTTGTGAGAGTTATTATGACAATATCGACATTTACAATACATAAATCACGGCACTTTATGGCCAAATCATTACATGATAGACACACGGAGACGGGGGAATCAGGCGGCAATCGCAGATATCGGCATATCTCGGCCATATTTCATCCGTTACCAGTTAAGATTGTTTGCTAGCTCATTAAGTAGGGTAGTGTAATCACGAACATTGTAAGACTGATTGGCGGTTGATTATATATGACGGACGTGGCCTTACATATCATATTCTGATACGTTGCAATATTGTGCACTGTCGGATATTTGTTTTGTTTCTGTTTGTTCTGGGGCTTTGAAAGTCGCACCAACATCTACGATCATATGGCGACACTTCTGCTCACCGCTGTAGGTTCGAATCACACTTGGGGTGTCGAATTCTTTATTGTGCGGACGCCATCCAGCTGGTTTGCGGAAGGTCGGTAGACCTACCCGGATGCTCGTCCGTGTCCGAAATACTGCTAGTAGTGGCATCCGGGGTCTTCCTCCACCAATAATAGCTGGAGAGTCGCCATATGACCAAAGCTGTCGGAGTGACTTACAAATCCCAAAGACTAACACAACTGGGAGGTTTTGTATACTTTTGTAACTACACTGGTTATACAGAACACTTGAGACTGCTTGGTATACTACATGGCACACAGCGATACCGGAAGTTGGCTGATGAGTTCATTATATCCGGGAAGAGGATGACAAAAACAGCATGAATGAAATGTCGTCTGCTACAATTGTTTGAGCTATTTTATTACTATCCGCCTTTATTTTACCCATCATGCAAATATTTAAAGTATACCATTGAAAAGTTTCTTTGTTTTTAAAAAAAAAGGTTTGTAGACACGGCTAAGTGTCATCTATAATATCCTATCTGGAAACTCTTCTCCTTGACCTCAAACTAGGGAGATGGGAGACAGCTGAGGGAGACTGAATCTCCCTAATCTCCCTCCAGATAAGACATGATTAACCCATTTCATTATGGATACCATTCGAATAGTATTTGCAAAGAACATAGAGCCAGATCAGCCGCCATGGAACGTGCCGTCTGATCAGGCTCTATGCTGTTTGCTGTTCAGATGATCTTGCTAAGACACTTGGCTATGTAGCAAACAACATAGCTCCTGATCAGCACGCGGCTGATCTGGATCTATGTTATTTGCACAAGCCTTTAAATATATCCAGAATGAAATGGGTTAAACGGCTTCATTGCCCCATCTGCCAGCCAACTTCACAGAACTTAAAAACGTAACTTGAGCGTTGTTTTGCTTATCATTTGATGTCCGCTTAGCGCAGTGGTTAGCACGTTCGTTTCTCACCAATGCAGGGTTTGACCATCGTACCACGAAATATATGAGATGGTATATTAGTCCGTATCTGACTTATCTTTACTCGGGAAGGTATTTCGCTTTATTCCCGCTCGATTACATATACGTTTTCATCCGCGCCAACGAGAGTGATTAATATTGTATTACACTGTTAAAGCTTGTTTCGCAATTGTTGTAAAGTAAATAAAGCGTGAGCTCTAGATACGAAATACACACCAAACAAAACAGTATGTTACCCATATCCGTTACCGTCAGAACTAATCTAAAATAACTTCCTTTCATCATGCATCACATATGAACAATCAAATAACATGTCAGGCATTTTGGCGTAGACAAGTGAACTTAACTTCTGAGAACATGTTTGATGTTTCATTCATCTATAAAGCCTATATGGCTTATCAGGCTTATCGAAGCTGCTGTAAGAGCTTGATTGACACATTCTGACTTCTCTTGTCTCGAAACGATATGAATCACGATGAATCGCAGTTATATTTGTTTGAAAATTGATGGCATATATATGTATATAACAATCATATGTACACCAGCGCACCTTTAATGTTAGTCTAGCTTATCTGGTATTGGTTTACTACCGCGATAATGGAGGCCTCAAAGGTGCGCCGTGCTTACTCAAAGGCTACGCAAAATATAAATGTCAAGCTGGTGTATTTTAACATTTGTTGTAAAGGAATTGTGCAGATTTTATACTTGCTATCAAAGGCATACCGTTATATGGAACTTCGTTTGATTAGAAAGTTGGATGAGATAATGGCACGTATGTATCTCCCGGCTCGGTAGCAATAAGAATATATCGCTCATATGAATCGGGAATCATAGGCATGGTACCAGCTTTTCTTTTATGCTTTCCAATGAATTATAGAGTTTTCTCAGTGAAAGAAAAAGTCCATCTTCCACTTCTTTGAAACAGTGAAATAAGGCATTTTCTCGGTTATTGCTTGGTTTTCGTATTACTCCGCGGTCGGACGTACTTTGTATTTCAGCTATTTTCTGACAATCATGAACAGTTAATATATATATATATGTTATGGAGATAATCACAATAAGCTTTAAGCTTTCGATTAAATCCATTTTCATTCTGTATTCAATAGATATGTACTGTACATTATGAATGAATAAACATGTTTAATCCAGTTAATACATATAATAGTATAATTCTTGGAAATCATGAAAGAAAAGGAAGATTTGTGTTTATTAGTATAAGATAGGATTTATTTCATCTGGTGATCACCGAACTATGTATTTCTACGAGTTGCGCTATTCTCTATTTCCTAGTAAAAATAATACAACTCATGTTAAAGTCATACTCCGCTTCCGAGAAAAAAAAGCACAACGAAATTGCACTGTGTGCATGTGCCACGATTATTTTTGTTTTCGTGTATGTTTGTGTTGGGGTTTAAAGACGCACCAACAGATTAGGCCACATCGACCCTATACTATTTGGGGGAGGAAGACCCTAGGTGCCCCTTCTAGCATTATGTCAGGCACGGACGGACACCCGACTGGAACCACCGACCTACCGCGAACAAGCTGGATAGCTTCGAAATAATTCGAGTCCCCAGGTTGTATTCGAACCTACAGCGGTGATAGGTAGGTTTATATTTTTGCTAGCAATATTAATAAAACACGCAAAGGTGATTTGCGCGCATTCATTTCTTTGCAGTTATGATTTGAAAACAAGATACTGAGAGAGATGAAAAAAGACTATCACTGTCAAAATAACAGTGTTTTTTCAATTACATAAAAAATAGTAAATACTTTATTTAACGAGATAACTCATTTGCACATTTAAGTCAATCTACCATCAAAGCCCTCAACAAATTAAAGTATGCAACAGCATGAAATATGAAACATATATACTAGAGGACATAGAAAACGCATACCTACATTATATACTAGAGGACATAGAAAACGCATACCTACATTATATACTAGAGGACATAGAAAACGCATACCTACATTATATACTAGAGGACATAGAAAACGCATACCTATATTATATACTAGAGGACATAGAAAACGCATACCTACATTATATACTAGAGGACATAAAACGCATACCTACATTATATACTAGAGGACATAGAAAACGCATACCTACATTATATACTAGAGGACATAGAAAACGCATACCTACATTATATACTAGAGACATAGAACGCATACTAATTATATACTAGAGGACATAGAAAACGCACACCTACATTATATACTAGAGGACATAGAAAACGCATACCTACATTATATACTAGAGGACATAGAAAACGCATACCTACATTATATACTAGAGGACATAGAAAACGCATACCTATATTATATGATTATTATTACATGAAAACGAAATACGAAGGATTCCATCAAAGAAATATCACATCTTTATTACAAAACACAAACTGAACAACTAAAATATTCCAAAATGTTTAAAACTATGTATTTATATATCGTTATTGTTTTTTCATGTAAAAACACACTTATCCGAAGTGTGCGTTTTCTATCTATGTCCTCTAAACAATGGGCATTAAGACTAGCATGGGAAATCAGATGTAAGCTGCAAGAACTAATACTTATATACATGTATAATTATAAGTTATCAGTTTATTAGGTTAACGGTCTGTTCTTTGCACCACCTGATATATAAAGCTTTGAAGTATGGAACAGAATGTGCTGTTTTGATATCATGGATAAGGGAGGGAATTCCACAAGTGTTACTCTGAATATAAGAAACATTGTCTAAACAATTCACTATTTGGCTTTAGAGGGTAAAGTTTGAAAAATGGAGGATGATGGCCAAGTTTTTTGTTCGAACATCGGAAGTAAATCTGAATGACTCTTGGGGATGGTGCTAGGCCATTGAGTGATTTAAACATTACGACTGTTATATAATGTTTGATCAAAGGGGCATATTTGACTTATTTCAAATAAATATTGTGTGTTTGCATTTGGAAATAAAATGGTCTACATCTTGACTCATTAGGGGCATCTGTGGCCAAGTGGTTACAGTCGTTGACTTCAAATCACTTGTCCCTTACCGCTGTAGGTTTGAAATTTACAACGATTGCGAAGTAAGTTTTAACAACTTATATTAATCACTCTCGTTGGCATTGATGAAAGCGTAAATGTGGTCATTCGTGTGGGAGAAAACCGAAGCATCCGAAGAAAACCCACCTGTCCGATATGGCGACCACCGTACCATCTCACATACTTCGAGGATCGAACACGGGTTGCATTGGTGAGAAGCGAGCGCGCTAACAACTGCGCTAATCAACCAGCCAATTGGGAGTGTGTAATTATTTTAAGTGAGGAAGTTATCCAGCTGACATGCAATAGGCCAGTGGTCCTACTGATGATGCCAGTCCGTGCCAGCAGTATGGCTCGGAGAGTTACACGTGGTCTTCCTCCACCAATAATAGCGGAAATCGTGATAGTGCAGTGGTAGCACGTTCGCTTCAGGCCACGAAGTCGCGGCCCACTTGAGCCGTTACGATTGTACCCTTCGGCAAGGCGTTTCCTCTTTTCTCTCCCTCGTGGCGATGGATTCCAGGTCTCGAGAGAGATTAATATAAGTTGTCAGAACTTGTTTGGCAATAGAGCTAAAATAAATTTGTATAAACTAATAATAGCGGATGGTCGCAGTATGCCCTAAACTGTTAATGTGACTTAAACCACACACACAATCAAACAAAACAAATCTTCGTGACTCAGCTTGTTAACCTGCTAAGGACTTCAGCAAGGACAGAGTATATGATACGTATGTACTCTTATCTTTCATCAGCACTTAGAGAAATATCTTCAAAGCCCTCAAAGTATTTGGTGTCAATTTCAAATATTGACACTGCACTTATCGTAAAGTTGCTAGCTACCGAACCCTTAAGGTTCCCAGATGTGGCCCTCTTGATGTTTCGGAACGCCAACAGACGTGTATGCATCTTCCTACAACATGTCTATCTTGGTACCCAGTTATCATATGGGGCTATGGAACCATGTTGCTCTGATAGTCTCCATGCTCAAGATAATGTATATCAATGTCTACCTGATTGATTTACGCACGGCGCATTTGCTCTTATGCCCTTAATAAAAATGGAACAAGGTACATGCTTTGATTTCACGTGATTCTTTTGATGATAATCTTATTGCTAAACTGTTGAACGTCTACATGATTATAATGCTACTGGAGGTATTAATGAAGATGATACTGACGATGTTGACGACGATGCTGATGATATTAATTATGATACTAATGGCTAAGTTGATAATGTTAATGGTATTGACGATGATGATGAACATAATGCTAACAATAATGATAATGATGATGATGATAATGCTAATAAGAATGATTAAGATGCTGCAGATAATTATGTTGAATCCTGACAACGAAGTAGGCAATTATATTGATGGTACTTGTTGCTATTGTAATGATAATGCAATTATGATGATAAGGATGTGACAATTCAAAAATGCTTCATCCGTGGATAGTGACCGTGTAGATAGCGACGATGATCAAATTAAATGACTTTATTTAACATAGATTGAGCCTGCAATGATTTATAGCACATCGTTTCTTACCTCCAATCCATATTTATTCCGGAAACGAATCCATTCGCCACCGTCCAGTCTCTGATATTCTAACAAGAACGCTTCCGCATATTCCCTCCCCTTAAAACATAAAAGCATACGCATAGAGTTAATTATTATGGCCGTCAATATCTTCAGTGATACACTATGATTAGCATCCACATTTCAAACAACATTCGTAGTGTAATGGACTCCGTGTCCGACTCTGGAGAGGTTGTGAGTTCTAAATACGCCAGAACTATAGTCCACATTGCCTCTTCACTCTCCCTCATGGCGATGGATTCCATCAGGAATGATGTCTCGAGAGCGATTCAACGAATGCTGTAAGAACGTGATTCGTTGCAATTGAGCTGAAATGAATTGGTGTAAACTGAACAGCCAAAGGTTCCTGAGACTACTAGTATGCAAACTACAAAGCATGACAATAGCAAGACAAACGTAGTGCACGTATGTACATTATATACAACTTAGAGGTCAACAATAATTGGTGTATACTAAATGCACGCTATATGACATTGCTTACTAACAGAACGACGGGGGTCGGGGAAATGGGTTTTCGGGGGCTCCGTAAGTGAGTGCTTAAGGTCATCGAAAGGTCAATTGTTGGAAGTTTCGAATCCTACTGTAGGATTACTGACCACCAGTGCCGCAAATACTCCGTAGATGGCCAACCGTGGTCTCTACGAGTATATCACAGCTTCAAGTATCATTTCGAGTATGGTTTCAGAGAATGGATGGGTATTCTGCTACAACCAACACCATTCCACAAGCCATCCACCGTGGTCTCTACGAGTATATCACAGCTTCAAGTATCATTTCGAGTATGGTTTCAGAGAACGGATGGGTATTCTGCTACAACCAACACCATTCCACAAGCCATCCACCGTGGTCTCTACGAGTATATCACAGCTTCAAGCATCATTTGGAGTATTGTTGCAGAGAACGGATGGGTATTCTGCTACAACCAACACCATTCCACAAGCCATCCACCGTGGTCTCTACGAGTATATCACAGCTTCAAGTATCATTTCGAGTATGGTTTCAGAGAACGGATGGGTATTCTGCTACAACCAACACCATTCCACAAGCCATCCACCGTGGTCTCTACGAGTATATCACAGCTTCAAGCATCATTTGGAGTATTGTTGCAGAGAACGGATGGGTATTCTGCTACAACCAACACCATTCCACAAGCCATCCACCGTGGTCTCTACGAGTATATCACAGCTTCAAGTATCATTTCGAGTATGGTTTCAGAGAACGGATGGGTATTCTGCTACAACCAACACCATTCCACAAGCCATCCACCGTGGTCTCTACGAGTATATCACAGCTTCAAGCATCATTTGGAGTATTGTTGCAGAGAACGGATGGGTATTCTGCTACAACCAACACCATTCCACAAGCCATCCACCGTGGTCTCTACGAGTATATCACAGCTTCAAGTATCATTTCGAGTATGGTTTCAGAGAACGGATGGGTATTCTGCTACAACCAACACCATTCCACAAGCCATCCACCGTGGTCTCTACGAGTATATCACAGCTTCAAGCATCATTTGGAGTATTGTTGCAGAGAACGGATGGGTATTCTGCTACAACCAACACCATTCCACAAGCCATCCACCGTGGTCTCTACGAGTATATCACAGCTTCAAGTATCATTTCGAGTATGGTTTCAGAGAACGGATGGGTATTCTGCTACACCAACACCATTCCACAAGCCATCCCCGTGGTCTCTACGAGTATATCACAGCTTCAAGCTCATTTGGAGTATTGTTGCGAGAACGGATGGTATTCTGCTACAACCAACACCATTCCACAAGCCATCCACCGTGGTCTCTACGATATATCACTGCTACAACCAACACCATTCCACAAGCATCCACCGTGGTCTCTACGAGTATATCACTGCTACAACCAACACCATTCCACAAGCCATCCACCGTGGTCTCTACGAGTATATCACTGCTACAACCAACATTTCCACAAGCCATCCACCGTGGACGAGTATTCTGCTACAACCAACACCATTCCACAAGCCATCCACCGTGGTCTCTACGAGTATATCACTGCTACAACCAACACCATTCCACAAGCCAGCTATATCGACTCCTCACACGAAAGGATCAACACCCCTGGTGGGATTAGAACCTACATCGGTAATCGGTGAGTGATTTAAAAATCGACGACATTAACCACTGCGCCATGCCAAACTAATTACTGTCTCTCGCCTATATCTGCTAATTCCTACAAATCATAAATATTCCATAACGCTCTATGTATCTTTAGATATGTCGAGTATTGCGTGTTAATTTCATATTTAATTGTCTTCTGAACGAGTAAGAAAGATTCTCTATACATCAACATTTTATGTATTTTTAGATACGTCTAGCAATGCGTGTACATTTCATATTTAATTGCCTTTTGAACATGTAGCAAAGATTCTTCGTACATCGGGGAAGCCCGCCAATGGTACAAAGCTGACAATAATTCCAGTCATAATGTTCATAACGGCGGGTTTAATAATCATAAACAGCCATTTAAATATTTAATTCCATAGAAACGTGATAGCCGGTGTGTCTTAGTCATCGAAGAAAACGTTTCGTACAAACGGAAATTAAGGCATTATCTATTATCTCCGCGAATTCGAGAACACACATGTATCGTAGACGATACGATTGCATTAGCTTTGCGACGGACCATTGTGACACATTATCTTCTAGAATGGAAGACGTCAGAAATGAAAGTGTAATTTACGATATCGCTGTACGTGTTCTTGAATGAACAAGTACTATTTAGTGACCATACATACTTTGTATACGATTCATTATGATTTTTGCAATACGTTGTATTTAAGGCATGAATTGTGGGTTAATAGTTTCCATCGGAACATGAACAACATTGGTCGTCTTTAAAGTGTGTGGAGGCCGAAACCCGTGATTCATTACTTATATTGACATTAAATACTGCATAGATTATCAAAGCGCATGTCCGTATCTTCGTATGCGCATGTCAGCTGCATAGCATTAGTGAGATAATTCACACGAAAATAGACACAATCATGGCTTAGTAGGGAAGAGGTAACCATACAAGCAGGTTGCTTTCTCCTCAATTCTACATACATGTACATATAACTATACAAGCAGGTTGCTTTCTCCTCAATCCTACATGCATGTACATATAACCATACAAGCAGGTTGCTTTCTCCTCAATCCTACATGCATGTACATATAACCACACAAGCAGGTTGCTTTCTCCTCAATCCTACATGCATGTACATATAACCACACAAGCAGGTTGCTTTCTCCTCAATCCTACATGTATGTATATAATATATATACTTGACTATGTTTATTCAAAGAAAGGAATATTGTTTAAACTAATCATGGCTTACGTTCATCGACATAAATGCACTAGAGGTGCAGATATTCAAAGGAATGCGTCAGAAATGCAAGTTATTGACGATACAGCTGAAATATTTGTTTAAATGAAGACTCACTTGCATTGCACATGATGGGAGATTCAACTGCAGTAAAGTTTAGCAGGTTAAACGACCATAAATGTATGAGATGGGCGGCGGTGCCAATGCGATATCTCTCTCAGAAAGGACGACTTCTGGTTTGTGACTTTAGTATACAATGGGCGCCTTATTTCAGATTATTTTTCTCGAATAATTAAATGATATTGCCTGACTAGTGCAAAACTGTAGAACCCAACCTTGAGGGCCACACTGACTAGTGCGTTTGTTTGGCATTTAGATAGGAATTCCATCAAATTTTATTAGTCGTCGTGAAATGTCAATATAATATTCGTCCTCTTGGAGCAAATAAGTAAATTGACCAAAAGTACGAAAAGTAAGAATTCAAACAAATACTATTTCGCCAATGATTCACACAATATGCCGACGAAACGGTATAGTACTACCTGTCTGCTATGATGCTATGATCAGTCGTTATGTGTGTATTACCGGAATCCTATACCAACGCAACAATTTAGTTACATCAGTTAATTATGACAATAATGGATTTTTATAAAAGGTCCTGCTGTTATGTTTATCGGTTACAGTAATACAACAACCGTTGCACATGCGCATTGTCGTTTAGAACTAATCATACACATTGTTTCATTTAGATATAATAATTAGCCATGCCAATGGTTCAGATGTGACATATGTATTACATTCATGTACAAATTGGTTGATAATCAGTGCAGTAGCAAGAGGTAATTTTCAACTGAGGCAATATAGGGGGTCTGGGGGCATGTTCCCCTTTAAAAGTGTCGGGGTATAGAAGCGAGTTCCTGCGTTTTCTGATTTAATGAGTTTAGACGTATAATTATGTACTGACAATTCAGCTCTTTAGCGGTCAACATTTTATTTATTATTTGGTTGCTTTGGAAATCTTAATGCCCCAGTGTGGCTACGGGCCTGATGATGCATATCTAAATTGTTACTATGTGTGTGCTTTACCTTTATTTATCGTCGCTACCGGTTGCCCATATGAGCGACGCCTCCTGAAGAGATTAGTCATTTTAGATTGTTGGAGGATAGTGCAATGATACAGACAGAGACCCATTCCAGAGTCTCCTCTGGTTCTTTTACGTGCACGGTGTAAAGCACCGACACGCGACCTCGGTTTAATGTCCCATCTGAAAGACTGTTAATTTTATTAGGGTCAGACGGGGGATCGAACCTGCGATCCCTGGATTACCAGTCCAGCGTTTTACCACTGGACTCCAGATGCGTCTGTAATTGTTACTATATATATTGTCCTCTATATGGCCTTGGTTCCAGGCTGCCAATTTTTCAATTTTTAACTTCTGGCAAAATGACATGATCAGAAACTCAATACGGCCCAATTAATAGTATCGGTTTTAAGATATATGTATTTGACTGACAAGGCAAAATATATCGACGCCTGTTCCCAGGCTACTCTCTATATCCGAATTTTCGGATTGAAAGCCTTTTTCACGGGAAACATAAATGATCAAATTGATTCATAACAAGCTTAAAGACAATGTATTAGCTGGGTGATTTATGTTTCCCGTTAAAAATGCTTTCAAGCCGAAAATTCGGATATAGAGAGGACACTATATATATTACTAGTTCCCTGCTGTGAACAATCGACACATATTATAAATGTTTACTGACAAAGTCTTTGAAACATCGGATATTTAGATGAGAAATGCATTATATCAAAATTAATGCGTGAATTAAACACGTGAATTAAGCTAACTTAGAAACCGGATATATTTAATATTTTGTGACTCGAGGATTGGTCATATTAATCTATATTTCTACGTTTCATAGTCCATGTATATTTGTGGGCACACAATAAATTTAGTGTGTGTTACGTTTATTTATCGTCGCTACCGGTTGTCCATATGAGCGACGCCTCCTGCAGAGATTAGTCAATTTAGATTCTTTGGAGGATAGTGCAATGATACAGACAGATACCCATTCTAGAGTCTCCTCTGGTTCTTTTACGTGCACGGTGTAAAGCACCGACCTCAGTTTAAAGTCCCACTTGAAAGACTGTTAATTTTATTAAGGTCCCTGGATCGCCATGCTCCTCCAATGAAATCGCTTGACATACAACTTGGAAAGAGTCTAAACTCGGCTTCCTCCAAATAAGGGAAGTGCCCAGCCAGAATTTCTGGACATTACTTGTCAGTGAGTAGCAACATATACCTTTCAGCTACGAGATAGTATAAGGTAAACATGTTCTGAGGACATTTTCCAGGCAACACTTTACTGTGAAATAAATCGTTTATCCGTTTAATAGTACATTGTATGCATGTAATCAAGGTTACTTATTTGGTTATTTGTGTATAGTATGTACATTGTTGTTGATAAATAACTTATATCAGTGAACATGTTCACCAATCATGCGACTCTAACCATGTGTAATATAATTCTAGCTATATTGTCTCATGGAATAAGCTGGTCTATTACAAAAAAGAGTTAAAAACTTTATTTATTTTACAACGATTGCGAAGCAAGTTTTAACAACTTATATTAATCACCCTCGTTGGCGTGGATGAAAGCGTAAATGCTGTCATTAGTGTGGGAGGAAACCGGAGTACCCGGAGAAAACCGACCTGTCCGATCTGGCGACCACCGTACCATCTCACATACTTCCCGGTTCGAGGATTGAACCCGGGTTGCATTGGTGAGAAGCGAGTCTATTGACGCTTGTGAAATAAAACTTGTTAACACTCTATATAGAGGATAATTCTTTATTTCGGTGTATGATCGAATTATGCTTCTCCAGCATGAACATTGAAGCCCACAAGTGGCGCAAGCCATGAGCGATAATAATAGCTTTCTATGGCCATTAGTGAACAATTCGATCACTCACTCAGACGATCAATTTTCTGTTTAGTTTATGCCTAACCGTGTTATTGTGCAAGAAAACAATGCTTGCATGCGCTAAATGGCGCAGAGGTTGACTACGTCATAAATGACGTCACTGACGGTTTGAGTTGAAAAACGTCCGCGCAAAGCAGTGATAGGATAGAGCTCTAGTGTAGATGATAGAATACATATAGATAGATATACATTTAATAATATGAATAGCTCGTATTCTGTTTTGCTTTCTTGCGTGTAAAATAAACCCTATGTGTATTATTTATAACCTTAAACAATCGTCGTCGCCGATGGCTGACAGTTACATTGTCTTGGTTATAGCATTTATTGATCTCACGTACACAATCAGCCACAAGAATATGGTTTCCCATTTTATAGCACCTTAACTATGTACCTTCAAATACACGGTAACAAAATATTCACACAAACATCAAGCGACATTAATCAGGGCCGTTTACTGTCAAGAAGGAAAAAGCGATATATTTTATCTGCATAGTTACAAGTAATTATAGACATTTGCAAGCGAATTCTTGTTCGTTTTGGGAAAATGTGCAAGTTTAACGAGAGATATAAATGTCAGTCGTTACCAACCGCGTCTAGCAAAGCTTTTAAATTGTGTATTACCCTCCTACATAGCTTCATCCAGCAATTCAGAATATCCAGACGTTGCGTGTTTTACGACAACGTTGATCGCATGATGTCACCGTTCTTTTTTAAAGTAAGATATGGTTTTCGGGTAATTAAATGGCATTTTCATTGCCCGTAAAAGAAGACAACAAAGAAATTTAGCTGGAACTCTATTTTTCTAATTGTATGTTGGAGGGTGATATCTCATGAGTGTCTGTAATTCATGTCTTGAGATGTTCTTTTACTTCCGCTAGCCCTTAATTAGTGCCTCTCATCTCACAACGTTCTCTTATTATAGAAACGCCAGGTCTTGCATATTTCAAATGTGACCCATTCGAGAACATAAATGTGCCATCTTGCAAATTTAAACGCCATTGTGTGATTCGTACATGACATATTAATCTAGGCAGTTATTGGTAAAAAAAATAGATATTTCCACAAATTGAAGAAACTATCTTGTCCAACGGCACAATTTAGGAGAAATGAAAACTTCGAACATAATATCATTATGCAAGCACAGACGTGTCAGTGCAAATATTCTCAGAATTAAACTCGGAAGCAAAGTAATATGTCTCCATCCGCGACACGTTTTCAAAGAAATTAAATGTTCCAAATAATTGGGATTTATTGAATATGACTTGCTGTTATTTGTGTGCTTGCATTTTATGGTTTAGTGTCTCACCGATAGCTTAGACGACTCCCCAAATGTTATTGGTTTAAACATATTTAATTTCTGCTTAGACGACTCCACAAATGTTATTGGTTTAAACATATTTAATTTCTGCTTAGACGACTCCACAAATGTTATTGGTTTAAGCATATTTAATTTCTACTTAGACGACTCCCCAACTGTTATTGGTTTAAACATATTTAATTTTCTGCTAAGACGACTCCCCAAATGTTATTGGTTTAAACATATTTAATTTCTGCTTAGACGACTCCCCAAATGTTATTGGTTTAAACATATTTATCATGTATATGGTAATTTACAACAATTGAAATAAGGAATTGGACAGAAAGCTATACAGCTTATGGTTGTCTCTCTCAACTGTTACTGGTTCATAGGTGGCCCTCTGAAAAGTAGTGCAGGCGCGAATGGTATACTGGGGAGGACCGAAGCTAATGTTGTTATAACTTGTGGTCAAACAATTTGTTTATGTACAGTCTTACATCCGTTATGTCGAATTCCGTCGGACCGAACAAAATACTTCGACATAACCGAAGCTTGACTTATTTAGTTATATGTAAAATGATAGTGTCTGAAACGGGACTTTGATCCTACTTCGAGATAACCGGAGAATTAGACATAACCGACTTTGACATAGCGGATGTAGATTGTATGTAATACATGTGTGTTTGTGATTGTGTTTATGTAAACATGTACAATGCAATACGCTTAAATTATGCTACACGCAGTGGCCTGGGTAGCTGTTTCGAATGAAATATCTCAACAACCAATTGGGAATTGAACCGTATAAATGTTTTGAACAACGACCATAATAGCAAGTCCATTTGGAACTACGTTATTGCTGTATATATAGTTTATAATAGTAATAGTATGCAACCATGATGGCTGTGGACACTGTACAACAAATTCATGGACTCTCCGAGACAGAAGTTGTTAAGTTCGTTGACGTCAAACAACGTGCCCCTCATCGCTGTGGGTTGCAATCCCACTAGATGTATCGAATTATTTCAAGTGAGAAAGCTATCCAGCTGGCTTGCGGAGAGTCGGTTATTCTACGCACGCGGGTACTAGTGCGTGCCTGAAATACGGATAAAAGGTGCACACTATGCATTCTTCCATCAATACTAACTGGAGAGTCGCACGGACGGGAGACCGGGTAGAACCACTAACTGGATAGCTTCCTCTCATGAAATAGTTAGACAACCCCAGCGGGATTCGAACCTACAGCGGTGAAGGGAACGTGATTTCAAACCAACGACCGAAACCACCTCTTCAATGGATGCCCATCGCTCCCAGAAACCAAATTCACACATCGACCACGTAAAATGCAATACACAAAGTGAAACCTTCATTGAGAATATTTCCCCGAAAATGTAATCTTCGCAGGAACACATAAATATTAGAAAATTAACGAAATTTTATAACGTGGATAATATTAGGCATGACAATCGGGACAAATTTGATATTATTCTGAGGTAATTAGGTTATTCTATATGTCGCTATTCAATGCGATCTCCGGTGGGACTAGTTCGGAGAAAACAGAATAATACTCTTTTCGCACTCTGGCGCCGGCCGGTTCCCGTGTTTTCCCATATTTCATACTGCATGTATTGGTATGATACATACCATACGCATGCCAAGTGAGATTTCTCGCACTGCCGTACATAGCGATAATTGAATCGAATAGACATTGAACAGTGCTGCGTAATGCGGTTCCAGAGGCAAGATGCTTGATAATGCTCTAGGGTCCGGAGACCGGACAATGCCGTCAAACGTTTATTAATGAATAAATACTAAGTTCTCAAAATGCATGACCATTTGACAAGCAATAAATGATTCGTCTTTATGAATTACGAGTTTGCAGCGTCGGGTTAATCGAAAGCATACCAGAGCAGAAAGTAAACTACAAAAGACCCGTGTTAAACTTATGAATACATTTAGCACATACAATGAGTGTATGGAGCCACCAACTATAGAATAGAATATAGAATATTTAAGGAATGAATCGCGGGTTAATAGTTTCCATCGGGGTATGAACTACATTGGCGTGGATGCCGAAATGACTTATATTTACATTAATTATTCGTTTTAATGACACAACGAAAATATAGCACACTGCATTTAAAATGTTTTAGTCTTGATTTGCAACTTAATGTGTCACGGAACAGGTAAATAGATCATCCTTGGAACAGCGTAAACTATAAGTCACGCCTTTTCTCGCGACGAACGTTGCCTACTAATGCGAATGCGCATGCCCGTAGCTTCGAGTGCGGGGCTCATCTGGATCAACAGTTGTTTTGTAAGCATATTACCACGTGCTCATCCTAGAAGTGGAATCCACAGCACACAATCTGGATAGCTTCCTCGCATGCATGCATTCCATATCCGTGATGTGATCAAACGTAAAGGACAGAGGTACGTGATTTGAAGATGACAAAACAAGTTTAACTACCCGGCGATGGGGGCCCATAATAAATAATTAAATCACACTTTAGTCATGTCATACTCGTTGTGGGGTGTAGCCCGCAAGTTAGTCTCGTGTCAGACTAAATTATAAAAACAGTACATGTATAAACTTCGTTAGTCTACAACATTTATGAAACAGGCTTCAACAATTTTATATATATCACCCTCGTTGACGAAGATGAAAACGGACGAAAGCGTATATGTGGCCATTCGCATGGGAGGAAACCGGAGAACCCGTAGAAAACACACATGCCCGATCTTGAGAACGCCGTACTATCTCACATACTTCCCGGTCCGAGGATCGAACGCGGGTTGCATTGGTGAGAAGCGAGCGCGCTAATCACTGCGCTAATCGGGACAGCATAGTGTGTTACGCGAGTTATTTAGTAGAATGTAGTAAACCAATGTGGCCAGAAAATCCAATTTATTCTTAGCAATCTTACAGAAAATGAATTAGCCGGATTGGTTTTTGTTTTCCTTGAAAAGGGCCATTTAACCCATTCAACACCAAGTAACTCACATGGACTGGTCCATGATATTCTTAAACCAATAAATGAATCAGAAAATCACATTTGGACAAGTTCATTTATCAAAATGGGTAATTATGTCTAAAAATAGTAATATTACTGGCAAAAAGTGCAGATCCTGATGAGACGGCTCGTCACGAGCCGGCTCATCTGGATCTACACTTTTTGTAAGCCTATTTAGAGGTCTGTGGTGTTGAAAGGGTTAAGCCGAACATTCGGATGTAGAGAGGACGACATATATATGTACAATATTTATGTACATGTTATGTGCAATATCTGTACATGTTATGCATGTCATCGAGATATACTATTATTGTGTTTCATGTGGAAGTCGTGATAGCGCCGTGGATGCGCGTTCGCTTCATGTGCGAAAGGTCCGGAGTTCGAGCCCCGCTGGAGCCATTACGATTGTGCCCTTAGGCAAGGCATTTAAATTCCACATTCTTCTCTCTCCCTCGTGGCGATGGATTGCATCAGGAATGAGTTCTCGAGAGTGATTAATATAAGTTGAAGCTTGTTTCGCAATCGAGCGAAAATAAATTTGTATAAACTAAGTTCATTACAATTATTGTGTTCCATACATTTCACCAGAGCACCATTTTCTAATTTGATGTTGAAATTAAGGAAGGTGCCTTCGTGACAGACAGCTCACGGATAATGTCTTCAAGTAACCAACCTCTCACCTCTCAGTGTAGGTTCGAATACCACTGAAGCCGGAAGGATGGCGAATTATTTTATGCGAGGAAGCTATCCAGATGGGCTTGCGGTAGCCCAGTAGTTCTCCTCTGATTCATGTGCGCCTAAATGAATACACAGATGGGCCCGGCTTCAGAAGTATATTACACACCGATAACTGGAAAATCACCACATTATCTCCGCTGTCGATGCGACATTACCTCACCAATCCACTATTACCCCACCCATCAACACTAACAGAAAAAAAGGAGTGGCTCTAAGGAAGAAAGGAAGACGGAAATAAAAGAAATCCTTCGTTTCAGTACTAATGAGATTCCGTCACAATCAAGTCGCAGATTTCAATTAATGCCTATCTAATGCAAGAAACCTTATTTGGCCGTTTATCAGCCTGTTTCTAGCGGCAATCTGACTTAAGAACATAGCGCTCCAAAGGCTTCGTAATTACCGACAATTTTCTATATATGAACCCAAATATAAAAATAAGGAGAGAATCTCCGCGAGACTTTGGGAGACATTGCGAGAAATCAATGCCTTAAATCTCGTTAACGAGTCTTTGCGCGAAGTCACGTCATTAGTACTTTATTAGATTCCATTTATAGGCTCCCGGCACTACGCAAACAAATGAAGCCAAATCGGCACTTTCAGCAGTATCTGGAACGTGGTAAGAGTTTTTCTCCCATCCAATTATGTTTTTAATGAGAATTCCGTGATGGAGAAATGTCCACAATTATCTGTAATAGGTAGGTAGAAAATCACTGGAAAGCTAACAGGCACGAGATGTAGACATGTCATGTTATCTTCTTTTAGAACATATTGGCTGATATTTTCTAGTATATAGTGCATCGCAGATAGAATAGTTAGTACAGGTTGACCTGGCATTTGGCTTAGTTTAATCATATTTTATTGCTCGATTCATTATACATATATATATATATACTCACACGAAAAAGAAAGTGTGCACTTGGTTAGAGGGAAAAGTATATACTTATATTCACACGAACACGAATATAATTATTAAAAGTAAAACATCGTGTAGCCAATACATTTCTGCACATTTTGATACCAAATTTGCCTATTTATTGCATCTATATATAAGTATAAAAATTTCCCGATAACCAAGTGCACACTTTCTTTTTCGTGTGAGTGTATATATAGCACAATATATGGCAATTTCAAGAGAAGCAAACTGGTCTGGCTACAAGTTCTAGCAACATTAGTTACGGCCCTTCCCGACAAGATATTAATTGAAATGAGATAGCGACCATAGAGAATATTGTTTTAAAGTTTAAACTTTATTTATTTTACAACGATTGCGAAGCAAGTTTTAACAACTTATATTAATCACTCTCGTTGGCGCGGATGAAAGCGTAAATGTGGTCATTCGTGTGGGAGGAAACCGGAGTACCCGGAGAAAAACCCACCTGTCCGGGTTGCATTAGTGAGAAGCGATCGTGCAAACCACTGCGCTAATCGGACAGCAAATGGGTTGGGCCACAAGGTCTAGCAACATTAGTTACGGCCCTTCCCGACAAGATATTAATTGAAATGAGATAGCGACCATAGAGAATATTGTTTTAAAGTTTAAACTTTATTTATTTTACAACGATTGCGAAGCAAGTTTTAACAACTTATATTAATCACTCTCGTTGGCGCGGATGAAAGCGTAAATGTGGTCATTCGTGTGGGAGAACACCGGAGTACCCGGAGAAAAACCCACCTGTCCGGGTTGCATTAGTGAGAAGCGAGCGCGCAAACCACTGCGCTAATCGGACAGTAAACGGGTCGGGCCAAAAGGTCTAGCAACAGTAGTTACGGCCCTTCCCGACAATATATTAATTGAAATGAGATAGCGACCATAGAGAATATTGTTTTAAAGTTTAAACTTTATTTATTTTACAACGATTGCGAAGCAAGTTTTAACAACTTATATTAATCACTCTCGTTGGCGCGGATGAAAGCGTAAATGTGGTCATTTGTGTGGGAGAACACCGGAGTACCCGGAGAAAAACCCACCTGTCCGGGTTGCATTAGTGAGAAGCGAGCGTGCAAACCACTGCGCTAATCGGACAGCAAACGGGTCGGGCCACAAGGTCTAGCAACATTAGTTACGGCCCTTCCCGACAAGATATTAATTGAAATGAGATAGCGATGATAGCGATTATTGTTGTACATTATGTCGACGTAACGCCATCAATTCCCAGGTACACTTCCGTCTACAGTGCCAGTTTGATTCCGTTCATATTATATGCACAGCCGAGAATGTCTAGATAACCGTTCCATTGGCTCTGACTATCACAACGTACTCCATGGAGACGAACACTGAACATATGAACAAAGCAAGCACATATTCCTGAGTGCCAATAGATGTATATCTTCCACAATGCCGGTTTGAGTCATAGACGTGGTCTCCATTGGTAACCCTTACTGACTTGTATAACACTGTGCGATATCATTATAACATATATGTATATATGCGAGTATACTCTAGACAGAGTGATGCGATTACTAAAGATGATGATGATGTATTCACTTAATACGGTGATACATACTGAATGGAAGTCGTGATAGCGCAGATAGTGGTAGACCGCGTTCTTTTCAGGTGCGAAAGACCCGGAATTCGAGTGTGTGTGTTTGTGGTTTACGTTTATTTATCGTCGCTACTGGTTGCCCATATGACCAACGCCTTCTGAAATGATTATTCAGCCGGAATTCGATCCCCACTGGAGCCGTTATAATTGTGCCTATTAGGCAAGGCATTTAAATTCCACATTGCCTCTTCTCTCTCCCTCGTGGCGATGGATTCCATTAGGAATGAGGTCTCGAGAGTGATTAATATAAGTTGTAGGATCTAGTATTGCAATGGAGCTAAAATAATTTTGTATATACTATATTGAATTCTGCTATATCTGACTAATATCATTGTATGTTTTGATTTTGTATTTATAATATTTCCAATCCACCATATCTTCTTGTACAGTTTATGAAACTTATGATAAGTACATTAGCGCAGTGGTTAGCGCGCTCGCTTCTCACCAATGCAACCCGGGTTCGATCCTCGGACCGGGAAGTATGTGGGATGGTACGGTGGTCGCCAGATCGGACAGGTGGGTTTTCTCCGGGTACTCTGGTTTCCTCCCACACGAATGACCACATTTACGCTTTCATCCGCGCCAACGAGAGTGATTAATATAAGTTGTTAAAACTTGCTTCGCAATCGTTGTAAAATAAATAAAGTTTAAAAAACGGCGATGGGTAATTAGTTTGAAGGCAATGACTTTAACCACTGTACTACGGAAGCTCCCCTATACGAGATGTATGCTGCAAGGGCTACTATACACAAGTAATGCTTCTCTGTATGGTTTGAAGTTTTAAGTCACATCAACAGCTTATGTCATACGGCGACTCTCGTGTCGACCCCGGGTGCCCCTCCGAGTAGATTGCATGCACGGACTTGCACTCGGGTTGACGTATAATCGACATTTCGCAAGCCAGTCGGATAACTACCTCACATGAACGAAGTTGACACCCCACTGTAGTCTAATTCGAACCTACAACCGTTAGGTTCAAGTGATTTGAAGTGAACAACCCGTAAAACCACTCAATCACGGAGTTCCCCTTCCATGTTAATGTATTGTACACAATAACAAATGTGTTTACTCGAGTAGCATGGGGACATAACTCTAAACTCCCGTGGAAAATACATCTTTCTTTTGCACATTCAATGTATTGCACTCATTTGCACCGTCGATTAATAGTGGAAACCGCATGGGAACCAGACAACTTCTCAAATGCTCGAGCTACACATCTGCCTGTCCCTTAATTTACAGAACAACAATCGACGTAATTGTGTAATTAGGAAGTACCGTCTGCATTTTCCCTTTCAGAAAACAAAGCAATTACCCGGATGAGGATGTGAAGATTCAGCTGAAAATTCGAAACACGGAGGAAACAAACTCCAGAAGTGCAATTTACATATCAAATTCGTCATGAAAAGAAACTCGCCTGAGGACTCGAATTATTTTGACTCGAAAAAAGAACGCGCCATATGCACGTGTCCGTCTAGGGATTTAGAGAATCGACACGTCGTTTCTTTCTAAAATATAGCTGGTGATCTGAGCCCCATTGTAAACAACACCACAGGAACTTGAAATTTTATCCATAAGCCACCAAAGGTCTCTTACCTATATCCTAGGACACCCCCCTCTATTAAAAAAAGTACTTTTTTTAATAGAGGGGGGTGTCCTAGGATATAGGTAAGAGACCTTTGGTGGCTTATGGATACAATTTCAAGTTCCTGTGACAACACATATGAAAACATAGGTATTGTAGTTGTATGCGAGCTACTGAATACCTCTCTAATACCGTTATAGAGTCAATATATAATAGTTTTATTTAAGAATAAGACACAGCACAGGAAACGTTGTAACAAAATATACTAGAGGACATAGAAAACGCACACCTACAGTATATACTAGAGGACATAGAAAACGCACGCCTACCGTATATACTAGAGGACATAGAAAACGCACACCTACATTATATACTAGAGGACATAGAAAACGCACACCTACATTATATACTAGAGGACATAGAAAACGCACACCTATAGTATATACTAGAGGACATAGAAAACGCACACCTACAGTATATACTAGAGGACATAGAAAACGCACGCCTACAGTATATACTAGAGGACATAGAAAACGCACACCTACATTATATACTAGAGGACATAGAAAACGCACACCTATAGTATATACTAGAGGACATAGAAAACGCACACCTACATTATATACTAGAGGACATAGAAAACGCACACCTACATTATATACTAGAGGACATAGAAAACGCACACCTACATTATATACTAGAGGACATAGAAAACGCACACCTACATTATATACTAGAGGACATAGAAAACGCACACATACATTATATACTAGAGGACATAGAAAACGCACACATACATTATATACTAGAGGACATAGAAAACGCACACATACATTATATACTAGAGGACATAGAAAACGCACACCTACATTATTTACTAGAGGACATAGAAAACGCACACCTACATTATATACTAGAGGATATAGAAAACGCACACCTACATTATATACTAGAGGACATAGAAAACGCACACCTACATTATATGATTAGTATTACATGAAAACGAAATACGAAGGATTCTATCAAAGATATATTACATATTTATTACAAAACACAAACTGAACAACTAAAAATATTCCAAAATGTTTAAAACTATGTATTTATATAGTTATTGTTTTTATGTAAAAACACACTTATCCGAAGTGTGCGTTTTCTATGTCCTCTAGTATACATGTACACACTTATCCGAAGTGTGCGTTTTCTATGTCCTCTAGTATACATGTACACACTTATCCGAAGTGTGCGTTTTCTATGTCCTCTAGTATACATGTACACACTTATCCGAAGTGTGCGTTTTCTATGTCCTCTAGTATACATGTACACACTTATCCGAAGTGTGCGTTTTCTATGTCCTCTAGTATACGTGTACACACTTATCCGAAGTGTGCGTTTTCTATGTCCTCTAGTATACATGTACACACTTATCCGAAGTGTGCGTTTTCTATGTCCTCTAGTATACATGTACACACTTATCCGAAGTGTGCGTTTTCTATGTCCTCTAGTATACATGTACACACTTATCCGAAGTGTGCGTTTTCTATGTCCTCTAGTATACGTGTACACACTTATCCGAAGTGTGCGTTTTCTATGTCCTCTAGTATACGTGTACACACTTATCCGAAGTGTGCGTTTTTTCTATGTCCTCTAGTATACATGTACACACTTATCCGAAGTGTGCGTTTTCTATGTCCTCTAGTATAGTTAGGATTCTGGGAAAAGCTACATAGTAACATATTTCAATTCCTTTCCTTTAGTCAATTTTCAAAACTGCAAAGTATGTTGTATACAATGCATTGTTTTGAGGGACTTATGGAAGTTTGACAGTGTTTTTGTGTGGTTAACGTTTATTTATCGTCGCTACCGGTTGCCCATTTGAGCGACGCCTCCTGAAGAAATTAGTCAGTTTGATTTTGTTTGTTTGGAGGGTAGTACAATGATACAGACAGAGACCCATTCCAGAGTCTCCTCTGGTTCTTTTACGTGCACAGTGTAAAGCACCGACACGAGACGCCGGTTTAAAGTCCCATCTGAAAGACTGTTAATTGTATTAGGGTCGGATGAGGGATCGAACATGCAATCCCTGGATTACCAGTCCAACGTGCTACCACTGGACTGCAGATCCGTCTTGATACCGTATATATATAGAACAATCATACGGTTGCATATCGTACCGTATAAACATACTGCATTGATACCGAATACATATAATATATGTATAGAACAATCATGCGGTTGCATATCGTACCGTATACACATACTGCATTGATACCGAATACATATAATATATGTATAGTACAATCATACGGTTGCATATCGTACCGTATACACATACTGCATTGATACCGAATACATATAATATATGTATAGTACAATCATACGGTTGCATATCGTACCGTATAAACATACCGCATTGATACCGAATACATATAATATATGTATAGTACAATCATACGGTTGAATATCGTACCGTATACACATACTGCATTGATACTGTATACATATATTGATACCGTATAAACGTACCATATTGATACCGTATGGTATGCATATACTATCTGAATAGTACAATCATACGGTTGCATATAGTACCGTATTGATGAGGTATACATAATTATACTATCCGTGTAGTACGTAACCATAACATGTGTACTGTACCGTACTGCACACGCACGTAGTCACATAATTCTCTTACCTGTCCATTTCCAAAGCGCCCTTGAACTTCGACCTTAGTAATGACCATCAGTCTACCGAGATCAATCTGCAAATATTCGTACGAATCCTTGTCAACGAGTTGCTTTGGACACCAAGCACCGCCATTTTTCTCTGTACGAATTCTGGAAATAAAGAGGAATTTAACTGAATTAATACAAATGGCTAATTAGCATTGTTAGATGATAGGCGCATCACAACAGTAGGTTGGGATCACATATGGTGACTCTCAGTATTATTGGTGGACCCCGTGTGTCCCTCTAGTCAGTCAGTGTTTTAGGAACGGAAGGGTACCCGGGTAGAAAAACCACTGACCTTCCACAAGCAAGCTAGGAAGTGTTATCACATGAACGAAGTCAACACCCATAGTGAATTCGAACCAACAGCGGTTAGGGGCAAGTGATTTAAGTTCAACGACCTTCAGTACTTGTTCACGGATGTCACTCATCTTGTATTTATGATAATGTCACTCATCTTGTATTTATGATAATGTTGGTATATTTTTTACTTGGAAACACGAATGGTGGTTGCAAAGGATATACAATTATGTCTGAAGCGAGTAGTTGCGAATGCTCTTTCATGTATGGCAAATGACACCTGGATTATTTTACCAAATGTATTCTGATTGCTGAAGCTTTAATGACGAAACCAGATATATCGACATCTAAAAAACTCCCCAGGTAAGTATTATAAACAACATGTTACGTATGTACGTAGTTGGATGAAGACGAATAAATTGGCCCAAACATGAACGGAATGGACCAAACATGAACGGAATGAACCAAACATGTACGGAATGGATCAAACATGCGCGGAATGGTCCACACATGCCCAGAATGGCCCAAACATGCCTGGAATGGATAAAACATGTACATGATGTATCAAACATGCACGGAATGGCCCAAACATGCACGTAATGGATTAAACATGTACGGAATGGACCAAACGTACCCGGAATGGCCCAAACATTCCCGGATTGGCCCAAACATGCACGGAATGGCCCAAACATTCCCGGATTGGCCCAAACATGTACGGAATTACCCAAACATGCACATAATGGATAAAAATATACACGGAATGGACGACTACTTGTATATTTGTTCAGTGATATACGCTCAGATTAATCATGTTCTCTTATTCCCATTCATTGATCATAAACCTCATAAAATAGCGGCCATGCCATAAGCTCGTCATCATGAAGTCCCTGACATACTGTTGCTGCCAACGTACAATATACGTCTGATATCCGATAGATTCTCCACACAATATGGCCCGGAGGAGTTTTTCATCTACAATAATCTAAACTCTGTAGTTTGATTGACGGGTTTTCAATCGTCCTAACAATTCCTCCAATATTAACAATAGATTCT
Source organism: Archivesica marissinica (assembly GCA_014843695.1). Classification (NCBI taxonomy): domain Eukaryota; kingdom Metazoa; phylum Mollusca; class Bivalvia; order Venerida; family Vesicomyidae; genus Archivesica; species Archivesica marissinica. The sequence goes on from CM026395.1 coordinate 58,698,675, forward strand.
CGCGCATCTTTTCGCCCAATATTGCCGCTACTATAACACTGCGGTAAAAGGAAATTGAATCAAAGTTGGCAATTACGTCTCCCGTGCATATCGATCGAAGACGAGATAGAAATGAAGAAACTGCAAATATTTCTGCGACTTTCTGAGAGTGTCTTGGAATCAATAACATGGCTTTATAACCATATTACAGGGCACATTATGGCATTGTTTTTATGTTTGTGTGTTTGTTTGTTTGTTTGTTTGTTTGTTTGTTTGTTTGTCACCGCTACAACTATGGTGTTATTTGATACGTTTAATTATCGTTGCCCCATTGGTATTCCTAATCCAAGAATCGCAGGTTCGATCCCCCATCTGACCCAACATTAACAGTCCTTCAATTGGGACTTTAAACAGAGGTATCGTGTCGGTGCTTTACATGGTGCACGTAAAAGAACCAGAGGAGACTCTGGAATGGGTCTCTATCTCTATCATTGCACTATCCTCCAACAATCTAAAATGACTAATCTCTTCAGTAGGCGTCGCTCATGTGGGCAACCGGTAGCGACGATAAATAAACATAGAACACCACAACCCAATAGTAAATCGGGGTGACGCCTCGTGAAATATAAATGTTAGTCTTTTGTGGAGGATGGTGCAATATACAGAAGATGCTCCATCTACAGAAGCACCCCTGGTTCTTTTACATGCTCGGTGTATAGCACCGATGTATGAGACCTCTGCAATACTGAATATTAAGGTCAGACGGTAGATCGAATCTGCGATGCCTGGACAACTGGCCTGCCTTGTATTGGTTTGTAGTGGCTTTGCAGCTTTAAGAAGTGCAGGAAAATCACCCCGGGTGCCGTCCTCTTTGAGCATTGTTTAAGACACAGGACCGTACCAGAGGAACCCAGAATGCGTCCTCCTTCGATCATTGTTTTTCAGACACAGGAATGTTGTAGAAGAACCCAGGTGCGCCCCTCCTTCGAGCATCTACTGCAAAGTCAGTTGTATAGTTTGCTTACATGGCCATATCAAGCGGGTAGCGGACAGATAGCGAATTGAAGTCAGCTAATTAAGCACCCAACCCACACTTCTACACGATGGCCTCACGTAGTTGTGTGGCGCGCCTTCAAAATGACATCAGGAAGCGAGATAGAAAGTCAATCAAATAGATGACATGGTCGGCAAACATTTGACTAAATTGCTAAGCAATCTTAAATCCATGTAAATGTTGCAAATACTTGAAGCCAGTATTCAATCTCGGTTTATCAGTTTCTAGTGTTAATGAAAGTGTTGAATATAGTTCATGGATTCAATTGCAATTATTCGAGTTCGACTTATCAGTTGCTGTCGTTAATGAACGCGTTTTTCAAGCCCGATCTTACCAACTGATAAGGTAAACCCAGTTTAATAATTCAGTGGTATAATTGAGCGGCCGACCGTTTTATATCTTCGTGTGACAATTTCTTCTCGTATGAGCCCTACAAGAGCAAGCTGTTTACTCTATCGTAATTTACAAGTCATGAGCGATAATACTGGTATTTATATTACCTCCCTTGGCAGATAATGTCCGATTTATCCCGAAATGAATATTGCTATTCTTAGTTGAGATTTAATAATTTATTAGTAATGGTATGATGATGACACGGACAGCAATTGATAACATGCGGTGCACGGGACCCACGAAGAAAACAGAGGAAACCAATTAAAAAGAGCTACCCTCCTTTAATAGTATTCAAGGGTCAATAACTGACCAATGTCTCGTATTGGTAATTGATATGTGCAATGTAGGCTCCTATAAATAATTATTACCAACAAGCCACATACTCACATCTACCCATACTACCCACATTTACCTACATCTACCCACACTACACACACTTACCCATATCTACCCACATCTACCTACATCTACCCACACTATACACACTTACCCATATCTACCTACACTACCCACATATACATACATCTACCCACACTACCCACATCGACTTACATCTACCCACACTACCAACCTACTCACATTACCCACATATGCCCACACTACACATACTACACACATCTACCTACATCTACCCACACTACACACACTTGCCCATAACTACCCACATCTACCTACATCTACCCACACTACACACACTTGCCCATAACTACCCACATTTACCTACATCTACCCACACTACACACACTTGCCCATAACTACCCACATCTACCTACATTTACCCACACTACACACACTTACCCATATCTACCCATACTACCCACACTACCCACACTACCCACATCTACCCACATCTACCTACATCTACCCACACTACCCACACTACACACACTACCCACACTACCCACATCTACCCACATCTACCTACATCTACCCACACTACCCACATTACCCACATCTACCCACATCTACCCACATCTACCCACATCTACCTACATCTACCCACACTACCCACACTACCCACATCTACCCACATCTACCTACATCTACCCACACTACCCACACTACCCACATCTACCCACATCTACTTACATCTACCCATACTACCAACCTACTCACATTACCCACATATTCCCACACTACACACATCTACCCACATCTACGTATACCTACCCACAACTACCCACATCTACACACACTCATCGGACCAGGAACTATGTGAGATGGTCGCCCGATCAGAAAGGTGGGTCTTTTCCGGGAAATCCAGTTACCTCACACATGAATGACAACACAATTATAACGTTTTCAGTCTAGAAATGGCAAGTTAGTAAGCATACTTATATGTATATAAATGTATCCGCGGCAGTACTAAATTGCGCATAATATGTTTTTATTAATTATATACAATTCGTTGCTGCAGCAAACATCACCAGGCTTCCGGTATTGTATTCACAAAATAAGGTACGAGTCACGGCATACAGTGTTAACAACCATATAAACACTATTTCCTTTAAACTTTATTTATTTTACAACAATTTCGAAGCAAGTTTTAACAACTTACATTAATCACTCTCGTTGTCGCGGATGAAAGCGTATATGTGGTAATTCGTGTGGGAGGAAACCGGAGTACCCGTAGAAAACCCATCTGTCCGATCTGGCGACCACCGTACCATCTCACATACTTCCCGGTCCGAGGATCGAACCCGTGTTGCATTGGTGAGAAGCGAGCGCGCTACCCACTACGCTAATCGGACATCCTTTAAACAGTATTTAATTATTAGTATTGATGGAAGAAGACCCCGAGTGCCCCTCCGAGCAGTATTGCAGGCTTGAGTTGGTACACGGGTAGAACTACCGACCTTCCACAAGCCAGCAGATAGCTTCCTCGCAAGAAATAATGCCAATATATATAGTACAGTTTATACGTTTGTTTTATCTTGTTAATATGATGTGATGTTCCAATGATACGATCACCAAATCGATAAATTTACAACAAACTCTTAAATGCTTAAGTGCATCAAATTAATGTGTCTAAAATGCACGCGATATATCGCCTCTGAGCATGCGTATAATACGTGTAATTGTGTAATGGTGTTATGAAAGGAAAACCGTCAACAGAATTCCTATTAATCTCTAATAGGTATCATTTTATTTAACCAAATCACGAGACTTAAAAACATCAAATACTCATTTTATCAATACATATATTCAATTCATCTTATTGTTTGTGTCAGTTGATTATGTTTTCATCATTTTGGCCAACAGGAAGTCATTTATTATGTAGGTATGACGTCACGAATACCCACACATGTTAAATAATGGCAGCCATATTTAACAATATTCAAGTATTCAAATTCAAATAACTTTATTTTCATAAATGTTTTATATTAACTTGCATTCAAAGGTAACATTCAAAGGTAACATTCAAAGGTAACATTCAAAGGTAACATCGAATTGCGATGGACATATTTCAATGCGGCCAACGTCGGCATCTCTAAATGAAGGCAATATGCAAACGAAGCAAGTGGACGTATTAAAAAAGAATGCACGCATATTCAATGCCACGTTTGCAAGTTTGAATAACTATGCTCATATTTCCAATTAGATGATGCTTAAATAGGCACGCTTTCCCTTTAATTTACATAGTCATAGTCATTATTGGTGCGCAGCGTTTTCTAATGTATGTATCATTATTGGTGCGCAGCGTTTTCTAATATATGTATCATTATTGGTGCGCAGCGTTTTCTAATATATGTATCATTATTGGTGCGCAGCGTTTTCTAATATATGTATCATTATTGGTGCGCAGCGTTTTCTAATGTATGTATCATTATTGGTGCGCAGCGTTTTCTAATATATGTATCATTATTGGTGCGCAGCGTTTTCTAATGTATGTATCATTATTGGTGCGCAGCGTTTTCTAATATATGTATCATTATTGGTGCGCAGCGTTTTCTAATGTATGTCAAGTATATATGACGTCATAACTACATTTGTACCCACACATATTCAAAATGGCAGCCATTTTGAATAATGTTTGGAGTTTTCAAGTTATCATAATTGCTATATTTGAAGAGCGATTTTCATAATTGGTTTAGTATTGTGATCACATTTCCAATTCGATGTTGCTTAAATGGGCAGTGATGCTTAAATGGGAAATGATGCTTAAATGGACAATGCTTAAATGGGCAATGATGCTTAAATGGGCAATGATGCTTAAATGGGTAAACAGCCTGCCGAAGTTCCCCCCTTTAAATGCTTATACTCGTCTGATGCATGTATATGAACATAAGTATATACTATGCCCGTATTTATTATTGATACTTTTCTTACACCAGTTTCACTTTCATGTTTTAATTTGTCTAGGTTATTGTGGGAGATTGATTTACCCGTTGCATGCTGGGTAAGATAAAGGCTATAAATAGTTCAAGTAATTGTAGCAGATGGTATTTCAATAATGTGTATTTCTTATATGTGTAACTGAAATATGCCACTGTAAGCCTCTGCTTATGATAGTAGCTACGCCACTGTAAACGTCTGCATATAATAGTAGCTACGCCACTGTAAACCTCTGCTTATAATAGTAGCTACGCCACTGTAAACCTCTGTTTATAATAGTAGCTACGCCACTGTAAACCACTGCTTATAATAGTAGCTACGCCACTGTAAGCATCTACTTATAATAGTAGCTACGCCACTGTAAGCATCTACTTATAATAGTAGCTACGCCACTGTAAACCTCTGCATATAATAGTAACTACGCCACTGTAACATCTGCTTATAATAGTAGCTACGCCACTGTAAACCACTGCTTATAACAGTAGCTACGCCACTGTAAACCTCTGCTTATAATAGTAACTACGCCACTGTAACATCTGCTTATAATAGTAGCTACGCCACTGTAAACCTCTGCTTATAATAGTAGCTGTAAACCTCTGCATATAATAGCAGCTACGCCACTGTAACATCTGCTTATAATAGTAGCTACGCCACTGTAACATCTGCTTATAATAGTAGCTACGCCACTGTAACATCTGCTTATAATAGTAGCTACGCCACTGTAAACCTCTGCTTATAATAGTAACTACGCCACTGTAACATCTGCTTATAATAGTAGCTACGCTACTGTAAACATCTGCTTATAATAGTAGCAGCTACGCCACTGTAAACCTCTGCATATAATAGTAGCTACGCCACTGTAAACCTCTGTTTATAATAGTAGCTACGCCACTTTAAACCTCTGCTTATAATAGTAACTACGCCACTGTAACGTCTGCTTATAATAGTAGCTATGCTACTGTAAACCTCTGCTTATAATAGTAGCAGCTACGCCACTGTAAACCTCTGCTTATTATAGTAGCAGCACCGCCACTGTAAACCTCTGCTTATTATAGTAGCAGCACCGTCACTGTAAACCTCAGCTTATAATAGTAGCAGCCCCGTCACTGTAAACCTCTGCTTATAATAATTTGATTTCTCTCTCGTATATTGATTAAGCTTACCATCAACCGAACACCGTGCATATGTCTTTCTAATGATTATTGTATTCACTATAGATGCATGTTTTTCGCCTACCATAGATAATTTAATAAACAACTTCCATTGACGGGAGAAAGTCAATCATTGAAAAACATAAAGCGTATATGAGAAAAAACGTGCAGTGAATAAAGCGAGTGGAAACAATTCATTATATATCGATTGAATAAGTAGCTATATATAACACTGAAACCTCAGAACAGGCATTCTAAATTACGCTGGTCAAAATCCCCGAGTAGACTCAGCTTAAAGGGACGTATCCATACATGTTTGCGTTTTACTCAAGCATTTATAAATTCAAGAATCGATAATGTATTTGTATCTTTCTATCATATACAGTCTACATCCGTTATGTCAAAGTTGGTTATTTCGAATTCCACGGTTATCTCGAAGTCGGATCAAAGTCCCGTTTCAGACACTATCATTTTACATATAATTGGCTTCGTTTATATTGAAATTTGTTAAGTCAAACTTCGGTTATGTCGAAGTATTTTGCTCGGTCCGACGGAATTCGACATAGCGGATGTAGACTGTATCTATTAAACCAATTGGGATTTAACTCCTGGTTATGACGTTTCCACTCTATGTGACAATATTAGTTTATACACATTTATTTTTAGCTCGATCGCGAAACAAGTTCTTACAACTTATATTAATCACTCTTGAGACCTCATTCCTGATGGAATCCATCGACACGAGGGATAGAGAAGAGACAACGTGGAATTTAAATGCCTTGCCTAAGGGCACACTCATAACGGCTCCAACTGGGCTCGAACTCCGGGCATTTCGCACCTGAAGCGAACGCGCTACCACTGCGCTATCACGACTTCCAGAGATGACAATGTATAATCTAGGTCACTTGACCTAGAATAGTACAAAAAAAATGTTTATACATTCAAATCCTTTTTGGATTTATAAAATTTTGTTTTGTTTGATTTTTGGGATTTACGGTTGCACCAACAACTTAGAGAATGGCGACTCTTGAGTTACTATTTATGGAGGAAGAATCCTGGTGCCCTATCGAGCAGAAGTCCAGCCTCGGACGGACATCCGGGTAGACCAACCGACTTCCGAAAGCAAGCTACATGGATAGCTTACTCACTCTAGTGAGGATTCGAACCTGCAACGGGGAGGGGTAAGTGATCTGAAGTGAACGACCTTAACCACTACGCCACGAAGGCTAGGACTTGTTACGTCATTTAACTCGTATGTGACGTCATTACTACGTAAATATTATAATGGGCCACAAACCCACATCCACTAAACCCTCACACAACTGTCAATTGGTCATATTATATGCTTATGTTTTAAATGAATTTTGAGTAATGAGATATATTATACTGTTACTAAGTAACTATTAATTACAACAAAGTTCTTCTTTTTTAACTGAATAGTTTTGGTTTAAACACTATTTGATTTTATAAACACAGAAAATAATATACATATATTATATGTAGATTCGCCTATATATGCAATCGCCAAAACCCTAATTGCAAACAAACAAACATGAATATTCAAATTGAACGCCAGAACAGTATTTCAGACACGGACGGGCACCCGGGTAGAACCACCGACCTACCGCAAGCCAGTTGGATAGCTTCCTCACACGAACTAATTCGATACACCCAGTGTGACTCGAACCTTCCGCGGTTGAAGGGCAGGTAAGTGATTCGAAGTCAACGACATTAACCCCTCGGCAACGGCGGTCCCTGAATATTGCTTGACAATGCTGTATGAAAAGTATGGAGACGTCCCTTTAAATAGATTTGCATCAGTTGACAAGAGTATCGCAATGGCATCTGTCTACTAGTAATTGCAATTCATTAAGGAGACAAAAAGCTTTCAAAGTATATAAATGTCTCCGTGGTATTGGTGGTTGTATTAATTATTGAAACACTCTGGGGTTACAATAAGCTTGTAGACGGGGTGAGATTGTTGAAGGTAATGTAGCATGCGTGAACATCGATTGAATTTTACATTTCATGGTCATATTGTGAAGACTGAAAGAGAATCGGTTTCACGAAACGACAATATAGCTAAGGGTTCTAGCTTAATTGATTGATTGGTGGGATGATGGATTGAGTGATTGATTTTAATTCATCTTAGGCAATAAGGTCGGTCTTAGTCGTGTCAGATAATTCGTTAATTAATTTTGGAGAGAACAGTGTAAAACGTATCTGCGTGCGATATACGGACTGGAGAGGTTAGAATTCCAGGAAATGTAAATATTCTGCAACATGAGAGGATGACACACAGGAGGTCGATGTATATATGCTGTAATGTCTCAAATGTAGCAAACTAGTTCCAATTTGCAGATGCTAGAATAAGCTAATTTCAAGATATCCCAATAAGTCATATCTGCACATTGCTATATACATGTGTTGTCATCAATTGTCTCATTTCCCCTTTTCTATTCTACTAGACAAGTCCATATATCATCATATTCCATAGCATATTATGATTATATATTGTCTCTCTACTTTTCAGCATTAACATTACTATATAATATATACTAGAGGACATGGAAAACGCACACTTCGGATAAATGTGTTTTTACATGAAAAACAATAATTATATAAATACATAGTTTTAATCACTTTGGAATATTTTTAGTTGTTCAGTTTGTGTTTTCTAATAACGATGTGATATATCTTTGATGGAATCCTTCGTATTTCGTTTGCGTGTAATATTACTCATATAAGGAAGATGTGCATTCCCTATGTCCTCTAGTATAATTCCAATGTGCAGTTTTCATTTATAGTCCTATATTTTGATTTGCATTTGATTTGTATATCTGTTGAGATTAATGGCAGATTAACTTGAGTTCTCTCGTAAAATAAAGTCTTTATTGTTATCATTATTATTAGTGCGATTCGCCAGCTATTATTGACGGAGGACTCGAAGACCCATCGGTGCCCCTTATATTAGTATTTCCGACATGGGCTGACACGTGAGTTACACTGCAGACCTTACGCAAGCCGGCTGGATAGCTTCCTCACATGAATAATTCGACATCCTTAGTGCGAATCTTGCAGCAGTGATGGTGCAGCACATGACGAATTCGACATATTTAGTGTGATTCGAACCTTGCAGCGGTGATGGGGCAACACATGACGAATTCGACATATTTAGTGTGATTCGAACCTTGCAGCGGTGATGGGGCAACACATGACGAATTTGACATATTTAGTGTGATTCGAACCTAGCGGTGAGTGGCTAGCTAATTGAGCCAATGACATTAACCACTCGACAGGAGGCTCCTTTCCCGGAAGTGGAAGATGAAGATGCACGACGAAAGATGGTCTATTGGATCTGCCAATCTATTTAAATATATCAAATAGCATCCATCATGTAGCAACAAATTAGTTCCTAAAAATAATGACAACCAGGGGATGGTCCAGGAATAGGCGTTCGGGGGTGGGACGTGAGTTTGCGAATGGATTGAAGGGCCTAGAAAAAAATGTGCTAAATAACAGCGAAATATATATTATACATTATATTATTATTATACAGGTAATAATATCAATACGTGACGTCATGATCGAGCGCATAAAATATTACATATAGATTCTAAAAAATACCCGTATACTATACATATGAATAATGTTGATTTTATATTGTAATGAACGAGCGAGCGTAGCAAGTGAAAATGCCATGTTAAATTACAACATAAATAAGCGCTCTGATAGCGTATCGCAGCCCGTGTAGCACAGTTACGAGTTTAAAACGTTTAGCTGGATTTTTTGGGGACGTATAGCTGGATGACGTAATATGGCCCCTTGACGCTTATCGATACTACAACCCGTATTGAACCTAAGCTTGACATATCTTGGGGTGATAAGGGGTGGGGCGCCACCATGGAACCGCTAGTGGCAATTACAACGATAAATTCGACTACAATCCAGTGATTCCCGAATCGTGAATAATTTTAGATAAATGTTTCCGAATATATACGAGAAGTAACGAAGCAAATAAAATTACTACAGTGCGATTACACTCTGCATTACTGGAACTATAAATGTTTAATGACCGTTATCAAATATGGTATGTCTTGGCCTGAACGTTAAATGAAGCAATTGAAGAATAAACTATAATCTAATATGCTTTTTAGTGCATAAGAAGAGCAATCGGCATATTCATAGCGTAGAGGCAGGCGAATCTAACTGCATACAATATGAAAACAGTTTGAGAACTAGCAGTGTGTTGGTTGTTTCGCATATAAAACTAACAGGGCTCGACAAATTCACTCGTCCGCTCGTATTTACGAGTGACTTTTCGATCTGGACGAGTAGAAATTCCAAGTCGCTTGCCCAGTCGGACGAGTGAAAATTTCAGCTAAATATCCAATACAAATCGAAGGAACAAAATATAAAAGAATATCCATTTTACTTTCTTCGGAATGATTACCAGGCGTGATAATGGGAAATCACCGGGGATATTTTAATGTGTTTATGCTGCAACATAATTGCATTTATTAATAAATTAAAGTGCAATTCTGACGATTTTTAATTTTCCTAAAATACATGGGACGAGTGATAGTCCAATCTGGACGAGTGGGACAGTGACATCACTCGTCCAGTAGGACGAGTAAGAAATTAAACATTTGTCGAGGCCTGACTAACAGTAAAACGTGTTTTTTATATATTATTGTGTCCCCCTATTGAAAGGGCCAGCCATTTCCCGACTAATGAGACATCTCTCTTATGGACATCAGTACTTCCGGAATCCTATCCTTGAATGTCAGCCGCCTGGCTGATTACTGGTAACCTGGCTGGTAACCAGTATTTAACTAGCTGGCGGCTCAACAACATGCCATATCAGATTGTACCCCTGACGAGGTTCGAACATTCGACCTCCCCTGACGAGGTTCGAACATTCGACCTCCCGCTCGGCCATGGATACTGTTAAATTATGACGTAATAGTAATTATTAATTGTAGGGGTAATGTTATTGGATCGTGTTTCACAAAGATGTAAGATGACATATTGATCTGCTGCTCCATTGACATATATCTGGTTTTATAGAGCAGGTCACATAGTGTATGGGAAAAGCCATTAAAAAGCTATGCAAATTGCATTTTTAACGGATATGACGTCATTTCCGGCATAACGTTAAAAGCAAAAATGTGACATACTAGGACTAGTATAGCATTGTATAGCGTCCAATAAAGCTTCCGTGAAGTTTCACTTCTCACTTACTTGATTACAATGTTGGACAACAAAAGTTCCAAATGTTCTATTAATTTCCCTTGCTGGGACCTAGATATGTTTTCCTTGGGGGTTTTCGCCGACTTACACGGTTAACCAGTACTAAGCAATGTGCGTGAGGTGTCTTGCTCAATGACATATGTGTCCTGGCCGAGTATCGAACCTGGGACACATTGATGCCAAACACGATGCTCTACCACTGGATCACGGACGCAACACTATACGAACAATATCTTGTAAGTCGTGATAGCGCAGTTGTAGGGCGTTCCTTTCAGGTGCGAACGGCCCAGAATTCGATCCCCACTGGAGCCGTTACGATTGTGCCCTTAGGTAAGGCATTTAAATTCCACATTGCCTCTTCTCTCTCCCTCATGGCGATGGATTCCATCAGGAATGAGGTCTCGAGGGTGATTAATATAAGATGTAAGTACTTGTTTCGCAATCGAGCTAAAATAAATTTGTATACACATATCTTGTAATCGAAATGAAGTGTCGATATCAATCTAACATTCAAAGGTAACATCGAATTAGTTTATACAAATTTATTTTAGGTCGATTGAGAAACAAGTTCTCATAACTTATATTAATCACTATCGAGACCTCATTCCTGATGGAATCCATCGCCACGAGGGAGAGAGAAGAGGCAACGTGGAAATTAAATGCCTTGCCTAAGGGCACAATCGTAACGGCTCCAGTGGGGCTCGAACTCCAGACCTAACATCGAATTGCGATAGACATATTTTAATGAGGTCAATGGCAGCATGTCTAAATGAAGGCAATATGCAAACGAAGCACGTGGACGTATTCAAAAAGAATACACGCGTATTCAATGCCACGTTTGCAAGTTGCCATTGTCGATAGCAATGAGAGAATAAAGTTCAAAAAACCCATTTCAATCTGATTTCCCAAAACTTGTTCTTAAGAGCGGAAGGCGCTCATATGTCAGAATCCATAACTGAATGGCAATTTACTTTTTGCATGATGGGTAAAAATGGCTATAAATAGTAATTGTAGTAGACGACAATTCATTAATGTTGTGTGTTTTTCTTATTAAATTGGAAACTCTAGAAATACGTCACGGAATTTCATTAGAATTATGGGGATATCGAAAATAATAACTTAAGACCAGTAGTAGGAGCGGAACTTTCAATTCATCTTGGTAACTATAATCACATGATAATAAACTTGTCAGTGGATCCGAACTGTGTTAATTCTAGTCTAGTAGTAATACGCTGGACTGGTACTCCAGGGATCGCAGGTTCGATCCACCGTCTGACCCTAATAAAATCAACAGTCTTTCAAATGGGACTTTAAACCGAGGTCTCGTGTCGATGATGTATACAGGTCACTTAAAAGAACCAGATGATACTCTGGAATGGGTCTTTGTCTGTATCATTGCACTATCCTCCAAATGCTTATATGGGCAACCGGTAGCGACGATAAATAAACGTAAAACACACAAAGTGCTAATTCTTTCAACGATTTGTAATTTCTAGATGACGTAGTCCGGGGGACACGGAACTGTGCAAGTACGAACTTGTGTGTTCTACGTTTATTTATCGTCGCTACCGGTTGCCCATATGAACGACGCCTCCTGAAGAGATTAGTCATTTTAGATGTTTGCAGGATAGTGCATATACAGTTACAAAGAATGCGCAGATTTGATACTTCAACTATAATGGCGCATTCAGGCCTCTTCCTGTATTTAATTGCCGTTGTCGTTCAGGGTTATGATCGCGTGCGTCCTTACACATACAACAGACAATTTCCTTTCATAACATGTCGAGGCCTCGTGTTTCATTGCGATCGGTTTGTATGGGAGTATGATGCTAAATTATCGTCGAAATGTGGTAATACAACCATGCTCATTAAGACGTAGGAAATGTGCTCAGAAACTTACGAGAATGATGCCCAGAAACAATATTTATGATTATTTCCTCGAAGTGATTAAAGTTCCATTGAGCGATTTCTTAGAATGTGTATGTACAATAAACTATTCTAAGGAGCGGATGCTTAATACTCATCTTATATTACTATAGTGTCATTAAATCAGTTACTTCTGACTTTAATTGGGCGCTTGACAAATTCTTTTTGCGAAAATATTATTTCTGTAATCTTTTATAGATATTTATTAATATGACTTGAATTTGTGTGTTTTACGTTTATTTATCGTCACTAACGGTTACCCATATGAGCGATGCCTCCTGAAGAGATGAGTTATTTGAGAGTTTGGGAGGATATTGCAATGATACAGACAGAGACCCATTCCAGAGTCTTCTCTGGTTCTTTTATGTGCACGGTGTAAAGCACCGACACGAGACTTCGGTTTAAAGTCCCATCTGAAAGACTGTTAATTTTATTAGGGTCAGACGGGGGATCGTTACTGCGATCCCTGGATTAGCAGTCCAGCGTGGTAACCACTGGACTACAGGCCCGTCTGTAGAGAGTCGAACGAAATAAGACTATAATGCAGTAGGCAAAATAATATTATACCACCTCCGTGGTCGAGTGGTTAAGGTCACTGACTTGTATACCACTGTAACCTATCATCACTGATGGCAGCTAACGGTTACCCATATGAGCGACGCCTCCTGAAGAGATTAGTCTTTTAGTGTTTTGGAGGATATTGCAATGATACAGACAGAGAAACATTCCAGAGTCTCCTCTGGTTCTTTTACGTACACGGTGTAAGCACCGACACGAGACCTCAGTTTAAAGTCCCATCTGAAAGACTGTTAATTTTATTAGGGTCAGACGGGGGGTCGTTCCTGCGATCCCTGGATTAGCAGTCCAGCGTGTTAACCACTGGACTACAGGCCCGTCTGTAGAGAGTCGAACGAAATAAGACTATAATGCAGTAGGCAAAACAATATTATACCACCTCCGTGGTCGAGTGGTTAAGGTCACTGACTTGTACACCACTGTAACCTATCATCACTGATGGCAGCTGGTTCGAGCGCGGCTTAGACCGTGTCTATTTATATGAAAAAGTTGGCAGTTACGGCGATTGGTGTAAGTACTGGTTAACCGTTGGAGCCTGCCCACGATAGGTGTTGTTAGGCAAACTGCCCGTCGCTCAAATGGACAACGGTAGCGACGTAAAATAAACTTAAATAAAAACAACAATATTATATATTTTTTCAACAATGTTCAAGTAAATTAACAATGTTAAAAAGGGTGGATTTTACTACTTCAAAATTTCAGCAATAATGGCTTAGTAGCGAATACAAGTGGATGATATAAACGCATGTTGGCAATTCTGAAGTTCAGTTATTCAGGTCAGGTCAGCCCAGTTTGACCACTAATATTAACTTTAAGAAACACACTTTTTAACTTCTAAACTTAAATCTTCATTATCTGTAGCATTAGTAAGGGTTGTATTACACAACAATCTAAATCTGCACAATAATAACTGCATTTATACATGGAGGAAGTCGTGATAGCGCAGTGGTAGAGCGTCCACTTCAGGTGCGAAATGACTGGAGTTCAAGCCCCGCTGGAGCCGTTACGAATGTGCACTTAGGTAAGGCATTTAAACTCCACGTTGCCTCTTCTCTCTCGCTCGTAGCGATGGATTCATTCAGGAATGAGGTCTCAAGAGTGATTCATATAAGTTATAAGAACGTGTTTCACAATTGAACTATTAAATTTGTATAAACTAATCGACAAACAAATACTTAACAGACTATTTCGCTGAACAGAGAGAATAATGTGACATTGGAACTGTGATGATCGATACATATGCATATGTCTGCACCCCAAAGCACATTGACGTCTAGATACAAAAGGTTAAGGCAATTGCATTTACAACTAAATTAGAACCAGACGATGGGTAAATTGTATTTTGTCTAAGATTAATTATACAGTGACGTTAAGAAATAATCAATGAAGAACGCGACGGTACTAAAATACTACTTTGCCAATTGGTTTGTTTGTTTGATGTTGTGGTAACCGTATCGCCGCCGACAGTTTAGATAATACAACGATTCTCCAGCTGTTATTGGTAGAGGAAGACCACGGGTGTCTTTTAGAGATGTATTACAGGCAAGGACGGACCGACCTTCCGCAAGCAAGCTGGATAGCTTCATCACTTGAATAAATGTCACAACCCCAATGAGATTTAAACCTACAGCAGCGAAGAGCTAGTTATTTGAAGTCAATGTATGTAACCACTCGACCACTAACAGAGTGCCCTTCAAATATCAAGATATTAGTTTATCATTTTTTCCAGGAATCCAATTGCATAAATCTATACAGAATATCCACTTGACGACAAGATGTCACCGACTTACTACGAAACCAATCAACCTCTAACTCTAGAGAGTCTGGTCCAGTGACGTAAGGCGATTATGTATATTTGTATTGTACTAAGACAATCAGATTGAAGTATGTGCATACGTCTGAAAGTGACAGCATACTGACGCTGTAAGAGGATTTTGGAAGTATCATTGCTTAAAGATTTATCAAGGTGTCGTAAAGAGATTAACTATTGTATCAATATTTGCCTATTCGCTATGTACATACCAGGAAGTGTCACTGTAACATTGGGAACAACGACAACTATGTAATAATGGCAAATCATTTATACCGCATGCAACTCATATATGTATGTAGGTATGTATGTTCCATTAATGTCAAACCCCTTGCGGGACCTAGACATGTTTTCCTGGGCATGCTTAGCCGACCATTGCGGTGAACCAGTACTTAGCAACGTATCGAATCCGGGACCTTTCGATTCCAAATCCGACGCTCTAACACTGGATCACGGACGCCATATGTCGAATTATCAAGAGCAAGCTGCCATGTCGCGACCAATCAGAATCATTCCAGGTTGTATTACACTTGTATCGAGACCGGACCATTCGATTCCAAATCCGACGCTCTACCATTGGACCACGGGTGCCATCTATGTAACAACTTGTTCCCCACATGTCAGCAATCAGCTACACTAAGTGAGTTTAAGACTAAGATTACAGAAATAGTTAAGCCATCAGTGTTCCCTTATATTGTTTGACAGGTTTACGGTCTTTACCAGTTTGTTACGCACGAATTAGAAACAGTTGTATTAATCTTAATGACGGTCGCAATAACGTGAGAGAATAATCCAAAATGTGAGTGCTGTCATGACATTGAGGATGCCGAACATTACTTGTTTTAATTTTCTTTCCTCTGTTTAATAACCAACGGCACCAATTATTCATTGTCCGTTCCATCCGCTATGCACACACACCTATTTATTTGGTAAAGAAGCCATTAACCGGTGATGGAAAAATGACAGTTTCCAAAGCGATACAACACTATATCAAAACGTCTGAAAGATTTGTCTACTGACATAGCTACAGTTAATAATATTACTTTTTACTAATTTACTTGATTGTGGCATGGATGGGACCTATGGATCGGACGTGGGCGGCAGCAACAAAAATGGAATTGTTCAGTATCAATATAGTTAATATGTCTCCGTGGCCTTGTGGTTAAGGCATCCGCCTACGGAGCGGGAGGTCGAAGGTTTGAACCGCGTTAGGGGTTCGTTCTGATATGGCTGGTTGGTGTGCCGCCGGCTATTTAAATAGTGGTTACAGTTTGCCTACCAGCCAGGTGCCTGGTATACAAGCATAGGATTCGGGAAGTACTGATGTCCATAAAATGAGGTGTCTCATAAGTCAGTAATGGCTGGCCCTTTAAATAGGGGTGACACTATAATAAACAAACACTTTTAATAAATCAATAAATCGAAGTATTACATATTGCTCTAAATTGTCCTCAATGTTTAAATATCAATTTTCTTTAAACCATTATGGTAGGACATTCCCCAATTTTACAAGAACTTGTATCCAACCCTTTTGTTATTTGATTTGCATATATTTGCATTTGTGTTGTGTAAACATATATGTCAAATAGCACTACACTATGATTAAGTCAAATCAGGAATTGCGGAATAGGGGCATGCTCATGTCAAAGCGGCTTAATAACTCGTGTTTCCTTAGTTGTGTCTCGTAATGTGTATGGGCATAAATCAAAACCGACGTTTTCACAGGAACCAACCGCTACTAATATTCCCCCGACGTCACGAACAATAAATAATGCAATATACCAATATTATGATAAGTTCTCGGAAAATGCCTTTATGTAACGATTGAAATTTGTATGTGGTGGAGGACGACCCCATGAGCCCAATCCGAGCAGCGCTTCAAGCACGGCACGGCAACTGGTTAGACAAACCGAAAGTCCGCAAGTCAGCTGGATAACATTATCATATGAAAGAATTGGACACCCCATCGGCACCTGATTTGAAGACAATAACCATATCTACTCACTAGTCGCCCACATGCAATTATGCGGTGGCGACTTTAAATATACTTATACATAATCTACCCGCTCAGCCACGGTTGCCCCCCCCCCCCGCCCCTCTTCATGTCATAGCGTCACACTCTTCACTTACACACCAAATCCTAGCCTGGGTTACAGTCTGTCGAATTTTCACTAATTGACTTCTGGCAAAATGACATTAGTACATGTATTAGCAGAAACTCAATATGGCCCAATTAATGGTATCGGTGTTAAAATATATCTATATGACTGACCAAACAAACTATATCAACGCCTGTTCCCAGGCTAACCAAATCTCTATTATATGGATCATTATACTATTCATAAACCAGCCCATATTAAACCATACGCTATTAAGTAAATTAAAGTAGTCCGCTAGAATGAATCTGATTCATCTATATTTTTTTTCTGTAATTAAAATACTTCCCGGTGGAATATCTGTCAACAATACAAACATTGTCGCCTGACTGATCATCAATGTCATGCCAGTCTGGATTACACGAGCTTCTATATTCAGCAATAATATGAATTATTAGTCATGTGTGAACTGTTAATACTGTTAATAGGGTTGTTTGCAGCTCGTTGGTGTTATATAATGAATAAAATGTTCGCATTGGACTTCAGCTATGTATTCAAACAAAGCTACTAGTTTGGAATATGAACTAACCAAACACATTGCGTGACGTCAATAGAATATCGTCAGTATTGAATATTAATGCCTTTATTTGGGTACTTTTATGTTCAACATTCTGTACGACAGCTAACATTGCGGCTTCCCATCTTATTTACATTGAACTTAATATATGAGGTACGGAATCAAAACGTTCAAGTCTGCTGTAACCAGCAGAGATGCGGCAACATCTGGTGGGTAGAAATCAATAATTGTTCGTCCTTACGATTATGTAATGTTAAGTCTGACGTCACACGTCCATACTTTCTACTCTTTATATTTGTTTTTTATCAATGTGTTGCACTTGCTTCAAGAACTGTACAGCTCGGTGGATTAACATTTAATCCACGTGTCAGACTTATTTTATGAACTGTACAGCTCGATGTATTAACATTGTATCTACGTGTTGCACTTGCTTCAAGAACTGTACAGATCGGTGGATTAACATTTAATCCACGTGTCAGACTTATTTTATGAACTGTACAGCTCGATGGATTAACATGTATTCCACGTGTTGCACTTGCTTCAAGAACTGTACGGCTTGATGGATTAACATGTAATCCACGTGTTGCACTTGCTTCAAGAACTGTACGGCTCGGTGGATTAACATGTAATCCACGTGTCACACTTGCTTACAGAACTGTACAGCTCGATGGATTGACATTTCATCTAAGTGTTGCACTTGCTTCAAGAACTGTACAGCTCGATGGATTAACATGTAATCCACGTGTCACACTTGCTTACAGAACTGTACAGCTCGATGGATTAACATTTTATCTAAGTGTTTCACTTGCTTCAAGAACTGTAGAGCTCGGTGGATTAACATTTTATCTAAGTGTTTCACTTGCTTCAAGAACTGTAGAGCTCGGTGGATTAACATTTAATTCATGTGTCACACTTATTTTATGAACTGTACAGCTCGATGTATTAACATTTTATCCAAGTGTCTAGTGTGTGTCTAGTTCGCTTCAAGAACTGTACAACTCGATGGCTCGTCATTTTATTCACGTGTCATATTTGCAACAAGAATTGTACAACTCAATAGAATTATAGATGACTGTATCAAGTGTCATATCATTTACAAGAATAATTCAGTTATATGGAAACACATTCATATGTCATTTCAAAATTGTAACAGTTTGATAGGGAATTTCTTCATTCACATGTCATTCATGCTTCAGGAACTGTACAACTCGATGAGTGACAATCGATTCACATAGAGTTTTCGACAACATGTTACATAGAAATAGATATTCATTCATTTATAACGTAAATTGCATGATATTTGGTGATGGCTAGCCAAATGAAGCATTTTCTAGAGATAAGTTTATACAAATTTGTTTGAACCCGATTGCAAAACAAGTTCTTACAACTTATTTTAATCACTCTCGAGACCTCATTCCTGATGTAATCCATCGCCATGATGGACAGAGAAGAGGCAATGTGGAATTTGATTGCCTTGTCTAAGGGCACATCGTAATGGCTCCAGTGGGGCTCGAACTCGTGACCTTTCGAGCTTGAAGCGAATGCTATCACGACTTCCAAGAAATTGAATGTGATGTGCTTGAACTACTTCAATATAAAAATCAGGACGACATTTAAAGGTGTTAAATCAATTTTTCGGCCATTTTGATGCCAGGCTATCTGGGTACATTCTGTTTAGTAGGCACTTTTCAGAGTTATATATACAATGACAATTGCTTCCACTAACATGTCAACACCTCTGCCAAGTCACTCCGTGAGCTCACATAGAACTGGGACATTATTCTCTCTCCCATATTGATTATGTTCTGTCACCAGCCTATAATCTTCCATCATCTATTCATGTGTATATGACCGATGCTGTTGCGCACATGGTTGATGGAAAGCCGGATAAATATAGTGGTAAAAGCTGATTTCTGTACGCAAGCAATGAAATGAAATATATCTGACATATCGATAGAGAAAAACACAATTTAATCATATAACGAGGCACCTTTGTTGCAATAAAACAAAATCTATCAAAACATTGACGACCTTGAGATTGTAACAGGAAGTCAAAGAGATGTGCGTGATCGTGACAAGGACTATAAACAACACTCTATCTTCTACGGTACTAGACGCTTGCCTACGTCCTTATTTTCGAGTTGCTAATTAGTGGAGTTTTCCGATTAGCGCAGTGGTTAGCGCGCGCACTCGCTTATCACCAATGCAACCCGGGTTCGATCCTTGGATCAGGAAGTATGTGAGATGGTACGGTGGTCGCCAGATCGAACAGGTGGGTTTTCTCCGGGTACTCCGGTTTCCTCACATACGAATGACCACATATACGCATTCATCCGCGTCAACGAGAGTGATTAATATAAGTTTTTAGAACTTGCTTCGCAATAGTTGTAAAATAAATAAAGTTTAAAAAAAAGTGGAGTTCGTGGTGTAGTGGATACGATGTCCTTGTAACAAAGCGGTTGTGAGTTCGAGCCGGTCACAAACACGGTGGTGGTGTCCATTCAAATCCACATGGCCTCTTCTCTCTCCCTCATGGCGATGGATTCCATCATACAGGAATGAGGTATCGAAAGTGATTATTGTAATATTAAAATTTGCGTCGCAATCGCGCTTTAATTTTTTTTTTATAATTTAATAATTTAAATATTTTAGCTTCTCGTGCAGTCTTGGTATCTAAGTAGCTCAATACAAATATTATGTAAATTTATAATATGACGACACAACACTTCTTATTACGTTCCTTCGTGACGTCATTTGTTTCGTCATAATGAGGTTTGCATGGAGGTTTGCCACATTGATAGGTCGAATAATATTACGACAAAATCAGTCTTGTGTCGTATTTTCGTTCAGTCGTCATTACTCCTGTGCAGGACGAAAGGACAGTTTGACATACATCTGCCACAAATTGGGCACCGTATTGTATGTATAGCACTTTTGAATGTCGTTTTAGCATTTATTCATATGTAGGCCTAAATGTTAATTCCCGATTGTCGATTAATTTCAAGTGAGCAAGTTATCCAGCTGGTTTGTGGAAGGTCGGTGGTTCTACCTAGGTTTTCCTCAATCTGTAATAGCGTCGGCACCTGACCAAAGCTGTTCCTGAGATTGTAACTCCAAAAACAAACTAATTATTTCCTCGGGCTAGGGGAATGTGGTAGGCTGGTGGTACGAAATAAATAATTCAAATCGGGTATATTTCTCAAAGGATGAAGGTTGTATATACGTAAATAGGCAGAAGTGCATCCGCGGTCGAATGTAGTCCCAATAACTAATATAGTAAAATTTGGTAAAAATGTATTTTCATGACAGGCAGTGTATAGTTTTTGTGTTTTTTGAGAAATTATGTGACTTGAGAAGACTTCAGACTAGTTGATGGGTAGAAAAGATGTGGTATAAGAATTCAGGCCATTGCAAGGTGAAGGTTGGTATACAGTATTATTTGGCGGAGGAATACAGTGTGTATGTAATTCACAGGTGAGCACTGGCTATTTCAAACTTAAAATGTGAAATATTCTTGGTGTGTTTCAGACTGATTTGAATACCTCTTCACAGTGGATGTGGTATCAGAAGAAATGAAAGATTGGAAATATAAATGAACCAGACCGTATGTTTTTACTTTTTGCTATGTTTTACATAGGCAATTTATTTGTTGTCTTACAACCTGAAACTCTCTGTCTAATTTCTAGTTATTTCCCCATTTTCCAATCCGGATAAAGTTCTTCCAGATTATGCGAGGTTTATTAATTTCCCAGCTACAGTAAATCATTGCTGACTAAAATTGCACACAGGTTCCTTTATCGTAACGCCTGGGAGATCAGAGAAAACAGTGATGCGTGCACAAGCAGTGGGCATAAACGATACTTGATTCAACAAACGATGCGTAACCAGGAAAATTAATTAACCAGGAAAATTAATTAGCTATATATGAATGCCTCTTAGGCTCTGACTCTCAGAAACGTTCTATAATCTTCACCTTCTCACAATAGGTACACAACTATCGATTAGAGATATTGACGATCAAACAGACATCGTTGCTTGTAATTCTCCAGCATCGGCATTTCAGTTCTGCCATCGGCACGAGAAACAATTTCCTTTGATGTCCTCTGATGCCCTTTTACGGCAGGAACATAGTGATGGCAGATGAAATGCAATATTGATTAACTGAGTCAATATATGTATCTCATCAAACAGGTGTTTGTGTTTTTATATATTAAATAGTGTTTCCATAGATACCGATGCCAATACGTAGTAGGCATGGGCGTAACTAGAACTTGATATATGTGTAGGCGTTATTAGAATAGGGGGTCATGGATAATCTACCAGGAATATTTTCATAGATACAAATGTCAATACGTAGTAGGCATGGGCGTAGCTAGAACTTGATATATGCGTAGACGCTATTAGAATAGGGTGTCCAGGTTAATCTACCCGGAATATTTTCATAGATACAAATGCCAATACGTAGTAGGCATGGGCGTAGCTAGAACTTGATATATGCGTAGACGCTATTAGAATAGGGTGTCCAGGTTAATCTACCCGGAATATTTTCATAGATACAAATGCCAATACGTAGTAGGCATGGGCGTAGCTAGAACTTGATATATGTGTAGGCGTTATTAGAATAGGGTGTCCAGGTTAATCTCACCGGAAGATTATGAACGATACCAATGTTAATACTTAGTAGACATGGTGTTGTGATGAGAAATAATGAACACACCATTGCAGGGCTGAAACAACCTTCCAACAATTTAAAAGTAATGAAATGCCGACTTAGTTGGGTTCGCTGTATATTATATACCTCCACCTCCTGATCCTTCATTTCTTTTCGCATATTACGAATTTTCAATTATTGAAGAAAATATCTAGGCAGGTGCCTACATTGCCTCTAGGAAGCTACGCCTATGGGACTATTGTATATCAAATGCAGTCGCATGTCTGATGGTACACAGTTTTGTTTTATATCCTGTTGTTTGCTTTTTATTTTTTCTAGCGTTTCCATAGAGACCAGTGTTAATTAGAGCACGTGTGTAGGAATGTGTCATCTCTATCATCCAGTATAAAGCGTTGCCTTATATCCCATATTACTGCATCTAAAATGACTAATCTCTTCGGGAGGCGTCGCTCGTATGGACAACATGTAGCAACGATAAATAAACGTGAAACACATACACACACATGACTGCAAATACACCGATCGTTTGCTGCAAACTTACGAAACAAATGAATGTCGTTTCCTTGTTTGTTTGAATCATTCACTACACTATCGAATTCACATGTTTCACTCTATCGAAATTGTTTTGTCTTCGCGTATACTGTTTTGTTTAATACTATATTCTATATTAGCAGTAGTAATTTGCGTCTGTAAATAGAGACATTTATATGCTGCAAACGTCACCATGTCAAAACAAGGCTTCGTAGAAGAAAAGGTAAAACTAATGAGAGATTGGCAGACTCATTGGTGCTTGCTTTCTTGTTTCTACGTCTATGTAGCTTCTCCGATAAGACATAACATGACACCATTTAGTTGGCATCGAGGTATTAATATAGACTGATATGTGGGTTGATCTACGAGAGCAATTCCAAGCTAGTGTGTGCTTTACGTTTATTTATCATCGCTACCGGTTGCCCATATGAGCGACGCCTCCTGAAGAGATTAGTCATTTTAGATGTTTGGAGGATAGTGCAATGATACAGACGGAAACCCATTTCATAGTCTCCTCTGGTTCTTTTACGTGCACGGTGTAAAGCACCGACACGAGATCTCGGTTTAAAATCCCATCTGAAAGACTGTTGATTTTATTAGGGTCTGACGGCGGATCGAACCTGCGATCCCTGGATTACAAGTCCAGCGTGCTACAACTGGACTACAGCCTTGGCATACGTTATTATTGAAAATCGGAAACATAGGGCAACATTCTCGGTCATGCGTTTTGTAGAATGATCGACAGACTTCGTATACATGCATCTCAATGCATTATATGACAAGAATAACATGGAAAGATACCTTGCATTTTGTGGACCGACAGATTTGAGGTTGAATGTAGAGCTTGCCGTGATAGCATCATCAAAGATACGACCGTCTTCCATACCCATCTGCTCTTGACATGTCTCTGTAAATAGAAATACCAGGCATTCTTAAAACATATTCATTATTTACAAATGTTCGAACAGGACGGGGATCTGGGATCTTCCACCAATCCAAAAGTTAGAAAGTCGCTATATTTCCTTAGTTATTGGTGAGGTTCTAAATCTAAACCAACAGGAACTTGGTTAGAAAAAACATTAATTCCAATCGTTTCTGTTCAGAGTTTCTTTCTAGAGTATATGTCCCCGTGGTATTTGCTTTCAAACCACTTGCCTCTCCCCACTGTAGGTGTTGAATTCCACTGGGGGTGTCGAATTAATTCAAGTGAGTATGTTGTCCAGTTGTCTTGCGAGATGCCAGCATATACAGTACTCTGTATCATGATACCCGTCCACCAATAATTCACTATAGACTAGTGTTTCACTTTGTATTCTGTAATGGTGTGTTTGTTTTGGGTGGTTTGAAGTGGCACGAGCAGATTAGATCACATGGCGACTTCCTAGCTATTATTGATGGAGGTAGACACCCGGTGACCATACGAGAAGCGTGTCAGAGGCATGACGTGCAACCACGGTAGAACCATCGACCTTCCACAAGCTGGTTGGAGAGCTTCATCATATTAAATAATTGGACATCACCATTTGGATTCAACCTACTGTGGTGAGATGCAAGTGAGTTGAATTCAACGACTTTTGTAACTTTGCCTTGTTGGCCCCTGTGTTCCGTTATACCGTTTGTTATTATTTGATGGTCAACAATCACAATTGTATGACGCATGTCGTAAATAGTAGATCGCTGTATCATGACTTGAACAACACGTCTAAGATTACATATATACAGCTATCCTCACATTATCTCTATCCCCACTCTCTCTCCATATATCCTCTCTCCTCGATATTTATATATTTTATTAAATGTTGTGGTATATTTACCCATATTAAGTTAGCCGACTGTTTTGTTAAATTCCTTTAGGGGGGGGGGGACTCAGACCATTGTTGACAGAACTTGGTGTAAAACCACTGTGTGTTTTACGTTTATTTATCGTCGCTACCGGTTACCCATATGAGCGACGCCTCCTGAAGAGATTAGTCAGTTTAGATTTTGGAGGATAGTGCAATGATACAGATAGAGACCCATTCCAGAGTCTCCTCTGGTTCTTTTACGTGCACGGTGTAAAGCACCGACACGAGACCTCGGTTTAACGTCCCATCTGAAAGACTGTTAATTTTATTAGGGTCAGACGGGGGATCGAACCTGCGATCCCTGGAATACCAGTCCAGCGTGTTACCACTGGACTACAGATCCGTCTGTGAGGTACACAGTCTGTGTAAAACCACTTGTGCTTTATACGCTTATATATGTATACACGATTTTACCTTGACCCGTGTAATTTTCCATAAATAGACTAGGGGAATTTCCAATTTGCGGAGATTTTACAGATTTTCGTCCTTTTATTATTAGCCAATTTTGGCATATCTTAGCCAATGGCGACGTTGGCGATTGCCAGCGCAGGCCCTGTTAATATGTAGACACTCATATGTATCTATCCACTCTCTCTATATATGATTGTGTACACTATGTTGTTTGCATGCATATATAATTATGTATAAAGCAAATGCAATATTATTAAACTACACAGCTTAGCTACACTACATATTGCGTGTGTAACGGAAATCGATGAGTTACAACATTTACGTCCTGGTTAATGTAAGTGTGATTATCGAATGAGTCACAGTAATTAAGGCAATCCCACTGAAACAGAGACACTAAATATCTATCAAAGGCTTATGTATAATGCATCTCGCTGTGTCAATAGTGCCACAGTACACGCAAAGGCATACATAGAGCGAAAAACAATGCGTGTATCACTCGATATATACAGTAGATTAACCTGCGTGGGAAATAGATTACCGTACACGGAATATACGTGCATAACATACATATATGTACGCTGAACCAAATTTCTAAATGGGCACCTGGTGTTTTTTTTATATAATATTTGTACCTATCTAATTATCTTACAATATAAATGTTGTCTACCTTGTGCCCTCTACATTGTTAAGGATAACCTATCGGGCACAATACTCGGGATTATCCGATAGTGGATATGTGGTTTAAGGGATACGTGTCCCCTTTGCAACCGAGTTGTGTGTTCGAACTCCGTCAACCACGGTGGTGGTGTCCTTTCGCAAGAACACTTAATTTCACAATGATGTAAAACTAAATTTGCATAATTTAATAATATGAATTTTATTCACCATGAACTATAACATAAAAGGGTTGATCATTTGTAAAACTTCATAGCGAACTGAAAACGAACATTCTATGAATGCGTATGATCTCATATTACAGGGTTAACTGTGAACAATTTGTATTTAAACTGGTACAAATGACTACCAATTCAACGATGCATTCTTCCCATAGAAAGTCTGGATATAGATTAATAAATAGCACGTTTTTCATACACAACTCGCCCTGTATAATATCGATAGTTGCTTGCTCCAGTTTCACCTAATACATGTACATCATCTCATAAGGAAAGACGTTTTCTAAAGCAGTGTTCATTTCATTACTTGCACAGAACATGTATGCTAACATCGTGATAGCCTGGGTGCCAGTCTGTCGATTTTTCACTTTTTAACTTCTGGCAAAATGACAGCCTGGGGATGCTGGATTTCCGATCGTAGCGCCATTTACTTACACCATCATTTATGAGGGTGTAGATTTGAAGAACGACAACTCTTTTCTACAAGATAATATTGCTAAATATAGAAACGGAATTCTAGCGGATATCGCCGAACAGGCACGACTATACACGATCATTTCCGAATATACACGAATGCTCCCGTAGATTCATTTACATAGCAAACATATAATTTCCCGTTTCTGTGTTATATAGACGAGATGCCTCGGTGTTAAAATATATTTATTTAACTGATCAGGACAAATATAGTTACGCCTGTTCCCAGGCTAAGACCTTGGTTACGGTAGCGACGATAAATAAACGTAAAACACAAACCACCCACCCCGATTACAATACGTTAGTTGTGGAATAACTAGGGTACGCTTAGTTAAATGTAATCGCTTTCGTAGTTGCTCGTAAAATTCGGTAAAAAGGGATCATATGGTCAAAAACATCAAGCTAGGTGGACATTTGGTAATGATCGCCATTTATTTATCCCAAACCCGTATTCTTCAAGCATTTGTTCCCAGTCGTCGATAAGTATTCCCCAATGGGGGTGCCATTAATATATAAATGACACAGGAAGTATGTTACGCTCGCCCACATGGTTCTCCGGCGGCGAGGGTAAATAAGCTCAATCATCATCATATGTTATCTACACTAATTTACTTGTATGCGAGTTTGAGTTGGCTAAAACGGTTCGTTTCTACACGATGTATTCATGATGTATCATGATTGCATCCGCCAGGAGGGTATGTTTTCACCCCTGTCTTCTCTTGTCTTGTCTGTATGTCTGTACATATGTCTGTCTGGGCACACATGTGGCGGTTAGGGGCTAAGGTTTCGACTGAAAACAGTTGATAAGTCATTAGAGTTAGGGGCTTATTTGTAGCCCTTAAACACTGTCTGTACCAATATCATAGCTGATCAACCTTAATTTATTTTGAAGTTTATTTATCGTCGCTACCGGTTGCCCATTTGAGCGACGGGCAGCTTACCTAACAACACCTATCCAACAGCTCCAGTGGTTAACCAGTACTTGGTGCACCAACCCTCCGTACGAAACTGCCAACATTTTCATATAAATGAGACACGACCTGAGTGGGGGCTCCACCTGTAAACCTTAATGTTGGTAAGGTTCATGATTATGAGGAGGCCCGTCATGGGCCTATGACGAATCCATTAACATTTGGTGATGATCTATAGTCGTATACTAATATTACAGTGTACACGCACTAGTAATCAATTTGGTGTTTGTGGTGTTTTAAAACACTAATCGCATTGAAAGAAGCGGTAAAGAGAATATATTCATACTGGCAAGCTAAATGATTTATTTCTACCTTTCTTCCGCTCTTCACCCCCTTACAACTTTCTCACAACAAATGTAAGATGTGATGAGGTCCTAGATAGCTGAATAAGTAATTAGGGATATCGCGGACGCCACGAGATTTTTTATCAGAATGGTTTCCAATATAAATTGCTGTCCGATTAGCGCAGTGGTTAGCGCACTCTCTTCTCACAAATTCAACACGGGTTAGATAATCAGACATGTGAGATGGTACGTCGCCAGATCGGACAGGTGGGTTTTCTCCGGGTCCTCCGGTTTCCTCCCACACGAATGACGACATTTACGTGTCGGAGGAAACCGGAGTACCCGGAGAAAAATGTTCGATATGGCGACCACCGTACCAACTCACATACTTTCCGGTCAGAGGATCGAACCCGGTTGCATTTATGAGAAGCGAGAGCGCTAACCACTGCGCTAATCGGACATATATTGAACATGGGATGTGTTAATGGCCTATCCTAAACCATGTTATGTTCATTCTTTCACCTTAGATTTACTGTGGTTATGGGATGAATGATTTATGAATGATTGAGCGTAGCCAATTATGGAATAATCAGCGTTATGCGGTGGTTGAAGACCGCAGCTTCCTCACCGAGCTTTGTTTCATGCACGGGTGGACACTTGGGTAGAAGCTTCGCCATTCCGCAAGTCAGCTGGAGAACTTATTCGCATCAAAGAATTCGACACTCCTGTTGAGATTAGTATACCATTATAAACTGTTTATTAGGCAGATGATTACACGCTGCTACACGCTGGACTGGTAATCCAGAGATCGCAGGTTCAATCCCCCGTCTGACCGTAATACAATTAACAGTCTTTCAGATGGAACATTAAAACGATGTCTCGTGTCGGTGCTTTACACGGTGCACGGTCTCTGTCTGTATCATTGCACTATCCTCCAACAATCTAAAATGACTAATCTCTTCAGGAGGCGTCGCTCATATTGGCAACCGGTAGCGACGATTAATAAACGTAAACAAAAACTCCTGTTGATATTAGTATACCATTATAAACTGTTTATTATGAACACGACGTTGTCCCATTACTGAGCTGTTAATATCGCATATCAAACTGTTTCTGCTCCGAAGCTAGATTCAGAGGTCACCGATCGATCCCAGACGAGCGGTATTTCAGCCACTCAAGCCGACACCCTGGTAGAACCACCGACCTTCCTCAAGCCAGCTGGATAGCATCCTCCATACGAAAGAAATCGGTATCGATAGTGGATTCGAACCTACAGCGTAATCGCAAGCGATATCAACCCTTGCAACACAACACACCTCTAAATAGGCTTTCAAAAAGTGTAGATCCAGATGAGCCTCATTAGCATCTGCACTTACTGCCAGTAATATTACTATTTTTAGACAAAATTACCTATTTTGATAAATGAACTGGTTCAAATGTAATTCTCTGATTAATTAATTGGTCTAAAAATATCATGGACCAATCCGTGTCAGTTACTTGGTGTTGAATGGGTTAAGACAACGACAGTAATAAATCGACCATAGAAGTTGTTAAGTGATTATTGATTACAAGAATTCAGATAGATACTTTCACTTCTAACGGATCAAAGTGGACAGAATCCAACAGAACAGTAAGCACCGCATTGCTTTCATTGAACCCAAAGTAACTACGCACTACATAGCCAGTTTGACAGCATAGCTCTTGATATGTTAATTTCATGAGCCATTACGCAGGAACTCAAGCAGGCCAGATGAGTAATTAACATAGCCTTCAACGCCACAACCGCAGCACTAACACAGAAACCAGGCATCACGTATACAACAGCGGTATGTATAGATCAAATTTGTTTCTCTGAAGATATTTTAAGAACGATAATAAAAGTGTCATCCGTTTCAACACTTATAGATCATTCAAGTTAGATTCTTGTTCAGGAAGACGAACTAGCGATCTATGTGAGTTCCTCTTTTTTTTTTTATCATGTCAGCAATCTTAATAAAACATGCTTAAAAGTGATTTGCGAACATAATTGTGTTTACTATTATGATATGTTACAGAAATTACGGAGAACTGGAGCTATTGAAGAGCCGTACATTTTAAAAGTACATTTATTTACTGAAACAAGTTGGTGAGAGACCTGGTTTTTCTATTACCTCCCTTGGCAGATGAACTTCGATCTATTCAGAAATGTGTATTGGTCCTTTTAGTTGGAATCCTTTGTTTTTACTGTTGTTCCCTAACCAGATGTTGCGGTACGATAATTGTGATTCTATCGAAAGGTCATGTTTATTAATTGGTAGCAATTTATGTTTCCGTAAAGTATGCATTGGATATACTGCAAGATATATGTCGAGATTTAATAGTTTAATAGCTATAAGATGAGAAAACGGATGAAAAGTGATAGCATGTGGTGCAAAGAAACAACGATAAAAACAGAGTAACCAAAATAATAGGACATATTTTTAGGAATATTCAGGAGCAATAACTGACCTATGTCTCTGATTGGGTAATGCTGGTATGATGTCGATCAAAATGAAAATATTCTTAGAAACACGATACACGATAGTCACGTTGTACAGGAATATATGACTTTCGATATTGATATGAACGACTTCTAAAGAACAAAAACAATAATTTACAAACTGCACGTGTATCATGTGTTTTGCTGGTTCAACACTCTCGAATTATTTACCGTGGATTCAAAACACAGATGTTGTAACTGACAGCATAGAAAGACGAACTGTCGAAAAACAGATGCAGTTCAATGAGAATATAATACTGCAAATAATAATATTGATAAATGTCACTTCCGTGGTCTGGAAAAACTCTAGCCCCAATACAAAGCATACATAATTAATAGAATTCGAGAGACTTGCAGCCTTGACTGATACAAATCGAAAGCCATGTATAGCTGCAACGAAACCAGTATTCAAGAATAACCCTCCAATTGATTCCATCTGCATGCTGCTAGCAGCACTCAATGCTGAGTATGACTGGGAGGCGCGTGTCAGAGATAGCGGTTGTTAAATAAAGTGAGACAGAAATTGTTAATAAGAACTACATACTAGTGTTAAAAACAATCGTTTCGAAGTCAGATACATGTGTTTTATACTTGTTGAAACGATGGGTTGTGACTTAACTCAAGCCCCCTCAAACCACTTTAGACCACGTCCTCTTCCCACTGCCCCATGGCGATGGCTTAAATCAATGAGAGAAACTATATAAGCTTCCGTTTTAATCCTGTCCTATATACTTACTTCTTTGATTACTTTTTTGAGAATGTGTATAGTGGAATAAATAAATAAGAATGTCTTAAAAGCGATTAATCGTAACTTTTCTATCTTTTCCCTATCGAGCTAACATGAATTGGCCTGGACTAAAGCTACATGTACCAAACGTGTCTTTGGTTTCTGAATCCCCATTTCTAGTCGATAACTATCTAATCTCATTTATATCCCATGCCGCTGTCTGACCCAACACTGTCACGAATTGCCGGAGCCATGTTGGTCAAAACCGACAGATTCAAATTAAGAAACCGCCATGTTGTCATTTCCATCCGAGTCATTAGTAACGCCTGTCAATCAGAAAATAAAGCGCCTTATGATGAAGATCAATCTATATTTAGATACTCGATGTGATACTAATATTGATTCACTGCGGCTCTAAATCACTTCAGTATTTAATAACAAGAATACCAAGATTGCAATCAAAGCATAGCTGCATGCTGGGATGTCCTACTGAAGCATGCTGGGATTTCTTACTGAAGCATGCTGGGATTTCATATCCCGTCATATTTAACTAAATAAGACTGGTGACCTGGAAAACCTCATAGTTGATAATTTGAACAGCTTTTAATCGAGCATCTGTGATTTATAGCTGGTTACATCGGGGCATGCGGCGACTTGTCACTCTAATATGCATTCGTTTATTAATTCATTCACTTATAAAGCTATGAAATTCAACAGCTGTGTTTTTTTCTCATCAGAACAATGATGATAGCTGTTGCGTTGTTGCAAAAGCGTTTGCTGCTCATATAATAATAATGATGGTTTTGATGATGAAGATCGCTGGACTGGTAATCCAGGGATCGCAGGTTCGATCCCCCGTCTGACCCTAATACAATTAACAGTCTTTCAGATGGGACGTTAAACCGAGGTCTCGTGTCGGTGCTTTATACCGTGCACGTAAAAGAACCAGAGGAGATTTTGGAATGGGTCTCTGTCTGTATCATGCACTATCCTCCAAAATCTAAAATAACTAATCTCTTCAGGAGGCGTCGCTCATATGGGCAACCGGTAGCGACGATAAATAAACGTATTTTTTTTGATGATAATAATGATGATGACAATGATGATGAAGTTGATGATGATAATGATGATAATAATAATGATGATGATAATGATGAGTTTTGATGATGGAGATCATGCTGATGATGATGATGATGTTAATGTTGATGATAATGGTGATAATAATTATGATGACAATGATGATGAAGCTGATGATGATGATGATAATAATAATGATGATGTTAATTTTGATAATGATGATGATAATTTTGAAGATGATGATTATGATGTTGATGATGTTAATTTTGATGATAATAATGATGATGTCACTGATGATGAAAATGATAATTTTGAAGATGATGATAATAATATCACTAAAGAATTTACTGTAACGAGAACGTTCATTTGAAGAAATACATCAATCTGCCACGAGGCGTCCATGTTTATTGTTTTCTGACTCCCCGTTTGCTTACATAAACAGAGCCACGAGACGCATGCACTATATAAATAATACATTAATAGGCAATGATGCACGGTTAGCCGTCAACAAATTACAACATGAAATAGCATAATGAAACAGGTGCAAATAATGAACAATCATACAGATTGGCATAGTTTCTGGGGTTTAAAGTCGCACCAACAGCGTAGGCCTCCAGCTAGTATTGGTGCAGGAAGACCCCGAGTGCTTCTTCGAGCAGTATTTCAGACACAGACGGGCACCTGCTCGAGCTGGATAGCTTCCTAACATAAAACGAATCGGTGAGGGGCAAGTGGTTTAGAGTCAACGACTTTAGCCACTGTGCCACGGAAGTCCCCTAAAATGAGAGGGAAGCTGAAAGAGCTACTATGCAAGAGCTATACAAATTGTTTGTATGGTTTTGAGGAGTAAAGTTGCACGGAGAATTTAGGTCATATGTCGACTCTCCAGCCAGTGTTGGTGGAGGAAGACCATATGTGCCCATCCGAGCTGTATTTCAGCCACGTGCGGGTATCGTGATAGAACGACCGACCTTCTGTAAGCCAACTGGATAGCGTGCACAATTTAAAGAATTATTCATCCCCCACCAGTGAGATTGATTTGAACATGCATCTTTGAGGGCAAATGAGTCGAAGCCAAAGAGTGTAACCACCTGGCCACGGACGCCCCGTTACTTCGCGTGTAGTGTATATATGTATAATAGTAATAGTCAAACCTGTGTTAGTGGTCACCTGTATTAAGAAGTCAACCTGTATTAAGCAGCCATTTTCCAGATTCCCAATATGTTGTTTTGTTATACATTTGACCTCTATTAAGCAGCCACCTGTGCTAAGCAGCCACTTTCTGTAATTCCCTTGGCTGACTGCTTAAGACAGGTTTGACTGTATATTGACCTAGGTTAGATCTCCGAGTTGTGTTGTATCTATTCAATATTCATTTTGACCGACATTAATAAACTTGTTAATCAAATACTGTTTGCAGACTTGACATAAATAACACATCAAAATTAATCAGAACAAAGTGCCGGTTATTTCAGCATACACACTGCACACACCATTTCCATGCACATTGGTTTCATTCGCTACGTATTGAATGCAATCCAATTTTAAAGTTATTAAAAATGCCTCCAATTAGGATTGACGTTTCTAAGAAAAATTGACGCGCGTCACGTTATACGAGGCTTAATACCGTATTTTCTTGGCGTGTTGGGAATAGTTATTTTCTTTATATGACTATTCAGCAAAGTTTGCTGACAATGCTAAAAACGGTTCAGGAAATGTTATAGAATATGAATGCTTACTCGTAGAGTATGACGTCTTTGTACTGATCGAGACCCGACATATTAGGCTGAGTAGAAGCCCTGGCCTAGAGGTTATAGAACTGTTCTTCAATCTCAGACTCAGTCTCAAGCTTCTGATTAGTTTAAGCAATATTTTATTTCAATGAATATACATAGTATAATGATCACAATAAGAAAATACATGTAGGATTGAGGAGAAAGCAACTTGCTTATATGGTTACCTCTTTCCTACAAAGTTTCTGATTGGTTCAGCTAAGTGTACATATCAGCCTCAACCAATCATATCACTTGAGCTTGAGTTTGAGATTTGAGAAAAGTTTTATAACCTACAACCCTGGAGTCAGACATCTTAGTTTAAGTCGTGGCTTTGTTATGTTTATGGTATTAAAGTTCAACTTGAAGTTGGGCTTGATATGGCGACTCTCCAGCTCGTATTGGTGGAAGAAGAATGCGGGTGTCCATCATAACTGTATAACAGGCCAGGGTACACCAGGGTAGAACCATCGATCATCTGGAAGCCAGAGGAATAGCTGTCGAACATGAAAACAAATTCGACATACCAGTTGTATTTGAACATAAAGCGTCTATGTATATTTTTACATCTTATATTACTCACTCTCGAGACCTCATTCCTGGTGTAAGTCATCGCCATGAGGGAGAGAGAAGAGGCAATATGGAATTTAAGTGCCTTGCCTAAGGACACAATCGTAACTGCTACAGCGGTGCTCGAACTCCGGGAGTTTCGCACGTGAAGCGATCGTTCTACCACTGCGTTATCACGACTTCCTGCGAGACGTAGTTCAGATACGGTGGGGACACACGGGTAGAACCAACGACCTTCTGAAAGCCAGCTGGATAAACCCGCAAATCAAACAAATGTTTACACTAAATCATTGTCTTTTTGTTGTATAGCCCATGTCATCAATTACAATTTATATCCTTAATTATATTATAAATTACTGCAAGATGTCAACACCCACAGACACACTGATGATACTGTTACACACAGTTGGCAGTAAACACACACGAGGACCAAGACAAGATATTATACACTATAGTCAGTCAACTTAATAATGAGCATTAAACTCGAACTAAAGAGAATCAGCTTACAACTACACGCAATGTTGTAAATGTACACCTTGTAATAATGAAATTGAAGACTGAGTCACATATGGCGATACGCTGGAACACATGACAAAATAAACAATTAGTCATGTCAATACAGCTAATAACAAATGTCCCAGAAGTCTCCCATGAATACTTAATGACAACGTAACAGCTTAACGACAAAGTGCAGATATCCCTTAGAAAGTAAATGGCATAGAAGCCTAAAAAACCCTAATTGTCTACAAAGGCTATATTTATGTCGCGGGTATACATGTGTTTTAGAGGCCGGTACACGTGCCATCTGGAAAGAAGCTGCCAATTATTTGCTGTGGTCAGAACGGAAAATATCCGTCATTAACTCGGATAATGACTCTGAAAGGAGGTTGTCTATTCTCATAGGATTCTAGGATTCATCAGAAAATATGAAACACACGAATAAGCAACGGTGAAATAATGGGTTGTGATATTGGTTGATGATTGAGCTTATTTTTCCCCCTCGCCAACGGCGAACCATGTGGACGAACGTGATATTGGTTTAGAGTTGCGAAGGGTCATATATCGGATCTCCTGTTTTAAGTGGCGTTCGCCTCAGGTGCAATAGGCCTGGAGTTCGAGCCTCCGTTGGAGCCGTTACTATTATGCCCTTAGGCAAGGCATTTATTATATTCCACATTACCTCGTCTCTCTCCCTCATGGCGATGGATTACATCAGGAATAAGGTCTCGAGAGCGATTAATATAAGTTGTTAGAACTTGTTTCGCAATCGAGCTAAAATAAATTTGTATAAACTATAAGTGGGGAAAGTCCGCCTTCGTGGTCGAGTGGTTAAGGTAGCTGACTTGTATAACACTGTAACCTATCATCTCTGATAGTCACTGGTTTGAGCCCCGCTCAGTCCGTGTATCTTTATATGAAAAAGTTGGCAGTTTCATACGGAGGTTGGTGCACCAAGTACTCGTTAACCGCTGGAGCCTGCCCAGGAAATATATTGTTAGGTAAACTGCCCGTCGGCCAAATGGGCAACCGATAGCGACGTTAAATAAACGTAACTACAACAAAAGTGGCGGAGGAAGAAGACCCCAGGTGTCCTCAGAGTATTGTACCACAGTCGGACACCCAGGTAGAACCACCGAATATCCAGGATTTTCTGGGACAATCTGTAGGCCTGGGCATTCAATGTCTTATAGTAGCTACGCGCCTGGACACCACTGACGGCATCAGACTCTAAAACAGTGATGACTAAGTTAGTAAACGTCAACGACCTTAATAACTCGATCCCACTGGTGAAACAAGCTTACGATGAGATTGCAGTGGAGTAAACACAACTTTTGTAGTTTACTTTACACTGATGGAAGCCATCTCCATGAGGGAGAGAGAAGAGACCATGTGGAACTTAAGTGGCTTTACTAAGGACACACTCGTAACGGCTCCAGCTGAGCGCCCATATCGGCCTCTCACAGTTGAGGCGAACGAGCTACCACTGTCATTCCACAATGTTTGTAGATGTAGTCTAATTCCACATTTCAAAAGATATTTATTCATAAAGTGTATTAAATGCAAATTGGTAAATGATTTTTAGAGACATAGAATACCATATACGTTTTCTCCGTCGGTTTCAATAATTGCTGCGATTATTTCTCTGATCTGTACAGCAATGTTTCCTACAGCCTCTATTAAAAATTCTTCCAGATAAATGAACTGTATTCATTCCACTTGTCTATAATTCAGAGATGATCATTATAATCGATGATGTCAGAGCAACACATTTACATATTGTCATCAATTAAGAGATTGGTGTCAACTTTAAATCACAATGTGGCTATCTAACGGTAATAAGCTTGACAATTCTTCTATCGACTTATTGATCTACCGCCTTTGTTCTAAGAAATCCGGGTCTGCTACAAGGTAATGCGATACGGCCGTTACAATTCATTTTATTCAAGCAATGAATGCGATTATATTTGTAACCGTAATGGATGCTGCGACACTGGCACTAGAGTTCCAGGATATTGACAGTTTATTGGTTATCTTATTCAACGAGGACACGAGTAAAAAACATTAAAATAATACGTTTTCAATGTAAGCTTGTTTAATGGCCAATTCTTGTGGAAACATTGCCGATATTTACTCGGCGACAATACCAGAGTTAGTCATAGAGTGCGAAGCATCATTGGAGATTGGTTTTCAATATAGAGAAAACTGAAACACGATAGATTAACAAACCTAATTAAGCATACATCGTATATCGATATGCAGTTGTATTCATTGTTGTGTGTGTTTGTGTTTTACGTGTATTTATCGTCGCTACCGGTTGCCCATATGAGCGATGCCTCCTGACGAGATTAGTCAGTTTCGATGTTTGGAGGATAGTGCAATGATACAGACAGAGACCCCTTACAGAGTCTCCACTGGTTTTCTTTACTGGGTACATCGGCTGTTTTAGATACACATTTATGACTGGGTACATCGGCTGTTTTAGATACACATTTATGACTGGGTACATCAGCTGGTTTAGATACACATTTAAGACTGGGTACATCGGCTGTTTTAGATAAACACTTGAGTCACAACTTTGTGGTTTACGTTTATTTATCGTCGATTTTGGACGATAGTGCAATGATACAGACAGAGACCCATTCCAGAGTCTCCTCTGGTTCTTTTACGTGCACGGTGTAAGCACCGACACGAGACCTCGGTTTAAAGTCCCATCTGAAAGACTGTTAATTGTATTAGGATCAGACGGGGAATCGAACCTGCGATCCCTGGATTACCAGTCCAGTCTGTTTGTGTTTACATGTATTTTGTTTTTATTGGGGGAGGAGGAGGGTGGTCAGGTTGCCGCATCGTGTAAGCTAGTCCAACGTGTCGACGTTATTATCACGTTCAGTAAATTGATTTCAGCTCGATTGCAGTTACGTAAACATTAATGACGTTCCTTCTCTTAACATTACGGCCTGCGGAGAATACAACTATGTGATGTTTACGCCGCGTCATGTTGAAATACAGCCCATGCGATTTTAATTGTACTTCAACCAATAAATAAGTTAAAAACGACATGTGCATATACATCAATCGATATAATGCTATTTCTACATTAGTAAGAGGGGCCACCACGGCCGAGTGGTTACGGTCGTTGACTTCAAATAATAGTATGTAGGCTCTAATCCAACTGTGGGTGTCCAATTATATTGCGTGAGGAAAATATCCAGCTTGCTTGGGGAAGGCCGGTCGTCCTACCCTGGTTACCGTCCGCAGAACGGAACCCCGGCACGTCCTCAACCGATAACAGCTGGATAATCGCCAGACTTTAAAACCCAAAATTCAAACAATATGGACGTTATCAAGTAAATTCACCTTAACAAAAAGATGGCGCCCGTAGTATAGAGCGTCAGAGTTGGAATCGAAGAGGATCGGGTTCGATTTTTGGTCAGGGGAAGTATGTAGTCATTGAGCAAGGCACCTCACACATCGTTGCATAGTACTAAATAACCGTTTAGATCGGCTAAACCTACCCAGGAAAAAAACATATACGACCAGGTTCCAGCAATGGGTTTGACATAAAGATGAATGTAGGTCAGTCAATGTTTTCTCTATTACTTTGATACAGTATTGCAGATCGCTTAATTATTACAAAATGTTCGTGGATACTTTACATTAATGTAACAAACTGCGATTCATAATGAATTCCCGTGGTAATTCATGTCTAAAATATGATAACATCTACATGGCACTATTCACTCTACGAACATCTTTGTATTGTCCCTGTATACCGATAGATATAATCAAATTAATTTCATACGCTGAATTAACTTCAATATGCAAATTACGATTTTAATTATTTGATGCAAATAATTCGGGTAATCAAAAACGAATAAAGTTGCAAGTTTCAATAAGTTAAAAAAAAAACTATTCCATATTGCTACAATATGAGAAAAAAAAATGTGTATACAGATTTTCAATAAACCCAAGCAGTGGTCGGTCATAAGCGCAATATGCGGATGACAGATATTACGAATGAATGGTAAGTGGGGGTAAATTGTATAAATTATTTAAATTATTTACGATTCATTAA
The DNA here is from genome assembly GCA_014843695.1 of Archivesica marissinica. NCBI lineage: Eukaryota > Metazoa > Mollusca > Bivalvia > Venerida > Vesicomyidae > Archivesica > Archivesica marissinica. The sequence continues at coordinate 58,738,146 of CM026395.1, forward strand.
AGGCCATATAGCGACCTTTGAAACACTGTAGAAGTTTCCCAAAGTACTGTGGGTTGAGATTGTCGTGAGAAGTTTCCGATGCATTAATCTACAATAAAGATAAAGCATTAATTCATTGAGACTTTTGTCAATGAAAGTTGAATCATGGACGATATTGAAACGTTGCTCGTTTTATTGTTGAGTTTGGGCTTTACGGCGCTGAACAGGAAGGAACATTTCGAATTTAATAAACACCGAAAGTTAAAGAAACGCGTATCTTTAAATCGTGATTGAAATTGGAGTTTTCAAATATTATAATAGATTCCATATATACATAGTTATTTTAACTTTTTCAGCGCCGAATAAATTCAGAGCATGTGCAAACAACATAGATCCAGATCAGCCGCGGCGTAACGCCGCGTCTAATCAGGATCTATGTTGTTTGCTATTCGGACAGGTGCTTCAGCTCCACTGTCTGAAGAGCAATCAGCATATAGCCTGATCAGACGGCATGTTCTGTTCTGTCCGATCGGGTTCTCTACTTTTTTACAAAGTCGCTTTTATGCGACATTGGCGGTGAAAGAGTTAAACATGCGTTGGTGTATCGTCGCTGGCGGTTGGCGCCTTTAGAATCATCTTCTAATCTAGGAAACATTTTGTACACCGACCATCCTCACATAATGTACTATAGTTAAAACAAATTTATTTTAGCTCGATTGCGAAACAAGTTCTCACAACTTATATTAATCACTCTCGAGACCTCTTTCCTGCTGGAATCCATCGCCATGAAGGAGAGAGAAGAGGCAACGTGGAATTTATCGTAACGGCTCCAGCGGTGCTCGAACTCGCCTTAAGAAGTATCTTCTTATTTAGGAGAACGTTTTGTACACCGACCATCCTCAAATAATGTACTATACTGGCACCATAAAAAAACTGTGCACTTTCATATTGAGCGTTACATCTTCGATACCAATTTTAGAATTATGGATTTTTTATTTCAAATTTACCAATACAGTCTACATCCGTTATGTCGAATTCCGTCGGACCGAACAAAATACTTCGACATAACCGAAACATAACGAAATTCTATATAAACGGAGCCAGTTATAATGTAAACTGATAGTGTCTGAAACCGGACTTTGATCCGACTTCGAGATAACCGGAGAATTCGACATATCGGACTTTGACATAACGGATATAGACGGTATTTCCAACATTTTGATACCAAATTTGCCTATATATTTTTCTAAGCGGATATAAATTGTCCTCTAAGGCAATTGCACCGCTTCTTTTTAGTGTCAGTATAGAATTAATATAATTCCATCGAGATAAATCACTTTAATAGCTAATTTCTAGTAAATAATTACAACCATTATTTCGAAATTAGATTGCCAAAATGTCCGCTTTACTAGTAATTCCCTCGTATCCATGGATACGTGTAACTATTGTTTAACGAGGATAACCATTATTTTTAACGTTATGTCAGTCCATATGGAGGCTTCATGGCGGAGTTACTTTCAAATCATTTGCGCCTCACTGCTGTATGTTCCAATCCTACCGAGGGTGTTGAATTCTTTTAAGTATGTTTGGAAGTCGTGATAGCGCCCTTAGGCAAGGTATTTAAAGTCCACGTTGCCCCTTCTCTCTCCCCACAGACGGATCTGTAGTCCAGTGGTAACACGCTGGACTGGTAATCCAGGGATCGCAGGTTCGATTCCCCGTCTGACCCTAATAAAATTAACAGTCTTTCAGATGGGACGTTAAACCGAGGTATCGTGTCGGTGCTTTACACCGTGCACGTAAAAGAACCAGAGGAGACACTGGAATTGGTCTCTGTCTGTATCATTGCACTATCTTCCAAAAATCTAAAATGACTAATCTCTTCAGGAGGCGTCGCTCATATGGGTAACCGGTAGCGACGATAAATAAACGTAAAACACAAATTCTCTCTCCCTCGTGCTGATGGATTCCGTCAGGCATGAGGGCTCGAGAGTGATTAATATAAGTTGTAAGAACTTGGTTCGCTAAATAAAATTGTATAAACTAATTCTTTTAGGTGAGGAAGCTATCCAGCTAGCTTGTGGAAAGTCGGTGGTTCTACTCCTGAGCCCGTCTATGCCCGACATATTGCTCGGATGGGCACCCTGGGTATTTCTCCAAAATGTTAGCAAAGCTGTTGGTACGACTGTAACCTCAAGACAATCAAACAAACACTTACGAGATGGAAATACTCACTACTACCACTACTAATAATAATAATAATAATAATAATAAAGATTTTATTTATGAGAGAACTCATTTAACAAAAGTTAATCTACCATGAGGGACGCAACATATATACAAATGCATTTAAAAGATAGAACTACTAAGTGAAAACTGCACACGTGGAAGTATATATTAATGTTAAAGCTGAATAGTAGAGAAACTATATATATGAACATGTTGATATATGGAATTGGCTAGAAGAGTAGAAAAAGGGAATGAAACAATTAATGACAATAAATCTATATAACAATGTGTAGACATGACGTATATAGGGGTATCTTGAAAATAAGTATGAAATCAGCTTAAAGACAGCCATTCACAGAATCCAGTAAATACTGCAATGGTAATGCACAAATGTGTACAATATTATCTGAAGTAATAATAGTAGAATTATGTGATTAGTTTGTATTGTTATAATTCCACCTTAAGTGGAGAAGTTTGAACTGTTGGCTAGTTGGAGCATTTTGAACTGAGTGAGGCAATGAGCATTGCAACTACATACTGAACAGACCGATCAATACCAGGTTAAATGCTCTAGGGCAAGACGGACCTGAGCCCACGTCACCTAGATCATATCAGATAACGCGCCTTGATCTACGACGCACACCAGATGCCACTGTCACTATATGCCACAGATGACCCCACGGCCCTTAGATCATGTCAGATAAAGTGTCTTGTTCGAGGATATGCATGATGCACCCGCGAGTTGAGCCCTCGACCCCTAAAAATAATTATTTTTGCATTTAGAGTCGCTTCGATAACTATATCCACTCTCCAGCTGTGAGTGGTGGATACAACCCAGAGCATCGTTAGGCACTGAGTGGCTTCCTAGTAGAACCACCGAGCTTCCTCACATGAAATAATTCCACGTCTCTTTCGGGATTCGAACGTGCAGCTGTGAGGGCCAAGTTATTGTTTAGGTCAACGACCGTAACACCTGAATGTGAATTAACGTGAACATTTTGTAAAAACATACATAATTAAAGATATCACATTCTAATATCAAAGAGATATTTTTTAAAAAGACCACCACACTAAGTTACAAACACCAAGATTTATCTTCCAAAAAAAAAAATATATTCAGTCGATTTTTCTATTGAAATGAACTCCTAAAAATAAGCCAAGCTGTATTAAATTTGTCAATCCACGTCTAATGATGCATAATCCCCTTCACGGTACGTTGATGTACCTCCGTTCCCCTTTTGATCAATCGCATGCGAATGGATTTTTAGTCTCATTAATATGACGGTTCTGAAAGAGACATATTTTGTGGTGAAATTCTCTTCGCAACACGAGAAAGTTCATCAAATAGAAAGTGGCTATTTAAGTGGAATTTGGATCATAATATTGCAACAGCTTACAAATCCATCAGAGACAAATTAGAATCTATATGTCATCAAAAACACATTTCGTCGATGAAATGAAGTTTTTTTTTTTTTTTGCATTTCAGAAATGTAGATTGTTGATACGTGGGGTGAATATATATGTTAGAAATTATGAGTATCAGATGACGCCTTAGTAGATATAATTATGTTATTTAGCGCTGTCCGATTAGCGCAGTGGTTAGTGTGCTAGCTTCTCACCAATGCAATCCGGGTTCGATCCTCGGACCGGGAAGTATGTGAGATGGTACGGTGGTCGCCAGATCGGACAGGTGAGTTTTCTCCGGATGCTCCGGTTTCCCCTCCCCATCCCCCCCACACACGAATGACCACATTTACGCTTTCGTCTGCGCCAACGAGAGTGATTATTATACGTTATTAAAGCTTGTTTCACAGTTGTTGTAAAATAAATAAAGTTTAACTCATTTTTTTGTTTACTTGTGAAGGTAGAAACATCTTTGAATATGGCATGTAGATTTATTATACAAATTTATATTAGCTCGATGGCGAAACAACTCGAGACATCATTTTTGATGGAATCTATCGCCATGAAGGAGAGAGAAGAGGCAACGTGGAATTTAAATGTCTTGCTAATATTTCCCGGAATATGCTGAGGCAACAGTTCGCCGAAAAGAAACCAAAGCCAAACGCAAGTACAACACACCAGTAGAAAGAAACGGAGAAACGATCAAAAGACTAAAAGCTAACGAGATAATGCTTGTATAAAATGGGCTGGAAATTCTCGACTTTTAACGAGGTTGGTGTGGCGAGTTTTTCTTACCTTCTTGTCATAAAATATAAATGGTTCATAAAATGTGCAAATCATATGACATCAAAGGGTTCAAAGACGCGGTTTGAAGAGTTATAATTATGTTGGCCAACTAACGTGAAGAAAAAACAACAACAACAACAAGGATAGCGTATTTTATGCTTTCCAGTGAAAGAAAGCTCCATTTTCTACTGCTTTGAAACAGTGAAAGATGGCATTTTCTCTGTCACTGCTTGTATGTCGTATTCCTCCGCGTTTGGATGCACTTTTGTATTTTTGCTATTTTCTGATATTCATGAACAGTTATTAATAAAGTAATATATATTCTAATGAATTTGTTTTGGCTGCAGTATTTAATTTTGACAGCAAGCAGAAACAAACTTGAACATTATAGCGGAAATATTTCTTATTACGGACGTTCACACTAACAGAAGTGGTTGTGCGCTTGTGTATTGTAGTGCAATGAGACAGGGTAGTTAAAATGAATAAAATTTGAAAACAAATATTATATTAGCCAAAGTCATTGGAAATCATAAAAGAAAAAAGAAAATTTGTTTTAGCCACAAATACAAATGTCGATGGTCACTAGGTGCAATAAAATCCTATCTTACTCAAATACACACAACTATCCTCTAGATCTTAGATTCATAGTTCATGCCTCCACTTATGCTTCAGAATTAATAGATGCACGAATATCCTTCCTCAAGAGTGTAGTATGAAACTGTGTGGTGTTTGGTGTTTAGGTTGCATATATGTAAATAGGCAGAAGTGCATCCGAGGTCCCTATGAATGTAGTCCCAATAATTAATATAGTTCTTTTTGATAAAAATGCATTTTCATGACAGGCAGAGTATAGATATTGTGTTTAGTGAGAAATTATGTGACTTGAGAAGACTTCAGACTAGTTAATGTGTAGATCAGATGTAGTATAAGAATTCAGGTATTTGCAAACTGAAGGTTGGTATACTGTATTAGTTGGCGGAGGAATACAGTGTGTACACACAGTGACGTTATTCACAGGTGAGCACTGGCCATGCGAAACATTATATTTGGAAGAATTATGCTCTTTTACAGTTTGATTTGAATACCTCTTCACAGTGGATGTGGTATCAGAAGAAATGAAAGATTGGAAATATAAATGAACATACTGTATTATTTTACTTTTTACTATGTATTTAATAGGTAATTTATTTGTTGTTTTACAACTTCTATGGTCGCACTGTCAGCTTAAGTCATATGGCGACCCCAGCTGTTATCGATGGAGGAATACACTAGGTTCCAGACGGTATTTCTGGACAAACTAGAACCCGCCGGGGGAATCGTGAATCTTCCACAAGCATGTTGAATAGTTTCCTAACATGAACGAATACAGCACCTCTAGTTCGATTCAAACCTAGCGCGGTGTGGTGGGGGAGAGTGGGGGGGGGGGGAAGTTTTTATTAAAGTGACATGTGCACGTTTCAACAAATATATATAGCAAATATTAAACAACAAGAAGACGCACTCCGCCCCGTGGGCCTATAAGTCACCTAATACTATGCATTCAATAATAATTATATAGTGTAAACAGAAGCGATCTGATCATTAGATTAATAAATTGAAAAATATGGCGATATTCACAAATCATGTGGGTTATCAATGTACAAAGTAATTAAGAACGTGTCCATAAGACACATGTGTCCCAGCTTCTTCTCTTATCTACAATGTCAAGGTCCATTAATGTGACCTAATAGAGCGGTAGTACAAACAAACCAGTGGAACGCACACGCGCACAAGAGCAGATGTGAGTCACTCACATTGGGGAACAACAAGAATTGCAATGGTATACAATAGTATACAATACTGCCACCGATTTCAGTCGGCCGCGTCACTGGTTGTACATGAACGTTTGATTGATTTATTAAATATGACCAGTGTATATATGCTGACACCATAAAATAACTGTCCAAACAGACGGATATGTAGTCCAGTGATAATACGCTGGACTGGTAATCCAGGGATCGCAGGTTCGATCCCCCGTCTGACCCTAATACAATTAACAGTCTTTCAGATGGGACGTTAAACCGAGGTCTCGTGTCGGTGCTTTACACCGTGCACGTAAAAGAACCAGAGGAGACTCTGGAATGGGTCTCTCTCTGTATCATTGCACTATCCTCCAAAATCTAAAATGACTAATCTCTTCAGGAGGCGTCGCTCACATGGGCAACCGGTAGCGACGATAAATAAACGTAAAAAAACAAAACAAAACTGTCCACTTTTATATTGAGTGTTACTTTTTCATTACACATTTTAGAATTATGGATTTTACAACCATGAGTGAAGAAAAGAATCCTTCACACATTGCACTAATTTACTCAATAGTTCGCACATTTTGATAATTTCGAAAATGGAATTAATGTTACCTCTAAGGCAAATTCATAGTTTCTTTTTGGTGTCGGTATAGTTTGTAGTAGGCAACGTGGATCGGGTATGTTTAGAAATACGCATGCGCGTCCATGGAGATACAAGTCACGTGGAGAGTGTGGTAATACACGCACCAAGAACTACAAGTAATGTAGAGATTGAAATTTTTATGTAGCATCACTTGAGACGATAGAAAAAGAAATGACCATATTTGAAGGACATAGAATGGAGACTACTGTCTACGCATTGTCAAAATAGCATGCGAGATTAAACATGTTCTGTTTGGAGAGGTACTGTTATGCTCATATGCGTGCACACATCTTAAGACGGTGTCCGGTTTCCGGAAGAAAGTGATATTCCAATTCAGGGAAATTCAGAAAAACAATTTTGGTGTCAGAGAATCGTCGGATGTCCGGAGAATTCAAAGTTCTAGAAGGTCCGGTTTGGCGAAGGTTTACTTCATATATTCATTGGACCAGTTTGTTTAGGTTTTGGTGTTTAAACTCTCACTAATGTTTATACAAATGTATCTTAGCTCGATTGCGAAACAAGTTCTTACAGCTTGTAATCACTCTCGAGACCTCATTCCTCGAGGGAGAGAGAAGAGGCAATGTGGACTATAAATGCTTTGCCTAAAGGCACTCTCGTAACGGGGCTACAATTGGGCACTGGTATGTGGATAATTATTCTTGACACAATCTAACATAACTTAGTTTAATATTAATATTTTATTGCAAATCAATTGTAAATATGTCGTATACATAGAGATATAATACATAATATGAACATACAAATGGTTTGGGCTACACGTTTTAACAACATTACACAACGGCCCGTACCAGAACGTCAAGCAACGTTTCATATAACTAATACACCTTTATGGAAGCGTCGCCTAGACGACCAGGGTCACTCCGATGCCCAAACTATATTAAAGATGAGGTATGACCAGAAACAACTGACATAGCCTTAAGGAAATTGTACCAATGAAACACATCGCTGGGTTTCCTATTACCTCCCTTGGTAGATAAAGTCCGATTTATTCCGAAATGTAAAGAGGTCCTTTTTGTTTTATTCCTTTGTTTTTACTGTTGTTCTTTAACCAGATGTTGCGGTATAATAAATGTGATTTTATCACAATCCTGTTAATTAATTGATAAGAAATGTTGAAATAAGTATCCAACGCATATACTGTAGGATATATTTCGGGATACAGTAATTTAATAATTATGAGATGAGAAAGTAAATAAAAATTTCTAGCATGTTGTGCAAAGGAAACAACGATAAAAACAGAGGAAATCATTTAATACGAGTATAAGACTATTTACTTTTAGCGAGTATTCAGGGGAAGTAACTGACCGATGTCTCTCATTAGTGCGGCTCTGTGTTTATGTCAATAAATCAGGGTTCAGTGCTTACAAGATAAATCCTTACAGGATACCCTAAATAAATTACTTTTGGATTATCGCTTGATAAGATTATTTCCCAGAGGGCGTGATGATATGTGGATTTAGAAGCAAGAGGTCTTTCATGTCTGGGTTATCTAAAGGTGTTCATTACGAAGTTACTAAGGGCAATGTAATGAATGAAAATGAAACGGCAAGTGATGCAACAACAAACAGTGACTACGCGGTATGTAATTATATAATTTATGGTATATTACGCGGAATAATTAGGACGAAATGCGGTGTTATATATGTCTCTTTGTTTTTGGGATGAGGGTCGTACACACAGCTTAGATCATATGGCGATGCGCCGGCTATTATTGGTGGAGGTAGACAGCACGTGCCCCTCTGAACGGTATTTCATGCACGGGTAGACATCCGGGTACAACCATCGTACTTCCACAAGCCAGCAGGATACTTTCCTCACTCGCAAGAAGTCCACACCCCAAGTGGATTCGAACCTATAGCAATGAGGGGCGACTTGAAAAGTCAACGACCGTAACCACTCCGCCACCCATGGAGACCCACTGACTTATATACACATTGCCTCTTCTCTCTCCCTCATGGCAATGGATTTCATCAGGAATGAGTTCTCGAGAGCGAATACATCAATACTAATTATGGAAGTCGTGATAGCTCAGTGCTAGCGCGTTTACTTCAGGTACACAAGGACAGGAGTTCGAGCCCCGTTGGAGCCGTTACGATTGTGCCCTTATGCAAGTGATTTATAGTCCACATTTCCCCTACTCTCTCCCTCGCGGCGATGGATTCCATTAGGAATGAAGTCTCGAGAGTGATTAATATGTTATAATAAGTGGTTTCGCAATCGAGCTAAAATAAATTTATATAAACTAATAAACTAATGTTGTAAAAACCTGTTACGCAATCGAGCTAAAAAAAAATGAAAGTGTATATATTATAATAAAATATAAGGTTAATATACTGTTACAGGGCCTGGCTGGCGTTCAGCGATAACAGTGAATGGCCTTCACGGATATTACCGTTGACATTTTTCATTGAGACTTTGTAACGGAACATTAGTTGGCAAGGCTTATCAGTAAAATACCTGCATTGCCAATCCATAATCACTTCGGAATAGCCGGCAACTTACTATGATCACATTCCATTAGAAATACATTAATTTCCGAGAATAAAGATGTAATTTAACAAGGAAAATGTGCTAGGCTCATGATAAACGGCAAGAAATGGTATATCTCGTGCGCGATCTCGTGGGTACGAGCTATCAAATTTCAGGAAGAAAGCGCGTTTTGCCTTCAAGTCGTTTATGAGTTATTAATGACGCTCGGTAATGACGTGAACTGTCATCAAGTCGTAGCAGCAGAGAGGGTAATAAATCCCGTAAATCTGAAAACCGTTCTTGATTTATGCTATTTTTATAACCATCCATATCTAAACATGCATTTAAGAAGTTTTACGATTAAACTATACGCGGAGTGTGGAGGAGTTTTATCATTTCTGAATAGTGGAATGATTGAAAGCGATAAGCAAACGGTGAGCTGTGCAGAAACATGATATTTTATGGTCTATCGCGTGCATTTTCCAGTTCGATCAACATATTCTTATTATATGCAATGTGTTCGTTTAGATCCTTGTGTTCATTCCTTCGTTTTGGGGGTTTAAAGTCGCACCAACAATTTAGGTCATATGGCGACTTTTCCAGGTATTATTTGGTGGAGGACCCCTGCTGCGCATGTGAGCAGTATTTGCAGACAATGCCACCGACCAGCTGGATAGCTTCCATATATAAAATAATTATACCCCCAGTGGGATTCGAACCTACAGCGGTGAAGGATAACAATTCGAAGTCGACAACCGTAACCAACTCGGTCACGGAAGCCACTTAAAATCAACAGGATTTTGTAACCTGTTTTATTTTATTTTGTTGTTTAAACCTGTCTTTTATAATGGAACTCTTACATAAAATCGAGTTACGCAGGAAATTCAAATGTAGTGAATCGATAGAGGGTATCAAATACGCTGTTAACTGTTATTTCTTACTTTCCTTTGCTAGTCTTATTTCTTTCATTCAAAATCATCCAAACTTTCCTTTCAATATACATCTGGTTATATGGAAATATCATGCATGGTTTGTGTTAATACTGTTGGATATTAGCAGTTGTCTATTCAAATTGATATATTGTTGTTTTGTTTTCTATACATGTACATGTTTTGAATATGTATAATTATTGTGTATATTGATCAGGAAATAAAATTTGAAAATAAAATTAAAAAAATAAAATACGCTATAATTACTCATTATTTTCTCATTATTTGAATTTTGACCCAATTTACTAAAACATAGTTATTCCCCTTTATAGAAGGTCATATACAATGTATTAGTACTCGATTCGTTCTTCATATTCCACACCAGCCTTCTCACTAATGAAACCCGGTTCGATCCTGGGACGGGAAAGTATGTGAGATGACACGGTGGCCGCCAGCTTTGACAAGTGGGGTTTCACATGCTACGTTTTCATCCACGCTAACGAGAGTTCCAATATAAATTGCTAGAGCCTGCTTCGTTATCATTATACAGTCAGATATGTAGTCCAGTGCCAGGGATCGCAGGTTCGATTCCCCGCCTGACCCTAATAAATTAACAGTATTTCAGATGGGACATTAAACCGAGGTCTCGTGTCGGTGCTGTACACCGTGCACGTAAAAGAACCAGAGGTGGCTCTGGAATCGGTCTCTGTCTGTATCATTGCACTATCCTCCAAAATCTAAAATGACTAATCTCTTCAGGAGGCATCGCTGGTAGCGACGATAAATAAACGTAAAACACACACACACACACACACACACACACACACACACACGTTATCATTGTAAGAATATAAGTTTATACTATTTAGCACAACAATATCCGTCTATCGTGGAAGTACCATAAGGTTGTATTATTCATACAAAATGCAAGAACACTCCGCATAAACACCATCGGAAGTCGTGTAGCGTGTGGTAGTGTGTTCGCTTCAGGCGTGAAATGCTCGAAGTTCGAGCTACACTGGAGCTGTTACGGTTGTGCCCTTAGGCAAACCAAGGCATTTAATTCCACAGTACCCCTTCTCTCTCTCCCTCATTGCGATGGATTCCATCAGAGTGAGGTCTCGAGAGCGATTACTTAGTAATATAGGTTGTAATAACTTGTTTCACAATCAAGCTAAAATAAATGTGTATAAACAAAAGAAGTGAACTATGACGATTGAAGCTATCACATTGAGAAATGTGAGTGTGTATGTATTCACAGACAGTGGTTAATGAAGACTGACAGGAATTATGGGATATATTCCCCCTTCTCAGAACCGATCTGGCGTGTACCTGTCAGTCACGGCATGTGCAGGGGAATGCAGTCAGCATTCTACTGAATGTTTCCATCGGTAATCAGAGAAACAAATCACAATCTGGGTTTTCATGATTGCTGTTTGCGAAACGCTGCTTCGTTCATGAAGAGGCATACGTTTATTTCTCGGAATAAAAATAGTTTGTTTTCAATAACTCGACATCTATAACATAGCGATGCGTTTCTGCAACAACATCGATCTTTCCTATACAAATGTATTATAGCTTGAATGCGAAAACAGGTTCTTACAACATTACATTAATCGCTCCCTATACCTTATTCCTGGTGGAATTCATCGGCACGAGGAAGACCAAAGCGGCAATGTGGATTTAAGGACATCACCTTCGTAGTTCCTTCGGCGATCGAACTCAAAACCCCTCGGATACAAGACGGACATCGTATACATTACACCATGAAGGTTCCATATTATCGATTTATCGACTTTGGTCATTAATTGTCCTGCATTGAATAATTAATGATTATATAATTCTGAGAAAATTAGAAACCGTTTCTCGGTGATGTACTGAGTGCAACTAATCCGTGGTATGAACTAATGAGGCTAATGTTTTAAATCTAAATTAACACTCAGTCAATTATATGATAAATAATCACCCACCGGCATGCTTAAAGCCAGTTTGATACCCCCACCACATGAAATAAGACGACAAACGGAATCGAACATACAGCAGTAATGGCTTGTGTCATGAACTTAACGACTTTTACCACTCGTCCACCGGGTGGGATTCGAACCTACAGCGGTAATGGCTTGTGTCATGAACTTAACGACGAGTAACACTTGTCCACCGGGTGGGAATCGAACCTACAGCCGTAATGGCTTGTGCTATTGACCTAACGGCTAGTGCTATGAACTCGACGACGCTCACAACCCGTGACCACCGGGTGGGAATCGAACCTACAGTGGTAATGGTTTGTACTATGAACCTTTGGTCTCAGGTTGCTATCAAGTTACCTCGGGTCGATACCTATGCTGCTATGAAACTAGCCACTAGACCTCTAAATATTAATACTACGATGCCATGGCAGTATTGGACACGATCTTTACCTTAGAGACGGTAACTAGGAGTTGCTTGTATTCAGTTATCTCTTCGCAGACATCATCCAACATATCAGCGTATATTAATATTGCGATGCCATGAACGTACGAGACCGCATGACCTCCACTTTAAGGACAGATGCTTGTATTCACAGTTGCAGGTTCGATCCCCCGTCTGACCCAAATGATATTAACAGTTTTTCAGATGGAACTTTAAACCGATATCTCGTGTCGGTGTTTTACACCGTGCGCGTACACGAACAGGAGGAGATTCTGGAATGGGTATCTGTATGTATCATTGCACTATCCTCCAACAATCTAAAATGACTAACCTCTTCAGGAGGCGTCGCTCATAAGGGCAACCGGTAGTGACGATAAATAAACGTAAAACACACACTAGCTTGGAATTGCTTAATCTCCTCGCGCAGATCAACCCACATATCAGTCTATATTAATACCTCGATGCCAACTAAATGGTGTCATGTTATGTCTTATCGGAGAAGCTACATAGACGTAGAAACAAGAAAGCAAGCGCCAATGAGGCTGCCTATCTCTCATTAGTTTTACCTTTTCTTCTACGAAGCCTTGTTTTGTTTTGTTTCATTTCATTTCATTTTCCGAGATTAGTGTTGTTGAACTATGTCAAAATATCAAGAATATTTCAACTGTTTTTTTTCCCACCTTCATATTTTCATTAAAACTATTCTATTCTCGGACGTTTCCAGAAATACATTATTCAATTTATTTCCTGGAGGAGAGTGATACAAAAAAAACCGCTCTAATTCTAGAAGCATCGTTTGGTTGTCTTACGTGCCTCTTTGTTGGTTTGTTTGGGGTTTACGCTGGCTATAACGCTGGCGGGCAGTTAACCTAACAACACACTTCCTGGACAGGCTCCAGCGGTTAACTAGTACATGGGGCACCAACCTCAGTAAGAAACTGCCAACGTGTTCATATAATATGTTATATTTCGGGTTTTACGCCTGCATCAGCACCATTTTGGGCTATATCGCCCGCGGGCAGTTTACTTAACAACACCTTTCCTGGGCAGGTTCCAGCGGTTAACCAGTAATTGGGTGCACCAACCTCCGTAAGACACTGCACATTTGTTCATATAGATGAAACACGGTCTGAGCGGGGCTCGAACCCGTGACCACCAGTGATGATAGGTTACAGTGGTATACAAGTCAGCGACCGTAACCACTCGACCACTGGGGCGGACCCGTTTTCATATAAAGAGACACGGACGCAAGCCAGCTGGATAATGTTCATGTATGGATTCGATCCCCATTTGGATTCGAATCTACAGCGGTGAGGGGCAAGTGGGTTATGAAAACGAACATAATCACTCATCCCACATTCCTAAACATAATGAAAACGACATAATAGTAACGTCTAGAAACATATTCTTTAATGAGTAGAACATCTTGAATGCCGGGAGGAAATCTAATAATAACATTAACAGCTCACTGTTCTACGACCAACTCACATATATTCACTTATAGTTTTAATTTAAACATTAATTATGTTACAACGATTGCGATGCAAGTTCTAGCAACTTATATTAATCATTCTCGTTGGCGCGGATGAAAGCGTAACTATGGTCATTCGTGTGGGAGGAAACCGGAGTACCCGGCAAAAACCCACCTGCCCGAACTGGCGACAACCGTACCATCTCACATACTTCCCGGTCTGAGGATCGAATCCGGGTTGCATTGGTGAGAAGCGAGCGGCCTAACCACTGCGCTAATCGTATAGACTTATAGTTGGAACACAGTCATCGGCGGGAAACTTTTCTTTTTCAGAAAGCATAAAGCGATCGGGTGGCAAATAATGTCAACACGCTGACAGCCCTAATCAAGCGAAGCCCTTTATTAATGTCGCCGCCGTGTCGCGACAAATCAAAATTGCCACACACCAACCTTTGTGACAATCCGCCACTTAAAAACCACAGGAACAGCTCACCTTGCTTTTTTTTCGGAAATGACCGCACTACTTTATTATTAAGCAAATTAAAATCGTTACTTCTTCAAAGTTTATTGCTGAAAGCCTATCCGAAAGGGTGTTACCCGTTCCGACATACTGTAAAGCTATCGGTGTTTCCGTGTTAACTACTACGTAGTAATTATTACACCTAGCATGAATTGGATACCAAAGGGGAACAGCTGACTGCGGATGAAATGTCGCTTATTTAAATATTTCAATGCTTTTATGTCAAATTTGCTTAAAGAAACAACTTGTTGACTGAATAATAACATGCCGTCTGACAGCAAATGAAATTACTTCTATTCATTGGTAATATTTTAAACTTGGGTGTAAAAAAAGGTGAAGAATGTGGTCAAACGGAATCTGCCTCTGATCTGTATCATTGTTAATTACTTTTTTATTGCAAACTTCCACCAAGATTTAAGACCCCACGAAATTCGTTGATGGATGTTTTTTAGTTGAAAATGATATATAATTTTAAAAAGTGTTATCAGTTGCGAGTTTGACTATATATAAATAGACGCGTGAATAACGAGCTGACTCAAAACAGTTATTGAATAAAACTTTAATTTTCGCCTAGGTTACAAATTGACACTTATTTTAAACAGTAATACACACATATGGCAACTTTCAATCAATTACTGGAGGAAGACCCCTGGTGCCCCTCCGAGTAGTACTTAACGCATGGCTGGCACCCGCACAGAACCTCCGACCATACCCAAACCGGCTGGATAGCTTCCTCACGTGAACGAATTCGACAGCCCAAGTGGGATTCACACCAGCAGCGGTGAAAGGCAAATGTTTGTTTGAGGTAAACGACCTCAACCACTCTGCAATGGAGGTCCCACATTTACATTTATAATGGAGAATTTGAACAATTTCAATTAGTTTAAAGATTAATAAGTGGTATATAAATAGAGACAGAAAGAGAGAGAAGCATTAATTTATTTACTTTCCAATGAACGTTTGTAACTCAAGCTTCCATACCAGATTATATTAATCACTCTCGTTGGTGCGGATGAAACTATGAACCATTTCTGTTCGATAGGATGATACGGGAAGACCAGCTCTGGAGGTATAAAACATTTTGTAAATCTCAGACTTAACCAATCAAATTTCTTGAACTCGAGTTTATTGTATACACATTTATTTTTGCTCGATTGCGAAACAAGTTCTTACGGCTTATATTAAGCACTCTCGAGACCTCATTCCTAATGGAATTCATCGCCACGAGGGAGAGAGAAGAGACAATGTGGAATTTAAATGCCTTGCCTAAGGGCACAATTGTAACGGCTCCAGTGGAGCTCGAACTCCGGGCTTTTCGCGCATGAACTCGAGCTTGAGGTATCAGAAATGTTTCAGTTATAATACCAATATGCCGGCATGTAACACAAGGACTGCATATCATGCATTGTACTTAAATATGCAAAAAGGGCCACCGGAAGAGAATACTTGCAATCGCGTACAGCTGCACAAGCGGCTCAAATACGATCATCAAAAACTAAAAAAAAATCGATAATCCTATTTGCGATATCAACATGTTCGGACGCCATTGTTTGTCTGCTAAACAAAGTTAACTCCCAGAATCCGTTCGCAAATATGCATTATGTCTTAGCCTTATGCCTTATGTCACTGATATATCTACTTTCATACCTTATTGCGATTGATCCTATTCACCTATGTTTGAAGTCTGACCACAGTTAAGACCAGTTAAGACGAAGGGCATATTTACAATTGCATACGTGTTAAGATAGGAAGTTATAACAACAACCCGAAGCTGCGGTGTTCACAGATAAAGCACGGAGTAATCAAATACCGCACTCTATATTATGTAACCTTATTAGTTTTGATAAACTACGGTCATGTCAAATTAAATAAACCGACCTGTCTTCCGGTGAACATTCCACCCATGTGCGGATAGTTTCTAAACGTTGAAATATGTTGCCGAATAACAGTTAGTTATTGCATTATTGCGTTACCCAATTAAATATTATTAATCAAAATGTGTGAAACTGTTACCATAGTAACCATTTTCAATGTTTAGGTTGCATTTTTTCATACATTACAATTATAGATACAATGAAATACGTGGAAAACCACGTGGAAAACCAATGAACGAAATTTAAGATTGTGTTCAAAATGTAACGTGCATCAAGTAGAATCAGAATATCATTTCTTATTAGTTTGTCCTTATTATAATGATATAAGAAATATATATTTACCTAGATATTATTGTTCATGGCCAACCATTAATAAGCTTAGAACACTCATGAATTCAACACCAAAAAGCAAACTTGTCAATTTAGCTAAATATATTTATTTAGCAACAAGTAAAAGAAACGATATTAATTAACTAAATGAATTTTTCTACTTGTAAAATAATGATTTGTGAGACACTGAATACCAACTATATTGTTAAACAACAATACATTTCGTAAATGTTATTGCTATGCTTACCCATACCGTATATATATCATGATTTTCTGTAAACTTTGTATGAACCGCCATGTAGTCAAGTGTGATTGATATAAATTGTAAGAACTTGTTTCGCAATCGAGCTAAAATAAATTTGTATAGACTAAACTCGAGTTCAAGAAATTTGATTGGTTGCGTCTGAGATTTACAAAAAAGGTGTTATAGCATCCAGGCCCGGTCTTCCCGCATCATCTTGTTGAACATAAATAGTTCATAGTTCCACCCGCAAGCACCAACGAGAGTGAATAATAGAATCTGGCATGGAGGTTTGGTTTAAACATATTTATTCGTCATAATATACACACTATACATATACATAATTTACACAAATATATTTCCACTGACTACATGGAGGCTTGAGTTACAAACGTTCGTTGGAAAGTAACTAAAGTGTATATTGTGTGTTTTACGTTTATTTATCGTCGCTACCGTATAAACTAACACTTTCTAAAAGAGATTGTTACCATGTAATTGTACATGCACTGGACTGGTAATCCAGGGATCGCAGGTTCGATCCCCCGTCTGACCCTAATAAAATTAACAGTCTTTCAGATGGGACATTAAACCGAGGTCTCGTGTCGGTGCTTTACACCGTGCACGTAAAAGAACCAGAGGAGACTCTGGAATGGGTCTCTGTCTGTATCATTGCACTATCCTCCAAAATCTAAAATAACTAATCTCTTCAGGAGGCGTCGCTCATATGGGCAACCGGTAGCGACGATAAATAAACGTAAAACACACACATGCACTTGACCAGTATAACAATTCCAGAACTCAAAGAGAGAAACGCAAACATTACAGTTAAGTTGAATGACTCCGCGAATCTTGATCTTGAATCTTGGTGTCTGTTATCGCGTTCAGCATTTGAATAATTGGTGAACCTTACAAGATAGTGCTCTAATGAACGATTTTTTTCCACAATTATAATTGTCATCGAGAAAATAAAACTGCCACAAAGTCGTTACTTGAGCTAAATTATAAGACAGAAGATCAGACAAATGACTGCCTGAAAGAAACGTTTGCTGGCTGCGCGCATGAAGTGGCATCTGCGTACTATTTTCTTACGTAGATGTAACATTTCTGCTACCTCTCGTATTTGTATCTGTCAGTTGTCAGCAGATAGATTCTTCCCTTCGAGAGATAGAGATCACGTGAATTATCACCAATAATTTGCGCGGCTAAATCAATAGTTATGTCATGTTCAATTGGTAGAAAATTAGAAACGAGCAGACGAGAATTGTTCGTAAAAAGCAATTTGTTTATGAAGATCAGGAAATCATTTCTATTTCAGTCAACGAATGGTGGGTCTTTGTGGAAATAACCGTGATGGTATTTTATGGCATGTGATCTCGAAAAGTTGCACGATATGTATGTCATAATGTGTGTTCCAGTCGGCCGACAATAGGTTTGTTATTACCTCCCTTGGCAGATAAAGTCCGATTTATCGCGAAATGTATAGCGGTCCTTTCTGTTGGAATCCTTTGTTGTTACTGTTGTTCCATAACAAGATGTTGCGTTATGATAAATTTGAGTTTATCCAAATCATGTTAGTTAATTGATAAAATAAATTTACGGATAAGTACCCATTGGATATACCGTAGGATATCTGTCGAGATATAGTAACATAATAATTATATGATGAGAAAGTACATGTAAATTGATAGCATGTTGTGCAAAGGAAACAACGATAAAAACAGAGGAAACCATACAGGGCCAGTCGCACCTGAAACGAACGCGCTACCACTGCGCTATCACGACTTCCTCGATTGTAACGACAAACACGTGCAATTCCTGCATAACAGAGTATCTGTAGCGCAAACATTTTCGTGTTCGCAGTCTGATGATAGTTTTAATTATAAATAAATATCGACTGTAGAAGTGTAATTAAGCTTCAACGATTGGTACAAATACTTGAACATATTTTGCTTGGCTAGTTACACGGTATTTCGTGCATAAGTATTGCATTTCAGGTTTTCTGTTAGAAACATCAGTGCATATTATATCAATTAAATGTAAACAGTTAGTAAAATAGATCATTCCGTTCGGTGCTATCACGCTATGCACGAGATAGTGTTTGTTTTTGTTTGGGGTGTAAAGTCGCATGAACATCTTGGGTTATATGGCGACTCTCCAGTCATTATTGGTGGAGGAAGACTCCAGTGCCGCTCTTAGCAGTATTGCAGGAACGGACGGTTACCCGGATAGAACCACCGACCTTCCACATGCCAGCTGAAATAATTCGACACCCCAAGGGGGGATCCAAACCTACTGCGGCGAGGGGCAAGTGGTTTGAAATAAACAATCTTATCTACTCGGCAACGGTGGCCCCAGCGAGATATTATAAATTATGAAATTCACTCCCTTACACATCACAGCAGTCGTTTATTTTAAAGTCTTCAATACTACATGTATATACAGTCTATATACATCCGTTATGTCGAATTCCGTCGGACCGAACAAAATACTTCGACCTAACCGAAGTATGACTTAACGAAATTCGATATATACGGAGCCAGTTATATGTAACACGATAGTGTCTGAAATGGGACTTCGATCCGACTTCGAGATAACCGGATAATTCGTCATAACCGACTTCGACATAACGGATGTAGACTGTATATAATATTGAGCAAAGATAAGAATGTTATAACCTAGTTTAACTATATAAGTATTAATTATTGCAGCCTATAGCACTTGGATTGGTCAATGTGTATAGTTGATTGTGTGGTATCTCTGTGGTCTAGTGGGTACGGTGCCTGTCTTGTAACCGGGATGTTGTGAGCTAGAGACCCATCAGAACCACGCTGGTGGTGCCATGAGGCATGACACTCAAACTAAAATAAATTTGCATATAGCAAGGTGTTGGTGAAGGCTACCTGGTAGATTGACATAATTCTCTTCAATTGAATGATCTTGTCTATAAATGAATGATTTATTATTATACTAGAGGACATAGAAAACGTACACATACATTATATGATTATTATACTAGAGGACATAGAAAACGTACACCTACATTATATACTAGAGGACATAGAAAACGTACACCTACATTATATACTAGAGGACATAGAAAACGTACACCTACATTATATACTAGAGGACATAGAAAACGCACACCTACATTATATACTAGAGGACATAGAAAACGCACACCTACATTATATACTAGAGGACATAGAAAACGCACACCTACATTATATACTAGAGGACATAGAAAACGCACACCTACATTATATACTAGAGGACATAGAAAACGCACACCTACATTATATACTAGAGGACATAGAAAACGCACACCTACATTATATACTAGAGGACATAGAAAACGCACACCTACATTATATGAGTATTATACTAGAGGACATAGAAAACGCACACCTACATTATATGATTATTATACTAGAGGACATAGAAAACGCACGCCTACATTATATACTAGAGGACATAGAAAACGCACGCCTACATTATATACTAGAGGACATAGAAAACGCACACCTACATTATATGATTATTATTACATGAAAACGAAATACGAAGGATTCCATCAAAGATATATCACATCTTTATTGCAAAACACAAACTGAACAACTAAAAATATTCCAAAATGTGTAAAACTATGTATTTATATAGTTATTGTTTTTCATGTAAAACACACACATATCCGAAGTATGCATTATCTATGTCCTCTAGTATATAAGTGTATTGCCCACTGTGTGTCTCATTCGTGTAATCAGTATAGGACTCACCTGCACCTATAAACTCTCAAACCATATAACATGCAACATACTATTCAATACTTCATTAAAGTCCCTAAATGTGGTAATTTTTGTTCAACTTGAGAAAACTATTTATTATACACTTTCCAATGAAATATAGAGTTAAAATGTTAGTATTTGCTTGTGGTTCACAGAGACTGCAGTTTGAAACCTGAAAGCGTTCGGACTCGAATCGTCTATCAACTAATTCGAAGTTCAATATTTTGAAAGATTTGAAATATTAAACAACTGGAAAAAGTCATTCATTACAGCGTTTAAAATAAATATGCGCGTGTTCATTTCATTTAAGTGGCTTTAAGCCAATTATTTGTCTGTATTTATATAAGAACCGTATACTCTCTCTACCGCCCAGACCCACAATGTTGCAACTGTCTGATAAAAGTTACTATGTAAAAGCTAAACTCTTCTCAAGGTATACTGCAGCGAATATGTTACTTTATAATTGGAAACAACAAGAACACCTGCCACTTGGGGTCCTTTTATGCACTTTGGTGCGATATTGTGTCTTCCGTGTAATTGCACAATCTGGCAAAACATCTTTCAAGTTGCCCCTTATCGCTTGACATTAATTGGTCAACACTTTCTGTTCAACCTTTACACAACGTGTTTTCAGCTTTTTTCCTTTGAGTTTGTCAGATAGAATGAAACTGAAGTACCGTTTACAAACCCTAGTCCTCGAAATTCGCATGAGGTGAGTAATTTATAACCCTGTAGAAACTTCAAAACTGATGCAAAAGAATACGGTATACACACTGACAATAGCTTGTGTGTTCAACACGATCACTTTTCAAGCCCAATTTTTATAACTCATTGAAAAAATATTAAGCCCTCATGTTTGCTAAACCAAGGAGTGAAGCGTACTTGAGATGCTATCAAAGTAGGCTATTTGTTGGATAAACATTACCAACTACTGGAGATTCACGACAATCGTTCGGTTTTATTTTATGGTCCATATGATCGTATCTTAGTTCAATTGTTTCTTCTATTCTAGATGTCTTCTATATCGTAAAAGAAGGCTGTTCGATTGATGCAGTGGCTATCATGTTTGCTTCTCACCAATGCCACACAGGTTCGGGCCATGAAGTATGTGATATATTACGGTGGTAGCAAGATCGGACAGGTGAGTTTTCTCCGGGTACTCCAGTTATCTCCCATACGATTGAGCAGTTTCATCCGACCCAACGAGAGTAATAATAATAATAATAAAGACTTTATTTTACGAGGGAGCTTACATAACACATGGCTAATACAAATAGGCCAGGGAAAGAGGCAGTAATCCCACAAAACAGGTGACAGTGAACTAAAGCTGAAAGGTAGAATAATCTTCAATTGAAGATCAAATTTAACCCTAACCCTAATGTTCATTTACTGTCAATTGTCCCATTGTATAGTTCGTTACTACCTCTACCGTTAACGATACAAATAAGCCCCTCGAGATATATACACTGACATAGAAAACATATTAATTAAAGAAACACTACATGTTAAGTACAGTGATTAATACAAGTGGTTTAAAGATTGTTTCGCAATAGTTGTACAATAAATAACGTGCATACTTTGAAGCATGCTATTAATTTACAACTGGTCAAACTCTTTACCTATTTCACGATCTTCAAGAGCAAATGGTGAATATTTTCAAAGGGAGATAATCCCGGGATGTCGTGATTTATTGTTTCTTGTAACACATTCAGTGTCGCTTTAGGTTGCTTAGCGGGGAGCTAGGACCGCTGGACTACACGTCCAGCCTGTTAACCACCGGACCACAGACGGTTCGTTCATTCTATGAGCATATATATATGTTTTTGTTTTGTTTTGTATTTCATACATTGTGTTTGTTCCAATATAACTATATGCCCATAGTCGTGGGCAATTCTTCTTATCAGCTTACGAGTTGACTGTTTTCAAATGTCTCTAACAGTATACAGCGTAGGTGTGTGACCTTTGGTCATAGACATCTCTAGGGGGAGAGCCAGACAATTACCAAGAAGAAAATACTGTCAACATCCACGGCAGAAAGCAACATAATAATTACTAGGTTGATGTATGTGGTGATAGAATAAATGTGCTTCGACAAGTCAGGAAAGGGTCGACTTTTGTATCTATGTTTTTTTCTGACGTCAAAATTGCTTCACGACGTCCCAACAGTCACATTTTTCAGCTTTGAACAACAGTGGGGTTCACGTTGCTGTCTCCCTTAGCTGCATAACTAAAATAAATGAAGATTAATTGTTCAATTTCGCACAGAAACAGTATGACCGTAGAGATGCAGAAAACCCCGAGGTATGGATGTTGATCAGTTGACGTCAATTTCTAAACAATCGCCATTTTATGTCGTCTTGAAGGTTATGTAAACTCATATGTAATTGAATGATATCCGCTGAGCGATAAGATGCGAAGTAGATCAAATAACAGACATGGCACTAGTAGCTTCCGGTTTAATTACAGTCATAGTTTTATCTGTGATTGTAGTATACGATTATACAGACGATTATAGATGAACTCCCCATTTAGGTAATGCAATATTTTAAATAATAAAAATTCAAAATGCTTCTACAAAAAGTTTATATTTAGTTGCGCATACAACCAAACATGGCCACTTGCAAAAGCAGAATGACATCATAAAGTCCGTTACTCCGGTATCTGAATCCGCATGTCAAGTTCCAATAGCTGTTTGTTTGTTCGGATTTTACACCTGCACGAGCACTATTTTGGGCTATATCGCCGACAGGCAGTTTACCTAACAACACATTTCCTGGGCAGACTTCAGCGGTTAACCAGTACTTGGTGCACCAACCTCCGTAAGAAACTGCCAATATTTTCATATAAATAAGACACGGCCTGAGCGAATATACTAACCTGCCTTGTGTATATACAGTATTACCTAGCTCGCCAGTTAACTGATCCATTGCAGACGTGCCTCGAAAATATGTAGCCCTATATATCATATGTAACCTGTCATTTATTCGTCAATTTGTCAATTTCAATAGTTTATATTGCATACATTTGTTTATGGATTTCGAGTCTTACAAACAGGCACGGTAACATACTGAGTTTCCTGCTTTTAAGTCGTGGATGACGACAGCATGTGTCCCATTGTTGACGCGCTAGTACCCGTGTAGAACCACCAACCACCATCAAACCAGCTGTATAACCTTCTCACATCAAATACTTTCACATCTATGCTGATATTCGAACATAACGCTCTTTAGATACTGCATACTTACATGCTACACGTAGTATGCAAGTGGCAACATACACAGCTTGCAACTAGGACGGAGTCGGGGGCGGATAGCAAGTATAAATTAAGCTCTTGATTTAAATATCTTTGACAGCAAGAGGGAAAGAACAGTCTGAGCTGACAAAACATTTTACTACGTACATGTATACTGACATTACCCTGTCACCACCATCTGTGTTTGTGTACACTATTCGCCAGATGCATCTGTGTTTGTGTACACAATTCATGAGATGTATAACAAATATTATTAAACACAGGTTAATCACTTACGCAATAAATGATAAACAACCACACAGGAGTTGGACAGCAAGTTAATCATTGCTGACAATGGTTCACAGGCAAGCCGACATCAGCTATCATTAATTAGAACAAGACTTGTCCCAAGTCGGACATCTTTTATTCCTTGTTATCGGTACAATCGATGGTTTGTAGATGTCCGTACATCGCCCTGACAAATTTCAGCCGCCAAATATAGTTATAAAGTCTTTAATTATTCAGGAGGGAGAGATTTTTCACTCAGAATCGGACGTGTTCAAGGTCCAACGGATTATTAGGTCGGCTAGAAGACCGTAATTATATAACGCTGACCAATGGAAAAGTTGACAAAGTGATTGGTTCTTCGTTGAGCAATTCAATAAACACATTAAGCCCCCTCAGTCAAGAAAATTGGAACAAGAAAACACACCATTATGCTGATTAAGCAGTTTCCGCTCTCCCCTGAAATGTTCTGATGCGGAAATCGTTAACTGTAGTGAAGCAATTGTGGTAGTTCTATTAAAAAAATTGCGTATGTTGTTCCTGTTGTTTTATTATATTGTTTAAGTTGCACCAACAACGTATGTCATACGGCGACTCTCCAGCTAGTGTTTGTGGAGAAACACCCCCGTGTGTCACTGATCACCCGTAAGCCAGCACCAGGAGGGAGAGAGAGTGTTTTACGTTTATTTATCATCGCTACCGGTTGCCCATATGAGCGACGTCTACCTGAAGAGATTGGTCATTTTAGATTTTTGGAGAGTGCAATGATACAGACATAGACCCATTACAGAATCCCCTCTGGTTCTTTTATGTGCACGTTGTAAAGCACCGACACGAGAACTCGGTTTAAAGTCCAATGAAAGAATGTTAATTTTATTATGGTCAGACTGGGGATCGAACCTGCGATCCCTGGATTCCCAGTCCATCTTGTTAACCACTGGATTACAGATCGGTATGTTAGGGAGAGAGAAGAGGCAACGTGGAATTTAAATGTCTTGCCTAAAGGCACAATCGTAACGGCTCCAGCGGGGCCTTTCGCGCCTGAAACGAACGCATTACAACTGCACTATCACGATAGACTGACCTAGCGTATGACATATTGACAACAATAGATTTTTCTTACATGACATATTGACAACAATAGATTTTTCTTACATAACAACGATAACATTTCAACTAAGCAGGTTGACAGCTTGTGTGATTATGATAAAGTCACCACACCTGTTCCAAACCAAAAACTAGCAAAGGTGTAATATGATTGACAGATGCGCATAAAACTAATTTTATTTTCACACATCGTGTGATGGATGTCTTCGTAAATCACACATGGCAGATTGACATATATAAACAAAACGGTACTTTGCATATGCCGTCACGTTATGTAGTTGCTACTCAAATTGTCATCCAAACATGCTGAACGCAACACCATTGCCTGTTTCCAACCATCGCTCATCTATACCTATACATTCTTTTTGTTGACGTTTCATATGCGATAGAAAATAGTTTCCTTAACCATTTATACATAGCTATGTCATGCAATCATAGCGTAGTGTTTTTTATTTTTCGTATCTGAACACAATTTTGGCTTCATTTAGTTTAAACAATATTTATTTCTTTGAGTGTGTGTTTTACGTTTATTTATCGTCGCTACCGGTTGGCCATTTGAGCGACGCCTCCTGAAGATATTAATCATTTTAGAGTTTTGGAGGATAGTGCAATGATACAGACAGAGATCCATTCCAGAGTCTCCACTGGTTCTTTTACGTGCACAATGTAAAGCACTGACACGAGACCTCGGTTTAAAGTCCCATCTGAAAGACTGTTAATTTTATTAGGGTCAAACGGGTGATCGAACCTGCTATCCCTGGCCTGGATTACTAATCCAGCGTGTTACCACTGGACTATAGATCCGTCTGTTATTTCTTTGAATAAACATAGTCAAGTATAAATACTATGTACATACATGTAGGGTTGAGGAGAAAGCAACCTGCTCGTATGGCTATCTCTTTCCTACGACTTATTCACAGAATATACCGTTCATTTGAAATTCAAAATTGTATTTAGTCTAGGGTATCAGATATCCGATTGTAAATTGCTTAATTATTTGTTTCATTAAACCAGTGGTCAACCCAGAGTCAAAGTTTTACAATTACCGGTCACTAAACGTTGCAGTAATCTAAACAATCTAATTTCATCCAATCAAATAGACGCATTAGAGCATCTGCCGGTGACCGGATCTTATTACGCCATAAAAAGAAGTTCTATCCATTTAGTTAATGTAGCTGAGATGTTGTAGCAAAAATAAATTGCGTGCTCCTCCGGTGACGCGGGGACTGTATTTACATTACAAATTTGCTCACGCGACACCGTCCAGACTATAGCTGTAATGAAATAATTTGTAATTTAAAGCAAACAGCGGAGGGAACCATCTAAAAATGAACATCACATAGAACTATTTGCGCTGGCTTGCAAATGTAGATCATGTGTCAGAAACATGGCATCGTTAAGAAATTAACTAGAACATAATCAGGAGGTAGTCTTTTCGAAGCGTTTGATCAATACATATTTTAGAACGAACTATAATTATTTAATGTATAATCTGGAAGTTAGAGTCAGCTACAAATGAAGCTATAGTCATAGATTTATTGCTGCTTTACTGTATGGGTTTAGTATTTGATCTCTATTGCGAAGCATGTTTCTACAGCATTGGATTAATCGCTCTCGAGAACTCGTACATGGTGGAATCCATCGCCATAATGGAGAAAGAGAGGGAGAATAGAAGAGAAAGAGAGAGAAGAGAGAGAATAGAGGAGAAAGAGAGAGAAGAGAGAGGGAGAATAGAAGAGAAAGAGAGAGTAGAGAGAGAATAGAGAGGGGGGGAGAGAGAGAAAGCAGAGAAGAGAAGATAACAAGAGAGAGAGAGAGAGGCGGAGAGAAGAGAGAGAGAGAGAGGGAAAGAGGAGGAGGAGAGAGAGAGAGAGGGAGAATAGAAGAGAAAGAGAGAGTAGCGAGTGAACAGAGAGGGGGGAGGTGAAGCAGATAAGAATAGATAACAGAGAGAGAGAAGGGGAGAGAAGAGAGAGAATAGAGAGAAAAGAGAAAGAGAGAGTAGAGAGAGAAGGAGAGGGGGGAGAGAGGCAGAGAAAGAAGATAACAGAGAGAGAGAAATGAGAGAGAAGAGAGAGAGGAGGGAGGGGGGGAGTGAGGAGAGAGAGGGGAGGGAGGGAGGAGAGAGAGGGAGAATAAAAGAGAAAGAGAGTGAATAGAGAGGGGGGGGAGAGAAGCAGATAAGAGAAGATAACACAGAGAGAGAGAAGGAGGAGAGAAGAGAGAGAGAGAGAGGGAAAGAGGAGGAGGAGAGAGAGAGAGAGAGAGAGAGGGAGAATAGAAGAGAAATAGAGAGAGAGAAGAGAGAAGACTAGAGAGAGGGGAGAGAATGCAGAGAAGTAAGAGAGGAGGGGAGAGAGGGAAAGAGGGAACGAAGGAGGAGAGAAGAGAGAGAGGGAGAGAGAGATGAGAGAGAGAGAAGAGAGAGAGAATAGAGAGGGGGAGAGAAAGCAGAGAAGAGAAGATAAGAGAAGAGAGAGGGGAGAGAAGGAGGATAGAAGAGAGAGGGAGAGATAGAGTGTGTGTTGAGAGAAGAGAGAAGAGAGAGAAGAACGAGAGAGATGAGAGAGGAGAGAGAGAGAGAGAGAGAGACGAGAAGAGAAGGAGATATAGGGGAGAAGAGACATAGATAGAGAGATAACGAGAGCGAGAGAGAGAGAGAGAGAGAGAGAGAGAGAGAGAAGGGGACAATATGGAATTAAGTGTTTCCCTAAAGGCAACACAACCGTGGTTCCTACGGGGCTCGAACTTACAACTTCTCGGTTACAGGTTTGGCACAGTATCAATTGCACCACGGCGGAGGCCCCACTTTATTGTCTTGTAATTATTGTATATATGTGATGGTATGCGTTGCACTCCAGAAGTCAGGTAAGGTATATACGTTCATATGTTTTTGATATATTCTCACACATTATTAAGTGTGCGAATAAATAAATGTTTGGTTTGTCGCTTCATAACTTGGCACTGACAGGATTGGGCTCGGCAGTTGTTAGTGGTTGAGGACAACCTCGGGGTGTATTTCCGAGCAGTATTACAGACACAGTCCGATTAGCGCAGTAGTTAGCGCGCTCACTTCTCACAAACACTGGTTCGATCTTCGGACCGGGAAATATGTGAGATGGTATGGTGGTCGCCAGATCGGACAGGTGGGTTTTTTCCGGGTACTCCATTTTCCTCACACACGAATTACCACATATACGCTTTCATCCGCGCCAACGTGAATGAATAATATAAGTTATTAGAATTTTGCTTCGCACAATCATTGTAAAATAAATAAAGTTTAAACAAACACAGACGGTTACCTGGTTAGAACCAACGACCTTTCTACGAATCTACTGGATATGTTACACACAGGAGTGGAACATTTAGCGGCAAATGAGCTGTAATTATTCTGCTCTATGATGTCATTAATACTATCTTTCTGTAGATATAGTGCGCGTCAAACCGCAGATACATTAGGGGGGAGGGGAATGTAAATATGTTTTTTATTGAATAGGAAATTGAATATGTTTTTGATGTAAAAAATAGGCGTTTTTTTTCTTCAAATTAACAAAAAAAGTTTCAAGGAAAATCTAAAAGTTAAGAGCAAAAAATGAGAACGATGAAGCATGCTGGGTAAAAAGTTTAAAAGCAGTTAGTCAGAACAACTAGGTACAGATGCATGGTTAATAGGACAGCCATCCTCATTAAGCTGCTCTCTATGTGGTAGGGGGTTGGGTAATGCCAGGAGGGAGATGTATATTGGCTGTCAGATTAGCGCAGTGGTTAACGCGCTTGCTTCTCACCAATGCATCCCGGGTTCGATCATCGGACCGGGGAGATGTGTCAGATTGTAATGTCGCCAGATAGGACAGGTGGTGTTTCTCTGGGTACTTCGGTTTCCTCTCATACTAATAACCACACATACGCTGTCATCAGCTCCAACGAACGTGTTTAAGTTGTTACGGCATGTTTCACAATCGTTTGAAAATAAATAAAGGTTAAATATTTTTAGAGCAATGAAATAAAGTTTCTAAGGAATAGCTAAACTCTATTTCCATTGATTTCTGACATGCAGACTATTAGTTGTACTTTATTTCGGGGAAAGTATGTTCTTCCTCTCTATGTTTAGAAATATGACACATGTGCATAGCATAGCATATGCTCACGTTTAATGACGTATGTTTTATGATGACGCCTGATGTAAACTATCTGTAATGAAATATCTGCCATCCCCACCCAGTGTTGAATCCCCGCGGAGTGATACAGTTTTGATAAAAAAAGTATAAAATATGAACATTCTGCTGGGATGAAATACAGACGGATCTGTAGTCCAGTGGTTAACACGTTGGATGGGTAATCCAAGGATCGCATGTTCGATGCCCAGTCTGACCCTAATAAAATTAACAGTCTTTTAGAAGGGACTACGAACCGCGATCTCGTGTCGGTGCTGTACACTGTGCACGTAAAAGAACCAGAGGAGACTCTGAAATAGGTCTCTGTCTGTATCATTGCACTAGCCTCCAACATTCTAAAATGACTAATCTCTTCAGGGTGCGTCACTCATATGGACAACCGGTAGCGACGATAAATAAACGTAAAACACACATGGGATGAACATACACTATTCCACTCGTAGAGATGAACGGTGTGTTTGCGTTAATACGTTCTTGCGTGCATTCTAATTACTGTGTCGGTACCAACCCATAGCAAGATATACTCTTTACACGCTAGCGGTAAAAAGCAGTCACATATGTCATGGTATTTCATTAGAAATGTGTAGTTACACCCCTCACCTTAATCGAACAAACACACACATACTAACACATGGTGAATGTAAGTTTAAAAGGTACATAAATATGTCGTCGGCTTCATAACAACGGCAAACTACTGCTAGTTTATAATTGTGCGTCGGCTTTAAGTTGATAAGTCACGGACGAACATTACTGTTGTACAGAAATAAGGCCGAGGAACACCGAACGCTAATCGGAGATAACCAATGGTAACTTTTATTGCTACGGCTAAATTAACAGCAGCTGTCTAATTTGGGGACCCCGCCAATAATGCAATACAAGTAGATTGCGATCCATTTTAATTCGCGCAGCTTCATTCCATAGTTTTCATACCCGGTAAATTAGAATTTTCACAGTTTGTGTAATATATTATTTATGAGCTATCAAAGCGAAAGGTTGATTAAGAAACAAAGCGCCACACAGGAAGAGAGCCGGCGGCCATCTTGAAAATGAAATTGTTTGATTGCGAAATGAAATATTGTAAGCATGCTATGAAATGATGCCACACACGTGAACATTCTCATAAATATAATCTTTTATATAATATTCTGTGTATATCATATCGATCAGGGATAAGTTCACCCGCTGGGAAACAATATGATAGAAATAGAGTTCTAGTTATTCACGGTCGTGATAGCGCAGTGGATGCGCGTTCGCTCCAGGTGCGAAAGGTCCAGAGTAGAGCCCCGCTGGAGCCGTTACGAGTGTGCCCTTAGGCAAGGCATTTAATTTCTACGTTGCCTCTTCTGTCTCCCTCGTGGCGATGGATTACATCAGGAATGAGGTCTCGAGAGCGATTAATATAATATTAATAACTTGTATCGCAATCGAACTAAAATAAATGTGTATAAACTAAACTAGTTTTGGGAGCTTAAAGTAGACCATCAGCTTAGCTAGTATTGGTGGAGGAAGACACCGGGTGCACCATTCCGAGCTGTATACCAGACACGGATAGAACCACCTACCTTCCACAAGTCAGATGGATAATTCCCTCAAGTTAAATAGTTCGATACCCCAGTGGAACTCGAACCTACAGCGACGAGTGTCAAGTCAACGACGTTCACAACTAGGGCTTGGATGCCCCCAGAATTGAGTCGTAATATACGTAGCATGTCGTTGTATGAATTCGCGTTGATGAAATTAGATCGGCAGTGCATTTGCCCAAATCTGTTTCAAATGACCGAAACTTACAATATCTAACATAGTGAGCAACACGTTAAAATATTAAATATCATTGTACTGTCTCGAACATACTACAATAATGTGTCGCCGGACGTCACCACGCACTGGAATGAAGATAGATAGTCTGTGAAGTACTCAACGAGTTTGATCCCCCGTCTGACCCTAATAAAATTAACAGTCTTTCAGATGGGACGTTAATCCGAGGTTTCGTGTCAGTGCTTTACACCGTGCACGTAAAGAACCAGAGGAGACTCTGGAATGGGTCTCTCTCTGTATCATTGCACTATCCTCCAAAATCTAAAAGGACTACTCTCTTCAGGAGGCGTCGCTCATATTGGGCAACCGGTAGCGAAGTAAACGTAAAACACACATACGTACTCAACGATTTATTTAATCATATTTTAGATTGCTCTATTACGACACAGAATCTACATACAATATATGCAAAGAAAGCAAACATAGGTCGTGCCACAAGTTCTTACAACATTAGAGACGGTTCTTCCCAAATAATGGTTTAAACACACACGACGGCTATAAACAAGTTCAATTATCGAGTAAAATAATGGTTAAAGATTTCAATGCTATATACATTGAATTACTTTTGAAAAGATAATTATGTATAGTAAATGACACGTGAGAATGGGGGGAGGGAGAGAGAGAGAGAGAGAGAGGGAGGGAGGGAGGGAGTACTCTAATAGATGAATGTCATCACAATGGATTTGCATAGTCAAACATGTGTAAAGCAGCAGGCCAAGGGAATCGCAGAAAGTGGCTGCTTAATAGAGGTTGAATATATAATAAAACATCATATTGGGAATCTGGAAACTGGCTGCTTAATACAGGTTGGCTGCTTAATAGAGGTGACCACTAACACAGGTTTGACTGTAGTTCCTCGGTTTAGAGTTCCCTTGGCATAATGTAACATTGGTATACGGATCAGGTAATCTGCATAGCAGGCAGGGGTCTCCGTCCGTGACCGAGTGTTGACGGTCGTTGACTTCAAATCACCTGCCGTATGTTCGAACCCTACTGTGGGTGTCGAATTCTTTCAAATGAGGAAACTATTCAAATGACTTGTGGAAGGTCGGTGGGTCTTCCCGGGTGCCCGTCTGTGCCGGAAATACTGCTCAGCGGTGCACCCGGTGTCTTCCTCCACCGACAACAGCCGGAGGGTCGTCATAGCGTATCTGATGGTACGACTTAGACCCCTCCCCCCAAAAGCAAACAATGAAACTGTATAACTGCCATAGGAGCAAGCATGTGGGCGTGTCATTTGATAAAACGTACACATTTAGAGAATTTGTTTTATAGGATCACGGAACTGATGAGTCGTAAAATGAAAATGCATAACATATACTGTCCGTCAAAGCTGTATACTTTATATTCAAACGAATACCAGCATCTTGAAAGCTCTATGTCTTCCGTGTTAACTACATTAGTTTTAAACATTTTTCGAATTCTATATTTGATGGTTATTCCTGCGTTTTCGATATCTTAGCAGATCGCGAAACTGTATTAATATATGTTGCGATGGATACCGAAGATGAAAGTAAAGTTCTCGTGCTGAGAAGGAATATGGAGAAGTGATTTGCTGAGGGGCACGTGCGGTGCAGTGTACAGTCATTAAGTATGAATTACGGGTGTGCCCTTAAGTAAGGCATTTAAGCTCCACGTTGCCTCTCCTCTCCTCTCTCCCTCGTGACGATGGATTCCATCAGTAATGAGTTCTCGAGTGTGATCAATATAAGTTGAAAGAACTTGTTTCGCAATCGAGCTAAAATAAATGTGTATAGGGTCAGACGGGGGATCGAACCTGCTATCCCTGGATTACAAGTCCAACGTGTTACCACTGGACTACAGATCCGTCTGTTGAAAGGGATTAGAACGAAAGAAAACTTATATAGTTCTTCTCCCTATCAATTGGTTGTTATACAATAGGTCGGAGCATAATATACATGTATTTAACACTGAAAATACGTGATACGTGAAAATAGCAGGTTCGAGCCCCCGTCTGACCCTAATACAACTAACAGTCTTTCAGATGGGACGTTAAACCGAGGTCTCGTGTCGGTGCTTTACATCGTGCACGTAAAAGAACCAGAGGAGATTCTAGAATGGGTCTCTGTCTGTATCATGCACTATCCTCCAACATATAAAATAACTAATCTCTTCAGGAGGCGTCGCTCATATGAGCAACCGGTAGCGACGATAACTAAACGTAAATACACACATACGTGAAAATGGGAACTTGTTTTCGCAATCGAGCTAAAATAAATTTGTATTGACTAATCAATAAAGAATGTCTTGAATGAGTGTGTGCAGAATTAGCACAACATAGCACAAAATAGGTAACGCTAGAGCAGAATGGAGCGTGATTTTACAATCATATGTCTCGATCTCACAAACGTTTGTTTCAATCTACAGTGACATGCAACGCGTGTATTTCTCATCTCGCTAATATTCGTGATGCTTGCATAACTTGTGTTGTGACTACAGAGAGAACACAGACACAGTATCAATCATACATGTGTGTACCGGTCTGTACTGGCCTGGGAGACATGTCTATTGTGGAGCAATAGCGCAATCTATTCATTTAATCATATTTTATTGCAAATCAATAGTACATAATTATGTCATACACATAAAGATACAATGCATATCATGAAAATA
Organism: Archivesica marissinica; assembly: GCA_014843695.1. Classification (NCBI taxonomy): domain Eukaryota; kingdom Metazoa; phylum Mollusca; class Bivalvia; order Venerida; family Vesicomyidae; genus Archivesica; species Archivesica marissinica. The sequence goes on from CM026395.1 coordinate 58,772,268, forward strand.
CAAATGGTTTGGGCCACACGTTTTAACAACATTAGACAACGACCCGCACCAAGCGCCATCTATGATGCTGATTTAGCTTATTTACCCTCACCTTCGGTGAACAATGTGGGCGAGCGAGCGCCATATATCTATCATCTGTGCAATATATATTGAATACAGTGGTACGGATAGTCAAATAATAGAATCATTATTATTATGCCATCATTGTCATACGATTGCTATAGAAAATGAGTATCATTTATTAATGATATATCAAAAATACTCAGTTTAATACAATAAACTAAAAAACCCACTTATTGTTGAACTATGCATTTTTTAAAGGAAACATAATTATGCATTAGCTAAAGACATGTTCTATGTCGATTGGCTATATACACGTTGTTGTGGTCGTTGGTAAGAACAAATCCAGGGATCGCAAGTTCGATCCCCTTCTGACCGTATTAAAATTAACATTCTTTCAGATGGGACTTTAAACCGAAGTCTCGTGTCGCTGTACACCGTGCACGTAAAAGAACCAGAGGAGACTCTGGAATGGTTCTCTGTCTGTATCATTGCACTATCCTCCAAAAATCTAAAATGACTAATCTCTTCAGGAGGCGTCGCTCATAATTTGTTTATGGGCAACCGGTGGCAACGATAAATAAACGTAAAACACACACTGATAAGGACAATGGCAGTATTGCAGTTTGATGTTTGACAATATGAGAATGTCACACACGGAAGCCTGTGAAATGATGCCATGAGCCCATGTCAAAATTGCAATTGGATAACTGAAGGCTTTCCTGGTTGAGTACAATTTAGGAATGCCTTGACGTTTAAAGCAAATTGAAAATCTGTCAGAGGGGATACATTTCGTAATGTTGTCAAAATGTTTAATTTGATATATCCCATAATGCATTTGTGTTGTTGGGTTATGTTGCTTTGATTGGTGTTTTTTAAAGTCGCACACACATATGTCAACTCTTCAGCTGTTGTATTCTTCATTTGGAGGAAGACCACCGGTGCCCACCAGTGCATTATTTTAGACATCCGGATAGAACCAGCGACAATGTGATTCGATCCTACCACGGCGAGGGGCAAGCGATTTGAAGTCAACGATAGAAAACACTCGGCCTGGGATGGAGGCCCACGTTTTTGTGCTACAGCACGAACATTTTATCATCTACATCTACTCCAATTAGTCTATGCAAATTTAGCTTAGCTCGATTGCGAAACAAGTTCTTACAAATTATATTAATGACACTCGAGACCTCATTCCTGATGGAATCCACCGCCACGAAGGAGGGAGAAGAGACAACCTGGAATTTAAATGCCTTGCCTAAGGGCACAATCGTAACGGCGCCAGCGGGGCTCGAACGAATCCCGAGCCAATATCACTGAAGCGAGTGCCCTAACAAAGCCAATGAGAGACATTACTGGTTTTTCTATTACCTCCCTTGATAGATAAAGTCAGATTTATCCCTAAATGTATATTGATCCTTTTAGTTGGAATTCTTTGTTTTTACTGTTGTCGTCTAAACCGATGTTGTGTTAGGATAAATGTAATTTTATCACAATCGTGTTAATTACATGAACCAATTGTTACAGTAAGGTATCCATTGGACATGCTAAAGGAAATCTGTCGAGATTTACTAATTTCATAATTATAAGACGCGAATACGGTTAAGAATGGAAAACATGTGGTGCAAAGGAAACAGCGATAAAAACAGAGGAAACCAATTAAGAGGACACATATACTATTAGGAGTATTCAGGGGCAGTAACTGACTAATGTTTCTCATTGAAATACACATGCCAATTTAGATCATACGCAATCTAATTTTACACGTACTCGTATTCCAGCTATCCGTATAGTATTATATATAAATTACAATATTAAGAACATCTCTAAGAAAAATCTGGAATACCCAACACCTGGATGGAAGCTTAAAGATCCTAAATCATGGCATTTCTTTGTATTTTTCTATAACTATAGCACGAGGAAGTCATAAACAAACACACGGGAATAAGATTGCCATCATAATCGGCGGTATATTTAGACAAAACAAACACTTTTGATAGGTAATGAACGAAACATCGCGGGGAGGGGTGAAGAATTTACTGAATGTAAAAGTTTTTCACTACATGTAATAAACCCATTTATCAACAACGTTAAATGTTGTGAAATTCTGTCAACAATCTAAACACTAATCCATCATCGGCTGATAAAAATATCTCAGGATTTAGATTAGAGCGCTGTCGGGAGTCTTGAAGCGTTTATAGGACGAGACATAAGGGGTACGAAAGAACAACTAGGAGCATATTCGTTCTCGTAATCCGTCGTACTGGTACAATGCCGTACTATATGCAATGTTTAGTTACCGGGGTTAAATCGAATGGCGTGAATGTCTCAAAAGTGGAAATAGCATTATATTAAATGTTTTATTAGGGTGATTGCAATTTACATCCTAAAGTATGAATTTAACTTTTTCAAAGGTAAAATTAAAATGGCCATTCTTTTGAAAATTGATGATGATACTAATAATATAATAATAATAATTATAATAATAAATTGTTAAGTCGAATTCCGTCGGACTGAACAAAATACTGCGACCTAACCGACTATTGACTTAACGAAATTCGGAATAAACGGAGCCAGTTATATGTAAAATGATAGTGTCTGAAACTGGACTTTGATCCGATTTCGAGATAACCAGAACATTCGACATAACCGACTTTGACATAACGGATGTAGACTGTATCTACATGTTATGTAAACTGTATATTTGTGTATGTTGTATTGCTAGAAATCAATTATGTTTAAAGTAATGTATTACTGCTGGCTTGCGGAAGGTCAGTGGGTGTTTCTACCCTGGTGGCCTTTCGTGTCTGAAATTCTGCTCCGGTGGGGGTGGGGCGTACCTGGTGTGTGGGGGTGGGGCGTACCTGGTGTGTGGGGGTGGGGGCGTACCTGGTATGTGGGGTTGGGGGCGTACCTGGTATCTGGGGGTGGGAGCGTACCTGGTGTGTTCCTCTACCAATACTAGCTGGAAGCTGGATAGTCGCCACGTGGCCCCATATGTCGGTGCTACCGTTAAGTTTAAACCACCAAAGCAACAGAGCATTAGTTTATACACATTTATTTTAACTCGATTGCGAAACAAGTTCTTACAACTTATATTAAGCACTCTCGAGATCTCATTCCTGATGTAATCCGTAATCCACCGCAACGAGGAAGAGAGAAGAGGCGTGTGGAATTTAAATGCCTTGCCTAGTGGCACAATCGTAAAGGCTCCAGCGGGGTTCGAACTCCGCTACCACTGCGCTATCACGACTTCCATGTCAGAGCAGTGCCGTGATAGTTCTAAGTAATTGAGTTATATCCTTCCTATTGTAGCGTGACTAGTGATTCAGAACATCAATTACTATGTGTCTCTGTCTCTTCGTTAATTGTACATGTCACACAGCACATTGCTAATAGTAATTCATTTAGAAAATAAAGCCGTATAGATTTTGTTCCCTGGTTTAATACAGATTGTCCAGTGGTAGCACGCTGGACTGGTAATACCCGTCTGACCCTAACTTGATAACATAAAAAGGTCTCGTGTCGGTGCTGTACACCATGCACGTAAAAGAACCAGAGGAGACTCTGGAATGGGACTCTGTATCGATGCACTATTCTCCAGAAATCTAAAATGACTAATCTCTCCAGGAGGCGTCGCTCATATGGGCAACCGGTAGCGATGATAAATAAACGTAAAACACACTCCCTGGTTTAACTCCTCTTCGCCACTCTAGCATTAATGCATATTGCCTTTAATACGACTAAAAACTTGTCGTATCTGCTTGACTTATGGTACACACGAGATGCGTGTAATGGCGTGCTTTTGTTCGCTTGTTTTTGTATTTTGACTGGGATCAACAGCTGGGATTATATAACGACTTTTCAGTGTTATTCCCGTTAGTGCACGTGATGACGTTAAGCGTCATAAACTCCGTTAAACGTTATAATCTCAGTTAAACGTCATAATCTCCGTTAAACGTCATAAGCTCCGTTAAACGTTATAATCTCCGTTAAACGTCATAAACTCCGTTAAACGTTATAAACTCCGCTAAACGTTATAAACTCCGCTAAACGTCATAATCTCCGTTAAACGTCATAAACTAAACGTCATAAACTCCGCTAAACGTCATAAACTCCGCTAAGCGTCATAAAGCCGCTATATATGTGATACGTCAACAATTTGACGCTTAGCGGATTTTATTTATTTCACCTATTGCGTATTTTTGTATGACGTTTAGCGGCTACGAATTTAAGACGTTCAGTGATAGCGCAGTGGGTGCGCGTTCGCTTCAGGTGCGAACGGTCCGGAGTTCGAGCCCCGCTGGAACCGTTATGATTGTGCTCTTAGGCAAGGCATTTAAATGCCACGTTGCCTCTTCTCTCTCCCTCGTGGCGATGGATTTCACCAGGAATGAGGTCTCGAGAGTGATTAATATAAGTTGTAATAACTTGTTTCCAATCGAGTTAAAATAAATTTGTATAAACTAAGACGTTTAGTGGAATTGTTGATGACGTTTAGCGGTCTTATGACGCTCAGCGGAGTTATGACGTTTAAAGGTTCTTCAAGGGTATAACACAATGCTCGGAGGTGCGCATGCGGCCTTCCCCCACCACCCAAATTAGTCGTATTACTTGAATTATGTAGCAATGGCCGTAAATAAATGTTTGTGAAATCTAGAGCATAAATGAATATACTATCGTTTCTAAATGCAGCCACATATATCAGATGTGCTGAATATCATCTTAAACCCACACACCGTCTCCGTGGCCCAGTGGTTAAGGCGTCCGCCTACGGAGCGGGAGGTCGAAGGTTCGAATCTTGTCATGGGTTCGTTCTGATATGGCCGGTATGTGAGCCGCCAGCTAGTTAAATAATGGTTACCGATTGCCTACCAGCCTGGCGTCTGGCATACAAGCATAGGATTCGGGAAGTACTGATGTTAGTAAAAAGAGGTGTCTCATAAGTCAGAAATGGCTGGCCCTTTAACTAGGGGTGACACTATAATAAACAGACACTTTACTTTACTTTATGGACAGAGTAACACTTCTTTCATGCGAGAAAGTTACCCAGCTGGTGGACGATCGTTGGTTCTACCCGGGGTGCCGTTAACCGGAGTCTTAAACTCGAATATCGCTATGTAGCCTATATTATGTAGCCTGTCTTTATTGGTAGAGGGTGACCTAATTAGTTCTGAACTAATTTTCCTTAGGGTCTTAAAAAGCTGCTTACAACACATTACCATTACACCCTCACTGATAAAACAAGATTGTGTATTAGTACAATCTAAGACCAGCTACTAAAAATATCGTACTCGTACATACGACTGACGTCTCTCGCGTATTGACAGTTTCCAGTAGTACGCAGAGTACTCAAGAGTAATGCGTTTTGAAGTGGACCTGATTACCCGCTCTCTCAAGGAGAGAACTGTTCATACACGCGAAGATAAAGGGGCGAATATAATACATTTATCTCGGCATTATTAATGCACGTACGATGAACGAGCTTGTCTGCTGAAACACGAATTTGGGACATCTTTGCATTATCTTTATCTAGTTACAGGCACATTTTATACATCTTGTTGATACGTTTCTAATAAGCTGGATAAATGGCGTTGTTGAATTATCGTTCAAGTGCTACCAACAACCGTTTTTTTCTCTCAACATAGAAGCTGCCGGCGAAATTGTGGTCGCGTAGGGATATAGTTTAACGACATAAACTATGCTTAGCACTCCACGGTAAGTAGCCAAGCAACAACAAGTTTGACCACTCAACTGCTTGCGCCACTGTCACGTGTACAGTTAAACCTGTGGTAGTGGTCACCTCTATTACGCAGCCAACATGTATTAAGCTGCAAGTACCCATTCCAAATTATGTTTTATTATAGCTACTTTCTGTGAATCCCTTGGATGGCTGCTTAACACAGGTTTGACTGTAGTTTACCCTCAAATAGACAATTCCCAATATGTGTTATTATACATTCGACCTCTATTGGCCACCTGTGCTAAGCAGCCACTTTCTGTGAATCCCTTGGATGGCTGCTTAACACAGGGTTGACTGTAGTTCACCCTCAACTAGACAATTCCCAATATGTTTTATTATATATTCGATCTCTATTAAGCAGCCACCTGTGCTAAGCAGCCACTTTCTGTGAATCCCTTGGATGGCTGCTTAACACATGTTTGACTGTAGTTTGGTTAGTTTTCACTTGTGTTCCTCATTATTTTATAGTCGCCCGCTAGACTATGAAACGGTTTCACGGGCAGTACATTAATTTCGTCACCTACTATTAAACTTTACAACGATTGCGAAGCAAGTGTTATCAACTTATATTAATCACTCTCGTTGGCGCGGATGAAAGCGTAAATGTGGTCATTCACGTGGGAGGAAACCCACCTGTCCGTTCTGGCGACCATAGTACCATCTCACATACTTCCTGATCCGAGGATCGAACCCGTGTTGCATTGTTGAGAAGCGAGTCGCTAACCACTGTGCTAATCGAACAGCCTACTATTGACTGTTCATATGCATTGCTTTGCCTCGGATCGAATCACATAATAAATTGAGCCAATGAAAACGCGTTTGATCACGCGAATCGTCATTTCCGGTTCATTGAACGCGGGCAGTTGTAAACATTTGTATTGCACAGGAGTGTAAAATGTGCACAAAAAAGAAAATGTCGTATGCTCGTGTTGCGGAAATCAAGCGTTTTAGAACAGTGTTCGGTAACAAAATAACTATTTCATTGACATTCGGACAAGAGTCAAAATTATTGCCCCGAGATGCTGGCCTCGCGCAATAGCTGATGTGTATACATGTTGAGGGCCTCATGGTATATTAACGTTTGCTAAATGAGTTCTCTTGTAAAATAAAGTCTTTATTATTAGTAATGCCCATCTGGTCGTCCACAGCTTCTCCGGGAAATATGTTTGACTGTTCCCCGAATTGCAATGAACTAGTATAATGGCACTAGGGACGAAATTACTGATTTGGTGTTTGAAGTTGTTGTTTATTTGCAGGGCAAGTTCGTAAATCCTCATATATGTTGTCTATAAAGGTGGGCACAATCAATAAGTCGTCAAGTAAGCCCGCATTATCTGTCTGCAATCATCAGCAGACGACTGTTTAATAAGTGATGCAAGACATAGGACAGACTGGTTGTTCTAAATAGGAAATTCAATAATGCTCAGCCAACTGTTTTCCCCTCGTCTTTCCCACCCCATTTGTTCCAGTGTTAGTAAGTCAAACCTGTCGTAACCAGCCACCCAAGGGAATCACAGAGAGTGGCTGCTTAGCACAGGTGGCTTCTTAATATAGCACAAATGTATACTAAAACAGCATATTTGGAATCTTGAAACTGGCTGCTCAATACAGGTAGGCTGCTTAATGAAGGTGATCACTGAAACAGGTTAGACTAGTTTATACAAATTTATTTTAGCTCGATTGCGAAACAAGTTCTTTCAAATTTATATTAATCACTCTCGAGACCTCATTCCTGATGGAATCCATCGCCATGAAGGAGAGAAGAGGCAATGTGGAATTTAAATGCCTTGCCTAAGGGCACAATCGTAACGGCTCCAGCGGGGCTCGAACTCCGGACCTTTCGCACCTGAAGCGAACGCGCATCCACTGCGCTATCACGACTTCCACTGGTTAGACTGTACATGTATCTTCTTTTCATTGACTTATTGATGGATTTATGAAATAATTAATTTCAAAATCTTCGTATTGCTATACTGAAACCATGAACATTATGGATTTTACATCAACAGCTAAGGTTAACCGACTTGGGAGCTTTAAGTAGTTGGGGGTATTGAGGTCCCATGAACACAGTCTTACTATCAATTCTTTTCCGATGACGATGCTTGAGCTGGTTTACCCACGCCGCCGACGAACACTATATGTCTGCACTGAATAGTTTAATGTGGCACAGCAATACTTTTCCCCCCATTGTATTCATTTTTTTTATTACTCAAGATAAATGGTACATATTTATTGTACCATCGTTTCTATCTTCACACCAACTGTTTGTGACTGTTTTTATGACATTTCAAATGATGTGAACGTTTCATTAAAAGTCACATTGTCTAACCTAGATGACCCGGATAGAACAAATAATCTGCGTAGTGAACATTCTGCTGTGATTCATAGGAGATTGAATTGTCTGCATGTTAGTGCAAAGCACCATGCGTGCATACCACGAGGTAGGAATGTCAACGTCATAGGCTACGTAATATAACTTTATATATAGTATTTAGATATAAACAAATCCCTCGCAGTTTATAATTTCAATGATATTTGAAATATCTTATTTGGTGTGCTAGCACTTGATACTATGTACTTTATACTGACGTGGTTCATTTTAAATTGAGGGCATCCGTGGCTGGCCCAGTGGTTAAGGTAATTTACTTCAAATCATTGGACCTAACCGCTGTAGCTTCGGTTCAAATTAGTTCATGTGAGATAGCTATCTCGCTTGCTTGTGTATGGTCGGTGGGTCTACTAGTGGTCCCTCCGAGCTTGAAATACTGAAGCATCCGGGGTCTTCCTCCACCAATAATAAATGGAGAGTCGCCATTTGACCCAAGGCGTTGGTGCGACGAAATATATGTACGTGCTGGTGTCAAGGTAAAAATCACTCATTCGTGTAATGGTTCAATTGAATCAATGGACGGGTAAAATTTATCAATCAAAATCTATGAAAATCCCTAAGCAAAAGAAAATGTAACTGAAACATTGTTTTAAAGTTGAAAACCATTTTGTGACGAAAAAGTCATTTCAGCCACCACGTATTGATTTAACCATATTTTAGTGCATCCACAATACACTATTACATGCGAGCGTGAATGAGATATGAAATTAGTTAACCGATACAGGCATATATAATTATACATACACGTGTGTGACATAACAAAAGTGCCGGGCCACACGTTATAGCCAACATTAGAAAACGGCCCTTTCTCAATAATCAAACTTTATTGAACAAAATGTGCAACATCATCCCAGGACTGTCCCCAATGCTTAATCTACGTTGCCTGGAACATATACTGACACTAAAAAGAAAGTGTTCACTTGCCTTAGAGATAAAATGTATATCCATTTAGAATAAAAATATAGGGAAATTTCGTATTAATTTGGCTTAAATATTGGGTAAATTAGTGCAATGTGTGATGGATTATTTTCTTCCCTCATGATAGTAAAAAAATTCATAATTCTAAAATATGTAACGAAAATGTAACGCACAATATATAAGTATGGATGGATATTGAAATTAAAGTTTGAAATAAAATAGGAAGCCGATGTATTCGCAGCCATACTAGGCATACTCATAGAGGCTTTGGCACTGTAACATCGGATTATGGAGCGTAAGTCAAGGAACTGTTGTGCTGCTTTCGTCGTAAAGCGATTTCCTGTAATTGACAGGGTTAGACGAACGTATATGTTCACTGAAAGTTACGGAAAGATCGAAGCTTTCCGTCTGCAGAGCAGCTGTACGTCATCCATCAAACACATATACTTCCTTCTACTTAGAATTGATCACAAACTGGGTGAAAACCCCCCTTACGACAGGATTACGTTTCCAGCGCATTTAATCCTATTAGACTGGAAACTGTTTCCCTTAAAATCTATTTATTGCCTGACTCTGGGAAACCTTTCGCGATATTTATGTTTTTCAGGTTCTGGGATTCACATTTGTCACATTTTTCAATTAATAATTCGGGGAAATAATTCGATCTGGGAGACTAGTGTCGTAAATTGGCTCTTCCCTATTCAATTATATGTCCAAAACTGAAACGCCTGAATAAAGAATGTAGTTTCCTTAAATGTATGTCACTGTTAGAATCAATGTTTGCCCGTGCTTCTTGTGCCGCCATATAAAATGACACAGGGGGCCAATCATGTTCTAAGATTCAAACTTAATATTTGTTATGTCGTCGCAATAAAATGCATCGAACATGACATTTCAACATTACACAAATCTCATTTTCATGTAACTTTTATAACACGAACCTGACAATAGCACGCGCCTTAGCAGCAATTATGCCTCAATGTGCACACTTTATAATAATTTGAAAGGCTTTGTAATCCAACTAAAAGATCGAATATCTGCAAAAGTTTGGTTTCAATTTCATATTAACAAAATATTTGACCATGCAACGCGTTGGTTCGTTCTCTGCCAATGGTCCTTCTGAGCAACAGCTTTGCGGTTTATCCCATCTATAGTATCACTGTATTAATCCAGATTAAACGTTAGTAGAGCAATATTTAATTGACATACATCTTTAAATAGGCTATTTGGTAATAAAACGCCACACAAAACAACTGCAATTAAATCGGATTTTACAGATACGAAACATTTCCGTAAAATGTACCTCCGAAAATCTAGTTGAACTATATTCACACGGGGAAAGCATACCCCCGGACCTATTACAATTCAGCGTACATACCAGTTGCAGCCACTCGACGCCTCTTATATCAAGCATATAACACGCATTCGGTACATAACAACAATTTGATAGAGTGTCGTAAATAGTTAGTATTTCCATATGCGACAATAAATAGTGGTAGCCGCAATCATCAGACTCATTAGCACCGTCGTATGTGAGGTTACTGGGGGACGGACAGTGACTGTCTTTCATCGTAAAATAGTAACAACATTAATTAATTACCTTGTTTGACTAATATATCTCGCGCCTTCAGGCATTTAATCTACACCATGAGCGCGTTCCCGCCACCAAAGAAGTGTCATATTCTGATGGATGCATTTAAAGAAACACATACGCTTATTTCCAAATCGGTAACTGGACAATACTGATATAAAACATAAAGGGTCAATTATGATGCAGCCATAAATAAATGAAAATGACATGATATTTAGACTATCGCTGCACCTATAATTATGTCTACAAACATTGCTACACTCACGAGGGTAATGGATGCGGTGTTCGCCTTGCAACTGAGATGTTGCGAGTTCGAGCACTATCAGAACAACGGTTGTGGTGTCCTTAGACAAGCCGCTTTTATCCACATTGGCTCTTCTCTCTCAGGCTGTCGATGAATTATATCAGGAACGAGGTCTCGAGATCGTTTAATATAATGGTGTACATAGTATATATTTCGCAATCAAGCCAAACGGCAATGATATGACACCAACAGAACTGTGCTACCCATGATCGCATGGCCAAGTGGGCAGCGTGACACGTTTCTCCCGCTTTCGCTACTAGTACTGATCTATTTATTTTACAGGGTGAGGAATTTTCTGGAATAACTACCTTGGAATGGGACTGTGTGCCAAAAACTACTACATGTACGTAATCGACCCAATTCAACATATTCCCTGCAAACTCCTGGCAACTGTTTCTAAATTCTCTCTCTTTCTCTCTCTCTTTCCTTTCCTCCCACTGCCTGTTCTAAACTAACATTTCTAGATAATTCCCAACCTGCCCTAAGTACTACTCTCGCGCACACACTATTCTCTTCTCTGTTTTCTCCCGAATCTGCCTACAAATAATGTGCCAGACCAGCATTTATCTACTAAGAAATATAACTTCCTTGCGAGGAAATCGTTTCCTGCTCGCTCAAATCAACAGGACAGCGAAATTACGAGCGAGAGAATGAATATACCACATCACGCATAGCTCACACATTTTGCGCCATACGAAAAACATTTTTCAAGGGATTTATATTTTATTCCGTCGTAATTATCGAGTGAATAATGCCCTGCTACACGTGAGTTGCGACATAGAGTGATCCAGTGCTTGAATGGTGGCACTAGATCATTATCTTCCATTGATTTCCAATGATTTTCAGATTTTTAGCCTTGTTTTTCCCCCCCGGAAACCCCAGAGGGATCGACACAACGGAGATTACGCATTATGCATTACGGAAGCAAACTGAGGTCATTTTGAACTTATCACTTAGAACTATAATAAACTTCTACTTTCCCGTTTTCAGCGCTATGGCGTAGCACTGTTTCCGGTGGATAGAAACACGGTGGCTTGGTATAATTGTGTATGCGTGACGTCTACTGTTAGCAGTGAACTTTCATGTAGAGTACAGCGTTCAGCATTTCCGGCCATTGCGGGGGAATTTCTTGGTTATACCATATGGGTACATATTGTCATAAGAATGGTTGCAACTTGGGTATATTGGTGGGTGCCACTTGCTGACAAGGGTAACAGGAAATCGGCAATACATAACACATTGTAATAATGTTCACTAATTTCGTATCATGTAACCTATGATATGAAATTCCACAGCGAATCCGTTTATAATATTACAACGCGATTTTTAACTTGCAAGACATTACCCTATTAATAATTATAAAGGACTTCGGGGTTATATTATCGCCTTGTTGGTCCTTATTCCCGGTATGTTGAAACCGCGCTATTATGGCATACAGTCTATGAGAACGAGTGTATTGCTGAGTAGACATACAGACATACATAATATGTTATTGTCGTAAACCATACACAGTTTCTTGACACATATATACAGTATAACACATGATGTGATGATCAATCCACATAGCTTGATATTCAAATACATTATACACAACAAAAATTCTAATATCCCAAATTGATATTACGTTACATTTAAACTACATTCATTATGTTACTTAGCATATCCATGTACAGGAATGAGACATGCAAAGGTCACATACCCGCACTGCCTGACTTTCGTTCATGCGACTTAGATCAATTAAAATCATTCACATTTAACAATATCAATATTTAATAGCGTGTTATACGAGGTGATTGAGGGTCTCCATTAATTGCAAAGAGAACAAGAAATACACCTAACACAATTATCATGCATTTTTTATGAAAGCAAGCCTTAACGAGTCTACTTCATCCCAAGTGCCAGCTATCCTAATGGATTTCCACCCGCAATGCAGGTGTTGTAACCGCTATGGCTTAGATGACGAATACCACTTACACAAACAGCGCGGAATTGGAAATGTAGATATTTACATGTATAGAGTACAATACTATTTAAGTTTATTGCATAAAACAGACACATGGTTATAGCAAATACACCGTAAACACAAACAGTGGCACGGAGCTTTACAAAAGAACACGCTAATACGTATTCAAATATACGATGTAAAAAGGTATTAGTTTCGTTGTTTATTTGCAAAATATATCAATTTGGAAAGATCGATGGTGATTTTCTTATTGGTGTAAGCATATTGTATTGCCTCTTCAATATACATAATACAGACAAATGGTTTGGGGCACAAGTGCAAACCTTATTAGAAACCGGATCTCACCAATCTGTTCGGGCCAGTGTCAAGGTAAATATCACCCGTTCGTGATATAGCTCAATTGAATCAGTCGACGGGGTAAAATTGATCAATCAAAATCGATAAACAAAAAAAGATAACTGAAACACTGTTATAAAGCTGAAAACTATGTTTTTCAGCGTAATAAAATGTTGATTTGGTTTGATTACAGGGTATATGAGTATATAGTGTGGGCCAGGCCCCGAAGTTATAAAACATTTTTAAGATCTCAAACTCGAACTCAAGAAATTTGAATGGTTGATTGTGAGTTTCACACTCAGCTGAACCAATCAGAAGCTTGAGACTGACTGTGAGATTGGAGAAAAGTATATAACCTCCAGCCCTGGAGTGATATTCCATACACTCGCCCATATGGTTCGCCGGAGGCGAGGGTAAATAAGATCAATCATCATCTGATATTCCATTGTTGTCGGTAACACAGACGCGTATACCATGTCAACAAACAAAATAAACATACACTACTTCTTTTCTGAATAACAATTAATACTTGTACACTGTATACCACATTCTTAAACACTTTGTCATTAAAATCCAGCAGCACTGACTGATATATGTTGTATTCTGGTATCGAAACTTCAGATCGTTGAGCTCTCGTACCCACAAGATCCCGCGAGAATCTACGATGACAATGTTAAGAAGAAACGTCAATCACGTCCCGTAAAGAAAATTTAAGACCTTTGTGGGAGCGATTACCATCGAAAAAAAGTTTCATTATTAAATATAAACGACTTATCAGATACGACAATAGAAAGGATTTATAGTGTATTAGGTTTTCAATGGACGTTTATTTTATGCAAGAAGTTTGCAAGATTACAAAACCCCAATCGTACGTTTTAGAGATACATCATTTAGGTATGTTCTGTCTAGTGCTTTGGTAATTAACCCACGCCATAGGAAAGGGGTTAATGTTGTTGTGGCTGCGTTTACGTGTGTTACTGTCTGTCTGTCATTGGATTAAAATGTATTGATAGATATTTATGATTCATTGTTAATATATAGAAGGTTGGTCTAAGCGGTCAACTTCTGTGGTCATAGCGGTCAAATAAGTGTCCAATTTACCACGGAAATCAACGGGAATGGACACCTCGCTGACCACCCCAACCACATACACCTCGCTGACCACCACAACCAACCACCTACACCTCGCTGACCACCACAACCAACCACTTACACCAGACTGACCACCACAACCAACCACTTACACCTCGCTGACCACCCCAACCAACCACATACACCTCGCTGACCACCCCAACCAACCACATACACCTCGTTGACCACCCCAACCAACCACATACACCTCGCTGACCACCACAACCAACCACATACACCTCGCTGACCACCCCAACCAACCACTTACACCTCGCTGACCACCACAACCAACCACATACACCTCGCTGACCACAACGACCAACCACATACACCTCGCTGACCACCACAACCAACCACATACACCTCGCTTACCACCACAACCAACCACTTACACCTCGCTGACCACCCCAACCAACCACTTACACCTCGCTGACCACCTCAACCACTTACATCTCGCTGACCACGCCAACAACAGACACCTCGCTGACAACCCCAACCACATACACCTCGCTGACCACCACAACCAACCACCTACACCTCGCTGACCACCACCACCAACCACTTACACCTCGCTGACCACCACAACCAACCACTTACACCTCGCTGACCACCCCAACCAACCACATACACCTCGCTGACCACCACAACCAACACATACACCTCGCTGACCACCCCAACCAACCACTTACACCTCGCTGACCACCACAACCAACCACATACACCTCGCTGACCACAACGACCAACCACATACACCTCGCTGACCACCACAACCAACCACTTACACCTCGCTGACCACCACAACCAACCACTTACACCTCGCTGACCACCCCAACCAACCACATACACCTCGCTGACCACCACAACCAACCACTTACACCTCGCTGACCACCACAACCAACCACATACACCTCGCTGACCACCCCAACCAACCACATACACCTCGCTGACCACCACAACCAACCACTTACACATCGCTGACCACCCCAACCAACCACATATACCTTGCTGACCACCACAACCACATACACCTCGCTGACCACCCCAACCACAGACATCTCGCTTACCACCCCAACCACAGACACCTCGCTGACCACCACAACCACAGACACATCGCTGACAGCCCCAGCCATATACACCTCGCTGATCACCACAACCACATCGACCTCGCTGACTACCCCAACCACATAGGCCCTTACCGAATTCTCCCAGAATCCTACCACCTCCTCATCGACCAACTGTGTACGAGTACTAGTTTCTACTTATCTCTATTATCGTGTTGTAAACTAAGGACCTCTTTAATGTTTAATCATCCATTGCCCGGAGATGGGCGTGAAATGCTCGTTTGTAGTTAATGTATGCAGCTGCGGCCTGTTGTTGGTGCGGCATAGAAAGGATATTAACCATTTATGACTTTGAAGAATAGCGCAAGGATTTATGATCCTTAGATTTGGAAGGAAAACGCGACACAATTTACTCTATTGTCGAATGGTTGTGTGATCGTGATTTGCCACTCACCACTGTAGGTTCGAATCCCACCAGCAAGGAATGTCGGAGTGTTTCATGTGAGGAAGCTATCCAGCTCTATTCCGATGGAGTAACACAGGGAGATGCAAATGGGGGTATACCCCTATCACTTTAAGCTGGTGAATCTATATATAACATTAGTTGTTGGAGAAACTCTTAATAACATAGACTGGTCCAGTGAGATCAGATCACAGGTTCGAACCGCCTTCTGACCCTATTGATACAAACACTCGTCTCATATGGAACTATTAACCGAGGTGTCATGTATCGGTGCCATACACAGGGCATGTAAAGGAGTCTGTATTCTGTATATTGCACTATCCTCCAAACGGTGAGGAAAATGTCTAATCTAATGAGAGGCATCTCTAATTTTCTGTTACCTCCCTTGGCATATGAAGTCTGATTTATTCCAAAATGTGAATAGATCATTTTAGTTAGATTCCTTTGTTTTTACTGTTGTTCCTTACCAGATGTTGCGGTATGATAAATGTGATTTTATCCAATTCGTGTTAATTAACTGATGTGTGTGTTTTACGTTTATTTATCGTCGCTACCGGTTGCCCATATGAGCGACGCCTCCTGAAGAGATTAGTCATTTTAGATTTTGGAGGATAGTGCAATGATACAGACAGAGACCCATTCCAGAGTCTCCTCTTGTTCTTTTACGTGCACGGTGTAAAGCACCGACACGAGACCTCGGTTTAACGTCCCATCTGAAATACTGTTAATTTTATTAGGGTCAGCCGGGTGATCGAACCTGCGATCCCTGGATTACCTGTCCAGCGTGTTTAACTGATGACATTCCTTTACAAATAAGTACCCATTGCATATACTGTATGAAATTTGGCGAGATATTATAGTAATTTAAAACTTATAAGAAGCTATAGTGGAATAAAATTGCTAGCATGTTGTGCAAAGGAAACAACGATAAAAACAGAGTAAAACACTTAATATGACCTATCTACCTTTAGGGAGTATTCAGGGGCAATAACTGACCGATGTCTCTCATTCTAAATTATGGAGGCTCGAATAACAAAGGGGAATAATCGTACCCAGAAACAAGCTATAAATAACAAATGAATGAATACATTGCGTTGTTCCTGCTTACAAATGACTGAGTGTACAAACACGTGGGACAAGTGCTGTTTTCCCGTAAAATTAAATTTATGAGGATATCAGGTTTGCTGTGAGAAGTCATGCCATGTCATAAAGTTTGTGGCGTAGTGTTAACTTTTTTTTAAATCATGATTTTATCTCTTTTGCATCGCATAATAAAAGCTTTTAAGTCGTCAAATTCAAACGATCGTCAGAATTACAAGCGACAGCTATAATAGATAAGGGAAAACATAAAAAGTGTCGGACCGTGATTTTGGATAGTTCGTTACTAACTTCATTGGGGATGGTGTAATACAGATGGTACAGGGTGTGTGGAAAACTTGTTTCTATATAATTTTTATTTTGTCCAAATTTATGTTTTAGTGGACGCAACCAGAGTGCATGTTGTTCATTAACATATTTATTGCTCTATCAAATCATTTAAGAAATCTTAAAATGTCTAGTAAATATTTATTCTCCTGATATATTTTTAAATATTTTTACGAAAAAATGAATATTGGTTCGTAAGCTCAAATGAGATTTTAATTTCATACCAGATCATGTACGATCATTCTGTGAGGAACTAAAGTCATTAGACATCTTAGGATGCACAGCCACTTTACGATTTGTATTGGTGAAAAAAGATCGCGTTTTTGTTTGGCTAAGTATATATTTATACTTGAATATACCATATAAGAATTATTAGACAGTTTAATAACATGAGACGTTATTGTCCAATTTAAAGGAACCAGAATGGGCTTAGAAATATAAACAGTGATAACTGTAACCATGGTAACTAAGCAGAATTATTGTCGTACAGGGAAATTACCTTACGACTTCTCTGCAACATGCTCGCATATTTCTAGAAAATACCAGGAAATGTTATCAAGTAATTCACTTACCGCTAGGCTATAATTTGAACTATATAAATTCATTGATCCGGCTGGAATTCCGATACAAATCGTGTCTGGATGCAATATACGGGTTATCGAATACCTGTCTGGAACTGAAGTAATAAGTATGCGCCTTAAAGTAATTATCGTAGATACAGAGTCGTACCAACAACCAAAAGCTATATACGACTTTGGATTTCGGTCGCATTTAAATAACTAAGGTTATATACGACTTTGGAGTTTGAGTAGCACCAACATCTAAGTTTATATACGACTTTGAAGTTAGAGTCGTACACCTTCCGCATTCCAGACTCGTATGCACAAATTCGACACCTCAGCGGAAGTGAACAAGCACCCGTAGAATCGCATTGAGGTCACACTAAAATATACTTGATCTTAAATGAATCGATAAACGCTTGTTTGAATGATTGAACTGTAGTATTTGTCAATAGGTTTATCCGTATGTCTACCGAGGTCAACAGTTGCAGAATGAACATATTTAACCTCACAATGCGGTATATCAAAGTGTCAAATCCAGGCATTAAACTGATTAGGAATACCTGTTCAATAATGAAATCTGATAAAGAGTAGATCAATGCACCCAGCGTAGGTCTGGGTGACAAATACGCAACGAGGAAAGTTGTCATAACACTCCAGGAGGAAGACTTAAAAACACTCGAGTATTTTTAATAAATTTGTAATTTATATGGGTGTCATGTCTTTTATTGAAATCATAAATTATTGAAATCATATTCTTTTACTGAATGTATGGTATAGCACGCGCCGAAATACTTTGTCTTCTTTTGTAACAGATAAATACAATTGAATTGCAAAATGTATTCCACAAAGAGATAAAAAGAAACGTGTTATGGATATTATGTTGAAATATATCCTTCCACGTATGTTTCTCGTGGTCTTTCAGAATAAAGGACAACGTTTAGCAACAACAGATCAGCACATGGTCTTTCAGAATACAGGACACCACTTAGCAACAACAGATCAACACATGGTCTTTCAGAATACAGGACAACGCTTAGCAACAACAGATCAGCACCTGGTCTTTCAGAATACAGGACAACGCTTAGCAACAACAGATCAACACATGATCTTTCAGAATACAGGACAACGTTTAGCAACAACAGATCAACACGTGGTCTTTCAGAATACAGGACAACGTTTAGCAACAACAGATCAGCACATGGTCTTTCAGAATAAAGACCAACGCGGTTTAACAGCAGCAGATCAGCACATGATATTTCAGAATAAAGGACACCGTTTAACAACAACAGATCAACACATGGTCTTTCAGAAGAAAGGACACAGTTTAACACCCACAGCTCCATGGCCTACACACAAGCACAAATACTGTTTAGGTTTTCACCCTAGGACAAAATTACAATACGTCATGGGTGTTATGCGGTATCAGTTTTACGACCACTACGCATTTCTGAACACATTTCAAACACCATAAAAGTTAGCCTAGATGCACGGATAGGTTAACAGTAGTCAGTTTGACCAGTCAAGTGCAATACTGACATATGACGTGGATTATATGTGTGAGAACCTTCATGATTTATAGAAGGGTCCTTAAATATCACACCGCTGGAGCCGTTACGATTGTGCCTTAGGCAAGGCTTTTAAATTCCACATTGTTTCTTCTCTTTCCTTCATGGCGATGGATTCCATCAGGAATGAGGTCTCGAGAGTGATTAATATAAGTAGAAAATCGAGCTAAAATAAATTTGTATAAACTAACATCTTGTTAGGGAACTACAGTAAAAACAAAGGAATCTAACTAAAAAAACCTATTCACATTTTGGAATAAATCAGACATTATCTACCAAGGGAGGTAATAGAAAATTAGAGTTGTCTCTCATTCAGCAATATCCTGAATGGTCTAAGCTTTGCATTTATATCGTCGCCATATCTAATAACCCGGTCGATTGCTGATAACATCAGTTGTGATCTTGTTAGGGGAGATATAACAGTAATTAATGTGATATACAACAGTCAATATATTACCTAACTTTACAATACAAGAATTTAGAATTTAGATAACAATATTGAAAGTCAAGATAACATTTTGAATACATTATTACGGTCGTTTATTAGTTTTTAAATAACTTGTAGTCAAACATGTTCCTCTTTACTTTTATTACAAGTAATAGTATGGCTTTTAGGTAAAGCCAGATAGATCGAACTAATCTTATTGCGATCAAAATTATCTATTTTAATCTTTGTTACAAAAATACTTTAAAACTGCATTTTAGGAAACACTAAACTATAAACTTACTAGAAATAAAACTAAGTAACAGGTGATTACATCTAAATAAAATTTGAAAGTAAATTACGTGAACATGAAATATAGCTTAAATATGTATGTTTTCATTATCTACAGAAGTTGCGAATTCTACGATTTATTACGACAGGTGGGGCCTACAGCAAAGAGAGGAACGTTCTTTGAAGTCAACGGTCTTATAACCACTCGACCACGGTTGCCGCCTCAGGCGAATATTTAAAAGAATAGTATACCATTTTAGTTTGTGTTGTTTTTTAAGGTCATATTCTCCAGTCGTATTGTTGGTGAAGGAAGATCTCGTGTACCCATCCTACCAGTATCGTGATAGCGCAGTGGATGCGCGTTCGCTTCAGGTGCGAATGGTCCGGAGTTCGAGCCCCACTGGAGCCGTTACGATTGTACCCTTAGGCAAGGCATTTAAATTCATTCCACGTTGCCTCTTCTCTCTCCCTCGTGGCGATGGATTCCATCAGGAACAGAACAGAACATATGCTTATTTTGACGTATACATAAGTGCATAGTCATTAATAGAAATATACATACATGCATATATATATATATATATATACATAATTATATCTATATATATATATATATATATATATAATTATAT
This sequence comes from Archivesica marissinica, assembly GCA_014843695.1. NCBI lineage: Eukaryota > Metazoa > Mollusca > Bivalvia > Venerida > Vesicomyidae > Archivesica > Archivesica marissinica. The sequence goes on from CM026395.1 coordinate 58,793,127, forward strand.
ATATATATATATATATATATATATATATATATCCACACATAAAAACATAATTACATATCACAATCAGGAATGAGATCTGTAGAGTGATTAATATAAGTTGAAATAACTTGTTTCGCAATCGAGCTAAAATCAATTTGTATAAATACCAGTATTGCAAGTACGGACGGGTACCCGTGTAGAATCGCCAAACTTCTGCAAGCCAGTTAGGTGGCTTCCTCACATGAATAATTAGATACCCCAAAATCAACGATCGTATTAACACAATCCCTTATTTAACAATCAACGATCTTATTAACACAGTCACTTATTTAACAATCAACGATCTTATTAACACAGTCCCGTATTTAACAATCAACGATCTTATTAACACAGTCCCTTATTTAAAAATCAACGGTCTTATTAACAGTCAATTATTTAAAAATCAACGATCTTATTAACACAGTCAATTATTTAAAAATCAACGATCTTATTAACACAGTCAATTATTTAAAAATCAACGATCTTATTAACACAGTCAATTATTTAAAAATCAACGATCTTATTAACACAGTCAATTATTTAAAAATCAACGATCTTATTAACACAGTCAATTATTTAAAAATCAACGATCTTATTAACACAGTCAATTATTTAAAAATCAACGATCTTATTAACACAGTCAATTATTTAAAAATCAACGATCTTATTAACACAGTCAATTATTTAAAAATCAACGATCTTATTAACACAGTCAATTATTTAAAAATCAACGATCTTATTAACACAGTCAATTATTTAAAAATCAACGATCTTATTAACACAGTCAATTATTTAAAAATCAACGATCTTATTAACACAGTCAATTATTTAAAAATCAACGATATTATTAACACAGTCCCTTATTAACTAGCAATTTATTTGTTAACTTCACACTTACGATATAATATAATGGTGAATTATGGCGACAATGCTCGGGTCCGAAACACATGAAAGTAGTCACATAACCGTACTTTGGGCACTGTTTTGCACCACTACCATTGCACGCCTAAAGTAATGGTAGAAGGTCCACCGATGGTCTTCCCCCGTCCATAAACAGCTGGAGAGTCGACCGATGATCTAAGCCGTCGGCGCGGAAACATTTAATATTCATATTACATTCATATGTAACTAAACAGGGTCCTTTTTTGAATCAACACCCATACCCTAATACTGTTATTTGTTTATATAACTGAAATTGTGTCCATTTGCGGGGCACACAGTGCACATATGACTGGTTGAGGGGAGAGGGGGTGGGTGCATGAACCAGTATAGTGGGTCAATATGCTGGCCGGGCACTGCCTTGTTCTCGGTGTGCTGTTCCTGCGCGCTTCTGCGAATGGACCCTTTTTCCGCTGTGAATTATTCATTCACATGTTGTTACTATAATTTTAACCTGTGTCTTTTCACAAATACAGTTCTGTTCTGTTCAATAATATTAAAAAGACAACAAGTGTATTTTATCATTGTTGACTTGTACGTGGCAAACTACGAACATACATACTACATCAGGGTGTCAAACTTCAACAGTCCAACAACACGGACAACCCATTATCTTCGTGTATGATAGCAATGCACATATGAAAATCCTATTTTTTCAAGTAAAAGAACGACACGCATGCAATTGTCAGCTGAAATTGTCAGCCGTCAGCGCAATCAGAACGTTATTATAAAACTATTTGATTTGGTTTGTTGGCAATGTATATGAGAATATAATGCCGTCTAGGGGTGATATTTCTCGAGCCAGGAGAATATTACTGCTGGCCGGTGCTATGTACACACATACCCAATCAACAAACAATGTTCAGCAAGGTTAAACAAGGTTTTGAGCTAATAACAATTAAAAAAAATTATTTTATCAATTTTACCACGTCGATTGCCTCAAATGAGTAATTTCACGAATTGGTGAATTTTACATTGACACCGGCGCGCCCAGAATTGGCTCACATAAATGTTCCCTAAATATTATTTTCATAGCGTAATTCGCCGTCACCGTGTGTTAAGCAATTCCACATATTTCAATGGTGTAAAATATCGAAATATTGCATCCATATAGTGTTCCTGTATTATACAAATGCATTGCGCATTATCGGACTGAACGCGCAGCTTCCGGTTTCATTGTAAGAATCGTAAGGTACGTGTTAAACACAGGATCACTGATCCGTCGAACTAGTTCTTAGTCGTAGCGACAGCTAATGTTACATATAGTGACTATCAACAAGCTAACTAGCTAATATATCTCTCCTCTCCTTTACTCTCCTCTCCTCCCCCATCTCTCTCTCTCTCTCTCATCTTCTCTACTTCTCCTCCCGCCCCATCTCCTCCCCTCTCCACTGCTCTCCTCTCAACCCCTCCTCTCCTATCCCCCTCCTCTCCTATCCCCCCTCATCTTCCTATCCCCCTCCTATCTCTCCCCCTCTCTCTCTCTCTCTCTCTGTCTTCTTCTCTCGCTCTCTCCTCTCTCTCTCTCGCTCTCTCTCTCTCCTATCTATCTTCCTCTCCTATCTCGCTCTCTCTGCCCCCCTCTATCTCTATCTCTCCCTCTCTCTCTCTCTCTCTCACTCGCTCGCTAGATTCACTATCGCATCTTTTGCAAAAGTCGCAGAATTCTTATCGATTTCATCACGTCTCCCAATAATGCTTACTCGGGAGATATTCAAGAAACTGCTGGCTCTGAAATTGACAGTAATCAGAAATTACGGCAGTAAATGACTAGCGATAGGCTGAAGCACAAAGGATTTTCTATGACACCGTCACATGGTTATGCGTACAATAAGGGATGGTAATGTTCTCTTTGTTTCGAGGAATATATCTATGTCGACACAATTTGCAAAATGTATTGCGTAAGCTATTCAGTAATTAGTAATTACCGAACGCTATTGAAGAAGAATATACAGTCTACATCCGGTATGTCAAAGTCGGTTATGTCGAATTATCCGGTTATTTCGAAGTCGGATCAAAGTCCCCGTTCAGACACTATCATTTTACATATAACTGGCTCCGTTTATATCGAATTTCGTTAAGTCAAACGAAGTATTTTGTCCAGGTCCGACGGAATTCGACATAACGGATACAGACTGTATAGCCGATATACTCTAATTAATATGCGCACTGGTTTTCTGCGCACACGGTATATAAATATATGGGGTGCCTATTTTAATTATATTCCTCATTATTATACATGATGACAAATACACTGCACGTTTCAATATTACTTAGTTTATAAAAAAATATTTTAGCCCGATTGTGAAACAAGTTCGTACAACTTATATTACTCACTCTCGAGACCTCATTCCCGATGGAATCCATCGTAGCGAGGGAGAGAGAAGAGGCAATATGGAATTTACATGCATTGTCTATAGGCACAACAGTAACGATTACAACTGGGCGTGAACTCCGGGCCTTTCCCACCTGAAGCGAACGCGTTACCACTACCCTATCACGACTTCCATTTCTTTGAGACTGACGTCATAATACATTATGCTTTATAGGCACGTTTCTGTGCTTGGCACACTTTTTAAAGAGGTTGTTAGTATGCAATTTTACTCCTTACAAAATCCGTATTACATAAGTGTTTGAAGTAAATAAATCCAAACATTTTAAACAATTACTGTATACTTAATAATATATATAGAGATTATTATTAGGTTACTGTCTTATAAATTTTAATTTATTACGCGAGTTGGAGAAAATTTACGAGATCCTCGCTTTGTAATTTTTCGGAGACGACCCTAATAAATTAAAATTTCTAAGACAGTAACCTAATATTATATTTATCCTATCGTCTGATAAAAAAGATGATTTAGCGAGGAAATCGAGCTCAAATAAATTTCTATGAACTAAAGAAATGGCTGCTGAAGGGTGCTTACGTAGCGGGGCATCCGTGGCTGGGTGGTTAAGATCGATGATTTCAAATCACTTGCCACTCACAGCTGTGTGTTCGAATCCCACTGGGAAATATTTCATAAATTATGTTGAAGATATCCGGTGGTTCCACCCGGGTGTCGACTGTTCGTCTGTGCGTGCAATACTACATGTAGGGGCACCCGGGTGTCGACTGTTCGTCTGTGCGTGCAATACTACATGTAGGGGCACCCGGGTGTCGACTGTTCGTCTGTGCGTGCAATACTACATGTAGGGGCACCCGGGTGTCGACTGTTCGTCTGTGCGTGCAATACTACATGTAGGGGCACCCGGGTGTCGACTGTTCGTCTGTGCGTGCAATACTACATGTAGGGGCACCCGGGTGTCGACTGTTCGTCTGTGCGTGCAATACTACATGTAGGGGCACCCGGGTGTCGACTGTTCGTCTGTGCGTGCAATACTACATGTAGGGGCACCCGGGTGTCGACTGTTCGTCTGTGCGTGCAATACTACATGTAGGGGCACCCGGGTGTCGACTGTTCGTCTGTGCGTGCAATACTACATGTAGGGGCACCCGGGTGTCGACTGTTCGTCTGTGCGTGCAATACTACATGTAGGGGCACCCGGGTGTCGACTGTTCGTCTGTGCGTGCAATACTACATGTAGGGGCACCCGGGTGTCGACTGTTCGTCTGTGCGTGCAATACTACATGTAGGGGCACCCGGGTGTCGACTGTTCGTCTGTGCGTGCAATACTACATGTAGGGGCAC
>CM026395.1:58798775-58801275 GCA_014843695.1 Archivesica marissinica
CTCTCTCTCTCTCTCTCACTCGCTCGCTAGATTCACTATCGCATCTTTTGCAAAAGTCGCAGAATTCTTATCGATTTCATCACGTCTCCCAATAATGCTTACTCGGGAGATATTCAAGAAACTGCTGGCTCTGAAATTGACAGTAATCAGAAATTACGGCAGTAAATGACTAGCGATAGGCTGAAGCACAAAGGATTTTCTATGACACCGTCACATGGTTATGCGTACAATAAGGGATGGTAATGTTCTCTTTGTTTCGAGGAATATATCTATGTCGACACAATTTGCAAAATGTATTGCGTAAGCTATTCAGTAATTAGTAATTACCGAACGCTATTGAAGAAGAATATACAGTCTACATCCGGTATGTCAAAGTCGGTTATGTCGAATTATCCGGTTATTTCGAAGTCGGATCAAAGTCCCCGTTCAGACACTATCATTTTACATATAACTGGCTCCGTTTATATCGAATTTCGTTAAGTCAAACGAAGTATTTTGTCCAGGTCCGACGGAATTCGACATAACGGATACAGACTGTATAGCCGATATACTCTAATTAATATGCGCACTGGTTTTCTGCGCACACGGTATATAAATATATGGGGTGCCTATTTTAATTATATTCCTCATTATTATACATGATGACAAATACACTGCACGTTTCAATATTACTTAGTTTATAAAAAAATATTTTAGCCCGATTGTGAAACAAGTTCGTACAACTTATATTACTCACTCTCGAGACCTCATTCCCGATGGAATCCATCGTAGCGAGGGAGAGAGAAGAGGCAATATGGAATTTACATGCATTGTCTATAGGCACAACAGTAACGATTACAACTGGGCGTGAACTCCGGGCCTTTCCCACCTGAAGCGAACGCGTTACCACTACCCTATCACGACTTCCATTTCTTTGAGACTGACGTCATAATACATTATGCTTTATAGGCACGTTTCTGTGCTTGGCACACTTTTTAAAGAGGTTGTTAGTATGCAATTTTACTCCTTACAAAATCCGTATTACATAAGTGTTTGAAGTAAATAAATCCAAACATTTTAAACAATTACTGTATACTTAATAATATATATAGAGATTATTATTAGGTTACTGTCTTATAAATTTTAATTTATTACGCGAGTTGGAGAAAATTTACGAGATCCTCGCTTTGTAATTTTTCGGAGACGACCCTAATAAATTAAAATTTCTAAGACAGTAACCTAATATTATATTTATCCTATCGTCTGATAAAAAAGATGATTTAGCGAGGAAATCGAGCTCAAATAAATTTCTATGAACTAAAGAAATGGCTGCTGAAGGGTGCTTACGTAGCGGGGCATCCGTGGCTGGGTGGTTAAGATCGATGATTTCAAATCACTTGCCACTCACAGCTGTGTGTTCGAATCCCACTGGGAAATATTTCATAAATTATGTTGAAGATATCCGGTGGTTCCACCCGGGTGTCGACTGTTCGTCTGTGCGTGCAATACTACATGTAGGGGCACCCGGGTGTCGACTGTTCGTCTGTGCGTGCAATACTACATGTAGGGGCACCCGGGTGTCGACTGTTCGTCTGTGCGTGCAATACTACATGTAGGGGCACCCGGGTGTCGACTGTTCGTCTGTGCGTGCAATACTACATGTAGGGGCACCCGGGTGTCGACTGTTCGTCTGTGCGTGCAATACTACATGTAGGGGCACCCGGGTGTCGACTGTTCGTCTGTGCGTGCAATACTACATGTAGGGGCACCCGGGTGTCGACTGTTCGTCTGTGCGTGCAATACTACATGTAGGGGCACCCGGGTGTCGACTGTTCGTCTGTGCGTGCAATACTACATGTAGGGGCACCCGGGTGTCGACTGTTCGTCTGTGCGTGCAATACTACATGTAGGGGCACCCGGGTGTCGACTGTTCGTCTGTGCGTGCAATACTACATGTAGGGGCACCCGGGTGTCGACTGTTCGTCTGTGCGTGCAATACTACATGTAGGGGCACCCGGGTGTCGACTGTTCGTCTGTGCGTGCAATACTACATGTAGGGGCACCCGGGTGTCGACTGTTCGTCTGTGCGTGCAATACTACATGTAGGGGCACCCGGGTGTCGACTGTTCGTCTGTGCGTGCAATACTACATGTAGGGGCACCCGGGTGTCGACTGTTCGTCTGTGCGTGCAATACTACATGTAGGGGCACCCGGGTGTCGACTGTTCGTCTGTGCGTGCAATACTACATGTAGGGGCACCCGGGTGTCGACTGTTCGTCTGTGCGTGCAATACTACATGTAGGGGCACCCGGGGTCTTTCTCGTCGTATGTCGTAAGCTGTTGGTGTGACCCCCAAAACAAACGCAGTTGGTGTGACCCCCAAAACAAACGCAGTTGGTGTGACCCCCAAAACAAACGCTGTTGGTTTGACCCCCAAAACAAACGCTGTTGGTGTGACCCCCAAAACAAACGTTGTTGGTGTGTGAGAGAGAGATAGCGAGAGAGAGAGAGAGAGAGAGAG
>CM026395.1:58806275-58866346 GCA_014843695.1 Archivesica marissinica
ATGTGCTATAGTATATGATGCCTTTGCAGTTGATTATGTGTATGAACCTAAGTTGTTGAATAAAGTTGTACGGGTTAGCAGCTTGCACGAAATATTAGTATAAACATACTTCATTTTTCAATTCTTTACAGCAACAACTATTGAATAATTCTAAATATAAGATATAAGACAACATATTTTGTTAGATTTTAATTACTAGTACAGTCAAACCTGTGTTAGTGGTCACCTCCATTAAGCAGCTAACCTGTATTAAGCAGCCAGTTTCCAGATTCCCATTATGTTGTTTTATTATACATTTTACCTCCATTAAGCAACCACCTGTGCTAAGCAGCCATTTTTGTGATTCCCTTGGCCTGTTGATTAACACAGGTTTGACTGTATACAAATCTAATTTTGCTGATTTCGTGATATTGTTTTTAACAACATTAGAGTAATCGCTCTCGATACATCATTCCTGATCGCAGGTTCGATCCCCCGTCTGACCCTAATAAAATTAACAGTCTTTCAGATGGGACGTTAAACCGAGGTCTCGTGTCGGTGCTTTACACCGTGCACGTAAAAGAACCAGAGGAGACTCTGGAATGGGTCTCTCCCTGTATCATTGCACTATCCTCCAAAATCTGAAATGACTAATATCTTCAAGAGGCGTCGCTCATATGGGCAACCGGTAGCGACGATATATAACGTAAAAAAATCATTCTTGATGTACATGTAATACATCCCCATGCGGGAGAAAGAAGAGGAAATAAGGAGCTTGGTGGCTTGTCTAATGATACCATCACCGTGGTTCGGACGGCACTCGAACCCATAACCCCTCGGTTGCAATGCGGGCGCCGTATCTACCACACCACCGAGGCTCCACATAGTTATAAAACAGGTTTGAAACATTTCATTCTTCTAGTGTATGCTAAAAAATGAAGGGTCGGTTGGGGATAAATGCATATCTGATTAGAACTAACAGTGGAAAGCATGAACGACAATTCCAGCGAGCTGTTTGAATCGATTCTTTGAATTTTATGTCCTGGCATTTTATTGCTTTTTCATTGGTTTCCCCTGAGACGCTTCAATCTTTGCAGATAATCAAAACTTCACTTTAAATTTTGCATTTCGGTTATATAATTCGTGAGTCAAAAATCCCACGGGTTGTTGTTGGTACATATCCCAGATATTCTTTCATGATCGTAAAAATACCTGCATGATTCCAACTTTCATTATGGATTCTGGCAAATATCAACTTTAAAACTTATTTGAGAGAGACGTAACAGCGAGTTATAGTTTGCAGCGCGTTGTTTTGGACATGCGTGTCTAATAAACGAATGCGGAGCGATAAGTGAGTTTATTTTGAATGTTAATTAAATACCAAAATGGAAGATTCAGACATGCAGTTCCTAGAAATTATATTATCTGGAAATATAAACAAGAACAGTTGAACACACTTTTGTGTCTCTGCGTTTCCAACCGTTCTATTTAAATGTGTTTAATGTGTTCAAATTGAAAAGTAAAGCCACACTCCATATCTTAGTGTTAGCTTTTGTACCTTGCTGAGTAAATAAATATTCACAAAGGGAGGTAATCTAAGAAATTTACATTAATAGCTGTTGCGTTGTGTTTTACGTTTATTTATCGTCGTTACCTGTTTTGTCCATATGAGCGACGCCTCCTGAAGAGATTAGTCATTTTAGATGTTTGGAGGATAGTGCAATGATACAGACAGAGATCCATTTCAGAGTATCCTCTGGTTTTCTACGTGCACGGTGTACAGCGAGACCTCCGTTTAAAGTACCATCTGAAAGACTGTTAATTTTATTATGGTCAAACAGGGGATCGAACCTGCGATCCCTGGATTACTGGTCCAACATGGACTATATATCCGTCTATTTAATAGTTGTTCTACTCATGTCTGGTATAAAAACAGACGGGTCATCAGTCCAGTGGTTACACGTTGGATTGCAAATCCAGTGATCGCAGGTTCGATACACCGTCTCACAATAATACTATTAACAGTCTGGGTCTGTTCTTTACACAGTGCACACAAAAGAACCAGTGAAATGGGTCTATGTCTGTATCATTGCCCTATCCAATATAACTGTGCGTAAACAGTATTAGTTTATACATATTTATTTTAGCTCGATTGCGAAACAAGTTCTTAAACTTATTTTAACCTAATTCCTGATGGAATCCATCGCCACGATGGAGAGAGAGAGAGAGAGAGAGAGAGAGAGAGAGAGAGAGAGAGAGAGAGAGAGAGAGAGAGAGAGAGAGAGAGAAGAGGCAACGTGGAATTTAAATGCCTTGCCTAATGACATAATCGTAACGGCTGCAGCGTGGCTCGAACTACGGACCTTTCGTACCTGAAGCGAAGGCGCTACGACTACGCTATCACGACTTCCAAAAGTATTAGGAATTGAAATTTAAAAAAATTAAAAATTATCTATTTTATCTGAAATATTAGAATGCAATTTTATATAGAGTAACATTAATAACTACACATAAAAATAACATTAATTGAAATCTTAGATATTCATATATGCTTGGCAGGTCGAATCTGCGGTATTATGTACCAGTATAGACAGCTAATATTACTTTTAATTATGCATATATTAATAGGTGTGTGTCACGTAGTGCTAAATGACACAGGAATGGAATAAAAATGGAAAATAGGAAGTGCAACAAATCGTCATCATTTATAAGTAAGGGAGTGAGTGAGTGAGTGAGTGAGAGAGAGAGGGAGAGAGAGAGAGTGAGAGAGTGAGTGAATGAGTGAGTGAGAGAGAGTGAGTGAGTGAGTGAGTGAGTGAGTGAGAGAGAGTGAGTGAGTGAATGAGTGAGTGTGTGAGAGAGTGAGTGAGTGAATGAGAGAGTGAATGAGTGAATGAGCGAGTGAGTGAGTGAATGAGAGAGTGAGTGAATGAGCGAGTGAGTGAGTGAGTGAGTGAATGAGTGAGTGAGTGAGAGAATGAATGAGTGAGTGTGTAAGTAAGTTTTTTATTAAAGTGGCATATGCAATAATAAACATTCAATACATTTTTATAAGTATTAAAATTGCGAATTACGCTACAAGTATCCCGTGTCAAGAGAAGAAAGAAGAAGAAGAAGAAGAAGTGAAAGAAGAAGTAAATGAAGAAGTAAATGAAGAAGTAAAAGAAAAGTAAATGAAGAGGAACATTTTATTAGATACACACTATCACAGGTGTTGGTCTTTTAATATAATTATGTACAATGTAATCATTAACCCATTCAACCCCAAGTAACTGACATGGACTGGTCCATGATATTCTTAGACCAATAAATGAATAAGAAAATTACATTCGGACCAGTTCATTTATCAAGATGGGTAATTTTGTCTAAAATTAATAATTATTACTGGCAAAAAAGTGCAGATCCTGATGAGACGGCTCGTCACGAGCCGGCTCATCTGGATCTACACTTTTTCATAAGCCTATTTAGAGGCCTGTGGGGTTGAAAGGGTTAACAAAAATAACGTGTCCAACAAGTCCAAATAGTATATAAATAAAAAAAATAAATATTAAATCAAATAACAGTATATGGGACTATTAAAATAATAATCGCAGGTTCGATCCCCCCACCCGCCCGACCCTAATATAATTAATTAACAGTCTTTCAAATGGGACTTTAAACCGAGGTCTCGTGTCGGTGCTTTACACCGTACTCGTAAACGAACCAGAGGAGATTCTGGAATGTGTCTCTGTCTGTATCATTGCACTATCCTCCAACAATCTAAATTGACTTAATCTCTTCAGGAGGCGTCGCTCATATGGGCAACCGGTAGCGACGATAAATAAACGTAAAACACATAATATTAATAATCTAAAATGACTAATCTCTTCATGAGGCGTCAGCTATATGGGCAACCGGTAGCGACGATAAATATACGTAAAACGCACACACAGAAATAAACTATTACGATTAGATGAAGGTGGTGGTGGTATTTAGTTTAAACAATATTTATTTCTTTGAATAAACATAGTCAAATATAAATATTATGTACATACATGTAGGATTGAGGAGAAAGCAACCTGCTTGTATGGTTACCTCTTTCCTATGTACATACATGTAGGATTGAGGAGAAAGCAATCTGCTTGTATGGTTACCTCTTTCCTATGTACATACATGTAGGATTGAGGAGAAAGCAACATGCTTGTATGGTTACCTCTTTCCTATGTACATACATGTAGGATTGAGGAGAAAGCAATCTGCTTGTATGGTTACCTCTTTCCTATGTACATACATGTAGGATTGAGGAGAAAGCAACCTGCTTGTATGGTTACCTCATTCCTATGTACATACATGTAGGATTGAGGAGAACGCAACATGCTTGTATGGTTACCTCTTTCCTATGTACATACATGTAGGATTGAGGAGAAAGCAACCTGATTGTATGGTTACCTCTTTCCTATGTACATACATGTAGGATTGAGGAGAAAGCAATCTACTTGTATGGTTATATGTACATACATGTAGGATTGAGGAGAAAGCAATCTGCTTGTATGGTTATATGTACATACATGTAGGATTGAGGAGAAAGCAATCTGCTTGTATGGTTATATGTACATACATGTAGGATTGAGGAGAAAGCAATCTGCTTGTATGGTTACCTCTTTCCTATGTACATATATGTAGGATTGAGGAGAAAGCAATCTGCTTGTATGGTTACCTCTTTCCTATGTACATACATGTAGGATTGAGGAGAAAGCAACATGCTTGTATGGTTACCTCTTTCCTATGTACATACATGTAGGATTGAGGAGAAAGCAATCTGCTTGTATGGTTACCTCTTTCCTATGTACATACATGTAGGATTGAGGAGAAAGCAACCTGCTTGTATGGTTACCTCTTTCCTATGTACATACATGTAGGATTGAGGAGAAAGCAATCTGCTTGTCTGATTACCTCTTTCCTATGTACATACATGTAGGATTGAGGAGAAAGCAATCTGCTTGTCTGGTTACCTCTTTCCTATGTACATACATGTAGGATTGAGGAGAAAGCAATCTGCTTGTCTGGTTACCTCTTTCCTATGTACATACATGTAGGATTGAGGAGAAAGCAATCTGCTTGTATGGTTACCTCTTTCCTATGTACATACATGTAGGATTGAGGAGAAAGCAATCTGCTTGTCTGGTTACCTCTTTCCTATGTACATACATGTAGGATTGAGGAGAAAGCAATCTGCTTGTATGGTTACCTCTTTCCTACGAATCATTTACAAAACATACCATTATATTAGGCAACACAATTACTATCAAATAAATGTGTACATGTATTGAGTAACTCAATGATTTTGGAATATGAGAAGATGTTATTAATTTCTAAATAGACATTAAGATATGATTGTGGTTGTGCAGCATAATGTGATTGTATTTACACTTATGTTTTCAATGACTATTGACATTTTCAGGGAACATACACCATTCATAGCATTAGCAAATTATATGAAAACCACTATGTATTATTGAAATTCCCTAACGACAGTTTAATGTCAAACTTGACAGCGTTTCTTGATAACTAATACTTGATACTGTATGATAGTCTGCTGAATTATAATGTGCATCTTCTGTTACTAATACAATACACGCACTTGAATATGTATCTAACCAGTCACGTGATGTAAATATATTATATGATTCTGTATTATTAAGATTAAGTACCATGTACAAGTCTAATAATAACATGTTGTTCTGTTCTGTTCTATATCTATATGCCAAACCACTGTCGTGACATCATACCTTTGTACTCGCAGTCAATTATTATTAATATTGGACTGGTGTCAAAAGGCCAGAGTATTATATTAAATCCTACGAGTACTTGTACGAAATTAACAATTTTAATTAGTAGGATCTTGTTATATACGTGTGTGTTTTAAGTCAGATATAAGCCTCAAACCGATCCAATATGTAAAATATTGGTACTGCCATCGGAGCTCAGCGCCTCACATAGTCCAATATTTTACATATTGGATCGTTTTCGACTTATGTCCCTATGCATATACTGACACAAAAAAGAAACTTAGAAGTAAAATGTGTGAAATATTGGGTAAATTACTGGATTTTTTTCTTTTTGTTAAGCGCCTCACACAGTCCAATATTTTACATATTGGATCGTCCTTGGCTTATATCCTAGACATATATTGGTATCGCTACAATAACGTACTGCCAAGAAGGCGGTCACTGGTTAAAAGGATAGCATAGCATAAATGATATAGTTTTAATTAATAAAATCAGTGAAGAAGTAACTAAATTTCAAATGTGAAGTTATTGTTTATTATAGTATCATCGGTATTGAAAGGGCCTGTCATTTCTGATTTACGAGGCACCCCCTGGTGGCGAGCATCGTTACTCGAACCATATGCATACATCTGAAGACAAAAATATTCAATGGAATAAAATATTGAAAATTAATTTATTTTTAAAAACGGATCTTTTCACTTACCTATGTTAATACCTCCCGTAACGAGTATTAAATCCAAGAAGCAGCAGAGAATAAGAACACAGTTATCCCTTCTGTACCTCATTGTTTCAACCGACCCTTAAACAATTATTTCAACCTAAATCGCTTCATTGTCATTCCCAAAGCTACAAGTCTGACATTTCCAAAATATCAATTCCAATTTTTTTCTAATTAAAATCCACACACACAAGGAAGTACAATCTGTCAGTTATTATAAAATGTTGATTTTTTTATATCTATGTTTGTTAGCGTCCGTGCTATATATACATAGTATAAGTGCTAAGCTTCATCCGAACGTTCTAAAATAGCACTATCGAATCTCATTACACATTAAAAAAAATAACACACATCTCTAGGGATCTATTTTTTCATCATGCACAACATGGATTTATCCACAAATGTATCAATTATTTACGGTGATATATTTCCGGGAGTTTCTTTATGTGCAGATTTTTCTCGTTTAATCTCGTATAAAATCACAACCGTGATAACTATTTCTGTTACTACCAGTGTTTGTAATATGTCCCTTTTATATCGGTTTTAATATTTGCTATTAACAATTAAAATAATCCAATTATATTTCGTTATAGGAAGACAAAAACGCGTCCAAAGTTCTATTTTAAAAAATAATAAATAAAATGTCACACTAAATATGCATGCACAATATGCTACCAATAAAGGTAAATCCGTAGCGAGATATAATTAAATATATCTAAATAATATCCAATTAATTGTGCTTTTTTTTTTTACAATTCGTCACGCAAGGTGTATCGAATATACCCGTATATTAATTGTTCATTCCGCGGGTTAAACTGTACTTGCTCTTACTTTCACAGCGAGTTCATTAATAGTGGCTTCTTCACTCTGTCTGTCAATACGCGAATCACGGACTGTCTCACTCTCAATAGAAGGGGAACCACTAGCGCGCGCTTCAATGAAACGTCAGTCTGCATTATTTATTAGACAGGGAAAAAGACGTTTTTCTTTTAACGAATAAAAAGATGATGTGTTGTTGTGTTGCCGTATTTTGTATTTTATAGATTTGCTGTGCTGTACTTTCTAAAATCGATTTGCGACATAAATGTGAGCAGAAAAAAGGTATCTTATACATTTTATATAATTCTGTTATAGTGAGTAGAATGTACTATAAGTATGTATCTACTCTGTTTATAGTTGCGCACAGACGGATATGTAATCCAGTGGTAACACGCTGGACTGGTAATCCAGGGATCGCATGTTCGATCCCCCGTCTGACCCTAATAAAATTATCAGTCTTTCAGATGGGACGTTAAACATAGGTCTTGTGTCGATGCTTTACACCGTGCACGTAAAAGAATGGGTCTCTTGTCTGTATCATTGCACTATCTTCCAAAAATCTAAAATGACTAATCTCTTCAGGGGGTGTCGCTCATATGGGCAACCGGTAGCGACGATAAATAAACGTAAAACACACACACAATTATAGTTGCGCATGGACTGTTATTCTAGAGTTATAGTGATTTGCATATAAACTCTTTCAGTGTCGAAAAAATTCAGAGCATGTGCAAACAACATAGATCCAAATCAGATGAGGCGTAACGCCGCGTCTGATCAGGATCTATGCTGGTTGCTATTCGGACAGGTGCTTCAAAAATTAATTTTATGCTGATATTATGTAATAATTATATGTGCTATAGTATATGATGCTTTTGCAGTTCATTATATGTATGAACCTAAGTTGTTGAATAAAGTTTGAAAGTTGAGAGCAATCTAGCCTGATCAGACGGCACGTTCTGTTCTGTCTGGTCGGGTTCTCTATTTTTTGCAAAGTCGCATTTATGCGACATTGGCGGTGAAAGAGTTAATAATTAATAATTAATATTCTCCTAATTATATTATATTATTATTTATTGTTTAATTGTATTATTATTATTATTATTTATTATATAATACGTGTAATTATAATTATAAAAATAATGCAAAATAATTTAATTAATACATGTTATAATAATAATGTGCGTGACATAATACGTGAGATAAAGACATGTGTAATATGTGAACCATTAATAATAAATAATTGTATATGTAATAATAAATAATATAATGACATATGTAATAATAATACTAATTATGTGTAATATTAATACGTGTACTATTATTAATAATAAATAATAATAACAATATATGTAATAATAATAATAAATAATATTAATGATAATAAATAATAATACTAATAATAAATAATAATAAATAATATAATAATACTAATAATAAATAATAATAATAATAAATAATAATAATAAATAATTGTATATGTAATAATAAATAATAATGCCATTTGTAATAATAATACTAATTATGTGTAATATTAATATGTGTACTACTATTAATAATAAATCATAATAACAATATATGAAATAATAATAATAAAATAATAAAAAATAAAATAATAATCCCAAGAAAGGACAACGACAACATCAACAATAACAACAACAACAATAATAATAATAATAATAAAATAATCCCCCCCCAAAAGGATATACCTTGACAAGGTTATTTTTACCTCGGACACAATACTTCCACTCCAGCTACATACACGCTGTGTATCTGGGGACAAGGCTCTGTGACAAGATTATTATTATATTGGCTATACTACTTAGATCCCAGCTACATACACGCTGTGCATATGGGGACAAGGCTCTGTGATAAGGTTATTATTATATTGGCTATACTATTTAGATCCCAGCTACATACACGCTGTGCATCTGGGGACAAGGCTCTGTGATAAGGTTATTATTATATTGGCTATACTACTTAGATCCCAGCTACATACACGCTGTGCATCTGGGGATAAGGCTCTGTGACAAGATTATTATTATATTGGCTATACTATTTAGATCCCAGCTACATACACGCTGTGTATTTGGGGACAAGGCTCTGTGATAAGGTTTATTTGACCTCACACATACTTTATGTTGAAGCTACGCATATATTATGTCTTCGAGGATATGATTCAGTTACATTGATTGGATCACAGCAAAGTTTAAGCTGTGTATCTGGGGATAAGGCTCTGTGACAATATTATCGTTTTATGTTGTTCTTTACTAGTTTGGTCTCAGGTACGTCAGTGTATACACATTTAATTTAGCTCGATTGCGAAACAGGTTCCTACAACTTATATGAATCACTCTCGAGACCTCGTTCCTGATGGAACCCATCACCACGAAGGAGAGAGAAGATACTATGTGGAATTTAAGTGCCTTGCCTAAGGGCACACTTGTAACGGCTATAGCTCGGCGCGAATAGAAGCGAATGCTCTACCACTGCGCTATCACGACTTCCTCATGTACGCTATTTCCACCCGTTATTTTAATATTAGTAACAATATTTTATTTCAATATGTGCCCATACATTGTAATATTATTTATAATATACAGTGTGTCAACAGGATTGAGAGAGTGGGTGTGTGTTTTACGTTTCTTTATCGTCGCTACCGCTTGCCCATATGCGCGACGCCTCCTGAAGAGATTAGTCATTTTAGATTATTGGAGGATAGTGCAATGATACAGACATATACCCATTCCAGAGTCTCCTCTGGTTCTTTTACGTGTACGGTGTACAGCACCGACACGAGACCTCGGTTTAACGTTCCACCAGAAATACTGTTAATTTTATTAGGGTCACACGGGCGATTGAACTTGCGATCCCTGGATTACCAGTCCAGCGTGTTACCACTGGACTACAGATCCGTCAATAGGCTTGACAGACAGACAGACATACAGACAGACAGACATACATACATACATACATACAGACAGACAGACAGACAGACAGACAGACAGACAGACAGACAGACAGACAGACAGACAGACAGACAGACAGACAGACAGACAGACAGACAGACAGACAGACAGACAGACAGACAGACAGACAGACAGACAGACAGACAGACAGACAGACAGACAGACAGACAGACAGACAGACAGACAGACAAGACAGACTAGACAGATAGATAGATAGATAGATAGATAGGATAGATAGATAGATAGATAGATAGATAGATAGATAGATAGATAGATAGATAGAAGATAGATAGATAGATAGATAGATAGATAGATAGATAGATAGATAGATAGATAGATAGATAGATAGATAGATAGATAGATAGATAGATAGATAGATAGATAGATAGATAGATAGATAGATAGATAGATGTTTATTAATGTCTCATTTTTGTACAAGCATGTATACACAAGCATACACAACATATTGAAACAGTAATATTAAAACAATGTACGAAACCACCCATGTTTGAGTTATAAGAGACAAACTAAGATATAATATAACAGCATCTTAAAACTTACTTTAAATTCAATTTAAAATACAGATTTATAAAACAGTAAAACTATACATTCCAGGTTAAAATGTTGCATTTACATATAAGTTAAATCGTAATAGTATTATAACGCTGTTTGATTTCTATATACATGATTCAGGTGTTATACATAGTATTACGTCTTTCCATTAAAATGCTATTGCAGGTTTTGGCACATCATTTAGCACTATCTGTATCAGAGATTAAATAAGCAAACTGTTCAGAGAAACTAAGAGTGTTGAATGATATATTAATATACTGCGCATATAATTTAAGTTCAGTGCGTAACTGCTCAATAATTATATGCTGAGGCCGGGAAGGTAAGTAAATGTGTTATGTTATTTGAGCAGTAGTTACTGGTTGGGAATAACTCGCTGTGCCCCTTCGAACAGTATTTCCGACATGGACGGGAACCAGGGTGGAACCAACTAGCAACTTTGCACAAGCTAGCTGGACTGCTTCATGACATGATATTCGATTGACCAACGGAAACCGACTATGGCGAAGGGCATGCAACAGGAAGCCAAGTACATTTAAGCACTCGGTCACCGAGGCGCAGCATCTGGGGAGTACACGCGACAGGTGGAAATCTACACGCACACAACCAACATACCGTTCCCAGAGGCCATCTCGGGTCCGATCTATTCACACATGATGAATTCCGTCTGTGCATGATCTATAGACATTGATTTCCCTTTAAACTCCGTTACGATATTATTATTTCGACGTAACCGAGTTGGTGATAATATCAAAACACGTCACATTAGCGATTCAAGAACGTCGGAGCAGTTAATTGGGAAAGGAGATGCGATCTGGTGATACGTCTAATATACGCATAGAAAGCAGACATACGATAGAATCTAACCTTCTGTACATTGTGGGCTTCAATTAAGGCCGACACCGGGTTAATAATTGAATGGTTACATATCAAAGTCAACATGGTGATAGAAATCCAATTTTCTTATGATTGTTAAATGTCGCGGTATGTTGTATTCTGTCTTTCAGTGAAAATATCTGATAGCATTTTGCCACGCTTCAATATTTAGCACGCTATTCTTTTTTTTATATACAGTCTACATCCGCTATGTCGAATTCCGTTAGACCGAGCATAATACTTCGACATAACCGAAGATTGACATAAGCGAAATTCGATATAAACGGAGCAAGTTATATGTAATATGATAGTATCTGACACGGAACATTGGTCCAACTTCGAGATAACCGGATAATTCGACATAACTGATGTTGACATAACTGATGTAGACTGTACATGTATATGCAAACCTTTACTATGTTTCTGTGTCTGTTTCGGGGCTTCAACGTCGCACAAACAGCTTACGTCAAATGTCGCGGTATATTGCCTTGTCGTTTACTATGTTTCTGTATATGTTTCGGGGCTTCAACGTACAAACAGCTTACGTCAAATGTCGCGGTAATTGCCTTGTCGTTTACTATGGTTCTGTGTATGTTTCGGGGCTTCAACGTACAAACAGCTTACGTCAAATGTCGCGGTATATTGCCTTGTCGTTTACTATGTTTCTGTGTATGTTTCGTGGCTTCAACGTACAAACAGCTTACGTCAAATGTCGCGGTATTGCCTTGTCGTTTACTATGGTTCTGTGTATGTCGGCTTCACAGCTTACGTCAAAGTCGCGGTATATGCCTTTCGTTACTATTTTCGTGTATGTTCGGGGCTTCAACGACAAACAGCTTACGTCAAATGTCCGTATATTGCCTTGTCGTTACTATGTTTCTGTGTATGTTTCGGGGCTTCAACGTACAAACAGCTTACGTCAAATGTCGCGGTATATTGTATTGTCTTTACTATGTTTCTGTGTAGTTTCGGGCTTCAACGTACAAACAGCTTACGTCAAATGTCGCGTAATTGCCTGTCGTTTACTATGTTTCTGTTATTTTCGTGGCTTCAACCACAAACAGCTACGTCAATGTCGCGTATATTGCCTTGTCGTTTACTATGTTTCTGTGTTGTTCGGGCTTCACGTACAAACAGCTACGTCAATGCGCGTATATTGCCTTGTCGTTTACTATGTTTCTGTGTATGTTTCGGGCTTCAACGTACAAACAGCTTACGTCAAATGTCGCGGTATATTGCCTTGTCGTTTACTATGTTTCTGTGTATGTTTCGGGGCTTCAACGTACAAACAGCTTACGTCAAATGTCGCGGTAATTGTATTGTCTTTACTATGTTTCTGGTATGTTTCGGGCTTCAACGTCACAAACACTTACGTCAAATGTCGCGGTACTGATTGTCGTTTACTAGTTCTGTATGTCGGGCTCAACGCACAAACAGCTACGTCAAATGTCGCGGTATATTGCCTTGTCGTTTACTATGTCGTGTATGTTTCGGGCTTCAACACACACACCAAACCAACCCACACACCCAACACAAACACACCAAACCAACCCACACCCAACACAAACACACCAACCAACCACACACCCACACAAACACACCAAACCAACCCTTTACTATCTGTGATGTTTCGGGCTCAAGTACAAACAGCTTACGTCAAATGTCGCGGTATATTGCCTTGTCGTTTACTATGTTTCTGTGTATGTTTCGTGGCTTCAACGCACAAACAGCTTACGTCAAATGTCGCGGTATATTGTATTGTCTTTCAGTGAAAATATCTGATAGTTTCAACGCTTCAATATTTTTTTAATTTTATTTTTTTATTCAACATAGATTACAATGCTTTCTTAACAATAATACTACTCATAGTGAATGTGCATCATTAGTACATTCATGATTCGATTATAATCGATTTTAATAATACACATGGAGATAATCTCAATTAGCTTTAATTAGATTATATATATATATATACTGTACATTATAAATGAATAAATATGCTTAAACCAATAATACACATGTAGTATAGAATAGAGCTCTATTCCACAAAAATATGAATATTTCAGACTAAAAAATATTTATTGTGAAATTTTTGGTGGATATCTTTCTGAAAAAATATAGGTATGTCCATTGACAAAAATAGATCTATGTACATAAAAAATACGTAATTATCGCAAAATAAGAGTGAGCAGATTTTTAAAAAAATAATTAAAAATAAAGGAACTATTTTTAAAAACGTTTCTTGACAATGTGTGCTAACACGATTCCATTTTTGTTCATTCACGCTTCTATATTTAGCACGCTATGCTATTTATATACATGTATATGCACACTTTTACTATGTTTCTGTTTGGTTTTCGGCTTTAAAATTACACCAACATATTACGTCATATGGTGACGGATCTGTAGTCCAGTGGTAACATGCTGGACTGGTAATCCAGGGATCGCAGGTTCGATCCCCCGTCTGACCATAATAAAATTAACAGTCTTTCAGATGGGACGTTAAACCGAGGTCTCGTGTCGGTGCTTTACACCGTGCACGTAAAACGTAAAAGAACCAGAGAAGACTCTGGAATGGGTCTCTTTCTGTATCATTGCACTCTCCTCCAACAATCTAAAATGACTAATCTCTTAAGGGGGCGTCGCTCATATGGGTAACCGGTAGCGACGATAAATAAACGTAAAACACACACACGTCATATGGCAAACTCTCCAGTTATTATTAGAGGTGCAAAACCCCGGGTGGCCTCCGAGCAGGTAGGTCAGACACCGAGTGACACCCAGGTAGAACCACTGACCTTCACACACCAGCTGGATAGCTTCCTCACATGAACGAATTCGACGCTCCCAGGCGTGAATATTGACTATATATGATACCAATATATTTCCGACTACTTTACCCGGTGACCCAAACAAAACAACAAATACACCGTCTCAGTGTAGCAGTCTGAGTTGGAATGTAGTTCATGTACTGGCAGTTAGCCCGAGTAGAACCACCGACCTCCCGCAAATCAGCTGGATAGCTTCCTCACATGAAGCAAATCGATACCCTCAGTGACGGGGATTCGAACATACAGCGGTGAGGCGCACGTGCTTTGATGTCAGCGCCCGTAACCACTCTATCACGGATGTCGACATTAGATAAATCCGGCATTCAGACCTTATTACTGATGGTATCCATTGCCACGAGGGACAGACTTTGGGCAATGTGGATTTACCTACTAGAGGGCATAGAAAACGCATACTTCAGATAAGTGTGTTTTTACATGAAAAACAATAACTATATAAATACATAGTTTTAAACATTTAGGAATATTTTTAGTTGTTCAGTTTGTGTTTTGTAATAAAGATGTGATATATCTTTGATGGAATCCTTCGTATTTCCCTTTTAATGTAATAATAATCATATAATGTATGTTTGCGTTTTCCATGTCCTCTAGTATATAATGTATGTTTGCGGTTTCTATGTCCTCTAGTATATATATCATACGGACCCCATCACCGTGGGTCTGATGTGGCTCGAACTCACAGTATCGTGGATGCAAGGCGGACAACATAGCCATTACCCATCAGAGGCTGATCCAGAAGATGAAAATGATGATGAGACGCATGTTATTTCCGAGATTATATGACGTAATTAGTAATTAAAGAAGCCATATAAAACGTTGTTATTACTAGACAGCAATGCAACATTATCTGCCGGTAGTTTTATTATTTTCACCTTAGACCGTAGTGCAAAAACAACAAACCAGGTCACATCATCTTGCATACCGCTATGTCATGGAAACAATGCCAAAGAACTGTGCGATGGTACTGTGGTCGCCAGATCGGACAGGTGCGTTTTCTCCGGGTACTCCGGTTTCCTCACACACGAATGACCATATTTAAGCTTTCATCCGCGCCAACTAGAGTCGTTAATATAGATATATAGATATATTCTTGTATTCCTCCACTATAAAGGGAGAGTAGCATATTTACATAATATACACATTTTACATACGATTTGTGACAAAATATTACAATATATACAATGTACCAATTGGCATTTCATTGCTGTGTTTTATGTTTATTTATAGTCGCTACCTGTTGCCCATATGAGCGACGCCTCCTGAAGATATTAGTCATTTTAGATTTTGGAGGATAGTGCAATGATACAGACAGATACCCATTCCAGAGTCTCCTCTGGTTCTTTTACGTGCACGGTGTACAACACCGACACGAGACCTCGGTTTAACGTCCCGTCTGAAAGACAGTTAATTTTATTAGGGTCAGACTGGGGATCGAAGCTGCGATCCCTGGATTACCAGTCCAGCGTGTTACCATTGAGCTATAGTTACATCTGCATTACATTGCGCATTATGAGCACATTCTTATAACCTTTACCAATACATAATAAATGGTTATTACACTGTTATGCATATCTCTCAATATACACATACACATGCACATATATATATATATTACACACATACATACCTACATACATCGATATACATATGCATGCACATATATATTACTTTTCAACTTACAACAGAAAATGAAACAGCTTTCTATCCAATTCCTTATATCAGTTGTTGTAAATAATCATGTATTGACAGAAAATAAATATGTTTAAACTAACAGAAATGTATCAGGTGTTCAGATGTGTAGAATTTCCACCTGGTTGAAGTAAATCTTGTCGAAACGAAACACAAGATATATAAACAGGTAACACGTTCCTTGTTGTAAAATAAATAAAGTTTAAACGTTTTTTATCCAGACCCCACACGTCTGCAAGTGAGATAGGTAAAGTCTTATATGTCGTATTGTAATTCTGAGTATTAATTTTTGACTGCATCTATGGCGATATTATATCAGTGCATTTGCAGATGCCGTGACTAAAGTTTATGTTACAGCGATTGCGAAACAAGTTTCAACAACTTATATTAATCACTCTCGTTGGTACGGATGAAAGCGTAAATGTGGTCATTCGTGTGCGAGAAAACTGGAGTACCTGGAGAAAAGCCACTTGTCCGATCTGGCGACAACCGTACAATCTCACATACTACCCGGCCCGAGGATCGAACCCGGGTTGCATTGGTGAGCAGCGTAATGTTGTCACGACTTGTTTTGTGGGTTTTACGTTTATTTATCGTCGCTACCGGTTGCTCATATGAGCGACGCCTCCGAAAGAGATTAGTAATTTTAGATTGTTGGAGGATAGTGCAATGATACAGACAGAGACCCATTCCAGAGTCTCCTCTTGTTCTTTTATGTGCGCGGTGTAAAGCACCAATACGAGACCTCGGCTTAACGTCCCATCTGAAAGACAGTTAATTGTATTAGGGTCAGACGGGGGATCACCAGTGTTACCACTGGACTACAGATCCGTCTGTGTCTGCAAGTGAGATAGGTAACATCTTTATATAGCGTATTGTATTTCTGAGTGTTCGACTGCATCTATGGCGATACTATATCAGTGCATTTGCAGATGCCGTGACTAAAGTTTATTTTACAGCGATTGCCAAAACAAGTTTCAACAACTTATATTAATCACTCTCGTTGGTACGGATGAAAGCGTAACTTGTCACGACTTGTTTTTCAAGTAGGAGGACAGTATATAGCAGGAAGGACAATTAATGATTTGATCAAACGTATTTCTTTGAAGAATAATTAGCTTAGCAAGTGCGTGTGTAACGACTAGATGTTGTAATGTATAGCGTTTGAAGAGCAAGTTATTAACAGACGGATCTGTAGTCCAGTGGTTAACACGTTGGGTTGGGAATCAAGGGGTCGCAGCCTCGTCTCGTTTCGGTGCTTTACACCGTGCACGTAAACGAACGAGATATTCTGGAATGGGTCTCTGTCTGTATCATTGCACTATCCTCCAACAATGATTATCTCTTAAAAAACAATGAAAACAAATGAATAGGGGGTTCAGTCTGTCAGAAAAGGTTATTTGGTGTGTGCCAGTCCCTTTGTATTTTTTAATAATATTTTATTGCATTTTTCATACATGACATTACGCTAATACATACAATGAAGTAAATGAAAATCAAATCAGTTTGAAAATTAGGTTTTTATAAAATTAAATTATTAGTGCAGTATTCGAATTAATCGGGGGGGGGGACGTCTATATGCCCGGACAGAACATATTCGATGAGATTGTATGAGTCCGCACATAAGCTTTGTTCAAAAACACAGAACTAGACGTATAAGATGATCATGCATGATTATTCTTCACTTAAATGTATCGCAGCTCAATTATCCAGATCCCCAGCTCTCACACACATAGCGTGTATTTGCATATTTACTTCCGCATTATATGTGCAATCACGTTTGTAGCGTATCGGACTCCAGCGAAAACCCTGCGAATCCGACAAAATCTATCCTAAATACAGAATTGGATAGGGAACCTAAATTAACTCTATAATTCCCTCTGTCAGCTATTTACTCATAAACTAAATAGACTACCATTGATGAACTGTTGGCGCTGATGCACTAATATATTTCTGATATCCAAGTCAGGATCGTGGGGTTTTTGCTAACAATACGGCCATCAGATGACGACGATAACGATAGGAGATGTTTGATAATGCGTGAGAGGATTGTGTATGATGTTATCAGTCACTACGGACACAATAATAATGAAAATACCTAACATAAATGTACAAAATGTACTTGCTTTTACAACGTAATCTATTTAGAACAGGTGTTGGGGGACGTAATCCGTTAGGTCAACAAGTCGAGTCGGATATCAGCATAACCGCTACCATCTCCGCCCACCCGGTGGTCACAGCGTGTTTCTGGTGGGAAGTTTACAAAATACATGCCAGGGTGTAATACGTATCTCTTGTAAATACGACTATATGTATATAGGTCCGTGCATTTGACACTCATTAATGTAAATACTGACGTAACAAGTTAACGCGTTTATTATAATGTGTGCCGTGGCTTAGTTTATTTACCCATACTCATGTTTCAAATTAACACGGATGTGTTGCCCCCTGGTCCCAGACTAGGTTATGTAGAGATGACCATGGGCTACTATTGACACGCGGTATGGTTCCACTTTGCATTGACCAGCACAGCGGGAATTGCATTCTGGGAATTATTCGAAAAATCTGCTTATGCTATTTTTTGGGCTGAGAGTTTCGCAAATATGTAATTGATAAGACGGTTGTAATGATTATTTCTGGTCAGACGGGTCTGTAGTTCAGTGGTGGCACGCTGGACTGGTAATCCAGGGATCGCAGGTTCGATCCCCCGTCTGACCCTAATAAAATTAACAATATTTCAGATGGGACATTAAACCGAGGTCTCGTGCTCGTGTCGGTGCTTTACACCGTGCACGTAAAAGAACCAGAGGAGACTCTGTAATGGGTCTCTGTCTGTATCATTACACTATCCTCCAAAAATCTAAAATGACTAATCTCTTCAGGGGGCGTCGCTCATATGGGCAACCGGTAGCGACGATAAATAAACGTAAAACACAAATTATTTCTGGAAACAATACCCAATAGCTTACGATTCGGACGGCATAACACTAAATTTTAGAACACATTAAAATCAAATTAAAATAGTACACATGTTCGCATGCGCATACTACTATAATAATAACACGACCTACGCTGTTTGGTTGATGGTTGTACGAAACGAATCTGATTTATGCTAATGTCTATGCTTATGCTTATGAACTTTATATTGTTATCGATGCACGTATGCACAATTGTCGGATGTCGAACCAACTCAAAAAAAGATGACATAAAAGTGCCACTGGATCATAAATCATGCCAACGTCGCTATTAATTGAGCCAGTCGGGCATTTAAAGATATATTCGCTAATAAAGATGCACATTCAGTATTAATAATGTGTCTATAATATTGTTGTGTATTAGGTAGCTTACAGTAGGGTATTACAGTATCACAATACACGTGAATAATATACTAGATTAATGTATTTTCCGTGACTATATTCTAATACACAAACGTCATACCGACGAATACACTATATTATAGATTCAGATTTACTTCCCATGATCAACAGACGGATCTGTAGTCCAGTGGTAAATCCAGGGGTCGCAGGTTCGATCCCCCGTCTGACCCCAATAAAATTAACAGTCTTTCAGATGGGACGTTAAACCGAGGTCTCGTGTCGGTGCTTTACACCGTGCACGTAAAAGAACCAGAGGAGACTCTGGAATGGGTCTCTGTCTGTATCATTGCACTATCCTCCAAAAATCTAAAATGACTAATCTCTTCAGGAGGCGTCGCTGATATGGGCAATCGGTAGCGATGATAGATAAACATAAACCACAGTCAGTATATTTACATTCAGATATTATTATAAGAATGAGATTCTTGAGTGTATCTATGCACTCCCTAATACATACTTCCACCGACATAGCCCTCGTGTGGACACAGGCGGACCAAATCCCCCCTAACCGCAACACACACCCTAAGCCTAAAACTAACCAAACCCTAACCCTATATGGGGGGATTCTGTCCCCCTATGTTACAAACGCGTGGGGGTGATTATGTCCGTCTCCACCTTTGAATTGACTGCTAAGCTTCATATTTAGAAACATTTGCATTTTGATGATTTATTCTTTATTTCAGTCTCATCGTTGTACAATACATAAAATATACACAACAAATGATCGTGGCAAAGTACAACACCATTCATTATAAAATAATTATAAGAGACTAATCTAATCACAGATAATCACAGTCTACTGACATATTATTATATTTACATAGTAAAACCGACGAACAGCCGCTAATTGAAAATTAAATACTTATTAAAACCAGAAATATTTGAATGACAATTTCTAACCTAGGCAATTAGCCATAAATTTTATTTTTGTGACAAAGGTGACTGAGAAGATTGGATATGCCAACATTAACGCCTATTGACTTAAGGCGACTTTGGTGTAGCTTAGGCCTGCATGCGCAATTTGTTGTACTTTTGCAATCAACGTCTAGTAGAGTGTAATAAATGCACACACTTTTTTTAATTTAAGTTTATTTAACGTCGCTACCTGTTGCCCGGGCAGTTTACCTAACAACGTCCTTCCTGGACAGATTCCAGTGATTAGCCAGTACGTGGTGCACCAACCTCCGTAAGAAACTGCCAACTTTTTCATATAAATGAGACACGGTTTGAGCGGAGCTCGAACCCGTGACCATCAGCGATGATAGGTTATACTGGTATACTTCGTGTGAGGAAGCTATCAAACTGGTTTGCGGAAGGTCGGTGGGTCTACCCGGGTACCGGTACATGCCTGAAATACTATGTTCGGATACTATAGATGTCTTCCAATAATAACCGGAGAGTCGCCTTAGGACCTAAACTGTTGGTACGACCTTAAACCCACAAACAAGCAAATACTGTTATCTATATGTAGGATCCACGTGCCACCATTCGACTGCTAAACATGCGTAACCTAGGAGAGTCACCACTGTTATCTATATGTAGGATCCACTTGCCATCATTCGACTGCTAAACATGCGTAACCTAGGAGAGTCATCACTGTTATCTATATGTAGGATCCACGTGCCATCATTCGACTGCTAAACATGCGTAACATAGGAGAGTCACCACTGTTATCTATATGTAGGATCCACTTGCCATCATTCGACTGCTAAACATGCGTAACATAGGAGAGTCGCCACTGTTATCTATATGTAAGATCCACGTGCCATCATTCGACTGCTAAACATGCGTAACCTAGGAGAGTCACCACTGTTATCTATATGTAGGATCCACGTGCCACCATTCGACTGCTAAACATGCGTAACCTAGGAGAGTCACCACTGTTATCTATATGTAGGATCCACGTGCCATCATTCGACTGCTAAACATGCGTAACATAGGAGAGTCACCACTGTTATCTATATGTAGGATCCACTTGCCATCATTCGACTGCTAAACATGCGTAACCTAGGAGAGTCACCACTGTTATCTATATGTAGGATCCACGTGCCATCATTCGACTGCTAAACATGCGTAACCTAGGAGAGTCACCACTGTTATCTATATGTAGGATCCACGTGCTATCATTCGACTGCTAAACATGCGTAACATAGGAGAGTCACCACTGTTATCTATATGTAGGATCCACTTGCCATCATTCGACTGCTAAACATGCGTAACCTAGGAGAGTCCCCACTGTTATCTATATGTAGGATCCACGTGCCATCATTCGACTGCTAAACATGCGTAACCTAGGAGAGTCCCCACTGTTATCTATATGTAGGATCCACGTGCCATCATTCGACTGCTAAACATGCGTAACCTAGGAGAGTCACCACTGTTATCTATATGTAGGATCCACTTGCCATCATTCGACTGCTAAACATGCGTAACCTAGGATAGTCACCACTGTTATCTATATGTAGGATTCACTTGCCATCATTCCACTGCTAAATATGCGTAACCTAGGTGAGTCACCACTGTTATCTATATGTAGGATCCACGTGCCATCATTCGACTGCTAAACATGCGTAACCTAGGAGAGTCACCACTGTTATCTATATGTAGGATTCACTTGCCATCATTCGACTGCTAAACATGCGTAACCTAGGAGAGTCAACACTGTTATCTATATGTAGGATTCACGTGCCATCATTCGACTGCTAAACATGCGTAACCTAGGAGAGTCACCACTGTTATCTATATGTAGGATCCACTTGCCATCATTCGACTGCTAAACATGCGTAACCTAGGAGAGTCACAACTGTTATCTATATGTAGGATTCACGTGCCATCATTCGACTGCTAAACATGCGTAACCTAGGAGAGTCACCACTGTTATCTATATGTAGGATCCACTTGCCATCATTCGACTGCTAAACATGCATAACCAGCAACTAACCAAGTCAATCTTACATACGGAAGAAGTTAATAATAATTGTGTCAATAAACGTTGTTGATTTTTCTATGGATAATAACGTTGTTTATATATTTGTGGACATGGCGTTGTTTATATATTTGTGGATATGACGTTGTTAATATATGTGTGGACATGACGTTGTTAATATATGTGTGGACATGACGTTGTTTATATATTTGTGGATATGACATTGTTGATATAGTTGTGGACATGACGTTGTTGATATATATGTGTGGACATGACGTTGTTGATATATTTGTGGACATGACGTTGTTGATATATTTGTGGATATGACGTTGTTTATATATTTGTGGACATGACGTTGTTTATATATGTGTGTACATGACGTTGTTTATATATTTGTGGACATGACGTTGTTGATATATTTGTGAACATGACGTTGTTTATATATTTGTGGACATGACGTTGTTTATATATTTGTGGACATAACGTTGTTGATATTTGTGCGGGATATAGTTGTTGATATATATGCGTGGTTATAATGGTGTTGATGTATGTGTAGGCATAACGTTGTTGATATATGTGCGGGATATAGTTGTTGATATATTTGTGGATATAACGGCGTTGATATAGTTGTAGGTATAGCGTTGTTGATATATTCGTGGGCATAAATATGTTGATATATATGTGGGTATAATGTTGTTGATCTATTTGTAGGCAAAACGGATTGATATATGTGTTGGTATAACATTGTTGATATGTTTGTGGGTATAACGTTGTTGGTATATTTTGGAAGCTAATGTTTGTGGATATAACGTTGTTGATATGTTTTTGGGAACTAACGTTGTTGATATATTTGTTGGTATAACGTTGTTGATATTTGTGTGAGCATAACATAACGTTGTTGATATATGTGTGGGTGTAACGCTGTTGATATATGTGTGGATGTAACGCTGTTGATATATGTGTGTGGGTATAACGCTGTTGATATGTTTGTTGGTATAACGTTGTTGATATTTGTGTGAGCATAACATAACGTTGTTGATATATGTGTGGGTGTAACGCTGTTGATATATGTGTGGGTGTAACGCTGTTGATATATGTGTGTGGGTATAACGCTGTTGATATATGTGTGGGTATAACGTTGTTGATATTTGTGCGAGTATAGCATAACGTTGTTGATATATGTGTGGGTGTAACGCTTTTGATATATGTGTGGGTGTAACGCTGTTGATATATGTGTGGGTGTAACGCTTTTGATATATGTGTGGGTATAACGCTGTTGATATGTTTGTTGGGATAACGTTGTTGATATATGTGTGGGTATAACGTTGTTGATATATGTGTGGGCATAACGTTGTTGATAATTGTGTGAGTATAGCATAACGTTGTTGATATATGTGTGGGTGTAATGCTTTTGATATATGTGTGGGTGTAACGCTTTTGATATATGTGTGTGGGTATAACGCTGTTGATATGTTTGTTGGGATAACGTTGTTGATATATGTTTGGGTATAACGTTGTTGATATATGTGTGGGTATAACGTTGTTGATCTGTTTGTTGGGATAACGTTGTTGATATATGTGTGGGTATAACGTTGTTGATATATGTGTGGATGTAACGCTGTTGATATATGTATGGGTGTAACGCTGTTGATATATGTGTGGGTATAACGCTGTTGATATGTTTGTTGGGATAACGTTGTTGATATATGTGTGGGTGTAACGCTGATGATATATGTGTGGGCATAACGCTGTTGATATATATGTTGGGATAACGTTGTTGATATGTGTGGGTATAACGTTGTTGATATATGTGTGGGTATAACGTTGTTGATATATTTGTTGGTATAACGTTGATGATATGTGTGTGAGTATAACATAACGTTGTTGATATATGTGTGGGCATAACGCTGTTGATATGTTTGTTGGGATAACGTTATTGATATATGTGTGGGTGTAACGCTGTTGATATATATGTTGGGATAACGTTGTTGATATATGTGTGGGTATAATGTTGTTGATATACCTGTATGTTGATGTCGTTGTGAACTAACGTTACTGCTTTGAGTGAATTAACGTCGTTGGTGTTTTTGTGGAACTATTTTATGTTTATACTTGTTCGTGAAACGTCGTTAATATGTATTGGTTGAATTAACACTGTTGATGTTTATATGGGTATTATCCTTGTTGATACGTTATGTGTATTAAGTGTAACGGTCCTGATAATTTATGGGAAAAACGCTGTTTAATATTTCTTGAAGGTAATGCACGTAATGATTTAATAACGTCGTCAATGTAGCTGTTAAACGTTAGATGTGCGGATATTATTAGCATCCTCAGGTGTGGACCTCACAGTTGTCTTGTCATCATTAAAGATTATTTATTATACGGATTTACAGTTTTAGTATTAGACATGCATTTCAACATTTGACACGTGTCATATCAGCTAACAGTGTTCCTTTTCACATCAAATTACATCACAAAAGAAGGTGGTTCATTGTCATCCTGGCAAAACAAAAGCTATGCGCAACGGTAAGAAACATTCTGGTAATCCAGGGATCGCAGGTTCGATCCCCCGTCTGACCCTAATAAAATGAACAATCTTTCAGATGGGCCATTAAACCGAGGTCTCGTGTCGGTGCTTTACAACGTGCACGTAAAAGAACCAGAGGAGATTCTGGAATGTGTCTCTGTCTGTATCATGCACTATCCTCCACAATCTAAAATAACTAATCTCTTCAGGAGGCGTCGCTCATATGGGCAACCGGTAGCGACGATAAATAAACGTAAAAACACACACACAGAAACAGAAAGGTGTTGTTAGGTAAACTGCCCGCCGGAGATATAGCCCACAATGGTGCTGATACAGGTGGTAAAACCCGAAATATAACATATAAGAAACATAGATCATCGATGGAAGTACAGAGGTCACTATGCACAATCAATCCATTCGGATCAGTGGTCAACACGTTGGAATTCGAAGCCATGGATTGCAGGTTCGATCACCCATCGCGGACCGGGGCGAGCATCACACGAGCACATTCACGTGAATACTTCTGCTGGCATTTTTTCTTTAAAATAACATATCTTTTTCTTAACTGTACTTTTGTAGCCATAATCTGTAAATGAATTGTATTGGGGAGGGCCGTTTTATAATGTGTATAGCACTTGTGGCCCAAACCTTTTGCTGTATATATTTGGCAATAAATTATGATTAAACAAAAAAAAAAAATCACCCATCTGACCATAATAATATTAACAGTATTTCAGATGGGATTTTAAGCCGATGTCTCATGTATCGGAGCTATGTACTAGACATACTACTCATATGACCACATTGTGGATCAATGCATTAGTGGTTTACCCCACCCCCATTAAGCTATATGTGAGATGGTACGATGGTTGCCAGATAGGACAGGTGGGTGGTTTTCTCCGGGTACTCCGGTCTCCTCCCACACGAATGACCACACTTAAGCGTTTAACCCAAACCAACGAGAGTGATTAATATAAGTTGCTAAAACTTGCCTCGCAATCATTGTAAAATAAATAAAGCTTAAATATGTTTTATGCAATATTTGCTTTATATTAATTTATTAATACTTTTTTATACACATTTATTTTAGATCGATTTCGAAACAAGTTCATACAACGTATACTAATCACTCTCGAGACCTCATTCCTGATTGATGTAATCCATCGCCACGAGGGGGAGAGAAGAGGCAATGTGGAATTGAAATGCCTTGCATAAGGGCACTATCGTAAGGGCTCCAGCGGGGCTCGAACTCCGGACCTTTCGCACCATATGTACGGCACCGAGGTATATTGTCACACGCGGAAGAGTGTTAATAATTAGGGGTCGAACTAGTGACGCCTGTAATTGTATTACCACGTATTAACCACTGATATCATGCTAATGTTGTAATAATAATAATAATAAATAATAATAATAAATAATAATAATAATAATAAATAATAATAATATATAATAATAATAATATAGAATGATAATAAATAATAATAAATAATAACAATAATAATAAAGAATGATAATACATAATTATTATAATAATAAATAATAATAATAATTAATAATAATTAATAATAATAAAGAATGATA
The DNA here is from genome assembly GCA_014843695.1 of Archivesica marissinica. Lineage (NCBI taxonomy): Eukaryota > Metazoa > Mollusca > Bivalvia > Venerida > Vesicomyidae > Archivesica > Archivesica marissinica. The sequence continues at coordinate 58,832,927 of CM026395.1, forward strand.
ATAAAGAATAATAATAAATAATAACAATAACAATAAATAATAAATATTTTAATTAGCGAGAGGTCTCATTAAAAATAAGGCAATACACCTGGGGGACATCTGCACATTAAAACATTAAATAGAACAATGAAACATCTGTGTGTGCTTACGTTTATTTATCGTCGCTACCGGTTGCCCATATGAGCGACGCCTTCTGAAGAGATTAGTCATTTTAGATTTTTGGAGGATAGTGCAATGATACAGACAGATACCCATTCCAGAGTCTTCTCTGGTACTTTTACATGCACGATGTAAAGCACCGACACGAGACCTTGGTTTAATGTCCCATCTGAAAGACTGTTAATTTCATTAGGGTCAGACGGGGGGAGAAACATATGTAAACAAAGACAATATACTAATAACTGGAATGGGAACTATGCGAGTTTAAAACAATGTCGTGACGTCATACCTTTGCACTTGCAGTCCATTATTATTAATATTGGACTGGTGTCAAAAGGCCAGAGTATTATATTAAATACTACGCGTAAATGGACGAAATTAACACTTTTCATTAGTAGGATCTTGTATAAACGCGTGTTTTAAGTAAGATAATAAGCCTTAAACGGACCCAATATGTAAAATATTGGTACTGTCTTCGGCGTTAGGCGTCTCACACAATCCAATACTTTACATATTGGATCGTTTTCGGCTTATATCCTATATACATAATTAATATTTACTAATATTTAATCAATTGTTATTAGGTTAACGGTCTGTTCTTTGCATCACATGGTTTATAAACGTAAAATTTGATGTGTGGAACAGAATGTGCTGTTTTGATGTGATAAGGGAGGGAATTCCACAAGTGTGACCCGGAATATAAGAAAGATTGTCTAAAAAGTTCACTATATGGATTAAGACTGCCATATTGTAGATTTCAGACTGATCGTAAGCTTCGAGTTCGAGCATGGGAAGAGTGTGTTTTACGTTTATTTATCGTCGCTACCGGTTGCCCATATGAGCGACGCCTCCTGAAGAGATTATTCATTTTAGATTTTGGAGGATAGTGCATGATACAGACAGAGACCCATTCCAGAGTCTCCTCTGGTTCTTTTACATGCACGGTGCAAAGCACCGACACGAGACCTCGGTTTAAGGTCCCATCTGAAAGACTGTTAATTTTATTAGGGCCAGACGGGCGATCGAACCTGCGATCCCTGGATTACCAGTCCAGCGTGGTCGAGTGGTGTAGGTAGCTGACTTATATACCACTGTATGTGATGGCCACGGGTTAGAGCCCTGCTCAGACTGTGTCTCATTTATATGAACAATTTGGCAGTGTCTTACGGAGGTTGGTGTACCAAGTACTGGTTAATCGCTGGAGCCTGCCCATGAACAGTGTTGTTAGCTAAACTGCACGCTACTCAAATGGGTAACCGGTAGTGACATTAAATAAACTTAGTCTCCTCTGGTTCTTTTACGTGCACGGTGTAAAGAACCGACACGAGACCTCGGTTTAACGTCCCATCTGAAAGACTGTTAATTGTATTGGGGTCAGACGGGGGATCGAACCTGCGACCCCTGGATTACCAGTCCAGCGTGTTACCACTGGACTACATATCCGTCTGTTGATCATGGGAAGTAAATCTGAATCTATAATATAGTGTATTCGTCGGTAAGACGTTTGTGTAATAGAATATATTAATTTTTGACACTGGCAGTTAGCCTAATAAACAACCCCTTGTCTGACAGGCGATGACCAGGCATTATATCTCACAATGTGGCATACTATATACCCTACATACACGGCTAATGTATGACGGGCAATATCCATGGCATTGGTTGCGTAGTGTACGGTCCAAGTTGAACAACATACAAACTAAATCAAATAAATAAAGTTCCAAATGATGGCACTCCTCATTTTTACAGACGGATCTGTAGTCCAAGGAATTTACAGAAGCTCTCAGCTTGTTTTCCAATCCATTTCAGATATCCTGTTGTATTTATATACCGTATATATATATTAAATGAACTGAATAAAATATGTTTAAACTAGTCCAGTGGACTGGTAATCCAGTGATCGCAGGTTCGACCCCCCGTCTGACCCTAATACAATTAACAGTCTTTCAGTTTGGGCTTTAAACCGAGGTCTCCTGTCGATGTTGTACACCGTGCACGTAAAAGAACCAGAGGCGACTATGGGATGGGTCTCTCTCTGTGTATCATTGCACTATCCTCCAAAAAATCTAAAATAACTAATCTCTTCAGGAGGCGTTGCTCATATGGGCAACCGGTAGCGACGATAAATAAACGTAAAACACACGACACTCATTTGTGAAGTGAAAGTTAGGCATGATCTATTAGAGAATCTAACGAACTGTACATAGTACAATTATATATAACAAAAACATAGACTTAGATAAAAAAACTATCATAACTGATGGTCACGGTTTCGAGCCCAGCTGATAATTGAACTTATTTAGATTTCGCCGCCGGCGAACCATATGGGCAAGCGGGTTCGAGCCCACCTCAGACCTTGTCTCTTTATATGAAAAAGTGTGCCGTTTCTTACGGAGGTTGGTGCACCAAGTACTGGTTAACCGCTGGAGCCTGCCAAGGAAAAGGTGTTGCTAGGTAAACTGCCCGTCACTGAAATAGGCGACCGGTAGCCTTATGTCAAATAAACTTAAATAAATAACAACAAAATAAAATTGATTTACGTATGCTAATCAGATGAAGTTTGTGCGGAACTGTACTGGGACAAAATGCTTGAGTGGCTACGGTCGTTAACTTAAACTAATTTGCCCCTCACCGCTGCAGGTTCGAACCCCAATAGGGAGTCGAATTATTTCAAGTGAGGAAGTGCTTCGGATTGCTTGTCTGTGAACAAATAAACAAATAGATAAACAAACAAAACTGTAGCTTCTATATACTGGTTCTGAAATACGGTGTTACCTAATTGTTATATTTTTGATTAATATTCTAGATTAAAGCATAAACTGTAATTATTTTACAACGATTGCGAAACAAGTAGCCTGGGAACAGGCGTCGATATTTTGCCTGGTCAGTCAAATAAATATATTTTAACGCCGAGACTATTAATTGGGCCGTATTGAGTTTCTGATCATATCATGTCATTTTGCCAGAAGACAAAACGTAAAAATCGACAGACTTGCACACAGGCTACGAAACAAGCTGCAACAACTTAATATATTAATCACTCTAGTTGGCGTGGATGAAAGCGTGTATATGTGGTCATTCTTGTGGGAGGAAACCGGAGTACCCGGAGAGAACCCACCTGTCCGATCTGGCGACAACAGTACCATCACACATACTTCCCCAGTCCGATGATCGAAACCGGGTTGCATTTGTGCTAACCACTGCCCTAATCGGACAGCCTAGATTAAATCGAGGTAATTTTAGTTTACAGTATACAAATATTGTTAACTCGATAGCTAAATAATTGTTTACAACATTAGCGTAATCGCTCTCGATACACCATTCATGATGGAATCCATCGACAAGAGGGAGAGAGAAGAGGCAATGTGGGATTATGTGGCGCCCTGGTTCTACCTGAGCTTGAACTCACAACCCCTCGGTTACAAGGCGGATATCACACCCATTACCCCACGAAGGCTCCACGAAATAATTCTACATAAAATTACTTTTTAAAAAAAAAAATCTTATTTATTTTTATCGTTTTCAAATTAATGTTGTGTATTTATTTATTTGGACGAACATTAATTATGACAGTTGTCGTTAGTATATCTCCTTCCTCTACCCTTGGTGATGTACGGACAAGGTTAATGTTACCCCGGGGGATATATATGCGCCTCTTTACAGATGCGCCAATGCAACCTGTCCCTAACCACACCACTTATTGCAAAATCGCGTATCTAGACCTCCATTAACTATCTAATCAGTTGTTAATGGTTTCGATTAGGTAACATGATAAGTACTTGCTGGTTCCGACACGAGTTGTGCTGATAAAGATATAGATAATAAACACAACAAAGAAACAAATAATCGCTGTTAGTGCTCTGCAGTTATTTGAATATATTTGAGAGGAAATTTACATAATTGAATATTAGACAATCGACGGGATAAATATATTGATTATTTTTAATACAAAGAAAATAACAAAGAAACATATAATCGCTGTTAGCACTTTGTTGTAGTAATTTGCATATATTTGAGGGGAAATTTGCATTATTGAATATTAAACAATATAAATATAAATATATTGATTTATTTAAATACAAAGAAAATGTTATATAAGTACAATGTATGCCTATATATACATGATGGTTAATATGCACCAAATATGTGTACATTGTCTTTTATTTTTCTAATAATTTATTTTTTAATTAACAGTCTTTCAGATGGGGCTGTACACAATGCACGTAAAAGAGCCAGAGGATACTCTGTAATGAGTGTATATCTGTATCATTGCACTATCCTCCAACAATCTAAAATGACTAATCTCTTCAGGAGGCGTCGCTCATATGAGCAACCGGTAGCGACGATAAATAAACGTATACTATAACTACGCGCCTCACAGTCCAGTATTTTACATATTGGATCGTTTTCGGCTTATATCCTATACATAGACGCTTCTAACAAAGACATCACTCGTTTGATCTTTAAAAAAATAATAATTCGTGACTATTAAGTTACACTATATAGATATAGCATTAGATATAACACTTCTCTTGTAAATCTATATGGTAAACACATACTAAAATCAGTTCATTTATCCCTATCGATGTTTTATACGTATATGTACCAGATTTATAGTATTTATACTACCTATATAACAGCCCAGTAAACTCACAGTTTGAATAATTTCACTGTGAATTGATAGCGCGTTTATAGTTTATATATATATATTTGTCTATAGCTATCTTCCAGTCACTTGACAAACAAGACTTTCCACATTATTAAGGATTTTATGCATCGTAATCGATTTTTAAAATCTCCGATATCCTAGTTCTAATTGTTGCATTTTGGGGTATAGACATCGTATGTGATATCAAAGATTGCGCGTGCAGATAAAACTGGGTGTTTTATGAATGCAAACGGCGAAATGAGATACTAAATACTCGCAATAAAAGTTTAACTACTGACTTTGATGTTGGTGCTTTAGATGACGGTGATGGTGAAGGTGATGATGATGATTATGAAGGTGATGTTGCTGCTGTTGTGTTCCGATTTTTTATAAGTCTGTCAGCCAGAGGGCAATGTAGGTGAGTGATCAAGTGTCTCTCACCCTTTGAGGTTTCAACCCTGATGCACCAATCATGTCTTATATGATTTGTTTAACCCTTTCCTTCATAGAGATTTAGGTTAATGCACTATTATATCTCCATACAAACGACAGCCATATACATATCATGCAGTGGATAAGTAGTCGCCATATCTATCCCACCTCCATATATATTACTGGGACTACATAGAGATTTAGGTTAATATACTATTATATCTCCATACAAATGACAGCCATTTACCTATCATGCAGTGGATAAGTAGTCGCCATATCTATCCCACCTCCATAGATATTACTGGGACTGCATAGAGCATTAGGTTAATGCACTATTATATCTCCATACAAACGACAGCCATTTACCTATCATGCAGTGGATAAGTAGTCGCCATATATATCCCACCTCCATAGATATTACTGGGTCTACACGAGATTCTAACATTTATTATGAACATTGGTTTGGCTACTACATTGTCAATTAATATCGTATTGGTGTCAAGAGGTGCATCTATGAGGGAAAGCGTTAAGTTCGAATGGGACGGGGGGCACTTTTATAAAAGCAGCTGCGTACTTAATTGATGTCTATATTTGGTGAGCTAGAATGGTTACATTGTTGGGTTATCGACCCAGTTAGATTGTGCTTCCATTGAACTTATATGTCTCGTACTGACCGGTAGGTCGAATGTTCGAATCTCGTCGGCGGTTCGTTATTGATTGTCATTCGATAACATTACCTGATTTGTTTAAGTTACATTGTACAACATTATACATGTATATTACATGGTGTAACTGTGTACTTTGTTTAGGTTACACTATACAACATTATACATGTATATTACGTGGTGTAACTGTGTACTTTGTTTAGGTTACACTGTACAACATTATACATGTATATTACATGGTGTAACTGTGTACTTTGTTTAAATTACATTGTACAACATTATACATGTATATTACATGGTGTAACTGTGTACTTTGTTTAAATTACATTGTACAACATTATACATGTATATTACATGGTGTAACTGTGTACTTTGTTTAAGTTACATTGTACAACATTATACATGTATATTACATGGTGTAACTGTGTACTTTGTTTAAATTACATTGTACAACATTATACATGTATATTACATGGTGTAACTGTGTACTTTGTTTAAATTACATTGTACAACATTATACATGTATATTACATGGTGTAACTGTGTACTTTGTTTAAGTTACATTGTACAACATTATACATGTATATTATATGGTGTAACTGTGTACTTTGTTTAAATTACATTGTACAACATTATACATGTATATTACATGGTGTAACTGTGTACTTTGTTTAAATTACAGTGTACAACATTATACATGTATATTACATGGTGTAACTGTGTACTTTGGTTATAATTATTTGTGTACGTGTATTAAATTATTAATGCTATAGTGTTAAGACATTTATGAGGGCCCTAAGGAAGATTAGTTCAGAACTAATTAGGTTTGTCTGTTTTTTTTTGTTTTTTTTTATCTGTCTGTCTGTCTGTCTGGTCTGGTCTGGTCTGGTCTGGTCTGGTCTGGTCTGGTCTGGTCTGTCTGTCTGTCTGTCTGTCTGTCTGTCTGTCTGTCTCTGTCTGTGTCTGTCTGTCGTCTGTCGTCCTGTCTTCTTCGTCTGTCGTCGCTCGTATATCTGTCTGTATGTCTGTCTGTCTGTCTGTCTGTCTGTCTGTCTGTCCGTCTGGCTCCTGGCCTAAAAGGATAGTATTCGGGCAATACAGATGTTCATAAAAAAGGTGTCTCATAAGACAGTAATGGCTGGCCCATTCAATATAGGTGCTACTATAATAAACAAACACTTTACGTTACTTTATTTTATCTCCATCTATAATTGTGGCGGATGCCCATCCTGTCAGTATTTCAGGCACGGGTAAAACCACCAACCTTCCGCAAACCAGCTGGATAGTTTCCTCACACGAAAGCATTTGCCGCTCACCATTAAGGGTTAAATTACACAAGGGGATGTCTAATTATTAAATGTTTGAAAGTTATCTAGTTGGCTTACGGAAAGACAGGTGGTTCTACCCGGGTGCCCACGCGTGTCTCTGAGATTTTCTCTACCACACTACGATGTAAACTCGCTATCGTACATTAGGCGTTCATGCGACTGTATATTCCAAAACAAAGATACGTGAATACAAATATTATGCGAAGAAGCATGAAACGAACATACTGTATGCCGTTATTAAATGACGAACGTTTAGCAACACATAGCAACGCGTCATTTATTTTTGATGAACACATACATTTATTGCATCTTATTAGATGAACAATGGCAGGATATGATCGAGTGCAACACTTGGGTTGTTACTTGAAGTTCCTAGCTGCCAGCATAACGATGAAATGTCAGAATATGATATTAACCATCTGCGATGACATACTTTAACCTTTAACCTGCCAATCGCGACTAAAGTCGCTTTTGCAAACAGCATAGAGCCTGGTGCTCTATTCTGATAGTGGAGCTAAATCACTTGTCTGAATAGCAAACAACATATATCCTGATCAGAGGTGGCGTTACGGCGCGGTTGATCTGAATCTATGTTGTTTGCACATTCCATCTAATTTATTCGGCAGGTTAAGAATTTAAACGGTCGAACACTAATGTTTCTAGTAGCCGCATTGGACATCCCTGGTAGAACCACCGACCTTCATTAATGAATAAGATATATCACATGTCAGTTATACGGAATTTCCCGACACATCAGGTTTTCAGGCACATTATTTTTAAAGTATTTAATGTGTTTGCTTTGTTGGGCTTAACGTCACACGTCATATGACGCCCCTCCAACTAGTATTTGTTGAGGAAGACCCCGGTTGCCCCTCCGACTGGTAATTCAGCCTCGGATGAGTAGAACCACAGACCAACATCAAGCGAGCTGGATAGCTTCTTCAATTAAAATAATTTAATAGGATGTATATCTACCTATTGCTGTTTCAAAACGCCTCTCCGTAGGCCGTATCGCAATATAAGATTACGCTTTGAATTCACACCCATCGCTTAATGAGTGTATTAACCATTTCTGATATGCTGCCAACTGATTGTATCCGCAATCGACAGCCTGAAACCATATCTAGCTTTACTTGTTTTGATTTTGGTTTAGTTGAAAGCTGCACTGATTGTACACATATCAGCCTTATCAGGATAGTTGCCAGCATCATCCTCTTCAGCGTCACCATCGTAGTCTCGGCATTCATCCAAATTGTCAACATCTATGTCGACCTCAGTACAGTTGTTAACACCAGCATGCATCATCTCAGATTCAACATCTTATGCGACATCTACATCGTCAACATCACTCTCTACATCGGCAATATACAGTCAAACCTGCCTTAAGCAGCCAGCCAAGGGAATCACAAAACTGGCTGCATAACACAGGTGGCTTCTTAATAGAGGTAAAATGTATAGCAAAACATCATATTGGGAATCTGGAAACTGGCTGCTTAATACAGGTTGACTGCTTAATACAGGTGACCACTAACACAGATGATTTGACTGTAGTCAATATTAGCATTGCGTCAGTGTCACCATTATGGTCGACATCAACACTGTAGTCAACGATAGCAGCATTGTCGCCACACACACACCACACACACATCATCATCATCACCATCATCATCATCATCATCATCATCACCACCACCACCATCATCATGATAATCATCATCATTGTAGTCGACAGCATCATTATTTTCACGTCATCGGTATTTCACCAGCATGACTATTGTCGACATCAACAGCGTCAGCGTCAAAAGCATTGCCATCAGCAAAATACTCCGAATTATCATTGTCGTCATCATCATCACAATCACGGTCATCTGTTTCTATAATCAACCCGAGGTTCCGATTACTGATCAAGGCAATATACAACACAACACATACATCAGGTTGTCTTTCGTGTGAAAATTAGAATTGACTGAACACGAACATATTCAAAGTCATATACTACAGTCTCCGTGCTCCAGTGGTTAAGCCGTCTGCCTGCCCACGGAGCCGGAGGTTGAACGTTCGAATCTCGTCCTCGGTACATTCTAATACGGCCAGTAGGTGAGCCGTGATGTAGTAAAATAATGTTCACGGATCAGTATGGGTCATGGTGGCCTGCAAGGATAGGGTATTAGAGACAATGTGTTGTGTTGGGTTGCATACGATGGAATATTTACATTGTTATTGCATTTCCTTCGATGAACGTATGTACCCTGCATACACTTTCACATGAGGGTTTCCAACTAATGATATGCAGCTGACATGCGCACTCGAAGCTACGGGCATGCGCATTCGCATTATTAGGCAACGTTCATCGCGAGAAAAGGCGTGACTTATAGTTTACTCTGTTCCAAGGATGATCTATTTACCTGTTCCGTGACACGGTAAGTTGCAAATCTGGACTAAAACATTTTAAATGTAAAGTATGCTATATGTTCGTTGTGTCATTAAAAAGAATAATGAATGTAAATATAAATAATGAATCGCGGGTTAATAGTTCTTTCGGGGTATGAACTACATTGGCCATGTTTAAAGTTAGCGTGGATGCCTTCGGCACATGCGCACGCACGTACGCACGCACGCACGCACGCACGCACGCACGCACGCACGCACGCACGCACGCAAACACACACACACATATATAAAATGGTTTATACATTAGCTTACACTCAATATATTGGGTTCGTTTTAATTGAATATAATCAACGAATTAGATCTTGGTTCAAATCAGCATGTTTTCCTGTGTGAAATCGTTATGACTCTCAGCATAACATCAAGATGTAGAATTCTAAATACTCTACGACATACCATCTTGTTTCTTGGCAATAAAATCTCAATATAAGCAAGATAAAGTTTTCAAAAGTTTCCTTAGAACTGTGAATTAATTGCAACAGTGTATATCTATATCGTATGTTTTGAATACAAATATTTGCATGGTTGAATACTATCAGGACAGATGTTATATTGTTATTGACAAATACGCCCGTCAGGGTTTATCGGGAGTTTGGTTCTGGTAGTTTCTCGTATTTCCAAGTAGCAATAAATTCGACTATAAAGTATATTAAGTGAAATCAGACACAGATGCAATACAACTTCAAAGGAATTAATTTTCTATGTTTTATGTGCAAGTTTATTCAACGGAATTAGTGTCGAAATCCGGCCCTTTGTTCTGAACTCTATTATACACTGCCAAGAATAAATAAAAGAATAATTTTAGGTCCTCGTTAATGTTGTTTAATTTTCTTCAGTTGCTTTTGGCTATGAGGAGTTCCCAATTCGCGCATAGGTTATGAAGTAATCAGCTCGCAGAATGCATAAAAACTCCCAGTTAAATATACGGGAGGCGTGGCTTGAAAACAAATGCAGCTTATCTCCTTTGGTTCAAGTCTTCAATTTACTGTCAAGCCCCAATTCATGATAGGTATGGTTCCTTGCCCGAAAATATCACCGTCGGCTTTGCATGCATGCTGCTGCTATAAACAGAACGCCTGGTGTACACTGTTGGCGATATTCAGCATGCTGTTTTGTGGCTGTCCGATTAGCGCAGTGGTTAGCGCGCTCGATTCTCAACAATGTAACCCGGGTTCGATCCTCGGAACGGGAAGTATGTGAGATGGTTCAGTGTCGCTAGATCGGACAGGTGGGTTTTATCTGGGTACTCCGGTTTCCTCCCACACGAATGACCACATATGGTTGTATATAAGTAAATTGGCATAAATGCATCAGAGGTCAACGGAATGTTGTCTCAATAACTAATATAGTTCATTTTTCTTTTTGTTAAAAATGCATTTTCATGACAGGTAGTGTATAGTTTTTGTGATTTTGAGAAAGTATGTGACTTTAGAAGACTCCAGAGTAGTTGATGTGTATAGCATATGTTGTATAAGAATGCAGGCCATTGCAAACTGAAGGTTTGTGTACTGTATTATTTGGCGTAGGAATACAGTGTGTAAACACAGTGACGTTATTCACAGATGAGCACTGGCTATACGAAACATTATAATTGGAATATTTTTGCTGGTTTGCAATTTGATTTGAATACCTCTTCATGGTGGATGTGGTATCAGAAGAAATGAAATATTGTAAATATAAACGAACATACTTATGTTTTTACTTTTTAATATGTAATTAATAGGCCATGTATTTGTTGTTTTACAACCAATAATTAAATTTGTGTCAAGGTTCGTGTGACCTTGTCTGTTGAAATGGATATACAGCAGTTTAAAGGTCCTAGCAAGTGAATAGAGCCTAAATTACAGACAGATTGGCCAAAATGGTTGTAAAATTTGCCCGTGACCAGAGATATCCATGTCAAATGTACCTGCCAAACTCACAGACAAGTATTAATATGTGCATCGGCTGCTCTCGCAGATGGATAAAGATTACCAATTCTCCGTCAGACAGTCAGGTCTCTCTCAGAACCGGTGTTGTATTGTGATTTTAGAGCACCGCATGTAAACAGCGGCATGTGCGAGTAATGCTTCGGACATACTCGAATAGCGAAAGGCAGTCGGAAACTCAGATTGTATAATTTGATACTTATTCTGTTGATATTTATTTAGATCCTGTATGCAATATTTAAAATCATATATTTACATATGTACAGCCTGATATGGGGCATGAATAAATGACTTTACAAAATGTGAGCATGAACACAATCCTTGTACAAATGTATGCATTGTTAATTTGTTTATTTTGAGCATCTGTTTAGCTGAGGCATATATGTTTTCAGCAGAATCCATGATGCTTTGACTGTGTGCTTGGAGTAGTGCACATAGGTGTGTACACTGTGACGTCCCTGGCGTGAACCATACCGAGAAGCAGTTGTGCGCGGTAAGTGTTCCTTAATCTTGAGTCTTCGGCATTGGGACCTTATCCTCAACTAATAAAAGATCAGCCTGTTGCCAGAGTTACACGGGTATTCCGGCTGCCTTAAAACAGAGCTCGAAGAAAGCAAGTACAACTTTAGAATTATAGTGGCATGCGTACGGTAGACAGCATTTCTTGAGAATGTTGTCGAATTCGGATTACTAAATAGAGTTGCCAGGTTCACTATTCCACAATTGTTTTCTTGATGTTAGGAAACGTATGTTCCCTAGACTATCATGGCCGAGTAGTACCTCAATACCACTAGCGTATAGTCATGGCCGATGTAATAATTTTAATCTTAGCCTGGGTGCATACAGGCTTTGCTTCAAAACTGTACCAAAATTGACATTGGTTGGGGCAATATTAGTGAATTCATAATAACCTAATTTATGTTGTAAATACTGTTTGCATTTGGCTCAAATTTGTCATGGTAGTTTGTTATTGATAATATTACATGACAAGCATCAAATGCTTATAGAGCGCATCGAAATTGGCACGGGAAAATAAAACAAACAGACTAGAACCCCAAATACGCGATTTTCCATCGTTTTCAAAATATACGCAATGTAATAAAAATATATACATGGAATTTTGGTAATGAGAAGCATTTATTATTTAACAACATATACATTCGCATGCAGAATTGCCAGATTAATGACAACTAGTTAAGAAATGAAGCATTTTGGGAAATGAGATCAAAATTATGTTATATGTTATATTTCGGGTTTTACGCCTGCATCAGCACCATTTTGGGCTATATCGCCGGAGGGCAGTTTACCTAACAACACCTTTCCTGGGCAGGCTCCAGCGGTTAACCAGTACTTGGGTGCACCAACCTCCGTAAGAAACGGCCAACTTTTTCATATAAATGAGACACGGCCTGAGCGGGGCTCGAACCCGTGACCATCAGTGATGATAGGTTACAGTGGTATATAAGTCAGCGACCTTAACCACTCGACCACGGAGGCGGACCGGGATCAATATTACTCACGGGAAGAAATGTACAAACAATTAGATTCTTAAACACTTTTTGTTGTAAATACTAGTCACACATTTTTCAAATTTGTCATGGTAGTGTCTTATTGATTATATTACATGGCAAACAGCAACTAATGTCTCAAAAATACGCCGTTTCTCCATATTTTGCAAATTTATGCAATGCAAAAAATGTTTATATGGGGAGTTTTGTTATTGAGAAGCATTTATTATTGAATAACATTCACATAAAGCCAGGCCAGTTCAGTGTTAACAAATGCCGCGTTTTGCAAAATGTGATCACAATTTCATATGAGTCAAAATGTCAAAAAAATGTCACTTCTTACACTGGCCGACGTTGTTTTAGTGACTTCTTAAAATCATTGTTTCTGTTGAAAATACTGGTTCCACATGGCTCAAAATTGTTATGGTAGTTTGTTAAAGATTGTATTACATGAAAAGGAAAGAAATAATTACATAGCACATGTTTTGTTTTTGCAATACGTAAATAAGCAGAAGTGCATCCGCGGACTGTATGTTTTTACTTTTTACCATGTATTTAATAGGCAATTTAGTTTTATCTTTGTTGTTTTAAGTTGCATGCTTGTGTGTGTGCGTGCGTGCGTGCGTGCTTGTTTGTGTGTGTGTGCGTGCGTGTGTGCGTGTGTGCGTGTGTGCGTGCGTGCGTGCGTGCGTGCGTGCGTGCGTGCGTGCGTGCGTGCGTGCGTGCGTGCGTGCGTGCGTATGTATGTGTATATGTGTGTGTATGTATATATATTATGCTTACCCTATAATTGGCATTTTGTATGCGTTATAAATCTGTTGTGTTGCCTGTATATTTATGCTTATTGTAATGCTTAATATTATTAATATTATACTTTAAAATTGCCTTATAAACATGTTGCTCTGACAATATATGATTCATGCTATACCTCAACTACTAGTTATATGCTGTATATTCTATTTGTGCATCCTAGCTGTTTATGTTTTTATGCTTTGATTTATAGTTATATTTGCTACCCCTTGTAAACTGGAGCATGCTTGCCTTGCGCTAAGTTATAATCTATTTTACAAGTTATTTATTAATCATTTGAGTTTAAAATGCTAGACATCTCAAATACTTTCTTCATTTCAGTTATATATACATTTGTTAAACTTATACTATATGTTTATCATGTCGGTTAATAGCTATGCATAGCTAATGTTCATTGTTAAATCATGCCGACTCAAAATAAATTTTGTATCTTGTATCTCTTGTATGTTGTAATTTATTTGTTGTTTTACAACCATATGCGCTTTCATCCGCGCCAACGAGAGTGATTAATATAAGTTGTTAAAACATGCTTCGCAATCGTTGTAAAATAAATATAAAGTTTAAACTTTTAAGCAAAACCATCGACCGTCGGAAATCCAGCCGGATAGCTTCTTTACTTGAAAGATACCCAGGGCAAAACCATCGACCGTCGGAAATCCAGCCGGATAGCTTCATCACTTGAAAGATACCCGGGGCAAAACCATCGATCGTCGGAAATCCAGCCGGATAGCTTCATCACTTGAAAGATACCCAGGGCAAAACCATCGACCGTCGGCGATCCATCCGGACAGCTTCCTCACTTGAAAGATACCCAGAGCAAAACCATCGACCGTCGGAAATCCAACCGGATCGCTTCTTCACTTGAAAGATACCCAGGGCAAAACCATCGACCGTTGGAACTCCAGCCGGATAGCTTCTTCACTTGAAAGATACCCGGGGCAAAACCATCGATCGTCGGAAATCCAGCCGGATAGCTTCATCACTTGAAAGATACCCAGGGCAAAACCATCGACCGTTGGAAATCCAGCCGGATAGCTCGCTTCATCACTTGAAATAATTCAAGGATTCGACCCAACAACGCTGAGGGGCTAGTGATTTGAAGTCAACGACCGTAACCACTCGGCCAGGGAGACCCACGTACTATTTGATGAAATAGTGCAGACAAAAGCAATATAATGAATACTATAAGTGTGTCGACTGACGCCATGTTGCTCTTGTGCGCATGCGTAAGACGTGTCTCAAAGGAGCTGGAAATATACACAACCATTATATGTTTTTCTTTGAATTGTATAGTCTAGCGATCAATAGTTTCGTTTCTGTAATTTTATATCGCGGATGTCTCCTGGAATCGCCACATTGTCATGGTTACCACATGTGTGCAAGGTGTACTGTTCTGTTATCATAACATTGAGCCACCCAATCTCTGATTCA
The DNA here is from genome assembly GCA_014843695.1 of Archivesica marissinica. Classification (NCBI taxonomy): domain Eukaryota; kingdom Metazoa; phylum Mollusca; class Bivalvia; order Venerida; family Vesicomyidae; genus Archivesica; species Archivesica marissinica. Next base: position 58,848,284 of record CM026395.1, read on the forward strand.
TGTCGTCCAGCATACCCCTTAGACCAGTTTATTTTTAGGTACATTTCAAAATCCCCAAAATAGCGTGACAGATAGTTGAATGTTTTAATTTATACAGGCCCGTAGCCACACTGAGGCATACCGAGGTAGCTGCCTCTGTTACAATTGCCAAAGCAAAAGAAATAAATGAAAAATTAAATAAATAAAATACATATATCTATAAAATGTTGACTGCTAGAGAGCTGAATGGTCAGTACATACTTATACGTCTAAACTCATTAACTCAGTAAACTCTCTGTCTGTATCATGCACTATCCTCCAAAATCTAAAATAACTAATCTCTTCAGGAGGCGTCGCTCATATGGGTAACCGGTAGCGACGATAAATAAACGTAAAAATAAAAAAAATAAAAAATCAAACAAAAATCAGTGAACACAGACACTCGCTTCTATGCCCCAACACTTTTAAATGAGAACATGCCCCCCCGGACCCCCTAGATTTCCTCGGTTGAAATGTGCCTCTGGCTACGGTACTGGTATATGTACTTGATCTACAAATGACAAACCTAATTTACGACTGACTTATCATTAAGGAATCTATTCATTGTATTTAAAACACTGTCGGTCGTGACGTCATACCTTTGTACTTGCAGTCCATTATTAATAACATTGGACTGGTGTCAAAAGGCCAGCGTATTATATTAAATCAAATGCGTACATGTACGAAATTAACACATTTAATTAGTAGGATCTTGTTGAATAAGTGCGTGTTTTAAGTAAGATATAAGCCTTAAACGGATCCAATATGCAAACTATAGGTACTGTCTTTGGCGATACGCGCCTCACACAGTCCAATATTTTACATATTGGATCGTTTTCCGCTTATATCCTATACATATACTGACATCAAACAGAAACTGTGCAATTGCCTTAGAAGTACAATGTGCGAACTATTGGGTAAACTATTTTCTTACTCATGATAGTAATATCCATACACGTAAATGTCTTACCGAAAAAGTAGCGCTCAATATAAAAGTGCATATTTTTTTTTATGTTGCAGTATAGCACTGACTGTAAACTAATTTTATATGGAAAACAAATGCATGTATATTTGAAAAGAAATCACATCTCATAAGTTTAGCTTATACAAATTTATTTGAGCGCGATTGCGAAGCAAGTTATTACAACTTATATTAATCACTCTCGAACTCTCATTCCTGATGTCATCCATCGCCACGAGAGAGAGAGAGAGAAAGAGAGAGCGAGCGAGAGAGAAGAGGCAATGTGGAATTTAAATGCCTTGCCTAAGGGCACAATGATAACGGCCACCGCTGGGCAGCGAACTCCTGGACTTTCGCACATGAAGTGAACACGTCTCCGTGGTTATTACTTTCTCATAAGTCGTGTAGCTATTCCTTACAGGGGTATCAGTGGCCTAGTGGTTACGGTCATTGACTTTAAATCACGTGTCACTTACCATTTGTAGCCTACGTATTATTTATCGTCGCTACCGGTTGGCCATATGAGCAACGCCTCCTGAAGAGAATAGTCATTTTAGATGTTTGGAGTATAGTGCAATGCTACAGACAGAGACCCATTCCAGAGTCTCGTGTCGGTGCTTTACACCGTGCACGTAAAAGAACCAGAGGAGATTCTGGAATGGGTCTCTGTCTGTATCATGCACTATCCTCCAAAATCTAAAATAAATAATCTCTTCAGGAGGCGTCGCTCATATGGGCAACCGGTAGCGACGATAAATAAACGTAAAACGCACATATATTGAGTAGTACAACATAAACAATATATTTCACACGAGTACTGCGAATCCGGGGATCCTCCGTCTGAACACAATAATATTAAGATTATTTCAAGATGGGACTATAAATCGACATCTCGCGCATCTAAAAGGACCAGGGATGCTTCTGGAATTGGAGCGTCTTTAGTATTTTGCACTATCTTCCAAAATAATAAAATGACTATCCCAGGGGCAACAATACATATACTTATCCAAAATCTAAACACTTTGAATAGGAGAGTCGAATTAGTTATGTGAGAATGCTTAGCCGTTGTCTAATGTTGTTAAAACTTGTGGTCCAAACCATTTGCATTAAAAAGAACAAGGGTGGAAACGCACAGACGGATCTGTAGTCCAGTGGTAACACGCTAAACTGGTAATCCAGGGATCGGAGCTTAGATCTCCCGTTTGACCCTAATACAATTAACAGTTTTTCAGATGGTACGTTAAGCCGAGGTCTCGTGTTGGTGCTGTACACCGTGCACGTACTAGAACCAGAGGAGACTTTGGAATCGGTTTCTGTCTGTATCTTTGCACTATCATCCAAATATCTAAAATGACTAATCTCTTCAGGAGGTGTCGCTCATATGGGCAACCGGTAGCGACGATAAATAAACGTAAAACACACACACTCGCATTCTGGAAAAGCCGATTCTTCTGTATCTTAAAATGCCCCCCACCCAAATAAAATAAAATGATTAACCAGGGGCGTAGATGAATAAAACGATGAATAAAAGTATCAAACAAAAATGAAAGGTAATGAAACAACCACAAAGATGTCGAAAATGCAATGATGCAAAATGTTCACAGCGTTCCCTGGCGGGTGATTGCGTTTATTGGTCTTGGGAATGAAACAATTAGTAATGCAAACATAAACATTAATTGCAGTAGTGTCTGGGCCCATCTGTCAAGGGAATCTTGATCAAATTAAAATTTTGACAAAATCGTATCCCATCAACGTTAGTTGCTATGACAACGAGAAGGTGGTTAAGAAATTAATGTCTGCCAACGCCAGAGACGAGTCCTGTTTGCTTGATCCTGACAGTTTGAAACAATTTTAGAATGTGATATGCATTAAAATGCTAATACGAGATATATCTTGGTGTGAGATGTTTTGATTCGGTCTGTCTTGGGAGGTAGACAGATCGTGGAATCTAAACACACCAGCACTTGTCTTCAACACAGAAAAAACACAAGCAGTTGTCAAGAGATATTAAGTTTTTCTTATTTTGTTTTTATATAAGTTTATTTAATGTCACTACCGGTTACCCATTTGAGTAGCGTGCAGTTTAGCTAACAACACTGTTCATGGGCAGGCTCCAGCGATTAACCAGTACTTGGTACACCAACCTCCGTAAGACACTGCCAAATTGTTCATATAAATGAGACACAGTCTGAGCGGGGCTCTAACCCGTGGCCATCACATACAGTGGTATATAAGTCAGCTACCTACACCACTCGACCACGCTGGACTGGTAATCCAGGGATCGCAGGTTCGATCGCCCGTTTGGCCCTAATAAAATTAACAGTCTTTCAGATGGGACCTTAAACCGAGGTCTCGTGTCGGTGCTTTGCACCGTGCATGTAAAAGAACCAGTGGAGACTCTGGAATGGGTTTCTGTCTGTATCATTGCAGTATCCTCCAACATCTAAAATGACTAATCTCTTCAGGAGGCGTCGCTCATATGGGCAACCGGTAGCGACGATAAATAAACGTAAAACACACACACACACACTCGACCACGGAGGCGGTCAATATTAAGATTCCCAAGAAGAACAGATATATATTAGTGATGGCAACGAATAGCAATTTTGCTATTCGATTGGGAAAGTATTCGAATATTCGAATATTCGATCATGATTCTGTCAAAAGATTCAAAACCTACTTTCTGTTTAAGTGTGACTTCTTCCGTGTAAATATGGCGACGATTATATATATATATTTCTTCTTGGGAATTTTAATATTGACCAATATTGATAACCATAAAATAAAATATGTACATTTAAAAAAGCCAATAAACTTGCAAAAATAAGTGTCATAAAGATAAATACATTCTTATAATAACTGAATAACGTATTGTTTGACGCCCTCGCTTCTCACCATTGCAACCCGGGTTCGATCCTAGGACCGGGAAGTATGTGAGATGGTACGGTGGTCGCCAGATCGGATATGTGGGTTTTCTCCGGGTACTCCGGTTTCCTCCCACACGAATGACCACATTTACGCTTTCATCCGCGCCAACGAGAGTGATTAATATAAGTTGTTAAAAAAACTTGCTTCGTCAATCGTTGTAAAATAAATAAGCTTAAACTTTAAACAATTCCACGGAGGGTTTCTATTGACATAAGGACATAGTTATACCTAACCCAAACGATCGCACACACAAAAAAGAATAAACATAACCCTAATAGTAAACTATTCCAACTTCGAATTAACTAATTGTCTGTCCCTTAAATTGTTGTATCTCCCTGGTTTAGGGACACTACTCCAATGCCAATGGAGCCGTCCGTTTTCCGATTTAGAGCCTACATCCGCCTAGCAACACCACCTCGAAGTTGTTAGAACTTGCTTTGCAATCGTTGTACGTACGTGTGTACCTACCTACCTACCTACCTACCTACCTACTTTTGAGAGGGTAACCCATTTAGCTATGCATATCTTCCACGGGACCCTCATAAATATAAACTATATTTATACGCACATGATATACACAGATATATACATAGCCAGGGAAGTAAGCAATTAATTCTTTATTTAGAGAGAGTAACTCATTTAGCGAAGCTTACATTCAATGGGGCCCCCTTAAATATACTGGAGGACATACTAGAGGACATAGATAACGCACACCTACATTATATACTAGAGGGCATAGAAAACGCACACCTACACAATACACTAGAGGACATAGAAAACGCACACCTACATTATATACTAGAGGACATAGAAAACGCACACCTACATTATATACTAGAGGATATAGAAAACGCACACCTACATTATATACTAGAGGGCATAGAAAACGCACACCTACACTATACACTAGAGGACATAGAAAACGCACACCTACATTATATACTAGAGGACATAGAAAACGCACACCTACATTATATAATTAGTATTACATGAAAACGAAATACTAAGGATTCCATCAACGATATATCACATCTTTATTACAAAACACAAACTGAACAACTAAAAATATTCCAAAATGATTAAAACTATGTATTTATATAGTTATTGTTTTTCATGTAAAAACACATTTATCCGAAGTATGCGTTTTCTATGTCCTCTAGTATATAAAACATATTTATGCACACAAACAACTTCATATTTTATTGGTGGTGGAAGATCGTGTAGAACCACTGACTGGACTACTGCTCGGAGGGTCACCACTATATCAAGAGAATGGGGGTCTTTCTGCACCACTATATCAAGAGACTCGTCATAAGTCCGAAAGCTTTTTGTGGGAAACCCCTAATGTTTTAAAAAATGTTCGTGGAAATCGTGATAACGCAGTGGTAGCGCGTTTGCTTCAGATGCGAAAGGTCTTAAGTTCGAACCCCGCTGGAGCCGTTACGATTGTGCCCTTAGGCAAGGCATTTAAATTTCACATTGCCCCCTCTCTCCATCGTGGCGATGGGTTCCACCAGGAATGAGGTTTTGAGAGTGATTAATATAAGTTGTAAGAACTTGTTTCACAATCGAGCTAAAATAAATTTGTATAAACTAATAGCTATAGAGCTATTTATTGGTGGAGGAAGAGCCCAGGTGACCATCTGAGCTGTATTTCAGGCACGGTCGGGCACTCGGGTAGAACAGATGGATATGTAGTCCAGTGGTTAACAAGCTGGACTGGTAATCTAGGGATCGCAAGTTCGATCTCCCCGTCTGACCCTAATAAAATTAACAGTCTTTGAGATGTGACTTTAAACCGAGGTATCGTGTCAGTGCTATAAACCGTGCACGTAAACGAACCAGAGGAGACTCTGGAATGGGTATCTCTCTGTATCATTGCTCTATCCTCCAACATTCTAAAATGGCTAATATCTTCAGGAGGCGTTGCTCATAAGGGAAATCCGGTAGCGATAATAAATAAACGTAAACACACTCGGGTAGAACCACCGACCTTCCGCAGGGCAGTTGGATGCCTTCCTCATATGAAACAAATGGGATTATGACCTACAGCGGTGAAGAGCAAGTGATATGAGATCAACGACCGTGACTACTCGACCATGAAGGCCCCATAACGATGGTATGAGATCAACGACCGTGACTACTCGTACTCGACTATGGTGGCCCCTATTACGATGATATGAGATCAACGACCGTGACTACTCGACCATGAAGGCCCCTATAACGATGCTATGAGATCAACGATCGTGACTACTCGATCATGAAGGCCCCTATAACGATGCTATGAGATCAATGACCGTGACTACTCGACCATGGAGGTCCGTATAACGATGCTATGAGATCAACGACCGTGACTACTTGACCATGAAGGCCCCTATAACCATGCTATGAGATCAACGACCGTGACTACTCGACAATGGAGGCCCATATAACGATGCTATGAGATCAACGAACGTGACTACTCGACCATGACGGCCCCTATAACGATGCTATGAGATCAACGACCGTGACTACTCGACCATGAAGGCCCATATACGATGATATGAGATCAACGACCGTGACTACTCGACCATGAAGGCCCCTATTACGAGATCAACGACAGTGATTACTCGACCATGAAGGCCCCTATAACGATGCTATGAGACCAACGACCGTGACTACTCGACCATGAAGGCCCCTATAACGATGCTATGAGATTAACGACCGTTACTACTCGACCATGAAGGCCCCTATAACGATGATATGAGATCAACGACCGTGACTACTCGAACATGAAGGCCCATATACGATGATATGAGATGAACGACTCTGACTACCCGACAATGGAGGCCCCTATAACGATGCTATGGGATCAACGACCGTGACTACTCGACCATGAAGGCCCCTATAACGATGCCAGGAGATCAACGACCATGCCTACTCGACATGAAGGCCCATATAACAATGATATGAGATCAACGACCGTGACTACTCGACCATGAAGGCCCCTATAACGATGCTATGAGATCAACGACCGTGACTACTCGACCATGGATACCCCTATATCGATGATATGAGATCAACGACCGTGACTACTCGACCATGAAGGCCCCTATAACGATGCTATGCGATCAACGACCGTGACTACTCGACCATGATGACCCCTAAAACGATGCTATGCGATCAACGACCGTGAATACTCGACCATGAAGGCCCCTATTACGATGCTATGAGATCAACGACCGTGACTACTCGACCATGAAGGCCAATATAGCGATGCTATGAGATCAACGACCATGACTACTCGACCACGAAGGCCCCTATAACGATGCTATGAGATCATCCACCGTGACTACTCGACCATGAAGGCCCCTATAACGATGATATGAGATCAACGACCGTGACTACTCGACCATGAAGGCCCCTATAACGATGCTATGAGATCAAAGACCGTGCCTACTCGACCAAGGATGCCCCTATAACGATGATATGAGATCAACGATCGTGACTTACTCGACCATGGGCCCCTATAACGATGCTATGAGATCAACGACCGTGACTACTCGACCATGAAGGCCCATATAACGATGCTATGAGATCAACGACCGTGACTACTCGACCATGAAGGCCCCTATAACGATGCTATGAGATCAACGACCGTGACTACTCGACCATGAATGCCCATATAACGATGCTATGAGATCAACGACCGTGACTACTCGACCATGAAGGCCCCTATAACGATGCTATGAGATCAACGACCGTGACTACTCGACCATGGAGGCCCCTATAACGATGCTATGAGATCAACGACGTGACTACTCGACCATGGAGCCCTAACGATGATGACAACGACCGTGACTACTCGACCATAGCCCTATACATGATGAGATCAACGACCGTGACTACTCGACCATGAACCCCTAAACGATGATATGAGATCAACGACCGTGACTACTCGACCATGAAGGCCCCTATAACGATGCTATGAGATCAACGACCGTGACTACTCGACCATGGACCCCTATAACGATGATATGAGATCAACGACCGTGACTACTCGACCATGAAGGCCCCTATAACGATGCTATGAGATCAACGACCGTGACTACTCGACCATGGAGGCCCCTATAACGATGATATGAGATCAACGACCGACTACTCGACCATGGAGCCCCTATAACGATGATATGAGATCAACGACCGTGACTACTCGACCATGGAGGCCCTATAACGATGCTATGAGATCAACGACCGTGACTACTCGACATGGAGGCCCCTATAACGATGATATGAGATCAACGACCGTGACTACTCGACTATGAGGCCCCTATACGATGATATGAATCAAGCCTAAACGATGCTATGAGATCAACGACCGTGACTACTCGACCATGAAGGCCCCTATAACGATGCTATGAGATCAACGACAGTGACTACTCGACCATGGATGCCCCTATAACGATGCTATGAGATCAACGACCGTGACTACTCGACCATGGAGGCCCCTAACGATGATATGAGATCAACGACCGTGACTACTCGACCATGGAGGCCCCTATAACGATGATATGAGATCAACGACCGTGACTACTCGACCATGAAGGCCCCTATAACGATGCTATGAGATCAACGACAGTGACTACTCGACCATGGAGACCCCTATAACGATGATATGAGATCAACACACACGGAGGCCCCTATAACGATGATATGAGATCAACGACCGTGACTACTCGACCATGAAGGCCCCTATAACGATGCTATGAGATCAACGACAGTGACTACTCGACCATGAGGCCCCTATACGATGATATGAGATCAACGACCGTGACTACTCGACCATGGAGCCCCTATACGATGATATGAGATCAACGACAGTGACTACTCGACCATGGATACCCCTATATCGATGATATGAGATCAACGACCGTGACTACTCGACCATGGAGGACCCTATTACGATGCTATGAGATCAACGACCGTGACTACTCGACAATGGAGGCCCCTATAACGATGATATGAGATCAACGACCGTGACTACTCGACTATGAAGGCCCCTATAACGATGATATGAGATCAACGACCGTGACTACTCGACTATGGTGGCCCCTATTACGATGATATGAAATCAACGACCGTGACTACTCGACCATGAAGGCCCATATAACGATGCTATGAGATCAACGACCGTGACTACTCGACCATGAAGGCCCCTATAACGATGCTATGAGATCAACGACCGTGACTACTCGACCATGGATGCCCATATAACGATGCTATGAGATCAACGACCGTGACTACTCGACCATGGAGGCCCCTATAACGATGATATGAGATCAACGACCGTGACTACTCCACCATGGAGGCCCCTATAACGATGATATGAGATCAACGACCGTGACTACTCGACCATGAAGGCCCCTATAACGATGCTATGAGATCAACGACAGTGACTACTCGACCATGGAGACCCCTATAACGATGATATGAGATCAACGACCGTGACTACTCGACCATGGAGGCCCCTATTACGATGATATGAGATCAACGACAGTGACTACTCGACCATGGAGGCCCCTATTACGATGATATGAGATCAACGACCGTGACTACTCGACCATGAAGGCACCTATAACGATGCTATGAGATCAACGACAGTGACTACTCGACCATGGAGACCCCTATAACGATGATATGAGATCAACAACCGTGACTACTCGACCATGAAGGCCCCTATAACGATGCTATGAGATCAACGACAGTGACTACTCAACCATGGAGGCCCCTATAACGATGATATGAGATCAACGACCGTGACTACTCGACCATGGAGGCCCCTATTACGATGATATGAGATCAACGACCGTGACTACTCGACAATGGAGGCCCCTATAACGATGATATGAGATCAACGACCGTGACTACTCGACTATGAAGGCCCCTATAACGATGATATGAGATCAACGACCGTGACTACTCGACTATGGTGGCCCCTATTACGATGATATGAAATCAACGACCGTGACTACTCGACCATGAAGGCCCATATAACGATGCTATGAGATCAACGACCGTGACTACTCGACCATGAAGGCCCCTATAACGATGCTATGAGATCAACGACCGTGACTACTCGACCATGGATGCCCATATAACGATGCTATGAGATCAACGACCGTGACTACTCGACCATGGAGGCCCCTATAACGATGATATGAGATCAACGACCGTGACTACTCGACCATGGAGGCCCTATAACGATGATATGAGATCAACGACCGTGACTACTCGACCATGGAGGCCCCTATAACGATGATATGAGATCAACGACAGTGACTACTCGACCATGGAGGCACCTATTACGATGATATGAGATCAACGACCGTGACTACTCGACCATGGAGGCCCTATTACGATGATATGAGATCAACGACCGTGACTACTCGACCATGGATACCCCTATTACGATGATATGAGATCAACGACCGTGACTACTCGACCATGGATAACCCTATTACGATGATATGAGATCAACGACCGTGACTACTCGACCATGGAGGACCCTATTACGATGATATGAGATCAACGACCGTGACTACTCGACCATGGATAACCCTATAACGATGATATGAGATCAACGACCGTGACTACTCGACCATGGAGGACCCTATTACGATGATATGAGATCAACGACCGTGACTACTCGACCATGGATACCCCTATATCGATGATATGAGATCAACGACCGTGACTACTCGACCATGGAGGACCCTATTACGATGCTATGAGATCAACGACCGTGACTACTCGACAATGGAGGCCCCTATAACGATGATATGAGATCAACGACCGTGACTACTCGACTATGGTGGCCCCTATTACGATGATATGAAATCAACGACCGTGACTACTCGACCATGATGGCCCATATAACGATGCTATGAGATCAACGACCGTGACTACTCGACCATGATGGCCCCTATAACGATGCTATGAGATCAACGACCGTGACTACTCGACCATGGATGCCCATATAACGATGCTATGAGATCAACGACCGTGACTACTCGACCATGGAGGCCCCTATAACGATGATATGAGATCAACGACCGTGACTACTCCACCATGGAGGCCCCTATAACGATGATATGAGATCAACGACCGTGACTACTCGACCATGAAGGCCCCTATAACGATGCTATGAGATCAACGACAGTGACTACTCGACCATGGAGACCCCTATAACGATGATATGAGATCAACGACCGTGACTACTCGACCATGGAGGCCCCTATTACGATGATATGAGATCAACGACAGTGACTACTCGACCATGGAGGCCCCTATTACGATGATATGAGATCAACGACCGTGACTACTCGACCATGAAGGCCCCTATAACGATGCTATGAGATCAACGACAGTGACTACTCGACCATGGAGACCCCTATAACGATGATATGAGATCAACGACCGTGACTACTCGACCATGAAGGCCCCTATAACGATGCTATGAGATCAACGACAGTGACTACTCGACCATGGAGGCCCCTATAACGATGATATGAGATCAACGACCGTGACTACTCGACCATGGAGGCCCCTATTACGATGATATGAGATCAACGACAGTGACTACTCGACCATGGATACCCTATATCGATGATATGAGATCAACGACCGTGACTACTCGACAATGGAGGCCCCTATAACGATGATATGAGATCAACGACCGTGACTACTCGACTATGAAGGCCCCTATAACGATGATATGAGATCAACGACCGTGACTACTCGACTATGGTGGCCCCTATTACGATGATATGAAATCAACGACCGTGACTACTCGACCATGAAGGCCCATATAACGATGCTATGAGATCAACGACCGTGACTACTCGACCATGAAGGCCCCTATAACGATGCTATGAGATCAACGACCGTGACTACTCGACCATGGATGCCCATATAACGATGCTATGAGATCAACGACCGTGACTACTCGACCATGGAGGCCCCTATAACGATGATATGAGATCAACGACCGTGACTACTCGACCATGGAGGCCCCTATAACGATGATATGAGATCAACGACCGTGACTACTCGACCATGAAGGCCCCTATAACGATGCTATGAGATCAACGACAGTGACTACTCGACCATGGAGGCCCCTATAACGATGATATGAGATCAACGACCGTGACTACTCGACCATGGAGGCCCCTATTACGATGATATGAGATCAACGACAGTGACTACTCGACCATGGATACCCCTATATCGATGATATGAGATCAACGACCGTGACTACTCGACCATGGAGGACCCTATTACGATGCTATGAGATCAACGACCGTGACTACTCGACAATGGAGGCCCCTATAACGATGATATGAGATCAACGACCGTGACTACTCGACTATGAAGGCCCCTATAACGATGATATGAGATCAACGACCGTGACTACTCGACTATGGTGGCCCCTATTACGATGATATGAAATCAACGACCGTGACTACTCGACCATGAAGGCCCATATAACGATGCTATGAGATCAACGACCGTGACTACTCGACCATGAAGGCCCCTATAACGATGCTATGAGATCAACGACAGTGACTACTCGACCATGGATGCCCCTATAACGATGATATGAGATCAACGACCGTGACTACTCGACCATGGAGGCCCCTATAACGATGATATGAGATCAACGACCGTGACTACTCCACCATGGAGGCCCCTATAACGATGATATGAGATCAACGACCGTGACTACTCGACCATGAAGGCCCCTATAACGATGCTATGAATCAACGACAGTGACTACTCGACCATGGAGACCCCTATAACGATGATATGAGATCAACGACCGTGACTACTCGACCATGGAGGCCCCTATTACGATGATATGAGATCAACGACAGTGACTACACGACCATGGAGGCCCCTATTACGATGATATGAGATCAACGACCGTGACTACTCGACCATGAAGGCCCTATAACGATGCTATGAGATCAACGACAGTGACTACTCGACCATGAAGACCCCTATAACGATGATATGAGATCAACGACAGTGAATACTCGACCATGAGCCCCTATAACGATGCTATGAGATCAACGACAGTGACTACTCGACCATGAAGACCCTATAACGATGCTATGAGATCAACGACAGTGACTACTCGACCATGGAGGCCCCTATAACGATGATATGAGATCAACGACCGTGACTACTCGACCATGGAGGCCCCTATTACGATGATATGAGATCAACGACAGTGACTACTCGACCATGGATACCCCTATATCGATGATATGAGATCAACGACCGTGACTACTCGACCATGGAGGACCCTATTACGATGCTATGAGATCAACGACCGTGACTACTCGACAATGGAGGCCCCTATAACGATGATATGAGATCAACGACCGTGACTACTCGACTATGAAGGCCACTATAACGATGATATGAGATCAACGACCTGACTACTCGACTATAGTGGCCCCTATTACGATGATATGAAATCAACGACCGTGACTACTCGACCATGAAGGCCCATATAACAATGCTATGAGATCAACGACCGTGAATACTCGACCATGAAGGCCCCTATAACATGCTATGAGATCAACGACCGTGACTACTCGACCATGGATGCCCATATACGATGCTATGAGATCAACGACCGTGACTACTCGACCATGGAGGCCCCTATAACGATGATATGAGATCAACGACCGTGACTACTCCACCATGGAGGCCCCTATAACGATGATATGAGATCAACGACCGTGACTACTCGACCATGAAGGCCCCTATAACGATGCTATGAGATCAACGACAGTGACTACTCGACCATGGAGACCCCTATAACGATGATATGAGATCAACGACCGTGACTACTCGACCATGGAGGCCCCTATTACGATGATATGAGATCAACGACAGTGACTACTCGACCATGGATACCCCTATATCGATGATATGAGATCAACGACCGTGACTACTCGACCATGGAGGACCCTATTACGATGCTATGAGATCAACGACCGTGACTACTCGACAATGGAGGCCCCTATAACGATGATATGAGATCAACGACCGTGACTACTCGACTATGAAGGCCCCTATAACGATGATATGAGATCAACGACCGTGACTACTCGACTATGGTGGCCCCTATTACGATGATATGAAATCAACGACCGTGACTACTCGACCATGAAGGCCCATATAACGATGCTATGAGATCAACGACCGTGACTACTCGACCATGAAGGCCCCTATAACGATGCTATGAGATCAACGACAGTGACTACTCGGACCATGGAGGCCCCTATTACGATGATATGAGATCAACGACCGTGACTACTCGACCATGGAGGACTCGACCATGGATGGATACCCTATTACGATGATATGAGATCAACGACCGTGACTACTCGACCATGGATACTCCCATGGATACCCCTATATCGATGATATGAGATCAACCGTGACTCGTGGAGGACCCTATTACTCGACCATGGAGGACCCTATTACGATGATATGAGATCAACGACCGTGACTACTCGACCATGGATACCCCTATATCGATGATATGAGATCAACGACCGTGACTACTCGACCATGGAGGACCCTATTACGATGCTATGAGATCAACCGTGACTACTCGACCATGAGCCCCTATAACTCGACCATGGAGATATGAAATCAACCCGTGACTACTCGACCATGAAGGATGATATGAGATCAACGACCGTGACTACTCGACCATGGATCGACCATGGAGGCCCTATATAACGATGATATGAGATCAACGACCGTGACTACTCGACCATGGAGACCATGAAGGCCCCTATAACGATGCTATGAGATCAACGACAGTGACTACTCGACCATGGAGGACCCCTATTACGATGATATGAGATCAACGACCGTGACTACTCGACCATGGAGGCCCCTATACGATGATATGAGATCAACGACAGTGACTACTCGACCATGGAGGCCCTATTTACATGATGGATGATATGAGATCAACGACAGTGACTACTCGACCATGAAGGCCCCTATAACGATGCTATGAGATCAACGACCGTGACTACTCGACCATGGAGGCCCCTATAACGATGATATGAGATCAACGACCGTGACTACTCGATCATGAAGGCCCCTATCACGATGCTATGAGATCAACGACAGTGACTACTCGACATGGAGGCCCCT
The DNA here is from genome assembly GCA_014843695.1 of Archivesica marissinica. Classification (NCBI taxonomy): domain Eukaryota; kingdom Metazoa; phylum Mollusca; class Bivalvia; order Venerida; family Vesicomyidae; genus Archivesica; species Archivesica marissinica. The sequence continues at coordinate 58,863,417 of CM026395.1, forward strand.
ATAACGATGATATGAGATTAACGACCGTGACTACTCGACCATGGAGGACCCTATTACGATGATATGAGATCAACGACCGTGACTACTCGACCATGGTTACCCCTATTACGATGATATGAGATCAACGACCGTGACTACTCGACCATGGAGGACCCTATTACGATGATATGAGATCAACGACCGTGACTACTCGACCATGGATACCCCTATATCGATGATATGAGATCAACGACCGTGACTACTCGACTATGAAGGCCCTATAACAATGATATGAGATCAACGACCGTGACTACTCGACTATGGTGGCCCCTATTACGATGATATGAATCAACGACCGTGACTACTCGACCATGAAGGCCCCTATAACGATGCTATGAGATCAACGACCGTGACTACTCGACCATGGATACCCCTATATCGATGATATGAGATCAACGACCGTGACTACTCGACCAAGGAGGACCCTATTACGATGCTATGAGATCAACGACCGTGACTACTCGACAATGGAGGCCCCTATAACGATGATATGAGATCAACGACCGTGACTACTCGACTATGAAGGCCCCTATAACGATGATATGAGATCAACGACCGTGACTACTCGACTATAGTGGCCCCTATTACGATGATATGAAATCAACGACCGTGACTACTCGACCATGAAGGCCCATATAACAATGCTATGAGATCAACGACCGTGACTACTCGACCATGAAGGCCCCTATAACGATGCTATGAGATCAACGACCGTGACTACTCGACCATGGATGCCCATATAACGATGCTATGAGATCAACGACCGTGACTACTCGACCATGGAGGCCCCTATAACGATGATATGAGATCAACGACCGTGACTACTCCACCATGGAGGCCCCTATAACGATGATATGAGATCAACGACCGTGACTACTCGACCATGAAGGCCCCTATAACGATGCTATGAGATCAACGACAGTGACTACTCGACCATGGAGGCCCCTATAACGATGATATGAGATCAACGACCGTGACTACTCGACCATGGAGGCCCCTATTACGATGATATGAGATCAACGACAGTGACTACTCGACCATGGATACCCCTATATCGATGATATGAGATCAACGACCGTGACTACTCGACCATGGAGGACCCTATTACGATGATATGAGATCAACGACCGTGACTACTCGACAATGGAGGCCCCTATAACGATGATATGAGATCAACGACCGTGACTACTCGACTATGAAGGCCCCTATAACGATGATATGAGATCAACGACCGTGACTACTCGACCATGGATGCCCATATAACGATGATATGAGATCAACGACCGTGACTACTCGACCATGGAGGCCCCTATAACGATGATATGAGATCAACGACCGTGACTACTCCACCATGGAGGCCCCTATAACGATGATATGAGATCAACGACCGTGACTACTCGACCATGAAGGCCCCTATAACGATGCTATGAGATCAACGACAGTGACTACTCGACCATGGAGACCCCTATAACGATGATATGAGATCAACGACCGTGACTACTCGACCATGGAGGCCCCTATTACGATGATATGAGATCAACGACAGTGACTACTCGACCATGGAGGCCCCTATTACGATGATATGAGATCAACGACCGTGACTACTCGACCATGGAGGACCCTATTACGATGATATGAGATCAACGACCGTGACTACTCGACCATGGATACCCCTATTACGATGATATGAGATCAACGACCGTGACTACTCGACCATGGAGGACCCTATTACGATGATATGAGATCAACGACCGTGACTACTCGACCATGGATACCCCTATATCGATGATATGAGATCAACGACCGTGACTACTCGACCATGGAGGACCCTATTACGATGCTATGAGATCAACGACCGTGACTACTCGACCATGGAGGCCCCTATTACGATGATATGAGATCAACGACCGTGACTACTCGACCATGGAAACCCCTATATCGATGATATGAGATCAACGACCGTGACTACTCGACCATGGAGGACCCTATTACGATGCTATGAGATCAACGACCGTGACTACTCGACCATGGAGGCCCCTATAACGATGATATGAGATCAACGACCGTGACTACTCGACCATGGAGGCCCCTATAACGATGATATGAGATCAACGACCGTGACTACTCGACCATGAAGGCCCCTATAACGATGATATGAGATCAACGACCATGACTACTCGACAATGGAGGACCCTATAACGATGATACGAGATCAACGACCGTGACTACTCGACAATGGAGGCCCCTATAACGATGATATGAGACCAACGACCGTGACTACTCGACAATGGAGGACCCTAGTACGATGATATGAGATCAACGACAGTGAATAATCGACCATGGAAACCCCCATAACGATGATATGAGATCAACGACCGTGACTACTCTACAAATAGATAATCTGGAACATCTTCCTACATCAGACAATGCGTATTCTGGAATGTCTTTGTTGGTGTTTTATTTGAATATTAATAAGATTCGATAAGCGAGATGTTGACAATGTATGTGGCAGCGGAGGATTGAGCCAAGATTCTCTGGTGTGTATCCAATTCAGTTAGCCAGACTGTCAAATCACATTGTATCAAAATAACGTCTTTCTAATGTGATTGCTATTTTAGACTCATGGGATGTATGCATTGTTTTGTCAGCACATTTACACTAATGTTTCTATTACGCACAGTTGTTAGCCCGCTCGCTTCTCGACAATGCAATCCGGGTACGCCTATTACGCACAGTTGTCAGCCCGCTCGCTTCTCGACAATGCAATCCGGGTACGCCTATTACACACAGTTGTCAGACCGCTCGCTTCTCGACAATGCAATCCGGGTACGCCTATTACGCACAGTTGTTAGCCCGCTCGCTTATCGACAATGCAATCCGGATACGCCTTT
>CM026395.1:58867346-58958915 GCA_014843695.1 Archivesica marissinica
GAGTGAGTGATGAGGAGGAGGAGTGAGTGATGAGGAGGAGGAGTGAGTGTGTGAGTGAGGAGTGAGTAAGTGAGTAAGTGAGTGAGTGAGTGAATGAGGAGGAGTGAGTGAGTAGTGAGTGTGGAGGAGGAGTGCGTTAGTGAGTGAGTGAGGAGGAGGAGTGAGTGAGTGAGTGAGTGAGGAGGAGTGAGTTAGTGAGTGAGTATGTGAGTGAGTATGAGTGAGTGATTGAGTGAGTGAGTAGTGAGTGAGTGAGTGAGTGAGTGAGTGAGTGAGTGAGTGATGAGTGAGTGAGTGAGTGAGTGAGTGAGTGAGTGAGTGAGTGAGTGAGTGAGTGAGTGAGTGAGTGAGTGAGTGAGTGAGTGAGTGAGTGAGTGAGTGAGTGAGTGAGTGAGTGAGTGAGTGAGTGAGTGAGTGAGTGAGTGAGTGAGTGAGTGAGTGAGTGAGTGAGTGAGTGAGTGAGTGAGTGAGTGAGTGAGTGAGTGAGTGAGTGAGTGAGTGAGTGAGTGAGTGAGTGAGTGAGTGAGTGAGTGAGTGAGTGAGTGAGTGAGTGAGTGAGTGAGTGAGTGAGAGGGTAAGGGGTGAGTGGGTGGGTGAGTGAGTGATTAAGTAAGTAAGTAAGTAAATACCTTTTTTAGATATGGTAACCCATTTAGCAAGGCCAATCTTCCATGGGCCCTCCTAAATATAAAACATATGTATACACACATTCGATACAAAAACAACTGAAATAAAAGACATGTGGTATTAGAACTAATAAAAGTAAGAACGCATCTACATACATTGTATGCATGTATTATGAACAGTAGTTCACAGTAATACAATATAGTAGACATCCAACCATTGTAAACAATTCGATTTAAGCAAAGTAAGTGAGCTTGAAGTTTGTATTTCCAAGGGTAGACAGTTTCAAACAATTGGTCCCGAGTATAAATGCTACCCTTAAGCAACACACAATTTGTAATTGTAATCCAGAGATCGCAGGTTCGATCCCACGACTGACCCTAATAAATTTAACAGTCTTTCAGATGGGACTTTAAACCGAGGTCTCGTGTCGGTGCTGTAGCCTACACCGTGCACGTAAAAGAACCAGAGGAAACTCTGGAATGGGTCTCAATCTGTATCATTGCACTATTCTCCAACAATCTAAAATGACTAATCTGTTTAGGAGGCGTCGCTCATATGGGCAACCGGTAGCGACGATAAATATACGTAAAACACACACTCACAATTTGTGTTGAGTATATATAAACCTTTACATTTGTATTTGAACTAAGTGTTAAAAGTACATTATTAGTTCGTGATTTTTGTTGGAACATGTCATGGAGATAATTGGGATATAAATAAAGCATTGGACATTTTAAACATGCTTTAAGATAAAAAGACTCGTCGGTGAAATTGCTGGATGTAAGAAACTTCAAAGCTTTTTCAAAGCCGTGCTATTCGTCACCTAAAAGTATACGAAAGGCACGTTTTTGTAGCTTTAAAATCGTTTTAATAGTACATATACTGATGTACTATCCCAAAGACTAACACAGTAATCCAAACGAGGTTGGAAATAAGCTTTATAAAATAAAGTTCGATACTGTACAAGTAAAAACTCCCTAATTCTATATATCAGCCATATATATGACGATATCTGTTTACAAAGTACTATAGGCTAATACTTTATTATGGGTGTTCCATTTCATGTCGGTCTGAATGTACACACCTACACGTTTTTCACTAGAGTTCTGCTCAAGTACAACATCTTTTAGGCCTATGCATGAGTTCTTATTCGCAATTGCATGTTTTGATGAGAAGTGCCTTTGTATTGTTAGTATTCAATTGCATACCATTGTTTAGATACCAGCTCATCCAGGGAAAGTAATTCATGATTCAATTTTAACTGTAGTATGTTCCATTAATGTCAAACCCCTCTCTGGGACCTAGACATGTTTTCCTGGGCAGGCTTACCGACCTAAGCGATTAACCAGTACTAAGTAATGTGCGAGGTGCCTTGCTCAATGACACTACATACGTGGTCTGTACGAGTATCGAACCGGGCCCGTTCGATTCCAAATCCGACGCGCTACCACTACGCGCTGTAGCATCTCCTTATTGTTTTGGATAGCTTACAAAGTTGTGTCGTCAGCATATAAGTCAGTAGATGACACAGCATTACCTGTAATTAATGTGTAGTAGATCATTAATAAATAAGAGAAATAACAGGGGCCCAATGATAGAACCCTGTGGCACTCCACGTGTAATGATATATTGGTTTTTAGACAAGGGTGTATTAATTTGAACAACCTGTTGGCGATTGGGTAGGCCCTACTTATAGGTACGATTTAAACCAGTCCAGAGTTGAAGTATCGCATTTATATGTTCAATCTGATTATTCAGATCTGATTTTCAAGATAAGCTAACAAGTGGGGTTATATTTATATTGTCATTCAATTCATTCCAGGTGATCATACAGCAATTCATTACATACAGATCTGTAATAAAATGTATCAAATAAGATGGTGTGAATTTGATTTAACCATATTTGATTGCATATGATATACATTCGACAATACAATATTACATACGAGCATGAATCAGATGTGAAATAAGATAACCGACTATAAGGCACATATATACATTTGTGTAACATAGCAAACGGGTCGGGTCACAAGTTATAACCAACATTAGAAAACGGCCCCTTCCCAAATGGATGTGAATGTTGATATTATATGGTTATTTATCCGAATTTTGGTGAGATTATGTAGAGAATATTGGGTTACTACTGTCTTATAAATTTTAATTTATTAGGCGAGTTGGAGAAATATACAAGTATTGTTTCGGAGACGAGCCTAATAAATTAAAATTTATAAGACAGTAACCTAATACTAGTATTATAGTTATCATATCTTCTCATTAAAAATAAGTTTTAGAGAGGAAATATTACCGAATATGCACGACCTGAAAGTTTATCATACCATATGTAAACACACGACGTCATACACGAAGCGTTATGCCGTCACGAAAGGTTTATTAGGCACTGGCTAATAAAGCATAGTTTATTAGGCAGCTCGATTTTAATCAATATTACGCGTGGAGATAGGATAAATTATGTATTCCTTATATACCAGTACCGTGCCATAGGCAAATTTCAACCGAGGCAATCTAGTGGGTCCTGGGGGCATGTCCCCATTTAAATTGTTGGGCAACTTGGGGTATAGAGGTTTTCTGTTTTTAGACGTATATTTATGTATTGACCTTTCAGCTCTCTTAGTAGCAGTCAACATTTTATACAGCAAAGGGATATGTTTTGCATTTTATTTATTTAATTTGTTTTTTGAGGCTGCCTCGGCGTGCCTCAGTGTGGCTATGGGCATGCATACAATACATATGTCTATCTGCATGGTGTGGCTATGGACATGTATACAATACATATGTAGCCTATATCTGCATGCTATAGCTATGGGCATGTATACAATACATATGTCTATCTGCATGCTGTGGCTATGGGCATGTATACAATACATATGTCTATCTGCATGCTATGGCTATGGGCATGTATACAACACATATGTCTATCTGCATGCTATGGCTATGGACATGTATACAATACATATGTCTATCTGCATGCTATGGCTATGGGCATGTATACAATACATATGTCTATCTGCATGCTATGGCTATGGGCATGTATACAATACATATGTATATCTGCATGCTATGGCTATGGGCATGTATACACTACATATGTCTATCTGCATGGTGTGGCTATGGGCATGCATACAATACATATGTCTATCTGCATGCTATGGCTATGGACATGTATACAATACATATGTCTATCTGCATGCTATGGCTATGGGCATGTATACAATACATATGTCTATCTGCATGGTGTGGCTATGGGCATGTATACAATACATATGTATATCTGCATGCTATGGCTATGGGCATGTATACACTACATATGTCTATCTGCATGGTGTGGCTATGGGCATGTATACAATACATATGTCTATCTGCATGCTATGGCTATGGGCATGTATACAATACATATGTCTATCTGTATGGTGTGGCTATGGGCATGTATACAATACATATGTCTATCTGCATGCTATGGCTATGGGCATGTATACAATACATATGTCTATCTGCATGCTATGGCTATGGACATGTATACAATACATATGTCTATCTGCATGCTATGGCTATGGGCATGTATACAATACATATGTATATCTGCATGGTGTGGCTATGGGCATGTATACAATACATATGTCTATCTGCATGGTGTGGCTATGGGCATGTATACACTACATATGTCTATCTGCATACTATGGCTATGGGCATGTATACAATACATATGTCTATCTGCATGGTGTGGCTATGGGCATGTATACAATACATATGTCTATCTGCATGGTGTGGCTATGGGCATGTATACAATACATATGTCTATCTGCATGTTATGAGTATCAGAGATATCATTACTATGTACATATTATAATTATTATATGCTATTTCTTGTCGTCTGCAGCATTATGCAGAATAGTTAATTGAGCATAATATTATATGAGTTTCATCCACCCCCCGTCGTCGTTGTCCGTCCGTCCGTCGTCTGGCACTTCGGAGCAGGATTTTGAAAAATTGATGAATGGAATAAAATTATACCTGGTGCACATATATTATTATATGGATCGACCCATACTAGCTTGAATTCAGCGGAATTGTGTTCCAATTCTAGAGGTGCTGCTCTTGAATGAGAGACATCGGTCAGTTACTGCCCCTGAAAAGTCCCTAAAAGTAGATAGGTCATATTAAGTGTTTTTCTGTTTTTATCGTTGTTTCCTTTGCACAACATGCTAACATTTTTATTCTACTATCGCTTATTGTGATTATTAAATTACTATATCTTGACATGCATGCAGTATATGCAATGGGTAGTTATTTGTAAAAGAATGTTATCAGTTAATTAACACGATTGGGGTAAAATCACATTTATCATACCGGACCATCTGATTAGGGAACAACAGTAAACACAAAGGATTCCGACTAAAAGGACTATTGACATTTTGGAATAAATCAGATTTTATCTGCCAAGGGAGGTAATAGAAAATTAGATATGTCTCTCATTGTTGAAGAACCATATCCTAATGGATGGGATTTAATTTATTTGGTGCATATGTGTAACCCCATTATGGCTTGCACACAACAGCATATATATGCCCAATTACCTCAGTAACTGTAGAGTTACTGCCCTTGAAATGTTAAAAATGGTAGCATTATAAAAACGTGTACGCTGACGTGTAGACTTTCATATAGACTTGAAATTTAAAATATGGTATGAATTCACAACGAGTATAAGATCCTTTTGATCACATTGTTTTAATAATAAGTTTGCACAAAATAACTTTGCTACTTTCATTTTGGGGCCAAGTGTCAGCACACATGTGTATGACGTCACTAAAGTGTCATGACGTCACTATCCAAAACTGCGTTATATTTACGTTTTAAACAGCGTTATAATTACGTCCAGGCTGCTAACTCGTCGTGTGTCTTATCGTTAACAGTATGTACACATTCACCTAGAAATATGCAAACTTTAAAGATTAATTTACAAATTATAGGGATTATTCTTTCAACCAATCAGAACATTTCGATGTGTTATTACACGTGTGTGCATATAAGAAAATATGCGATGGCTGTGTGAAACTGAATAGATTATACGTTATCGAGTAAGTATTGTTGTAAATACTGTTCAAGTTATAAAGTCAGTTAATAACAATTGAAGACGGTTAATTATATGTAGACGTCGACAGCCGACAACCGACTTGTATTCAATAACACATCCCCACAGCACATTTACTCGCATTGTGAAATACTGCATTTTCTCGTGTAGTTCATGTTATGAATAGTATGTGTGTACTGTATTCAAACACTGCAATTTATAACATGAATTGTTTTAAATGTACATAATATGAAATACTCTATAATGTATAATATCAAAACGAATTTTGCAAAACTGTGATATTTTGTGAACTTTTGAAAATAAACTATTTTGTTATAACTTACTGCGGTTGTATTGTTATTTTTAATCCAGAATCTATTTTTATAATGTACACCCTATTTTACCATGTTCACAGGGTGTGCATCCCGGGTGTATAGGGTGGCATACGGTCTAGGCGATTGGTTAAAAAGTTTAAACTTTAATTATTTGTCAACGATTGCGAAGCAAGTTCTAACAGCTTATATTAATCACTCTCGTTGGCGTGGATGAAAGCGTAAATGTTAACAGACGGATCTGAACTGGTAATACAGGGATCGGATCGCATGTTCGATCCCCCGTAGGACCCTAATAAAATTAACAGTCTTTCAGATGGGACGTTAAACAAAAAGAACCAGAAGAGACTCTGGAATGGGTCTCTGTCTGTATCATTGCACTATCCTCCAAAAATCTAAAGTTACTAATCTCTTCAGGAGGCGTCGCTCATATTGTCAACAGGTAGCGATGGTAAATAGACGTAAAACACACACATAAATGTTGTCATTCGAGTGGGAGGAAACCGGAGTACCCGGAGAAAATCCACCTGTCCGATATGACGACCACCGTACCATCTCACATACTTCCCGGTATGAGGATCGAACCCGGGTTGCATTGGTGAGCACGCTAACCACTGCGCTTATCGGACAGCCTAAAATTTAATTCAAAGTGCAAAGGAATTGGACAACATGTTTTACACAGTGGCAATGCCAACAGTTTCCAAAGGGTCAATTTTGCTATCAATTTGGAATGAGCTAATCTCTCGTGTTACAAATATTTCGACATTTCATATTGTGTGTGCGGATGAGTTGGTCGTGTTTCCCTCGTTACTCCATACATGGAGACTGGTAATCGTGCATGGGAATGCGTCATCAGTCTCCATCAATGTATGAGTCTCCATGGGCAATGACTCATCTTCATCAACTACAGAAAATCGCAGATTTGGTGGGGGTCATCACTACTGATCCTGGTCGAGATGCACTGACTAAAATTACAGACAGATCTGTAGTCCAGTGGTAACACGCTGGACTGGTAATCCAGGGATCGCAGGTTAGATCCCCCGTCTGACCCTAATGAAATTAACAGTATTTTAGTTGGGACTTTAAACAGAGGTCTCGTGTCGGTGCTGTACACCGTGCACGTACAAGAACCAGAGGAGACTCTGGAATGGGCATCTGTCTGTATCATGCACTATCCTCCACAAATCTAAAATGACTAATCTCTTCCGGAGGCGTCGCTCATATGGGCAACCGGTAGCGACGATAAATAAACGTAAACACACACATACTAAATAAAACTATATTGAAACTTCATTCGCACACAAGATGAAATGTCGGCATATTTGTAACACGAGAGATTATCCAAATCCTCTGAGAAGGCATGTGTTATGCTATTGCGTATTCTATTGCTTGGAGGATAGTGCAATGATACAGACAAAGACCCATTCCAGAGTCTCCTCTGGTTCTTTTACGTGCACGGTGTACAGCACCCACACGAGACCTCGGTTTAAAGTCCCATCTGAAGGACTGTTAATTTTATTAGGGTCAGACGGGGGTGATGCTGCTAGACTTCCAAAGCCGTTGCCAGGCTACCTCACACACGACTCATTTCCAATATCAAGCACTACGGGGTACGAAATAGCTTGAACACTAACGGATAGGTCCGGAAGGTCGCAACAGGCACAACTTGATGGAAACTCATCGGTGCCTGTATCAGTGCAGCATGGCGTTCCACAAGGATGTGCCTTCGGACCGTTGCTGTTCCTCCAATACTTAGAACTGGATAACCGCTTGCCCTGCCCTGGGAAAATATGTCTTTGTCCCGCAAGGTATAAATGGAACATACGTTTATGCAATACGAGGATACACCAGACAGAGGTCGCACGCTTTGCCAATGTAGAAGACGACCACGCCACTAGCATGCACCTCTCAGATGATAACCGACCTTGAATGGTAATCTCTTCAACACAAACAAACAGCAGGCAAGGCAGACGGTGATAGACATCAATTGTATGTAGCTATCGGATAACTGATATATGTCTACATCAACATAACAGCGACAGTATATATCTACACAACGCAACAACAGAGATACGTAATTCAGTGGTTAACACGATACACTGGGAAACAACCATGGATCGCAGGTTCGATCCCAATTCTGACTCTAATAAAATTGACAGTCTATCACCGTGCATGTAAATGAACCAGTGTAGATTCTGGAATGGGTCTCTGTCTGTATCATTGCACTATCCTCCACAAATCTAAAATGACTAATCTCTTCAGGAAGCGTCGCTGATATGGACAAACCAGTAGCGACGATAAATAAACGTAAAGCACACACAATAGAGATTGAGTGTGCCCTAGGGGTACTGTCTACGTTACTTCTGTTTCCCCATCGGCCTGACGCCTGTGGAACTAGAGTGGTGGAACATATACTCGCGGTATCCCTATATTCGCGGTATTTTCCAAAAAACGGGTTATAGAACAGTACTTATGCAGATACCCGACTTTCATTGCATGCAACGGAGACAACAAACTAGCCAAAGCAACTGACGCCTGTACGTGGGACTATGAAGCTGACAGAGCAAATAGCCATAGCGTCCACTCAGCTTCAGTGGGGGTATGGGATGTAGCATTAGATCAACGTTTTATTTTTTTAACTAGAATCTGTTCGCGCCTCATCGCAACATATGATTGTAAACTTACCATGCACGACAATGCTCCAGAGTGGGTCCTGTGGAAGAGGAAAGAGGAAGATCGAATTGGTAATTAATATGATCTGCAAAACTTACGGTAACACTTCCGGTTTCAAGGGTAAACAAACTGAAAATTCTTGTAATTTGGAATGTGTACGTTCATCATTACGATCTCAGATAATGTTTTATAGAATCGCAACATCCACTCATACTGATAATATATTCAAAGACTGCATTCCCTCTTCAAAATACTAAAATAAATTGTTCCAAATGTCGATCTGCACGATACTAGATATAATTTGTGGGCGTTCAGTTTCAGGTGTAAACTATTTAGACTTGAAAAATATGTCCCAGAAATCAACGTTTAAATTTCATTGCAGAGTTTCCCCATTCCAAATTGTCCATTTTGAATATTTGATTATTGCGAAAAATAGAAATAATTAGACGAAAGTTTATCTCGCGTGCCATTACGGTGAACCTGTGGTGTCCGTGGTCCAGTGATAGAGCGTCGGATTTGGAATCGAACAGTCCGGGGTTCGATACTCGGTCAGGCCACGTATGTAGTGTCATTGAGCAAGACACCTCACACACATTGCTTAGTACTGGTTAACCACTTAGGTCGGCTAAGCCTGCCCAGGAAAACATGTCTAAGTCCCCGCGAGGGGTTTGACATTAAAGGAACATACATACATAAGCCTGCCCAGGAAATTAGTACTGGTTAACCACTTAGGTCGGCTAAGCCTGCCCAGGAAAACATGTCTAGGTCCCCGCAAGGGGTTTGACATTATGGAACATACATATAACCTACATTGTAATAAGATTTCTTCTATATATTGTTCAATATATCAAATTGTTATTAAGCATAAAACACAATTCATTTGGATTTCTTTTGTGAAGACTGAGCAGAAAATGTGGGAGAATCTCACCTGTCGACTTCACACAGCTAAATGATATATGCACAACAGTAAGACAATATATTTTCAACGTTCTAAATATCTATATTTATGATTATTCTTAACACCAATGCACACATTTATAACCGTTCATGTCCGAAAAACTTCAAAATATTGATCAGAAATCCTGCCATCAGATCAGGACGGAAAATGCTATGCGAAAATGAGCTTTAACGATAAGACCTTGAGATAACAGAAAAAAATAATTTATGTAGAGGTCTTATTTATAGGACTAGTGACAGGTGTAAACTAGAGCCTAGAGGTCCGGTGTTCCCCCCCAGCTCTATCCGCTATCAATTTACCGTCAATTCCACATCTGTCTTACTGCTACTGGATTTAGTGTTTCCCAACAAATTTAATTTAGCTTGATTGCAAAAGAAGCTTTAACAACTTATATTAATCTTTCTCGTTGGCGCGGATGAAAGCGTAAATGTGGCCATTTGTGTGGGAAGAAACCTGAGTACCCGGAGAAAATCCTCCTGCGTGATCTATCGACCACCTTACCATCTCACATACTTCCCGGTCCGAGGATCAAACTCGGGTTACATTAGTGAGAAGCGAGCGTCCTAACCACTGTGCTAATCGGACAGCCATTGTAATGTAGGTCTGATATATGTTATATTACTAATTTTCAGTGAAATTTATCTATATGCAGTCGTACTAAAATAATGTTGTTGTGCGACTATTTAATAGAACCGCGAATAAAGCCACTAGTTGGTTTCACAGTAATTTAAGCAAATATCTAATGGAACATTGATTTATGCAACTACGGTAGTTAATGGAACAGTGATATATAGCAACTAGTTACTGGAACATTGATTTATAGAAATACGGTAGTTAGTGGAACAGTGATATATAGCAACTCATTACTGGAACATTGATTTATAGAAATACGGTAGTTAATGGAACAGTGATATATAGCAACTAGTTACTGGAACATTGATTTATAGAAATACGGTAGTTAATGGAACAGTGATACAGCAACTCATTACTGGAATAGTGATTTATTCCAACGACTTGAGTGAATAGTCATTAAGGAACTAATTAGTGGAACAGTGATTTATGTAACTCTTTGCTGGAACAGTGATTTATGTAACTCTTTGCTGGGAACAGTGATTTATGTAACTCTTTGCTGGAACAGTGATTTATATAACTCTTTGCTGGAACAGTGATTTATGTAACTCTTTGCTGGGAACAGTGATTTATGTAACTCTTTGCTGGAACAGTGATTTATGTAACTCTTTGCTGGAACAGTGATTTATGTAACTGTTTGCTGGGAACAGTGATTTGACGTGATGTCTAAACTACCTGTTGTGAAGCCGAAGACATCTTCTAGCAACAAAACATACAGTGTTTCCAAGGATGAGGAATATGCCAGAAGTTTACAGGTACTTTAAGTTTGGTAGAGCTAAAGCACAACAATATATGATTAGTATACCAGTCCACTGTCACCTATCCTCACTGATGGTCACATGTTCGAGACCCACTCAGGCTGTGTCTGTTTATATGAAAATTTGGCAGTTTCTTACGGAGGTTGGTGCACCAAGTACTGGTTTACCGCTGGAGCCTGCCCAGAAAAGGTGTTGTTAGGTCAACTGCCCGCTGTGTTCGGTATCTGGCAGAATGTTAAACTATCTCCCTTGACACATTGTTCGGTATCTGGCAGAATGTTAAAAATATCCTTCTGACACATTGTTCGGTATCTGGCAGAATGTTAAACTATCTCCTTCTTGACACATTGTTCGGTATCTGGCAGAATGTTAAACTATCTCCTACACACATTGTTCGGTATCTGGCAGAATGTTAAACTATCTCCTTGACACATTGTTCGGTATCTGGCAGAATGTTAAACTATCTCCTTGACACATTGTTCGGTATCTGGCAGAATGTTAAACTATCTCCTTGACACATTGTTCGGTATCTGGCAGAATGTTAAACTATCTCCTTCTTGACACATTGTTCGGTATCTGGCAGAATGTTAAAATATATCCTTCTTGACACATTGTTCGGTATCTGGCAGAATGTTAAAATATCTCCTTGACACATTGTTCGGTATCTGGCAGAATGTTAAACTATCTCCTTGACACATTGTTCGGTATCTGGCAGAATGTTAAACTATCTCCTTGACACATTGTTCGGTATCTGGCAGAATGTTAAACTATCTCCTTGACACATTGTTCGGTATCTGGCAGAATGTTAAACTATCTCCTTCTTGACACATTGTTCGGTATCTGGCAGAATGTTAAACTATCCTCCTTGACACATTGTTCGGTATCTGGCAGAATGTTAAACTATCTCCTTGACACATTGTTCGGTATCTGGCAGAATGTTAAACTATCTCCTTGACACATTGTTCGGTATCTGGCAGAATGTTAAACTATCTCCTTCTTGACACATTGTTCGGTATCTGGCAGAATGTTAAACTGTCTCCTTCTTGACACATTGTTCGGTATCTGGCAGAATGTTAAACTATCTCCTTGACACATTGTTCGGTATCTGGCAGAATGTTAAACTGTCTCCTTCTTGACACATTGTTCGGTATCTGGCAGAATGTTAAACTGCCACACACACCAAAAAATCTCCTTCTTGACACATTGTTCGGTATCTGGCAGAATGTTAAACTATCTCCTTGACACATTGTTCGGTATCTGGCAGAATGTTAAACTATCTCCTTCTTGACACATTGTTCGGTATCTGGCAGAATGTTAAACTGTCTCCTTCTTGACACATTGTTCGGTATCTGGCAGAATGTTAAAATATCTCCTTCTTGACACATTGTTCGGTATCTGGCAGAATGTTAAACTATCTCCTTGACACATTGTTCGGTATCTGGCAGAATGTTAAACTGTCTCCTTCTTGACACATTGTTCGGTATCTGGCAGAATGTTAAACTGTCTCCTTCTTGACACATTGTTCAGTATCTGGCAGAATGTTAAACTGTCTCCTTCTTGACACATTGTTCGGTATCTGGCAGAATGTTAAACTGTCTCCTTCTTGACACATTGTTTGGTATCTGGCAGAATGTTAAAATATATCCTTCTTGACACATTGTTCGGTATCTGGCAGAATGTTAAACTATCTCCTTCTTGACACATTGTTCGGTATCTGGCAGAATGTTAAACTATCTCCTTGACACATTGTTCGGTATCTGGCAGAATGTTAAACTATCTCCTTCTTGACACATTGTTCGGTATCTGGCAGAATGTTAAACTATCTCCTTGACACATTGTTCGGTATCTGGCAGAATGTTAAACTATCTCCTTCTTGACACATTGTTCGGTATCTGGCAGAATGTTAAACTGTCTCCTTGACACATTGTTCGGTATCTGGCAGAATGTTAAACTATCTCCTTCTTGACACATTGTTCGGTATCTGGCAGAATGTTAAACTATCTCCTTGACACATTGTTCGGTATCTGGCAGAATGTTAAAATATCTCCTTCTTGACACATTGTTCGGTATCTGGCAGAATGTTAAACTATCTCCTTCTTGACACATTGTTCGGTATCTGGCAGAATGTTAAACTATCTCCTTGACACATTGTTCGGTATCTGGCAGAATGTTAAACTATCTCCTTCTTGACACATTGTTCGGTATCTGGCAGAATGTTAAACTATCTCCTTGACACATTGTTCGGTATCTGGCAGAATGTTAAACTGTCTCCTTCTTGACACATTGTTCAGTATCTGGCAGAATGTTAAACTGTCTCCTTCTTGACACATTGTTCGGTATCTGGCAGAATGTTAAAATATCTCCTTCTTGACACATTGTTCGGTATCTGGCAGAATGTTAAACTATCTCCTTGACACATTGTTCGGTATCTGGCAGAATGTTAAACTGTCTCCTTCTTGACACATTGTTCAGTATCTGGCAGAATGTTAAACTGTCTCCTTCTTGACACATTGTTCGGTATCTGGCAGAATGTTAAAATATCTCCTTCTTGACACATTGTTCGGTATCTGGCAGAATGTTAAACTATCTCCTTGACACATTGTTCGGTATCTGGCAGAATGTTAAACTGTCTCCTTCTTGACACATTGTTCAGTATCTGGCAGAATGTTAAACTGTCTCCTTCTTGACACATTGTTCGGTATCTGGCAGAATGTTAAAATATCTCCTTCTTGACACATTGTTCGGTATCTGGCAGAATGTTAAACTATCTCCTTGACACATTGTTCGGTATCTGGCAGAATGTTAAACTGTCTCCTTCTTGACACATTGTTCGGTATCTGGCAGAATGTTAAACTATCTCCTTCTTGACACATTGTTCGGTATCTGGCAGAATGTTAAACTGTCTCCTTCTTGACACATTGTTCGGTATCTGGCAGAATGTTAAACTATCTCCTTCTTGACACATTGTTCGGTATCTGGCAGAATGTTAAACTATCTCCTTCTTGACACATTGTTCGGTATCTGGCAGAATGTTAAACTATCTCCTTCTTGACACATTGTTTGGTATCTGGCAGAATGTTAAACTGTCTCCTTCTTGACACATTGTTCGGTATCTGGCAGAATGTTAAACTGTCTCCTTGACACATTGTTCGGTATCTGGCAGAATGTTAAACTGTCTCCTTCTTGACACATTGTTCGGTATCTGGCAGAATGTTAAACTGTCTCCTTGACACATTGTTTGGTATCTGGCAGAATGTTAAACTGTCTCCTTCTTGACACATTGTTCGGTATCTGGCAGAATGTTAAACTATCTCCTTGACACATTGTTCGGTATCTGGCAGAATGTTAAACTGTCTCCTTCTTGACACATTGTTCGGTATCTGGCAGAATGTTAAACTGTCACCTTCTTGACACATTGTTCGGTATCTGGCAGAATGTTAAAATATATCCTTCTTGACACATTGTTTGGTATCTGGCAGAATGTTAAAATATCTCCTTCTTGACACATTGTTCGGTATCTGGCAGAATGTTAAAATATCTCCTTCTTGACACATTGTTCGGTATCTGGCAGAATGTTAAACTATCTCCTTGACACATTGTTCGGTATCTGGCAGAATGTTAAAATATATCCTTCTTGACACATTGTTCGGTATCTGGCAGAATGTTAAACTGTCTCCTTCTTGACACATTATTCGGTATCTGGCAGAATGTTAAAATATATCCTTCTTGACACATTGTTCGGTATCTGGCAGAATGTTAAACTGTCTCCTTCTTGACACATTATTCGGTATCTGGCAGAATGTTAAAATATATCCTTCTTGACACATTGTTCGGTATCTGGCAGAATGTTAAACTGTCTCCTTCTTGACACATTATTCGGTATCTGGCAGAATGTTAAAATATATCCTTCTTGACACATTGTTCGGTATCTGGCAGAATGTTAAACTGTCTCCTTCTTGACACATTATTCGGTATCTGGCAGAATGTTAAAATATATCCTTCTTGACACATTGTTCGGTATCTGGCAGAATGTTAAACTGTCTCCTTCTTGACACATTATTCGGTATCTGGCAGAATGTTAAAATATATCCTTCTTGACACATTGTTCGGTATCTGGCAGAATGTTAAACTGTCTCCTTCTTGACACATTGTTCGGTATCTGGCAGAATGTTAAACTGTCTCCTTCTTGACACATTGTTCGGTATCTGGCATAATGTTAAAATATATCCTTCTTGACACATTGTTCGGTATCTGGCAGAATGTTAAACTGTCTCCTTCTTGACACATTGTTTGGTATCTGGCAGAATGTTAAAATATATCCTTCTTGACACATTGTTCGGTATCTGGCA
Source organism: Archivesica marissinica (assembly GCA_014843695.1). NCBI lineage: Eukaryota > Metazoa > Mollusca > Bivalvia > Venerida > Vesicomyidae > Archivesica > Archivesica marissinica. The sequence goes on from CM026395.1 coordinate 58,882,760, forward strand.
GAATGTTAAACTATCTCCTTGACACATTATTCGGTATCTGGCAGAATGTTAAAATATCTCCTTCTTGACACATTGTTCGGTATCTGGCAGAATGTTAAAATATCTCCTTCTTGACACATTGTTCGGTATCTGGCAGAATGTTAAACTGTCTCCTTCTTGACACATTGTTCGGTATCTGGCAGAATGTTAAAATATCTCCTTCTTGACACATTGTTCGGTATCTGGCAGAATGTTAAACTGTCTCCTTCTTGACACATTGTTCGGTATCTGGCAGAATGTTAAACTGTCTCCTTCTTGACACATTGTTCGGTATCTGCAGAATGTTAAACTGTCTCCTTCTTGACACATTGTTCGGTATCTGGCAGAATGTTAAACTATCTCCTTGACACATTGTTCGGTATCTGGCAGAATGTTAAACTATCTCCTTGACACATTGTTCGGTATCTGGCAGAATGTTAAACTATCTCCTTCTTGACACATTGTTCGGTATCTGGCAGAATGTTAAAATATCTCCTTCTTGACACATTGTTCGGTATCTGGCAGAATGTTAAAATATATCCTTCTTGACACATTGTTCGGTATCTGGCAGAATGTTAAACTATCTCCTTGACACATTGTTCGGTATCTGGCAGAATGTTAAAATATCTCCTTCTTGACACATTGTTCGGTATCTGGCAGAATGTTAAACTGTCTCCTTCTTGACACATTGTTCGGTATCTGGCAGAATGTTAAACTATCTCCTTGACACATTGTTCGGTATCTGGCAGAATGTTAAACTATCTCCTTGACACATTGTTCGGTATCTGGCAGAATGTTAAACTATCTCCTTCTTGACACATTGTTCGGTATCTGGCAGAATGTTAAACTATCTCCTTCTTGACACATTGTTCGGTATCTGGCAGAATGTTAAAATATCTCCTTCTTGACACATTGTTCGGTATCTGGCAGAATGTTAAACTATCTCCTTGACACATTGTTCGGTATCTGGCAGAATGTTAAACTGTCTCCTTCTTGACACATTGTTCAGTATCTGGCAGAATGTTAAACTGTCTCCTTCTTGACACATTGTTCGGTATCTGGCAGAATGTTAAAATATCTCCTTCTTGACACATTGTTCGGTATCTGGCAGAATGTTAAACTATCTCCTTGACACATTGTTCGGTATCTGGCAGAATGTTAAACTGTCTCCTTCTTGACACATTGTTCAGTATCTGGCAGAATGTTAAACTGTCTCCTTCTTGACACATTGTTCGGTATCTGGCAGAATGTTAAAATATCTCCTTCTTGACACATTGTTCGGTATCTGGCAGAATGTTAAACTATCTCCTTGACACATTGTTCGGTATCTGGCAGAATGTTAAACTGTCTCCTTCTTGACACATTGTTCAGTATCTCGCAGAATGTTAAACTGTCTCCTTCTTGACACATTGTTCAGTATCTCGCAGAATGTTAAACTGTCTCCTTCTTGACACATTGTTCGGTATCTGGCAGAATGTTAAGCTGTCTCCTTCTTGACACATTGTTTGGTATCTGGCAGAATGTTAAAATATATCCTTCTTGACACATTGTTCGGTATCTGGCAGAATGTTAAACTATCTCCTTCTTGACACATTGTTCAGTATCTGGCAGAATGTTAAACTATCTCCTTGACACATTGTTCGGTATCTGGCAGAATGTTAAACTGTCTCCTTCTTGACACATTGTTCGGTATCTGGCAGAATGTTAAACTATCTCCTTGACACATTGTTCGGTATCTGGCAGAATGTTAAACTGTCTCCTTCTTGACACATTGTTCGGTATTTGGCAGAATGTTAAACTATCTCCTTCTTGACACATTGTTTGGTATCTGGCAGAATGTTAAACTGTCTCCTTCTTGACACATTGTTCGGTATCTGGCAGAATGTTAAACTATCTCCTTCTTGACACATTGTTTGGTATCTGGCAGAATGTTAAACTATCTCCTTCTTGACACATTGTTCGGTATCTGGCAGAATGTTAAACTATCTCCTTGACACATTGTTCGGTATCTGGCAGAATGTTAAACTATCTCCTTCTTGACACATTGTTCGGTATCTGGCAGAATGTTAAACTATCTCCTTCTTGACACATTGTTTGGTATCTGGCAGAATGTTAAACTATCTCCTTCTTGACACATTGTTCGGTATCTGGCAGAATGTTAAACTATCTCCTTGACACATTGTTCGGTATCTGGCAGAATGTTAAACTATCTCCTTGACACATTGTTCGGTATCTGGCAGAATGTTAAACTATCTCCTTGACACATTGTTCGGTATCTGGCAGAATGTTAAACTATCTCCTTGACACATTGTTCGGTATCTGGCAGAATGTTAAACTATCTCCTTGACACATTGTTCGGTATCTGGCAGAATGTTAAACTATCTCCTTGACACATTGTTCGGTATCTGGCAGAATGTTAAACTATCTCCTCCTTGACACATTGTTCGGTATCTGGCAGAATGTTAAACTATCTCCTCCTTGACACATTGTTCGGTATCTGGCAGAATGTTAAACTATCTCCTCCTTGACACATTGTTCGGTATCTGGCAGAATGTTAAACTATCTCCTTGACACATTGTTCGGTATCTGGCAGAATGTTAAACTATCTCCTCCTTGACACATTGTTCGGTATCTGGCAGAATGTTAAACTATCTCCTTGACACATTGTTCGGTATCTGGCAGAATGTTAAAATATATCCTTCTTGACACATTGTTCGGTATCTGGCAGAATGTTAAGCTGTCTCCTTCTTGACACATTGTTTGGTATCTGGCAGAATGTTAAACTGTCTCCTTCTTGACACATTGTTCAGTATCTGGCAGAATGTTAAACTGTCTCCTTCTTGACACATTGTTCGGTATCTGGCAGAATGTTAAACTATCTCCTCCTGGACACATTGTTCGGTATCTGGCAGAATGTTAAACTATCTCCTTGACACATTGTTCGGTATCTGGCAGAATGTTAAAATATATCCTTCTTGACACATTGTTTGGTATCTGGCAGAATGTTAAGCTGTCTCCTTCTTGACACATTGTTCAGTATCTGGCAGAATGTTAAACTATCTCCTTGACACATTGTTCGGTATCTGGCAGAATGTTAAACTATCTCCTTGACACATTGTTCGGTATCTGGCAGAATGTTAAAATATATCCTTCTTGACACATTGTTCGGTATCTGGCAGAATGTTAAACTATCTCCTTCTTGACACATTGTTCGGTATCTGGCAGAATGTTAAACTATCTCCTTGACACATTGTTCGGTATCTGGCAGAATGTTAAACTATCTCCTTGACACATTGTTCGGTATCTGGCAGAATGTTAAACTGTCTCCTTGACACATTGTTCGGTATCTGGCAGAATGTTAAACTATCTCCTTCTTGACACATTGTTCGGTATCTGGCAGAATGTTAAACTATCTCCTTGACACATTGTTCGGTATCTGGCAGAATGTTAAACTATCTCCTTCTTGACACATTGTTCGGTATCTGGCAGAATGTTAAAATATCCTTCTTGACACATTGTTCGGTATCTGGCAGAATGTTAAACTGTCTCCTTGACACATTGTTCGGTATCTGGCAGAATGTTAAACTATCTCCTTCTTGACACATTGTTCGGTATCTGGCAGAATGTTAAACTGTCTCCTTGACACATTGTTCGGTATCTGGCAGAATGTTAAACTATCTCCTTCTTGACACATTGTTCGGTATCTGGCAGAATGTTAAACTATCTCCTTGACACATTGTTCGGTATCTGGCAGAATGTTAAACTATCTCCTTGACACATTGTTCGGTATCTGGCAGAATGTTAAACTATCTCCTCCTTGACACATTGTTCGGTATCTGGCAGAATGTTAAACTATCTCCTTGACACATTGTTCGGTATCTGGCAGAATGTTAAACTATCTCCTCCTTGACACATTGTTCGGTATCTGGCAGAATGTTAAACTATCTCCTTCTTGACACATTGTTCGGTATCTGGCAGAATGTTAAACTATCTCCTTCTTGACACATTGTTCGGTATCTGGCAGAATGTTAAACTATCTCCTTGACACATTGTTCGGTATCTGGCAGAATGTTAAACTATCTCCTCCTTGACACATTGTTCGGTATCTGGCAGAATGTTAAACTATCTCCTCCTTGACACATTGTTCGGTATCTGGCAGAATGTTAAACTATCTCCTCCTTGACACATTGTTCGGTATCTGGCAGAATGTTAAACTGTCTCCTTGACACATTGTTCGGTATCTGGCAGAATGTTAAACTATCTCCTTGACACATTGTTCAGTATCTGGCAGAATGTTAAACTATCTCCTCCTTGACACATTGTTCGGTATCTGGCAGAATGTTAAACTATCTCCTTGACACATTGTTCGGTATCTGGCAGAATGTTAAACTATCTCCTCTGACACATTGTTCGGTATCTGGCAGAATGTTAAATATCTCCTTCTTGACACATTGTTTGGTATCTGGCAGAATGTTAACTGTCTCCTTCTTGACACATTGTTCAGTATCTGGCAGAATGTTAAACTATCTCCTTGACACATTGTTCGGTATCTGGCAGAATGTTAAACTATCTCCTTGACACATTGTTCGGTATCTGGCAGAATGTTAAAATATCCTTCTTGACACATTGTTCGGTATCTGGCAGAATGTTAAACTATCTCCTTCTTGACACATTGTTCGGTATCTGGCAGAATGTTAAACTATCTCCTTGACACATTGTTCGGTATCTGGCAGAATGTTAAACTATCTCCTTGACACATTGTTCGGTATCTGGCAGAATGTTAAACTATCTCCTTCTTGACACATTGTTCGGTATCTGGCAGAATGTTAAAATATCTCCTTCTTGACACATTGTTCGGTATCTGGCAGAATGTTAAAATATATCCTTCTTGACACATTGTTCGGTATCTGGCAGAATGTTAAACTATCTCCTTGACACATTGTTCGGTATCTGGCAGAATGTTAAAATATCTCCTTCTTGACACATTGTTCGGTATCTGGCAGAATGTTAAACTGTCTCCTTCTTGACACATTGTTCGGTATCTGGCAGAATGTTAAACTATCTCCTTGACACATTGTTCGGTATCTGGCAGAATGTTAAACTATCTCCTTGACACATTGTTCGGTATCTGGCAGAATGTTAAACTATCTCCTTCTTGACACATTGTTCGGTATCTGGCAGAATGTTAAACTATCTCCTTCTTGACACATTGTTCGGTATCTGGCAGAATGTTAAAATATATCCTTCTTGACACATTGTTCGGTATCTGGCAGAATGTTAAACTATCTCCTTGACACATTGTTCGGTATCTGGCAGAATGTTAAACTATCTCCTTGACACATTGTTCGGTATCTGGCAGAATGTTAAACTGTCTCCTTCTTGACACATTGTTCGGTATCTGGCAGAATGTTAAAATATATCCTTCTTGACACATTGTTCGGTATCTGGCAGAATGTTAAACTGTCTCCTTGACACATTGTTCTGTATCTGGCAGAATGTTAAACTATCTCCTTGACACATTGTTCGGTATCTGGCAGAATGTTAAACTGTCTCCTTCTTGACACATTGTTCGGTATCTGGCAGAATGTTAATCCTTCTTGACACATTGTTTGGTATCTGGCAGAATGTTAAACTGTCTCCTTCTTGACACATTGTTCGGTATCTGGCAAAATGTTAAACTGTCTCCTTCTTGACACATTGTTTGGTATCTGGCAGAATGTTAAACTGTCTCCTTCTTGACACATTGTTCGGTATCTGGCAGAATGTTAAACTATCTCCTTGACACATTGTTCGGTATCTGGCAGAATGTTAAACTGTCTCCTTCTTGACACATTGTTCGGTATCTGGCAGAATGTTAAACTATCTCCTTCTTGACACATTGTTTGGTATCTGGCAGAATGTTAAACTGTCTCCTTCTTGACACATTGTTCGGTATCTGGCAGAATGTTAAACTATCTCCTTGACACATTGTTCGGTATCTGGCAGAATGTTAAACTATCTCCTTGACACATTGTTCGGTATCTGGCAGAATGTTAAACTATCTCCTTGACACATTGTTCGGTATCTGGCAGAATGTTAAACTATCTCCTTGACACATTGTTCGGTATCTGGCAGAATGTTAAACTATCCCTCTTGACACATTGGTATCTGGCAGAATGTTAAACTATCTCCTCCTTGACACATTGTTCGGTATCTGGCAGAATGTTAAACTATCTCCTTGACACATTGTTCGGTATCTGGCAGAATGTTAAACTATATCCTCCTTGACACATTGTTCGGTATCTGGCAGAATGTTAAAATATATCCTTCTTGACACATTGTTCGGTATCTGGCAGAATGTTAAGCTGTCTCCTTCTTGACACATTGTTCGGTATCTGGCAGAATGTTAAACTGTCTCCTTCTTGACACATTGTTCAGTATCTGGCAGAATGTTAAACTGTCTCCTTCTTGACACATTGTTCGGTATCTGGCAGAATGTTAAACTATCTCCTCCTTGACACATTGTTCGGTATCTGGCAGAATGTTAAACTATCTCCTTGACACATTGTTCGGTATCTGGCAGAATGTTAAAATATATCCTTCTTGACACATTGTTCGGTATCTGGCAGAATGTTAAGCTGTCTCCTTCTTGACACATTGTTTGGTATCTGGCAGAATGTTAAGCTGTCTCCTTCTTGACACATTGTTCAGTATCTGGCAGAATGTTAAACTATCTCCTTGACACATTGTTCGGTATCTGGCAGAATGTTAAACTATCTCCTTGACACATTGTTCGGTATCTGGCAGAATGTTAAAATATATCCTTCTTGACACATTGTTCGGTATCTGGCAGAATGTTAAACTGTCTCCTTCTTGACACATTGTTCGGTATCTGGCAGAATGTTAAACTGTCTCCTTCTTGACACATTGTTCAGTATCTGGCAGAATGTTAAACTATCTCCTTGACACATTGTTCGGTATCTGGCAGAATGTTAAACTGTCTCCTTCTTGACACATTGTTCGGTATCTGGCAGAATGTTAAAATATCTCCTTCTTGACACATTGTTCGGTATCTGGCAGAATGTTAAACTATCTCCTTGACACATTGTTCGGTATCTGGCAGAATGTTAAACTATTCTCCTTGACACATTGTTCGGTATCTGGCAGAATGTTAAACTGTCTCCTTCTTGACACATTGTTCGGTATCTGGCAGAATGTTAAAATATCTTCTTGACACATTGTTCGGTATCTGGCAGAATGTTAAACTATCTCCTTCTTGACACATTGTTCGGTATCTGGCAGAATGTTAAACTATCTCCTTCTTGACACATTGTTCGGTATCTGGCAGAATGTTAAACTATCTCCTTCTTGACACATTGTTCGGTATCTGGCAGAATGTTAAACTATCTCCTTCTTGACACATTGTTCGGTATCTGGCAGAATGTTAAACTGTCTCCTTCTTGACACATTGTTCGGTATCTGGCAGAATGTTAAACTGTCTCCTTCTTGACACATTGTTCGGTATCTGGCAGAATGTTAAACTGTCTCCTTCTTGACACATTGTTCGGTATCTGGCAAAATGTTAAACTATCTCCTTGACACATTGTTTGGTATCTGGCAAAATGTTAAACTATCTCCTTGACACATTGTTCGGTATCTGGCAGAATGTTAAACTGTCTCCTTCTTGACACATTGTTCGGTATCTGGCAGAATGTTAAAATATCTCCTTGACACATTGTTCGGTATCTGGCAGAATGTTAAACTATCTCCTTGACACATTGTTCGGTATCTGGCAGAATGTTAAACTGTCTCCTTCTTGACACATTGTTCGGTATCTGGCAGAATGTTAAACTATCTCCTTGACACATTGTTCGGTATCTGGCAGAATGTTAAACTATCTCCTTCTTGACAAGATGATTTTGTGTTTCCATTGGCAACCATTTCTGTACGTTTTTACAGCTATTACATTTTATGTTGTATACATAATGCCTGCAGGTTTCACTAAACTTTTCTATGACCTTGAACTTGCAGGCTAAAGGTCATGACACTTCTCTGCATATTCTGGCATGTTTCGGCGGTGCGGGAGGACAGCATGCATGTGCTATAGCTAGAAGCCTTGGGATGACACGCATCTATGTGCATAGGTTTGTTGTCATGGAAACATAAATACTCTCTACTGATTATACATATTGCAATTGCAATTATTAAGTAAATTGAATTTAACCACCACGAGAAGGCACTGTAAATCTTAATTCAAATAATTAACACAAATTTGTAGTTTGTATCAATAGATATATAAATGTAAATCTTAAATATACAGGTATGCCAGTATTCTATAAGCGTATGGTATGGCCCTAGCTGATGTAATTAGTTAAATGTTATATATATACATGTATTGTTACAAATATGCTGGTATTCTATCAGCGTATGGTATGGCCCTAGCTGATGTAATTAGTTAAATGTTATATATATATACATGTATTGTTACAGATATGCTGGTATTCTATCAGCGTATGGTATGGCCCTAGCTGATGTAGTACACGAGTGTCAGGAACCCAGTGCTGCCAAATACTCGACAGGTAGAAAGCATAAATATACCAACAACCTTCATGTTATAATCAAACGTTATTGGTACACAGACCTTTGTCAATAAATGAACATGTGTATTTTACATTTATTTATTGTCGCTACCGGTTGCCCATATCAGCAATACATCCTGAAGAGATTAGTCATTTTAGATTTTTGGAGGATAGTGCAATGATACAGACAGAGACCCATTCCAGAGTCTCCTCTTGTTCTTTTACGTGCACGGTGTAAAGCGCTGACACAAGACATCGGTTCAAATTATCATCTGAAGGCCGTTACTATTATTATGGTCAGATGGGGGATCGAACCTGTGATCCATGGATTCACAGTCGACTGTATTAACCACTGGACTGCTGACTCGTCCAGTCTAGTGTTCTTCCAACATTTTTAACTCTTTTTCATCTCACCTGACGATGGTAGACCATGTACTATTAGTTGTGTTGCATCTACTGTAGATGAATATATGGTATAGCTGTTTTATTTGCCACTAATAGAAGAGATTTTAAGGTACTGAAATGTTCTGAAAATTAGGCATCGACTTATGTACGAGTGCATGTAAAATACATGTTTTCTAGTCGTGTTTTCGTGAGCGAGGTTTATATCTCCTTGTGTATACAATCGGCATGTGTACAGTATAGATTTATTTATCACATTGAGGAAACGTGTGTGTGTTTTACGGTTGTTTATCGTCGCTACCAGTTGCCCATATGAGCGACGCCTCCTGAAATGATTAGTCATTTTATATTTTTGGAGGATAGTGCAATGATACAGACAGAGACCAATTCCAGAATCTCCTCTGGTTCTTTTACGTGCACGGTGTAAAGCACCTACACGAGACCTCTATTTAATGTCCCATCTGAAAGACTGTTAATTTTATTAGGGTCAGATGGGGGAGAGGAAAACGATTCATGCTGTCACTTTAAATACAAGTTGTTTATTTACTCAGATAGCCTGCAGTATTTGGATGAGCGGCTCAACCATCTCTCCACTCGGTGTAAGCAGCAATTGTGTAAGCAAGGATTTAACGAGTAAGTATAAATGATAAGTCCCTAGTTCATTATGCTTCAACCTTTATATTAATGTCCCTAGTTCATTATGCTTCAACCTTGATATTAATGTCCCTAGTTCATTATGCTTCAACCGTGATATTAATGTCCCTAGTTCATTATGCTTCAACAGTGATATTAATGTCCCTAGTTCATTATGCTTCAACCTTGATATTAATGTCCCTAGTTCATTATGCTTCAACCTTGATATTAATGTACCTAGTTCATTATGCCCCAACCTTGATATTAATGTCCCTAGTTCATTATGCTTCAACAGTGATATTAATGTCCCTAGTTCATTATGCTTCAACAGTGATATTAATGTCCCTAGTTCATTATGCTTCAACCTTGATATTAATGTCCCTAGTTCATTATGCTTCAACCTTTATATTAATGTCCCTAGTTCATTATGCTTCAACCTTGATATTAATGTACCTAGTTCATTATGCTTCAACCTTGATATTAATGTACCTAGTTCATTATGCTTCAACCTTGATATTAATGTACCTAGTTCATTATGCTTCAACCTTGATATTAATGTACCTAGTTCATTATGCTTCAACCTTGATATTAATGTCCCTAGTTCATTATGCTTCAACCTCGATAGTAATGTCCCTAGTTCATTATGCTTCAGCCTTGATATTAATGTCCCTAGTTCATTATGCTTCAGCCTTTATATTAATGTCCCTAGTTCATTATGCTTCAGCCTTTATATTAATGTCCCTAGTTCATTATGCTTCAGCCTTTATATTAATGTCCCTAGTTCATTATGCTTCAGCCTTTATATTAATGTCCCTAGTTCATTATGCTTCAGCCTTTATATTAATGTCCATAGTTCATTATGCTTCAACCTTGATAGTAATGTCCCTAGTTCATTATGCTTCAGCCTTTATATTAATGTTCCTAGTTCATTATGCTTCAACCTTTATATTAATGTCCCTAGTTCATTATGCTTCAGCCTTTATATTAATGTCCCTAGTTCATTATGCTTCAACCTTGATAGTAATGTCCCTAGTTCATTATGCTTCAGCCTTGATATTAATGTCCCTAGTTCATTATGCTTCAGCCTTGATATTAATGTCCCTAGTTCATTATGCTTCAGCCTTTATATTAATGTCCCTAGTTCATTATGCTTCAGCCTTTATATTAATGTCCCTAGTTCATTATGCTTCAACCTTGATATTAATGTCCCTAGTTCATTATGCTTCAACCTTGATAGTAATGTCCCTAGTTCATTATGCTTCAACCTTGATAGTAATGTCCCTAGTTCATTATGCTTCAGCCATTATATTAATGTCCCTAGTTCATTATGCTTCAGCCTTTATATTAATGTCCCTAGTTCATTATGCTTCAGCCTTTATATTAATGTCCCTAGTTCATTATGCTTCAGCCTTTATATTAATGTCCATAGTTCATTATGCTTCAACCTTGATAGTAATGTCCCTAGTTCATTATGCTTCAGCCTTTATATTAATGTCCCTAGTTCATTATGCTTCAACCTTTATATTAATGTCCCTAGTTCATTATGCTTCAGCCTTTATATTAATGTCCCTAGTTCATTATGCTTCAACCTTGATAGTAATGTCCCTAGTTCATTATGCTTCAGCCTTTATATTAATGTCCCTAGTTCATTATGCTTCAACCTCAATAGTAATGTCCCTAGTTCATTATGCTTCAGCCTTTATATTAATGTCCCTAGTTCATTATGCTTCAGCCTTTATATTAATGTCCCTAGTTCATTATGCTTCAACCTTGATATTAATGTCCCTAGTTCATTATGCTTCAACCGTGATATTAATGTCCCTAGTTCATTATGCTTCAACCTTTATATTAATGTCCCTAGTTCATTATGCTTCAACCTTGATATTAATGTCCCTAGTTCATTATGCTTCAACCTTGATATTAATGTCCCTAGTTCATTATGCTTCAACCTTGATATTAATGTCCCTAGTTCATTATGCTTCAACCTTCCTATTAATGTCCCTAGTTCATTATGCTTCAGCCTTGATATTAATGTCCCTAGTTCATTATGCTTCAACCTTGATATTAATGTACCTAGTTCATTATGCTTCAGCCTTTATATTAATGTCCCTAGTTCATTATGCTTCAACCTTCCTATTAATGTCCCTAGTTCATTATGCTTCAACCTTCCTATTAATGTCCCTAGTTCATTATGCTTCAACCTTGATATTAATGTCCCTAGTTCATTATGCTTCAGCCTTTATATTAATGTACCTAGTTCATTATGCCCCGACCTTGATATTAATTAATGTACATAGTTCATTATGCCCCAACCTTGATATTAATGTCCCTAGTTCATTATGCCCCAACCTTGATATTAATGTCCCTAGTTCATTATGCTTCAGCCTTGATATTAATGTCCCTAGTTCATTATGCTTCAACCTTGATATTAATGTACCTAGTTCATTATGCTTCAACCTTCCTATTAATGTCCCTAGTTCATTATGCCCCAACCTTGATATTAATGTACCTAGTTCATTATTCTTCAACCTTGAGCAAAACAAAACCACTATTGTAGTTCAAGTACCTAGTACATTATGCTTCAACCTTGAGCAAAACAAAACCACTATTGTAGTTCAAGTACCTAGTTCATTATGCTTCAACCTTGAGCAAAACAAAACCACTGTTGGTGTTCAAGTACCTAGTTCATTATGCTTCAACCTTGAGCAAAACAAAACCACTGTTGTAGTTCAAGTACCTAGTTCATTATGCTTCAACCTTGAGCAAAACACAACCACTGTCACAGTTCAAGTCCCTAGTTCATTATGCTTCAACCTTGAGCAAAACAAAACCACTGTCGCAGTTCAATATCCTTTAAAACATTTGTTTTTGAAGTTAGGTACAAATACATGTCCCACTATTAAGTTTCACCTTAAGTTTCAAGCTATGTTTAATATGTAAAGATGAACCGTGTTTCTACTGTCTGTATAGCATATATTTGGATAAACGTTTTATGTGATTTTAAGGTCCATAAATCCATATACATGTGTATAGTTTAACTTGAAATGCTCGATCCGCCTCTGTGGTTAAGGTCTCTGACTTGTATACCACTGTAACCTATCACCTCTGATGGCCACGGGTTCGAGCCCCGCTCAGACCGTGTCTCATTTATATGAAAAAGTTGGCAGTTTCTTACGGAGGTTGGTGCACCAAGTACTGGTTAACCGCTGGAGCCTGCCCAGGAAAGGTGTTGTTAGGTAAACTGCCCGTCGCTCAAATGGGAAACCGGTAGCGACGTTAAATAAACTTACATAAATAAAACAAAAAAACTTGAAATGCAACTGAACGTAATGAATGTTGCATGTTAGAGAAAAATATGACATTGGTTTGTATTTCTGTAGAGAGCAGATTGTATTGGTTTGTATTTCTGTAGAGACCAGATTGTATTGGTTTGTATTTCTGTAGAGACCAGATTGTATTGGTTTGTATTTCTGTAGAGACCAGATTGTATTGGTTTGTATTTCTGTAGAGACCAGATTGTATTGGTTTGTATTTCTGTAGAGACCAGATTGTATTGGTTTGTATTTCTGTAGAGACCAGATTGTATTGGTTTGTATTTCTGTAGAGACCAGATTGAGACTGAAGCTTATCTACACATGAGATACGATCGTACAGACTGTGCACTCATGTGTTCAACAGAGAACCATCCTGCAACATCGGGAACCAGTCTGTATGGGGACTTCTTGGCATCATTCCAGGACAGGTTAGTATATTTTTAATTAGCTCATATTTTCCACTGTATGAATAAGCTCTAATAAATGAGCTCTATGTGTCTGTTGTATGAAGGAGCTCTATTTGTCTGTTGTATGAAGGAGCTCTATGTGTTTGCTGTATGAAGGAGCACTATGTTTCTGCTGTATGAATGAGCTCTATGTGTCTGCTGTATGAAGGAGCTCTATGTTTCTGCTGTATAACTGAGCTCTATGTTTCTGCAGTATGAAGGAGCTCTATGTGTCTGCTGTATGAAGGAGCTCTATGTTTCTGCTGTATGAATGAGCTCTATGTGTCTGCTGTATGAAGGAGCTCTATGTGTCTGCTGTATGAAGGAGCTCTATGTTTCTGCTGTATGAAGGAGTTCTATGTTTCTGCTGTATGAAGGAGCTCTATGTGTCTGCAGTATGAAGGAGCTCTATATTTCTGCTGTACAAATGAGCTCTATGTTTCTGCTGTATGAAGGAGCTCTATGTTTCTGCTGTATAGCTGAGCTCTATGTTTCTGCTGTATGAACGAGCTCTATGTTTCTGCTGTATGAAGGAGCTCTATGTTTCTGCTGTATAACTAAGCTCTATGTTTCTGCTCTATGTTTCTGCTGTATAACTGAGCTCTATGTTTCTGCTGTATAACTGAGCTCTATGTGTCTGCTGTATGAATGAGCTCTATGTTTCTGCTGTCTATCTGAGTTCTATGTTTCTGAAGTATGAAGGAGCTCTATGTTTCTGCTGTATGAAGGAGCTCTATGTTTCTGCTGTATAACTGAGCTCTATGTTTCTGCTGTATGAATGAGTTCTATGTTTCTGCTGTATAACTAAGTTCTATGTTTCTGCTGTATGAAGGAGCTCTATGTTTCTGCTGTATGAAGGAGTTCTATGTTTCTGCAGTATGAAGGAGCTCTATGTTTCTACAGTATGAAGGAGCTCTATGTTTCTGCAGTATGATGGAGCTCTATGTTTCTACAGTATGAAGGAGCTCTATGTTTCTGCAGTATGAAGGAGTTCTATGTTTCTGCAGTATGAAGGAGCTCTATGTTTCTGCAGTATGAAGGAGCTCTATGTTTCTGCTGTATGAAGGAGCTCTATGTTTCTGCAGTATTAAGGAGCTCTATGTTTCTGCAGTATGAATGAGTTCTATGTTTCTGCAGTATTAATGAGATCTATGTTTCTGCTGTATGAAGGAGCTCTATGTTTCTGCAGTATTAAGGAGCTCTATGTTTCTGCAGTATGAATGAGTTCTATGTTTCTGCAGTATTAATGAGCTCTATGTTTCTGCTGTATGAAGGAGCTCTATGTGTCTGCTGTATGAAGGAGCTCTATGTTTCTGCTGTATGAAGGAGCTCTATGTTTCTGCTGTATGAATGAGCTCTATGTGTCTGCTGTATGAATGAGCTCTATGTTTCTGCTGTATAGCTGAGCTCTATGTGTCTGCAGTATGAATGAGCTCTATGTTTCTGCTGTATAACTGAGCTCTATGTTTCTGCTGTATAGCTGAGCTCTATGTTTCTGCTGTATAACTGAGCTCTATGTTTCTGCTGTATGAAGGAGCTCTATGTTTCTGCTGTATAACTGAGCTCTATGTTTCTGCTGTATGAATGAGTTCTATGTTTCTGCTGTATAACTAAGTTCTATGTTTCTGCTGTATGAAGGAGCTCTATGTTTCTGCTGTATGAAGGAGTTCTATGTTTCTGCAGTATGAAGGAGCTCTATGTTTCTACAGTATGAAGGAGCTCTATGTTTCTGCAGTATGATGGAGCTCTATGTTTCTGCAGTATGAAGGAGCTCTATGTTTCTGCAGTATGAAGGAGTTCTATGTTTCTGCAGTATGAAGGAGCTCTATGTTTCTGCAGTATGAAGGAGCTCTATGTTTCTGCTGTATGAAGGAGCTCTATGTTTCTGCAGTATTAAGGAGCTCTATGTTTCTGCAGTATGAATGAGTTCTATGTTTCTGCAGTATTAATGAGATCTATGTTTCTGCTGTATGAAGGAGCTCTATGTTTCTGCAGTATTAAGGAGCTCTATGTTTCTGCAGTATGAATGAGTTCTATGTTTCTGCAGTATTAATGAGCTCTATGTTTCTGCTGTATGAAGGAGCTCTATGTGTCTGCTGTATGAAGGAGCTCTATGTTTCTGCTGTATGAAGGAGCTCTATGTTTCTGCTGTATGAATGAGCTCTATGTGTCTGCTGTATGAATGAGCTCTATGTTTCTGCTGTATAGCTGAGCTCTATGTGTCTGCAGTATGAATGAGCTCTATGTTTCTGCTGTATAACTGAGCTCTATGTTTCTGCTGTATAGCTGAGCTCTATGTTTCTGCTGTATAAATGAGCTCTATGTTTCTGCTGTATGAAGGAGCTCTGTGTTTCTGCTGTATAAATGAGCTCTATGTTTCTGCTGTATAACTGAGCTCTATGTTTCTGCTGTATAGCTGAGCTCTATGTTTCTGCTGTATGAATGAGCTCTATGTTTCTGCTGTATAGCTGAGCTCTATGTTTCTGCTGTATGAATGAGCTCTATGTTTCTGCTGTATAGCTGAGCTCTATGTGTCTGCAGTATGAATGAGCTCTATGTTTCTGCTGTATAACTGAGCTCTATGTTTCTGCTGTATAACTGAGCTCTATGTTTCTGTTGTATGAAGGAGCCCTATGTTTCTGCTGTATGAATGAGCTCTATGTGTCTGCTGTATGAATGAGCTCTATGAGTCTGCTGTATGAATGAACTGTATGTTTCTGCTGTATAACTGAGCTCTATGTTTCTGCTGTATAACTGAGCTCTATGTTTCTGCTGTATAACTGAGCTCTATGTTTCTGCTGTATGAAGGAGCTCTATGTTTCTGCAGTATGAATGAGCTCTATGTTTCTGCTGTATGAATGAGCTCTATGTTTCTTGTTTCTGTTGTATAACTGAGCTCTATGTTTCTGCTGTATGAATGAGCTCTATGTGTCTGCTGTGCGACGGAGCTCTATGATTCTGCTGTATAAATGAGCTCTATGTTTCTGCTGTATGAATGAGCTCTATGTTTCTGCAGTATAACTGAGCTCTATGTGTCTGCTGTATGAATGAGCTCTATGTTTCTGCTGTATGAAGGAGCTCTATGTTTCTGCTGTATGAAGGAGCTCTATGTGTCTGCTGTATGAATGAGCTCTATGTGTCTGCTGTATGAAGGAGCTCTATGTTTCTGCTGTATGAAGGAGCTCTATGTTTCTGTTGTATGAAGGAGCTCTATGTTTCTGCTGTATGAATGAGCTCTATGTGTCTGCTGTGTGAAGGAGCTCTATGTTTCTGCTGTATGAATGAGCTCTATGTTTCTGCAGTATAACTGAGCTCTATGTTTCTGCTGTATAACTGAGCTCTATGTTTCTGCTGTATAACTAGGCTCTATGTGTCTGCTGTATAACTGAGCTCTATGTGTCTGCTGTATAACTAGGCTCTATGTGTCTGCTGTATGAATGAGCTCTATGTTTCTGCTGTATAACTGAGCTCTATGTTTCTGCTGTATAGCTGAGCTCTATGTTTCTGCTGTATAACTGAGCTCTATGTTTCTACAGTATGAAGGAGCTCTATGTTTCTACAGTATGAAGGAGCTCTATGTTTCTGCAGTATGAAGGAGCTCTATGTTTCTACAGTATGAAGGAGCTCTATGTTTCTGCAGTATGAAGGAGCTCTATGTTTCTGCAGTATGAAGGAGCTCTATGTTTCTACAGTATGAAGGAGCTCTATGTTTCTACAGTATGAAGGAGCTCTATGTTTCTGCAGTATGAAGGAGCTCTATGTTTCTACAGTATGAAGGAGCTCTATGTTTCTGCAGTATGAAGGAGCTCTATGTTTCTGCAGTATGAAGGAGCTCTATGTTTCTACAGTATGAAGGAGCTCTATGTTTCTACAGTATGAAGGAGCTCTATGTTTCTGCAGTATGAAGGAGCTCTATGTTTCTACAGTATGAAGGAGCTCTATGTTTCTGCAGTATGAAGGAGCTCTATGTTTCTGCAGTATGAAGGAGCTCTATGTTTCTACAGTATGAAGGAGCTCTATGTTTCTACAGTATGAAGGAGCTCTATGTTTCTGCAGTATGAAGGAGCTCTATGTTTCTGCAGTATAAAGGAGCTCTATGTTTCTTCAGTAAAATAGAATATCCAAAGAATCGTCTTACTACAATTACTGTTGAACACTGCTGGCCGGTCGATTCGAGGGGCGGTTTAAACCGCCGGTTTTAACCAGTTAAAACTGCCCCGGTCAATACTCCCAAAGTGGTCAATACTGGTCGATTGGCGGATTGGTGGTCAATATTAAAGCTTATACATATTCTAGTATAGATGTTATTATTAGGTAAGAATTTCACATTTCAACATTTAATTTTTATTTAAAAACTGTTTGATCAATCAACTCTAGGCTGTTCCGTTTGTACAGTGTTGTTACGCTCACTTCTCACCAAACTGGGTTCGATCCTCGGATGGGAAGTATGTGAGATGGTATTGTTGTCAGATTGGACAGGTGTGTTTTCTCTGGTTTCCTCCCACATGAAAGATCACACATACACATTCATTCACATGAGCATGAAAACGATTAATTCAAGTTGTTAAGTTGTAATTTGTTTCCCAAACAATCCTATTAACACACAATTGTTATGGTGGTCAGAATGACTGGAGAGTTATGCATGTTTTAACTGTATATATGACAGGTATCATACAGAGTTTGGTTTCACACTGCCAGACCGAGCTATCATTGTGGACGATATACGTATCCGAGGTGTGGGGAAAGTTTTTAGCCAGGAAGAAAAGAACATACCGGAAGCTGAAGGACCACCACCAGTAGAACAGGTAGGACACCACCAGTAGAACTGGTATGACACCACCAGTAGAACAGGTAGGACACCACTAGTAGAACTGGTAGGACACCACCAGTAGAACAGGTAGGACACCACCAGTAGAACAGGTAGGACACCACCAGTAGAACAGGTAGGACACCACCAGTAGAACAGGTAGGACCACCACCAGTAGAACAGGTAGGACTCCCACCAGTAGAACAGGTAGGACATCACCAGTAGAACAGGTAGGACACCACCAATAGAACAGGTAGGACACCACCAGTAGAACAGGTAGGACACCACCAGTAGAACAGTAGGACACCACCAGTAGAACAGGTAGGACACCACCAGTAGAACAGGTAGGACCACCACCAGTAGACACCCAGTAGAACAGGTAGGACCACCACCAGTAGAACAGGTGGGACCACCACCAGTAGAGCAGGTAGGACACCACCAATAGAACAGGTAGGACACCCCCAGTAGAACAGGTAGGACACCACCAGTAGGACACCACCAATAGAACAGGTAGGACACCACCAGTAGGACACCACCAATCGAACAGGTAGGACACCACCAGTAGGACACCACCAATAGAACAGGTAGGACACCACCAGTAGAACAGGTAGGACACCACCAGTAGAACAGGTAGGACACCACTAGTAGAACAGGTAGGAAACCAACAGTAGAACAGGTAGGACACCACCAGTAGAACAGGTAGGACACCACCAGTAGAACAGGTAGGACACCACCAATAGAACAGGTAGGACACCACCAATAACAGGTAGGACACCACCAGTAGAACAGGTAGGACACCACCACCAGTAGAACAGGTAGGACACCACCAGTAGAACAGGTAGGACACCACCAGTAGAACAGGTAGGACACCACCAGTAGAACAGGTAGGACACCACCAGTAGAACAGGTAGGACACCACCAGTAGAACAGGTAGGACACCACCAGTAGAACAGGTAGGACACCACCAGTAGAACAGGTAGGACACCACCAGTAGAACAGGTAGACACCACCATAGAACAGGTAGGACACCACCACCAGTAGAACAGGTAGGACCACCACCAGTAGAACAGGTAGGACACCACCAGTAGAACAGGTAGGACCACCACCAGTAGAACAGGTAGGACACCACCAGTAGAACAGGTAGGACACCACCAGTAGAACAGGTAGGACACCACCAGTAGAACATAGGACACCACCAGTAGAACAGGTAGGACCACCACCAGTAGACAGGTAGGACACCACCAGTAGAACAGGTAGGACCACCACCAGTAGAACAGGTAGGACCACCACCAGTAGAACAGGTAGGACACCACCAATAGAACAGGTAGGACACCCCCAGTAGAACAGGTAGGACACCACCAGTAGGACACCACCAATAGAACAGGTAGGACACCACCAGTAGGACACCACCAATCGAACAGGTAGGACACCACCAGTAGGACACCACCAATAGAACAGGTAGGACACCACCAGTAGAACAGGTAGGACACCACCAGTAGAACAGGTAGGACACCACTAGTAGAACAGGTAGGAAACCAACAGTAGAACAGGTAGGACACCACCAGTAGAACAGATAGGACACCACCAGTAGAACAGGTATGACACCACCAATAGAACAGGTAGGACACCACCAGTAGACCACCCAGTAGAACAGGTAGGACCACCACCAGTAGACCACCCAGTAGAACAGGTAGGACCACCACCAGTAGAACAGGTAGGACACCACCAGTAGAACACCCAGTAGAACAGGTAGGACCACCACCAGTAGAACAGGTAGGATGCCACCAGTAGAACAGGTAGGACACCACCAGTAGAACAGGTAGGACACCACCAGTAGAACAGGTAGGACACCACCAGTAGAACAGGTAGGAAACCACCAGTAGAACAGGTAGGACACCACCAGTAGAACAGATAGGACACCACCAGTAGAACAGGTATGACACCACCAATAGAACAGGTAGGACACCACCAGTAGACCACCCAGTAGAACAGGTAGGACCACCACCAGTAGACCACCCAGTAGAACAGGTAGGACCACCACCAGTAGAACAGGTAGGACACCACCAGTAGAACACCCAGTAGAACAGGTAGGACCACCACCAGTAGAACAGGTAGGATGCCACCAGTAGAACAGGTAGGACACCACCAGTAGAACAGGTAGGACACCACCAGTAGGACACCCAGTAGAACAGGTAGGACCACCACCAGTAGAACAGGTGGGACCACCACCAGTAGAGCAGGTAGGACACCACCAATAGAACAGGTAGGACCACCACCAGTAGAACAGGTGGGACCACCACCAGTAGAGCAGGTAGGACACCACCAATAGAACAGGTAGGACACCCCCAGTAGAACAGGTAGGACACCACCAGTAGGACACCACCAATAGAACAGGTAGGACACCACCAGTAGGACACCACCAATCGAACAGGTAGGACACCACCAGTAGGACACCACCAATAGAACAGGTAGGACACCACCAGTAGAACAGGTAGGACACCACCAGTAGAACAGGTAGGACACCACTAGTAGAACAGGTAGGAAACCAACAGTAGAACAGGTAGGACACCACCAGTAGAACAGATAGGACACCACCAGTAGAACAGGTATGACACCACCAATAGAACAGGTAGGACACCACCAGTAGACCACCCAGTAGAACAGGTAGGACCACCACCAGTAGACCACCCAGTAGAACAGGTAGGACCACCACCAGTAGAACAGGTAGGACACCACCAGTAGAACACCCAGTAGAACAGGTAGGACCACCACCAGTAGAACAGGTAGGATGCCACCAGTAGAACAGGTAGGACACCACCAGTAGAACAGGTAGGACCACCACCAGTAGAACAGGTAGGACACCACCAGTAGAACAGGTAGGACACCACCAGTAGAACAGGTAGGATGCCACCAGTAGAACAGGTAGGACACCACCAGTAGGACACCCAGTAGAACAGGTAGGACCACCACCAGTAGAACAGGTGGGACCACCACCAGTAGAGCAGGTAGGACACCACCAATAGAACAGGTAGGACACCACCAGTAGAACAGGTAGGACACCACCAGTAGAACAGGTAGGACACCACCAGTAGAACAGGTAGGACACCACCAGTAGAACAGGTAGGACCACCACCAGTAGAACAGGTAGGACCACCACCAGTAGAACAGGTAGGACACCACCAGTAGAACAGGTAGGACACCACCAGGAGAACAGGTAGGACACCACCAGTAGAACAGGTAGGACACCACCAGTAAAACAGGTAGGACACCACCAGTAGAACAGGTAGGACACCACCAGTAGAACAGGTAGGACATCACCAGTAGAACAGGTAGGACACCACCAATAGAACAGGTAGGACACCACCAGTAGAACAGGTAGGACACCACCAGTAGAACAGGTAGGACACCACCAGTAGAACAGGTAGGACACCACCAATAGAACAGGTAACACACATATCCAAGTATACTTCTCTAGACCCACAATAAGTCCCCACCCAAGAGTTACTTTTAACTTTTGGCCAAAACTAGGTCAATTTCAGAAATTTTTATTTGTCAATCATGCATGGTGAGGCAGGACACCACCAGGAGCCGTGACCTTGTTTGACACCACCAGGAGCCATGACCTTGTTTGAAATTGTGACAATGAACATGAACAGAAATATGACTAACTCTTAAAATGCGGAATAGATTGGAAGGAATATGCAAACAGCATATATCCAGATCAACCACAGCGTAACACTGCGTCTGATCAGGATCTATGTTGTTTGCTATTCAGCCAAGTGTTTTAGCTCCACTATCTGAATAGCATGGAGCACTATCAGACAGGACGTTCTGTGCACATTCTGTGCCATCCGATCTGGATCTATATTGTTTTAAAAAAACAACTAGTCGTGATTATCAGGTTAATGGTTAAGATGCAGTTCTAAATCTTTCATTTTGATATAAAAGGAAGAGACAAAAAGAAACTGGGGGGGGGGGAAACCCTGTGATTTTGCTGCTCCGGATACCCTCCCCTCCCCCCAACCGTGACCTTATTGAAATCTTGCTTATTTTGTGTATCTAATGTACACTCTATATTTTGAGTACTAGGTTCCTCATCAGTTTAAGTGTACTAAAAAATTTAAAACATGTAAAAAATCGAAATTATATAATTTTTTCCGTACTTTTATCACCCTGCATTCTACATCTTGTAATCTTTTGATTTTTATTGTTATATGTGTGTTATGTTACATGTTTATGTAAAGCGCTATTGAACGTGTAATTTTTATATGATAGGGGCACTCAATAAGAATGGTATAATAATAAGGGATCGCAGGTTCGATCCCCCGTCTGACCCTAATAAAAATTAACAGTCTTTAAGATGGGACGTTAAACCGAGGTCTCGTGTCGGTGCTTTACACCGTGCACGTAAAAGAACCAGAGGAGACTCTGGAATGGGTCTGTATGTCTGTATCATGCACTATCCTCCAAAATCTAAAATAACTAATCTCTTCAGGAGGCGTCGCTTATATGGGCAACCGGTAGCGACGATAAATAAACATAAAACACACACACATAATAATAAATCCCGAACAAGCTTGAGCATGGTTTGAGCATTATTATGTGTGGGTTTGATGTTGTTCAGGTGAGCAGATGTTACTTCGACAGTGGATGGATGGATACCCATGTGTATGTCCTGGAGAACCTCGGTGCAGGACACCTCGTACATGGACCTGCTATCATCATGAATGGAAACAGGTGACGCCAGACCCCAAGGTTATAAAACTTTTCTCAGATCTCACTCAAGTGATCTGATTGGTTGATTCTGAGTGTTACTGTCAGCTGAACCAATCAGACGCTTGAGACTGAGTCTTGAGATTGGAGAAAAGTTTTATAACCTCCAAGACAGGCTTGTTTTCATAGTTTACACAAACATGTTTGTTAGCTTGAAACGTGGTCTTACAACATTAGTATGACCGCTCACGAGACCACGTTCTTGGTGGAATCCATCGTCGTGAGGGAGAGAGAGGAGGCAATGTGTGACCGCTCACGAGACCACGTTCTTGGTGGAATCCATCATCGTGAGGGAGAGAGAGCAGGCAATGTGTGACCGCTCATGAGACCATGTTCTTGGTGGAATCCATCGTCGTGAGGGAGAGAGAGGAGGCAATGTGTGACCGCTCACGAGACCACGTTCTTGGTGGAATCCATCATCGTGAGGGAGAGAGGAGGCAATGTGTGACCGCTCACGAGACCACGTTCTTGGTGGAATCCATCATTGTGAGGGAGAGAGAGGAGGCAATGTGTGACCGTGAGGGAGAGAGAGGAGGCAATGTGTGACCGCTCACGAGACCACGTTCTTGGTGGAATCCATCATCGTGAGGGAGAGAGGAGGCAATGTGTGATCGCTCACGAGACCATGTTCTTGGTGGAATCCATCATCGTGAGGGAGAGAGAGAGGAGGCAATGTGGATTTAAGTGCCTTGCCTAAGGACACCACCACCTCGGTTCTGACAGGGCTCAAACTTACAAACCCTCGGTTATGAGGCAACATTATATCCACTACACCATGTATATTGTTTATACACCAGACAGGTGTACGGTCTAGTATTCTCTCTGTATGGCTAGTATTTTGTGGCAGGTGTTTTAATAACAGTTTACAGTGACACCTGTCTTAAGCAGCCAGCCAAGGAAATCACAGAAAGTCACTTTAAGTGGCTGCTTAGCACAGGTGGCTGCTTAATAGAGGGGAAATGTTTAAGAAAACAACATATTGGGAATCTGGAAACTGGTTGCTTAATACAGGTTGGCTGCTTAAAATAGGTGACCACTAACACAGGTTTAACTGTATTCCCATTAATTGATTTCAATTTTTGAAATGATAATTGCATCAACTAATATATATAATTCCACCAATAATGGCACTAAAGCCAAAATTTGTATCCTCCGTGTCAGAAATCGATATTTTTATATTTGTTCTTTTATGAATTATATCGTCGTAAACCGGTATATTAATTTATACCATGGTACAATACAGTTTGCTAGCTCGCTTCTCACCAATGCAACCCGGGTTCGATCCTCGGCCGGGAAGTATGTGAGATGGTACAGTGATCGCCAGATCGGACAGGTGGGTTTTCTCCGGGTACTCGGGTTTCCTCCCACATGAATGACCAAATTTACGCTTTCATCCTTTCCAACAAGAGTGATTAATATAAGATGCTAAAACTTGCTTCTCAATTGTTGTAAAATAAATAAAGTTTAACCTTGAATTTACAGTTTGGAATCAAAATGCGATATACCGTTTTATTTATCGTGACACCCCTAATGTTTGTTTGTAAGATCGAGATACTTGTGTTTTAGTAGTCTATTTGGTTTATCATTTGTATATGTGAACTGTTTTCAGCACCATATTGGTAGAGCCCACCTGCCAAGCATTAATAACCAGCTGTGGTGATGTAGACATAACCGTGAGTATAGTCCATAATATAAGCCCTGCGTTCGCTTCAGGTGCGAAAGGTCCGGAGTTCGAGCCCTGCTGGAGCAGCTATGATTGTGCCCTTATGCAAGGCATTTAAATTCCACGTTGCCTCCTCTCTCCCTCATGGCGATGGATTCCATCAGGAATGAGGTCTCGAGAGTGATTAATATAAGTTGTAAGAACTTGTTTCGCAATCGAGCTAAAAATAAATTTGTATAAACTAAGCCCTGTAAACCCACTCAACAGTGACTAAATTTGTACGCTATTTTATTAGTTTATTTAACCCTTTCCTTCATAGAGATTAGGTTAATATATTATTATATCTCCATACAAACGACAGCCATTTAGCTATCATGCAATGAATAAGTAGTCGCCATATCTATCCCACCTCCATAGATATTACTGGGACTACATAGAGACTTAGGTTAATATACTATTATATTTCCATACAAACGACAGCCATTTAGCTATCATGCAATGAATAAGTAGTCGCCATATCTATCCCACCTCCATAGATATTACTGGGACTACATGAGATTTAAGTTAATATACTATTATATCTCCATACAAACGACAGCCATTTAGCTATCATGCAATGAATAAGTAGTCACCATATCTATCCCACTTCCATAGATATTACTGGGACTACATAGAGATTTAGGTTAATATATTATTATATCTCCATACAAACGACAGCCATTTAGCTATCATGCAATGAATAAGTAGTCGCCATATCTATCCCACCTCCATAGATATTACTGGGACTACATGAGATTTAAGTTAATATACTATTATATCTCCATACAAACGACAGCCATTTAGCTATCATGCAATGAATAAGTAGTCACCATATCTATCCCACTTCCATAGATATTACTGGGACTACATAGAGATTTAGGTTAATATATTATTATATCTCCATACAAACGACAGCCATTTAGCTATCATGCAATGAATAAGTAGTCGCCATATCTATCCCACCTCCATAGATATTACTGGGACTACATGAGATTTAAGTTAATATACTATTATATCTCCATACAAACGACAGCCATTTAGCTATCATGCAATGAATAAGTAGTCGCCATATCTATCCCCTTCCATAGATATTACTGGGACTACATAGAGATTTAGGTTAATATATTATTATATCTCCATACAAACGACAGCCATTTAGCTATCATGCAATGATAAGTAGCGCCATATCTATCCCACCTCCATAGATATTACTGGGACTACATGAGATTTAAGTTAATATACTATTATATCTCCATACAAACGACAGCCATTTAGCTATCATGCAATGAATAAGTAGTCGCCATATCTATCCCACCTCCATAGATATTACTGGGACTACATAGAGATTTAGGTTAATATACTATTATATCTCCATACAAACGACAGCCATTTACCTATCATGCAATGGATAAGTAGTAGCCATATCTATCCCACCTCCATAGATATTACTGGGACTACATAGAGATTTAGGTTAATATACTATTATATCTCCATACAAACGACAGCCATTTAGCTATCATGCAATGAATAAGTAGTCGCCATATCTATCCCACCTCCATAGATATTACTGGGACTACATAGAGATTTAGGTTAATATACTATTATATCTCCATACAAACGACAGCCATTTAGCTATCATGCAATGAATAAGTAGTCGCCATATCTATCCCACCTCCATAGATATTACTGGGACTACATAGAGATTTAGTTAATATACTATTATATCTCCATACAAACGACAGCCATTTAGCTATCATGCAATGAATAAGTAGTCACCATATCTATCCCACTTCCATAGATATTACTGGGACTACATAGAGATTTAGGTTAATATACTATTATATCTCCATACAAACGACAGCCATTTAGCTATCATGCAATGAATAAGTAGTCGCCATATCTATCCCACCTCCATAGATATTACTGGGACTACATGAGATTTAAGTTAATATACTATTATATCTCCATACAAACGACAGCCATTTAGCTATCATGCAATGAATAAGTAGTCACCATATCTATCCCACTTCCATAGATATTACTGGGACTACATAGAGATTTAGGTTAATATACTATTATATCTCCATACAAACGACAACCATTTAGCTATCATGCAATGAATAAGTAGTCGCCATATCTATCCCACCTCCATAGATATTACTGGGACTACATGAGATTCTGGCATTTATTATGAACATTGGTTTGGCTACTACATTGTCAATGTATGTCATATTAGTAATGGCGTCAAGAGGTTCTTCTATGAGGGAAAGGGTTAAGAAATAGAATCAATCAATGTTGCATATTTTATTTCCCTATCTGATACAGTTTGAACAATGCATACATCACACATACATCAAAATACATATAAAGGATTAGAAGGAAAGACAGAGTCTTATATAATTCATCTCCTTCTCCTGTGTTGCGTTTATTGGTATAAACATTTGTGCTGCTTAACCCTTTCAACACCACAGACCTCTAAATAGGCTTACAAAAAGTGTAGATCCAGATGAGCCGGCTCGTGACGAGCCGTCTCATCAGGATCTGCACTTTTTACCAGTAATATTACTATTTTTAGGCAAAAAATTACCCATTTTGATAAATGAACTTGTCCAAATGTAATTTTCTTATTAATTTATTGGTCTGAAAATATCATGAACCAGTCCATGTCAGTTACTTGGTGTTGAATGGGTTAAAGTGTGTGTGTACTGCTCGACGCATTTCTAGCACATCAAATATCTGCCAAGCAATTGTTCGGTGTCCGTCAGAATCTAAATCCATGGGCAAGTCGAAGTTTGGTTTTAATTTTGGTGACGAGTAGGATTCAGTGACAGACAAGTTTTACTGTATGGGGGGGTACTTCACTCTATATTCATGTCCATAAACAACGACTATATAAGGGTTCATATATATCTTGTCTTGATGATGATGATGATGATGATGATGATGATGATGATGATGATGATGCTTAGCTGTAAGCTGTACATACGGCTATAAGCCTCACTCAAACTATGGGTCTAAGCTTTCACAGCCTCTCTGCTTCTCTCAATCGTTCAGTGCCAGTAGTGTTAAGTCTTGTTACTGAATAAAACTGTAGATCACTGGTAAAACTTTCTATACACAGCAAGTAAATAAATGTATGACTGATCTCCAAAGAACCTGACAACTGAGTGAATATCAAATCTGGTGGTAAACCCAATTACCCCAAGTCATACTTCAATTCCCAAATATGTATTCATACTCTTATGAAATAATGAAATAAGGGAGATAACAAACTGTATGAAATGACTTTTAAAAAAACAAGATTAGTTTCCCTTATTTACATACTGTCACATACCTGTCCATGGACAAGTGAACATATTTGATGCTTCCATGCCACTGATTGCAAGGCTACATCAGGTTTCTATATTTAGTAGGCATTCCTTTTTTATTCTATGTTTTTTATTTTTCCAAATAACTTGAATTTGGAATGCAAACTGACTGTTTCAGATTGGTTCTGGTGTGGTGGAGAAAGTTGGCAGAGATTTAGACATGATCCAATTGTCCATCTTCTCACATCGGTTCATGAGTATCGCTGAACAGATGGGCAGGTCAGTAACTGGAAGTCTTCATATGTTCTTTTTATTTTATGCAAGGGATATTTTGCCAAACTTGCCAAAAAGCAGCTCCAAATTTTCACTTCTTGTTTAAAGGAACATTTCATCGCAAATAAAATGTATTATGTCAACAAACCGCGCATACGACGCTTGTTTATTAGTTTAAATACTTGGTTTTTGAGGCAAATATTTGGGAGAAAAGTATATCATATATTAGGAAAATAAATTATGCAGAAGTTTGCATTTTCATCGATGTAGTGTCGCTTTAAGGTGTAAATTATGTTATGTTATATTTCGGGTTTTATGCCTGCATCAGCACCATTTCGGGCTATCTCGCCGGCGGGCAGTTTACCTAACAACACCTTTCCTGGGCAGGCTCCAGCGGTTAACCAGTACTTGGGTGCACCAACCTCTGTAAGAAACTGCCAACTTTTTCATATAAATGAGACACGGCCTGAGCGGGGCTCGAACCCGTGAGCGTCAGTGATGATAGATTACAGTGGTATACAAGTCAGCGACCTTAACCACTCGACCACGGAGGCGGACTTTAAGGTGTAAAGGCAATGTAATTTGTGGCTGATTTTAAAGGAGCTTGTTGTGAGATATTTCGTGAAAAATAATTAATGTATTTAGAGTTTGTGAATTACATTCGTATAATAAACATTCGAAACAAATTATATCGTGTAGAGCAGTTCAGACAAAGAAGATACATGTATATGCCATGTGCTAGGCTGAAAATCTGGAGGATCATCGTTATATCTCAATATCCTGTAGATATCCCAATGTCCTGTAGATATTCCGATATCCTGTAGATATCTCAATATCCTGTAGATATTCCGATATCCTGTAGATATTCCGATATCCTGTAGATATCTCGATATCCTGTAGATATCTCAATATCCTGTAGATATCTCGATATCCTGATGTCATGTAGATAACCCAATATCCTGTAGATATCCCGATAACCTGTAGAAGTTTAACTAGCTAACCATCTAAGATATATCACCTCATGAAATAATCAATGGTCATTATCGCTAGTGACTGTAATTTTAACAATACTATATACTATTAAGATCATAAGTACACCAATATTTATTAGTAGGTTAATGTTATGATATACAAATACAGCTGCAAATTAAAGTCCAATTGATTATATATTTTAGTTTTCAGAATATTAATCTATATAATAAAATAATTTTATTTATATACTAATAATAAATTTATTATTTACTTAATACGTTAATAATTGCATGAATGATGTTTGGTGTGTTACTTATAAAAATAAAAGCCTTTAAAGTAAGTTAACATGGCATGCATATGTTATTAAAGATTTTTTCATCTATATTATAACATATTATCACATATAAATATTTGCTTTAGTATTATATAATTAATTAGATATATTGATATAACGAATTGCTGTCACCATATTTTTGTATATGTACATGTATGCCACATGGGTCTGAGACCTTCTGGATTTAAACAAATAAAACTTTTTACTATCCTGCTGATCATAATTGTTAGCAGGGCCCTCTGAATTTTTTATCTGCGCCACTTCTGTCGCCGATTGAAAGACACTGGAGCTAATTTGAAAAACTTAATAGTTCACAGATAAATATTTGAAGCCATGTATTTGACAAAACATGTGCCAAAACAACAAATGGAAAAAAAATATTTTCGCCAATTCACAAAATTTAGCGCCAGTATTTGTCGCCATTGGCAACCGACAGTGGGAACGCTGGGTTACCTTCTTAGAAATTTGCCAAGATTTCTAGTATTTTTTAGTATCTGTATCAGATATTGTATCTCAATTATAAAGTCAGTGTTGCTCATGCCAAACAACTATCAATATTGAAAGTAGATAATTTCATATTAACCCATTTCATTCTGGATACATTTAAAGGCTTTTGCAAACAACATAGATCCAGATCAGCTGCAGCGTGACGCTGCATGCTGATCAGGATCTATGTTGTTTGCTACATAGCCAAGTATCTTAGCAAGATCATCTGAATAGCAAACAGCATAGAGCCTGATCAGACAGCATGTTCCGTGGCGGCTGATCTTGCTCTATGTTCTTTGCAAATACTTTTTGAACGGTATCCAGAATCAAATGGGTTAATTTATGCAATTCTCACTCATTTTAGCATCTGACCCCTGCCCCTGCCAGGCTGGTCACAGTGGTGTATCAAGGTTATTTTGACCCAGTTTTGGTGAATTGTAATAATTGAATATGGTATAATTTTATAGTCTGGTCATTTAAATTATATATATTAATATAGTAACGAAAAATATTTGTTTCTGTACGCCAAAAAGCTTATGTTCAAATTCCACATTATCCAAAGTAGTTACACGTGAGAATTGCATTTTTGTGGTGTTTTCTAGAATGCACTAGATGCAGATTTGTGAATTCATTACCTCACAAACAGATGTACACAGTGTAATGTTCAAATTTGTCCAGATCTATAAACATGTTCTTCCCTCAATCAATGTTCTTGTTTAATATTTCAGGGTGTTACAAAGAACATCAATTTCTACCAACATCAAGGTGAGCATATGGAACATTGCGCTCTCATATTCAAATTAATAAAACTTTACCTCTTGTAAATTATTTATAAATAATAATTTCTCGAAAAATAGATCAACTGTGGACAAATAGTTCCTCAGTGGAAAAATAGTTCCTCTGTGGGCAATTTCCTGCAAATATTTCCTATGTGGAAAAAAGATCCTCTGTGGGAAAATAGTTCCGTTGTGGGCAAACAAGTTCCTCTGTTGACAACTCTGCTGTGGGCAAATTGTCTCTCTATATGGAAAAAATAGTTCCTATGTGGACAAATAGTGAACAAATATTTTACTATAGTCAAATAATTCCTCTATTGGCAAATAGTTCCACTGTTGGCAAATAGTTCCTCTATCGGCAAATAGTTCCTCTATCAGCAAATAATTCCTCTATCGGCAAATAGTTCCTCTATCATCAAATAATTACTCTATCGGCAAATAGTTCCTCTATCAGCAAATAGTTACTCTATCGGCAAATAGTTCCTCTATCGGCAAATAGTTCCTCTATGTGCAAATAGTTCCTCTCTGAACAAATAGTTCCTCTATCGGCAAATAGTTCCTCTATCAACAAATAGTTCCTCTATCAGCAAATAGTTCCTCTATCGGCAAATAGTTACTCTATCGGCAAATAGTTCCACTGTTGCAAATAGTTCCTCTATCGGCAAATAGTTCCTCTATCAGCAAATAGTTCCTCTATCGGCAAATAGTTCCTCTATCATCAAATAATTACTCTATCGGCAAATAGTTCCTCTATCAGCAAATAGTTCCTCTATCGGCAAATAGTTCCTCTATCGGCAAATAGTTCCTCTATCAGCAAATAGTTCCTCTATCAGCAAATAGTTCCTCTATCGGCAAATAGTTCCTCTATGTGCAAATAGTTCCTCCATTGACAAATAGTTCCTCTCTGAACAAATAGTTCCTCTATGTGCAAATAGTTCCTCCATTGACAAATAGTTCCTCTCTGAACAAATAGTTCCTCTATTGGCAAATAGTTCCTCTGTGGGCAAATAATTCCTCTGTGACAAATAGTTCCTCCGTTGACAAATAGTTCCTCTGTGGGCAAATAATTCCTCTGTGACAAATAGTTCCTCCGTTGACAAATAGTTCCTCCTCTGTAATCAAATAGTTCATTGTGTGCAAATAGTTCCTCTGTGGGCAAATAGTCCCTCTGTAGTTCCCCTGTGGACACATAGCTCTACTGTAGAATAAAAGATGTGAGTCATGCTGTGAGTCTAAACATTTATTATTTTATTAATATTTACTTATAATCTCAATAAATTATTTACTGAGAATCATGATTTATAATAATCTGCTCCTTGGAATATCTCGGCATTCTACCCGTTGTATGCTTACCATGCAGATTTAACTGTTGGCAGGCTATTGTAGTGTGTACAATTATATATATTACGTGTATTTTATGTTTGTTATAGGAGAGGTTAGATTTCTCGTGCGCCATGTTCGGTCCGGACGGTGGTTTGGTAGCCAATGCTCCACATATACCGGTACATCTAGGGGCCATGCAAGAAACAGTGCAATACCAGGTAGGATTAGCCTGCATAGCGATTAATCACTCGATTCATTTTGGAAATATATGTGAATACAAATGACAGCTTAAACGGTTCTGGTCACAAGTTTGTTAACCTACCATTGTTATTTTTCTGTTTTGAAACAGTAGTTGGTCGTCTTTCAGCGATATCTTTCAAATTCAGTTATAACATGTTTTCAATAAAATACATGTACAACTAAGGCAAAACAAAGTTAATGTTTAGTTTCTCAGGCCCCGGCTGCATCTGATTTTTCCTTCTGCATTGAATTTTTATTGATACAATCACGATTTTTTCCCCATTTATATATGAACCATACCGACATTGATTTGTCCATGACCGCTGTGGATTCAAGTCCTACCGGGTATAGATTGTTTTTAGTGAGGAAGCTATCCACTGGCTTGCAGATGGTCAATGGTTCTACATGGTTGCCTGCCTGGGTGTTTCCTTCCACCACAAACAGCTGGAAGTTGCTACACTTATTGCCATAATTGTCTATCAATTCGAGGAATTCCGTATTTCCTCCGATTTCGCGGTCGTATGTTATCGAGATTTCATGGCTTAGGTTTCAAACATCGCGTTATGATGGATTCTCACTGCTTTGCATTCTGAGATATTGCTTGCACTGTTATCGGTAACATTGTATTGCAGCTGAAGACGTTAGGAGACGACATCAAACAAGGGGACGTCATTCTGTCCAACCATCCCCGAGCTGGTGGCAGTCATCTTCCAGATCTTACTGTCATAACACCGGTTTGTATTATATTGATACATATAAATACTTCAGCCGCTAGCAACGACTTCAAGTCGCTAGCAATGACCTTGAGTCGCTAGCAATGACTTCAAGTCGCTAGCAATGACTTCAAGTCGCTAGCAACGACATTGAGTCGCTAGCAATGACCTCAAGCCGCTAGCAAAGACCTCAAGTCGCTAGCAACGACCTCAGGCCGCTAGCAATGACCTTAAGTCGCTCGCTTATAGCGCATTTGTTATTGTATAAGTTTATTTAAAGTGCCACTGCATAAATGCATTTGGGCAACTAAATAGTGCATTGTGTGTTTTTACGTTTATTTATCGTCGCTACCCATTTAGCTATCATGCAGTGGATAAGTACCGGTAGTCACCATATCTATCCCACCTCCATAGATATTACCGGGACTACATGAGATTCTGTCCTTTATTATGAACATTGGTCTGGCTACTACATTGTCAATGTATGTTGTATTGGTAATGGCGTCAAGAGGTGCTTCTATGAGGAAAAGGGTTAAGACAACATTTGAGTGGAGCTCGGTTGCACATACGCCTATCTACATATATACAACCAAATGCTCTTTCACCAGCTAGTAGAAACTTGTATTAGAATTGACTGTTTTTGTCCTGTGACGAAGGTGCTTGATACATCATCACATAAGTTAATCATTGAGGGATGGTTGTTGCATTTTTCAGGTGTTTTATCCAGGTCAGCCACGCCCGGTATTTTTTGTAGCCAGTAGGGGTCATCATGCAGATATAGGGGGTATCACCCCTGGCTCTATGCCGCCACATTCCAAGTATCTACATGAAGAGGGAGCTGTATTTAAATCGTTCAAACTTGTTAAAGGGGGAGAGTTCCAGGAAGAAGGTAAGAAAGCAGACTTGGAGACAGTTTTATACTGACAATGGTTCTGTGACAATGATACAGCACTGACAATGGTTCTGTGACAATGATACAGCACTGACAATGGTTCTGTGACAATGATACAGCACTGACAATGGTTCTGTGACAATGATACAGCACTGACAATGGTTTTGTGACAATGATACAGCACTGACAATGGTTCTGTGACAATGATACAGCACTGACAATGGTTCTGTACTGACAATGATACAGCACTGACAATGGTTCTGTACTGACAATGATACAGCACTGACAATGGTTCTGTGAAAATGATACAGCACTGACAATGGTTCTGTGACAATGATACAGCACTGACAATGGTTCTGTGACAATGATACAGCACTGACAATGGTTCTGTGACAATGATACAGCACTGACAATGGTTCTGTGACAATGATACAGCACTGACACTGGTTCTGTGACAATGATACAGCACTGACAATGGTTCTGTGACAATGATACAGCACTGACAATGGTTCTGTGACAATGGTACAGCACTGACAATGGTTCTGTACTGACAATGGTTCTGTGACAATGATACAGGACTGACAATGGTACAGGACTGACAATGGTTCTTCATTGACAATGGTACAGGACTGACAATGGTACAGGACTGACAATGGTACAGGACTGACAATGGTACAGGACTGACAATGGTACAGGACTGACAATGGTACAGGACTGACAATGGTACTGGACTGACAATGGTACAGCACTGACAATGGTACAGCACTGACAATGGTACAGCACTGACAATGGTTTTTCATTGACAATGGTACAGGACTGACAATGGTTCTTCATTGCCAATGGTACAGCACTGACAATGGTTCTTCATTGCCAATGGTACAGCACTGACAATGGTTCTTCATTGCCAATGGTACAGCACTGACAATGGTACAGCACTGACAATGGTACAGCACTGACAATGGTTCTTCATTGCCAATGGTACAGCACTGACAATGGTTCTTCATTGCCAATGGTACAGCACTGACAATGGTACAGGACTGACAATGGTTCTTCATTGCCAATGGTACAGCACTGACAATGGTACAGGACTGACAATAGTACAGGACTGACAATGGTACAGGACTGACAATGGTACAGCACTGACAATGGTTCTTCATTGACAATGGTACAGGACTGACAATGGTTCTTCATTGCCAATGGTACAGCACTGACAATGGTACAGCACTGACAATGGTTCTTCATTGCCAATGGTACAGCACTGACAATGGTTCTTCATTGCCAATGGTACAGCACTGACAATGGTTCTTCATTGCCAATGGTACAGCATTGACAATGGTTCTTCATTGACAATGGTACAGCACTGACAATGGTACAGGACTGACAATGGTTCTTCATTGACAATGGTACAGCACTGACAATGGTACAGCACTGACAATGGTTCTTCATTGACAATGGTACAGCACTGACAATGGTTCTTCATTGACAATGGTACAGCACTGACAATGGTACAGGACTGACAATGGTTCTTCATTGACAATGGTACAGCACTGACAATGGTACAGGACTGACAATGGTACAGGACTGACAATGGTACAGGACTGACAATGGTACAGCACTGACAATGGTACAGCACTGACAATGGTTTTTCATTGACAATGGTACAGGACTGACAATGGTTCTTCATTGCCAATGGTACAGCACTCTGAGCACTGACAATGGTACAGCACTGACAATGGTTCTTCATTGCCAATGGTACAGCACTGACAATGGTTCTTCATTGCCAATGGTACAGCACTGACAATGGTACAGCACTGACAATGGTACAGCACTGACAATGGTTCTTCATTGCCAATGGTACAGCACTGACAATGGTTCTTCATTGCCAATGGTACAGCACTGACAATGGTACAGCACTGACAATGGTTCTTCATTGCCAATGGTACAACACTGACAATGGTACAGGACTGACAATGGTTCTTCATTGCCAATGGTACAGCACTGACAATGGTACAGGACTGACAATAGTACAGGACTGACAATGGTACAGGACTGACAATGGTACAGCACTGACAATGGTTCTTCATTGACAATGGTACAGGACTGACAATGGTTCTTCATTGCCAATGGTACAGCACTGACAATGGTACAGCACTGACAATGGTTCTTCATTGCCAATGGTACAGCACTGACAATTGTTCTTCATTGCCAATGGTACAGCACTGACAATGGTTCTTCATTGTCAATGGTACAGCATTGACAATCGTTCTTCATTGACAATGGTACAGCACTGACAATGGTACAGGACTGACAATGGTTCTTCATTGACAATGGTACAGCACTGACAATGGTACAGCACTGACAATGGTTCTTCATTGACAATGGTACAGCACTGACAATGGTTCTTCATTGACAATGGTACAGCACTGACAATGGTTATGTGACAATGGTACAGGGCTGACAATTGTTCTGCACTGACAATGGTTCTGTACTGACAAGGGTTCTGTAACAATGATACAGCACTGACAATGGTTCTGTAACAATGATACAGCACTGACAATGGTTCTGTAACAATGATACAGCACTGACAATGGATCTGTAACAATGATACAGCACTGACAATGGTTCTGTACTGACAATGATACAGCACTGACAATGGTTCTGCACTGACAATGGTTCTGTAACAAAGATACAGCACTGACAATGGTTCTGCACTGACAATGGTTCTGTACTGACAATGATACAGCACTGACAATGGTTCTGCACTGACAATGGATCTGTAACAATGATACAGCACTGACAATGGTTCTGTACTGACAATGATACAGCACTGACAATGGTTCTGCACTGACAATGATACAGCACTGACAATGGTTCTGTACTGACAATGATACAGCAATGACAATGGTTCTGTACTGACAATGGTTCTGTACTGACAATGGTTCTGTACTGACAATGGTTCTGTAACAATGATACAGCACTGACAATGGTTCTGTAACAATGATACAGCACTGACAATGGTTCTGTAACAATGATACAGCACTGACAATGGTTCTGCACTGACAATGGATCTGTAACAATGATACAGCACTGACAATGGTTCTGTACTGACAATGATACAGCACTGACAATGGTTCTGCACTGACAATGGTTCTGTACTGACAATGATACAGCACTGACAATGATTCTGCACTGACAATGGATCTGTAACAATGATACAGCACTGACAATGGTTCTGTACTGACAATGATACAGCACTGACAATGGTTCTGTACTGACAATGGTTCTGTACTGACAATGATACAGCACTGACAATGGTTCTGCCCTGACAATGGTTCTGTACTGACAATGGTACAGCACTGACAATGGTACAGCACTGACAATGGTTCTTCATTGCCAATGGTACAGCACTGACAATGGTTCTTCATTGCCAATGGTACAGCACTGACAATGGTACAGCACTGACAATGGTTCTTCATTGCCAATGGTACAACACTGACAATGGTACAGGACTGACAATGGTTCTTCATTGCCAATGGTACAGCACTGACAATGGTACAGGACTGACAATAGTACAGGACTGACAATGGTACAGGACTGACAATGGTACAGCACTGACAATGGTTCTTCATTGACAATGGTACAGGACTGACAATGGTTCTTCATTGCCAATGGTACAGCACTGACAATGGTACAGCACTGACAATGGTTCTTCATTGCCAATGGTACAGCACTGACAATTGTTCTTCATTGCCAATGGTACAGCACTGACAATGGTTCTTCATTGTCAATGGTACAGCATTGACAATCGTTCTTCATTGACAATGGTACAGCACTGACAATGGTACAGGACTGACAATGGTTCTTCATTGACAATGGTACAGCACTGACAATGGTACAGCACTGACAATGGTTCTTCATTGCCAATTGTACAGCACTGACAATGGTTCTTCATTGACAATGGTACAGCACTGACAATGGTACAGGACTGACAATGGTTCTTCATTGACAATGGTACAGCACTGACAATGGTACAGCACTGACAATGGTTCTTCATTGACAATGGTACAGCACTGACAATGGTTCTTCATTGACAATGGTACAGCACTGACAATGGTTATGTGACAATGGTACAGGGCTGACAATTGTTCTGCACTGACAATGGTTCTGTACTGACAAGGGTTCTGTAACAATGATACAGCACTGACAATGGTTCTGTAACAATGATACAGCACTGACAATGGTTCTGTAACAATGATACAGCACTGACAATGGATCTGTAACAATGATACAGCACTGACAATGGTTCTGTACTGACAATGATACAGCACTGACAATGGTTCTGCACTGACAATGGTTCTGTAACAAAGATACAGCACTGACAATGGTTCTGCACTGACAATGGTTCTGTACTGACAATGATACAGCACTGACAATGGTTCTGCACTGACAATGGATCTGTAACAATGATACAGCACTGACAATGGTTCTGTACTGACAATGATACAGCACTGACAATGGTTCTGCACTGACAATGATACAGCACTGACAATGGTTCTGTACTGACAATGATACAGCAATGACAATGGTTCTGTACTGACAATGGTTCTGTACTGACAATGGTTCTGTACTGACAATGGTTCTGTAACAATGATACAGCACTGACAATGGTTCTGTAACAATGATACAGCACTGACAATGGTTCTGTAACAATGATACAGCACTGACAATGGTTCTACACTGACAATGGATCTGTAACAATGATACAGCACTGACAATGGTTCTGTACTGACAATGATACAGCACTGACAATGGTTCTGCACTGACAATGGTTCTGTACTGACAATGATACAACACTGACAATGGTTCTGCACTGACAATGGATCTGTAACAATGATACAGCACTGACAATGGTTCTGTACTGACAATGATACAGCACTGACAATGGTTCTGTACTGACAATGGTTCTGTACTGACAATGATACAGCACTGACAATGGTTCTGCCCTGACAATGGTTCTGTACTGACAATGATACAGCACTGACAATGGTTCTGTACTGACAATGGTTCTGTACTGACAATGATACAGCACTGACAATGATACAGCACTGACAATGGTTCTGCACTGACAATGGTTCTGTACTGACAATGATACAGCACTGACAATGGTTCTGCACTGACAATGGATCTGTAACAATGATACAGCACTGACAATGGTTCTGTACTGACAATGATACAGCACTGACAATGGTTCTGTACTGACACTGGTTCTGTACTGACAATGATACAGCACTGACAATGATACAGCACTGACAATGGTTCTGTACTGACAATGGTTCTGTACTGACAATGGTTCTGTACTGACAATGATACAGCACTGACAATGGTTCTGTAACAATGATACAGCACTGACAATGGTTCTGCACTGACAATGGATCTGTAACAATGATACAGCACTGACAATGGATCTGTAACAATGATACAGCACTGACAATGGTTCTGTACTGACAATGATACAGCACTGACAATGGTTCTGTACTGACAATGATACAGCACTGACAATGGTTCTGTACTGACAATGGTTCTGCACTGACAATGGTTCTGTACTGACAATGATACAGCACTGACAATGGTTCTGTACTGACAATGGTTCTGCACTGACAATGGTTCTGTACTGACAATGGTTCTGCACTGACAATGGTTCTGTACTGACAATGATACAGCACTGACAATGGTTCTGTACTGACAATGGTTCTGTATTAACAATGATACAGCACTGACAATGGTTCTGTAACAATGATACAGCACTGACAATGGTTCTGCACTGACAATGGTTCTGCACTGACAATGGTGTACTGCAAAATGTTGTAACGTTGCTTTTCCTTACTTGGTTTATTAAAATTATTTTAGCTCGTTTGCAAAACTAGTTCAGTTCTTACATCATTTACTTTATCACTCTCGAGACGTCATTCCTGATGGAATCCATCGCCACGAGGGGGATAGAAGAAGTGACGTGGATTTAAGTGTCTTGCCTAAGGACATCACCACCTCGAACCATGGCAACGTCTTGTCTCTGTGACGTCATATCTTCACAGAGGGTCGATAACCTTCAGGTCATGATAAGTCGGTAACGGATAAATAGAATATTAGGTTACTGTCTTATTTATTTCAATTTATTCGGCTCGTCTCCATTCGGCTCATCTCCAAAGAAATACAAGGCTCGGCTCCGACTTGCCTAATAATAAATTAAAATTTATAAGACAGTAACCTAAATAATAAATATTCTATATTTATTTCCCCGGCAGTTAGAGAGAAGAGTGAGACCCCGTTTTTATATTTGTTGCCCTTTTTTTATGGGTTTAATTAATTAGCATTACCTTCCTATATTTCTCACACAGCTGTAACAGATGCCCTGAATAACCCATCACGGTACCCAGGCAGCAGCGGAACCCGTAATCTCCATGACAACCTCAGTGACCTCAAGGCCCAGGTAGCAGCCAATCAGAAAGGCATACGGCTCATTAAAAGTCTCATTGACGAGTACAGCCTAGATGTGGTGCAAGCTTACATGAGTCATATACAGGTAGGTACTTGGTTGGGGCTTCACGTGGGAAGGGTATCGTGGAGGGTGGATGATGTGGTACAGGTCTACATGAGTCATATACAGGTAGATACTGGGTTGGGGCTTCAC
The DNA here is from genome assembly GCA_014843695.1 of Archivesica marissinica. Taxonomy (NCBI): domain Eukaryota; kingdom Metazoa; phylum Mollusca; class Bivalvia; order Venerida; family Vesicomyidae; genus Archivesica; species Archivesica marissinica. Next base: position 58,923,418 of record CM026395.1, read on the forward strand.
GTGGGAGGGGTATCGTGGAGGGTGGATGATGTGGTACAGGTCTACATGAGTCATATACAGGTAGGTACTGGGTTTGTGCTTCACGTGGGAGGGGTATCATGGAGGGTGGATGATGTGGTACAGGTCTACATGAGTCATATACAGGTAGGTACTGGGTTTGTGCTTCACGTGGGAGGGGTATCATGGAGGGTGGATGATGTGGTGCAAGTCTACATGAGTCATATACAGGTAGGTACTGGGTTGGGGCTTCACGTGGGAGGGGTATCATGGAGGTGATAGTCAAGCTACATAGTCATATAAGGTAGGTACTGGGCTTCACGGGAGGTATCATGGAGGTGGATGATGTGGTACAGGCTTACATGAGTCATATACAGGTAGGAACTGGGTTGGGGCTTCACGTGGGAGGGGTATGGTGGATGATGTGGTGCAGGCCTACATGAGTCATATACAGGTAGGTACTGGGTTGGGGCTTCACGTGGGAGGGGTATCATGGAAGGTGGATGATGTGGTGCAGGCTTACATGAGTCATATACAGGTAGGTACTGGGTTGGGGCTTCACGTGGGAGGGGAATCATGGAGGGGGATGATGCGGTACGTCTACATGAGTCATATACAGGTAGGTACTGGTTTGGCTTCACATGGGATCGGTATCAAGGAGGGTGGATGATGCGGTACAGGTCTACATGAGTCATATACAGGTAGGTACTGGGTTTGTGCTTCACATGGGATCGGTATCAAGGAGGGTGGATGATGTGGTACAAGCCTACATGAGTCATATACAGGTAGGTACTGGGTTGGGGCTTCACGTGGGAGGGGTATCGTGGAGGGTGGATTATGTAGTACAAGCCTACATGAGTCATATACAGGTAGGTACTGGGTTGGGGCTTCATGTGGGAGGGGTATCATGGAGGGTGGAGGAAGTGGTACAGGTAGGAGAGGAAAGTACAGGCTTCAGGGAGTGAAGGCATTTATGTATGTAAGCTGCTAACACAATTTAATTTTAGATTATTGTGAAAGGTTACATCAGGATTGAGTGTGTTCCAGAAAATTGAAAGGGACCTACCTGTCATAATCAGCTATTTATTCGTGGGCAATATAAAATATATAAACAGAAGATAGGTCACTAGATTAAGGTAGATGGTAATATCTTTCTGCATTGGTCTTAATAACCTGCAGTACTTGCACAGTGCATGTCTTTATGGTAAGGCAGGTATATTCATGTTCACTAAGGATTATTTACAGATAAATTGAAGGATATTAATTCACTAGGCTACCAGGGGCGTAGCTAGCCTTGTTGAATTTGTAGGCCTGACTGATAAATTGGGCACTGAAGGTACGGTGGTGCTGGAGCACTCTGGGACATGCTCCCCCAGGACAATTTTGAATCCATGAACATCAATAGTTCACTGTGATGTATTATTATGTTTGTCTTAGACCTTCAAATGTTTATGTATTTTTGAAGATGATAGAAAATTGAGTTTAAGATTGTTATACACAGAGATGAAATGTCTACAATGACTACAAAAATATATTATTATGTATCATGAGATATGTCTGACTGACTAATAAATTTATTTACCCGCCTCCGTGGTCGAGTGGTTAAGGTCGCTGACTTGTATGCCACTGTAACCTATCATCACTGATGGTCACGGGTCCGCCTCCGTGGTTAAGGTCGCTGACTTGTATACCACTGTAACCTATCATCACTGATGGTCACGGGTCCGCCTCCATGGTCGAGTGGTTAAGGTCGCTGACTTGTACACCACTGTAACCTATCATCACTGATGGTCACCCCCCGGTCCGCCCTGGTCGAGGGTTAAGGTCGCGATGTATACACTGTAACCTATCATCACTGAGGTCACGGGTCCGCCTCCGTGGTCACAACCACACCTATCATCACTGATGGTCACGGATCCGCCTCCGTGCGGTCGAGTGGTTAAGGTCGCTGACTTGTATACCACTGTAACCTATCATCACTGATGGTCACGGGACCGCCTCCGTGGTCGAGTGGTTAAGGTCGCTGACTTGTTTACCACTGTAACCTATCATCACTGATGGCCACGGGTCCACCTCCGTGGTCGAGTGGTTAAGGTCGCTGACTTGTATACCACTGTAACCTATCATCACTGATGGTCACGGGTTCGAGCCCCGCTCAGGCCGTGTCTCATTTATATGAAACATTTGGCAGTTTCTTACGGAGTTTGGTGCATCCAAGTACTGGTTAACCGCTGAAGCCTGCCCAGGAATGGTGTTGTTAGGTAAACTGCCCGCCGGCGATATAGCCCAAAATGGTGCTGATGCATGCGTAAAACCCGAAATATAAATATAAATTTATTTATATACTAATAGAGTAACCAGATGTTTAGAGAGCTATGAGGGCTTCTGTAATCTCAGTGTGTGTTCGATTTTCATATCTCCGACTGTCGTTCACACAAGAATTTGTGCCAGCGATAGTCGGGGGTAGACCGGGTGGATACAATACCCGGTGCATGTATAGTTCTAAGATTCTAAGACTGCATATGTATAAATATATGTTTACCATTTCTACTACGGGTATGTGATGAGAATACCTTGTTAAATGTGCAATATCGCATTATACTATAATACTGTGATCGACATGCCACAAGACAATAAAGTCTTGCACCCATATCCATCCAGCATCCGACATTTTACATTAAAATTAAATTATTTTTAATGAGATATGTGACCTCTGGTCTAGATTCTATGGTTACAGACATGTTAATGCTTAATACCCACCCCACATTTTTATTGCATAGTGTTACTAGTGGACCAAGGGTTTGCAGTTAGGATGTGGAGTGTGCTCATAGACTGTGTCTGTGGGAGTGTGGGGAGCATGAAAGCTTGTTATGTTGTGGGAGGCAAGAAATCATTTAGTGCATATTCGGAATGTAATGTTAGACACATATTTTCTGGGAGAGCCCCACTAGACGGATCTGTAGTCCAGTGGTTAACACGTTGGACTAGTAATCCAGGGATTGCAAGTTTTGTCTGACCCTAATAAAATTAACAGTCTTTCAGATGGGACTTTAAACCGACGTCTCGTGTCGGTGCTTTACACCGTGCATGTAAAAGAACCAGAGGAGACTCTGGAATGGGTATCTGTCTGTATCATTGCACTATCCTCCAAAAATCTAAAATGACTAATCTCTTCAGGAGGTGTCGCTCATATGGGCAACCGGTCGCAACGATAAATAAGCGTAAAACACACACGCCCCACTAGGAGTCTGCTAGTGACGTACATTACTTCCTGAATTATGTGGCATCCTTTAGGATAACGCTGAGTTAGCTGTGAAGGACATGCTGAGGGAGATAGCTAGAACGACAGAGATGCGCACTGGTACAACGTCACTGTATGCCGAAGACTACATGGACAATGGGGCGCAAATCCGACTTACCATCGATATCAACGCTTCTCAGGTTTGTGTCCTATTGTTTCTCAATGTGTTTTACATATCTATGCCTCGCTAAGACATTGGTATATCTATTCCTCGCTAAGACATTGGTATATCTATTCCTCGCTAAGACATTGGTATATCTATGCCTCGCTAAGACATTGGTATATCTATGCCTCACTAAGACATTGGTATATCTATGCCTCGCTAAGACATTGGTATATCTATTCCTCGCTAAGACATTGGTATATCTATGCCTCGCTAAGACATTGGTATATCTATGCCTCGCTAAGACATTGGTATATCTATGCCTCGCTAAGACATTGGTATATCTATGCCTTGCTAAGACATTGGTATATCTATGCATAGCAGTACAGTAAAACCCCTCTAACCCGGACTTATTCCCGACCAGATGAAAGTCCGGTTTAGAGGGGGTGTGTTCCAGATTAGAGGTTTTTAAAAAAAATACATACTATGATGTGCAGTACAACATATGAGCATGAAAATAAACAAACTTAATAGGTTTAAACATATTTATTCATTCATAATGTACAGTACATATTGATTGTATACAGAATGAAAATGGATTTAATCGAAAGCTTAAAGCTTATTGAGATTATCTCCATTACATATATAAATGTGTGCACTATAGGCGACTAAGAAGTCGTGATAGCACAGTGGATGCGTGTTCGCTTCAGGTGCGAAAGGTCCGGAGTTCGAGCCCTGCTGGAGCAGTTATGATTGTGCCCTTAGGCAAGGCATTTAAATTCCACGTTGCCTCTTCTCTCTCCCTCGTGGCGATGGATTCCATCAGGAATGAGGTCTCGAGAGTGATTAATATAAGTTGTAATAATTTGTTTCGCAATCGAGCTAATAATAAATTTGTATAAATAAAAGAAATAAACGTATTATGTTGTAAGACCAAAATATATAATAAGTGCATGAAATTATAGCCAGATAAACGGGGAATGGGGTGGGGGGGGGGTAGAAAGCGATGAAATAACACATACAGTTTTCCTAGTGTATCACTATGCAAGCGCATCAGACAGAATTATAAACTATGCAAAGTCTCAGATTCATTGATCAGTTTAAGTTTGCCCTGTAAAGATTATTGAATGAGGGGTGTCTAGCCCAAGCAGGGGGTTTATTGATAGTTCACGCACTGTTTCATTGTTCGATTTATTTAGTCAGATATTAATTAAAAGCTGCATGCATTTAAATTCCACATTGCCTCTTCTCTCCCTCGTGGCGATGGATTCCATCAGGAATGAGGTCTCGAGAGTGATTAATATAAGTTGCAAGAACTTGTTTCGCAATCGAGCTAAAATAAATTTGTATAAACTATCATGTGTACTTTATTTATTTTACAACGATTGCGAAGCAAGTTTTAACAACTTATATTAATCACCCTCGTTGGCACGGATGAAAGCGTATATGTGGTCTTTAGTGTCGGAGGAAACCGGAGTACCCGGAGAAAACCCACCTGTCCGATCTGGCGACCACCGTACCACCTCACATACTACCCGGTCTGAGGATCGAACCCGGGTTGCATTGGTGAAAAGCGAGCAAGCTAACCACTGCGCTAATCGGACAGCTAATATCATGTGTACTTTATGCATCTATGGCAGACATGATTATAATTCTATAGGACGATATATTAAACAATACTGGGAGTATTATAATGTACTAGTAACCAGATGTTCAACAATGTTGTTAACCCTTTGCCTGCTGAGTAAATAAAATCACATTTGCAAACAACACAGACCCATATTAGCCGCGTCATAACATTTGCAAACAGCATAGAGCCTGATCAGATGGCACAGAACTATGCCGTCTGATCAGGCTCTATGCTGTTTGCTATTCAGCCAAGTGTTTTAGTTCCACTATCCAAATAGCAAACAGCATAGAGACTGATCAGACAGCACATTCTATGTCGTCTGATCTGGCTCTATGCTGTTTGCAAAAGTGATTTTATCCACCGCTAGCGTGCAAAGGGTTAAGTTCTACATACTAGTAGATAGATAGAAGCCACATGCCTTTTTGTAATGAGATACCACAGTTTGTGTAACAGTGTGTATATTAACCTATTATGTTCGGAGTTCGAGCCCCGCTGGAGCCGTTACGATTGTGCCCTTAGGCAAGGCATTTAAATTCCACGTTGCCTCCTCTCTCCCTCGTGGCGATGGATTCCATCAGGAATGAGGTCTCGAGAGTGATTAATATAAGTTGTAAGAACTTTTTTCGCAATCGAGCTAAAATAAATTTGTATTAACTAACCCATTATGTGAGATTTATGTAGGCGGTCCGGTTATGTTAGTCGGTAGAGCAATCGCCCAGTAAGCGAGAGGCCCTGGGTTTGAGTACCGGACTGGCTGCATGTTGTTCTCAAATGTATTACATTTGTTTGACAGGGCACAGCAGTATGTGACTTTACAGGATTACATTTGTTTGACAGGGTACAGCAGTATGTTACTTTACGGGATTACATTTGTTTGACAGGGCACAGCAGTATGTGACTTTACAGGATTACATTTGTTTGACAGGGTACAGCAGTATGTTACTTTACAGGATTACATTTGTTTGACAGGGTACAGCAGTATGTTACTTTACAGGATTACATTTGTTTGACAGGGTACAGCAGTATGTGACTTTACAGGATTACATTTGTTTGACAGGGTACAGCAGTATGTTACTTTACTTACTGGATTACATTTGTTTGACAGGGTACAGCAGTATGTGACTTTACTTACGGGATTACATTTGTTTGACAGGGTACAGCAGTATGTGACTTTACTTACGGGATTACATTTGTTTGACAGGGTACAGCAGTATGTGACTTTACAGGATTACATTTGTTTGACAGGGTACAGCGGTATGTGACTTTACTTACGGGATTACATTTGTTTGACAGGGTACAGCAGTATGTGACTTTACTGGATTGCATTTGTTTGACAGGGCACAGCAGTATGTGACTTTACAGGATTACATTTGTTTGACAGGGTACAGCAGTATGTGACTTTACTTACGGGATTACATTTGTTTGACAGGGCACAGCAGTATGTTACTTTATTACGGGATTACATTTGTTTGACAGGGTACAGCAGTATGTGACTTTACAGGATTACATTTGTTTGACAGGGTACAGCAGTATGTGACTTTACTTACGGGATTACATTTGTTTGACAGGGTACAGCGGTATGTGACTTTACAGGATTACATTTGTTTGACAGGGTACAGCAGTATGTGACTTTACAGGATTACATTTGTTTGACAGGGTACAGCAGTATGTGACTTTACAGGATTACATTTGTTTGACAGGGTACAGCAGTATGTGACTTTACAGGATTACATTTGTTTGACAGGGTACAGCGGTATGTGACTTTACAGGATTACATTTGTTTGACAGGGTACAGCAGTATGTGACTTTACTTACTGGATTACATTTGTTTGACAGGGCACAGCAGTATGTTACTTTACGGGATTACATTTGTTTGACAGGGTACAGCAGTATGTGACTTTACAGGATTACATTTGTTTGACAGGGTACAGCAGTATGTTACTTTACTGGATTACATTTGTTTGACAGGGTACAGCAGTATGTGACTTTACTGGATTACATTTGTTTGACAGGGCACAGCAGTATGTTACTTTACGGGATTACATTTGTTTGACAGGGTACAGCAGTATGTGACTTTACTGGATTGCATTTGTTTGACAGGGCACAGCAGTATGTGACTTTACAGGCTCCTCCTACGAGGTGTATGGAAACCTGAATGCACCAAGGGCAGTAACTCTGTCAGCACTGATCTACTGTCTGAGATGTATGGTCGGTCATGATGTCCCTCTCAATCAGGTAATTTCTTCTATGACAATGTCTCGCCAACAACAGACGAGTAAGAATCACTTTTATTATTGATGGCAGTGTCCGACCATTAAATAGATAGTATATCAGAATCTGAAGCAGTTTGTCCTGGCTGTTTGGTATATACTTCTCGCCTCAGAAATGCAAGTTAATTAATACAATTGCCTTTGAAACAAAATGGTTCATATGGAAAAGTTGCAACAGTATTAACCATGCAGGTATATATTGGGACAAAAAGTATGTCATCCAGTCTATTAAAACCAACGTTTATAATCAAATAAAATGGCAATGTGATGATCAAATTATTGATATGTTTGAAACAGATTTCGTACTATAACAAAAATATATCCATATACAGTCAAACCTGTCTTAAACGGCCAGCCAAGGGAATCACAGAAAGTTGCTGCTTAGCACAGGTGGCTGCTTAATAGAGGTCAAATGTATAATAAAACAACATATTGGGAATCTGGAAACTGGCTGCTTAGCACAGGTGGCTGCTTAATAGAGGTCAAATGTATAACAAATCAACAAATTGGGAATCTGGTAACTGGATGCTTAAAACAGGTTGTTGGCTGCTTAATGGAGGTGACCACTAACACAGGTTTGACTGTACCTTTCTTTTGGCATTTTAGTTGTAAAAGGTAGGCAGTGGTACGAGATACTAAGAATATTCATCCTTCACAATACATCGTAGTACATTTCGATTTCGACGTAATACAACAGTATTTACGTGTGGAGGTTGGGGGAATTACAACAACAACAATAACAACAAAGTGGAAGTCGTGATGGTGCAGTGGATGCGCGTTCGTTTCAGGTGCAAAAGGTCTGGAGTTCGAGCCCCGCTGGAGCCGTTACGATTGTGTCCTTAGGCAAGGCATTTAAATTCCTCGTTGCCTCTTCTCTCCCACGTGGCGATGGATTCCATCAGGAATGAGGTCTCGAGTGTGATTTATATAAGTTGAAAGAACTTGTTTCGCAATCGAGCTAAACTAAATTTGTATAAACTAACAACAACAAAGAACCAACAATATATATATATATACATGTATATATAAAAGGGTCTAATATTTATTACCGTTAATTGCATCTCATATAATTGCCATATGGTTTATGTTAATGATCACATGTATTTATGTATAATTATGTATTTGTATGTGAATAAAAGAGGCTTTGTCCTCGAGGAAAAAGAAAAATAGAGAGTATTTGTATGTAAATAAAAGGGGCTTTGTCCTCGAGAAAAAAAAGAAGAAAAATAAATAGAAAGTATTTGTATGTTTCAGTGTATTGTCCAATTTTATAAAATAACTTTACTTGTATTCAGTTTCATACAGCCATCACATATATTCTTATATGTACACACGTGTAATACAACCTGGAAGGATTCTGATTGGTCGCAGCATGACTGCTTGCTTGTGACACTTTCGGCATATGGTTTGTGTTCATGCATGATTTCTTGAAAATCAACCGTTTAAATCAATAAAATGCTAAATATGCACTCATGGGATATAGTGATGAAAAGTATTGTGTCGATTGTTCGCGTGGAGTTGTTTGGTTGTCAGGGACTATTATGGCGCACCTTGCCGATTTCCTTGAGGTGTTCGGGAATGCAAAAAGATGTGCCATATCCCATTTCGATGTCAATTGTGTCGTGTCGACTTGACTTGTGGAAATGCTGTTGGCAAAATATGGATGCTAATTTATGGAATTGTTATTGAATATACTCTTGGTATTTTTTATGAAAGGTTCAATATAAAATGTGTGTCATCTACCTATAGGCATGTGAAAACAATGTGCTTATATTGCAGAGTTGGTTATATTGCAGGGTTGGTTATATTGCAGGGTTGGTTATATTGCAGAGGTGGTTATATTGCAGGGTTGGTTATATTGCAGGGTTGGTTATATTGCAGGGTTGGTTATATTGCAGGGTTGTTTATATTGCAGGGTTGGTTATATTGCAGAGGTGGTTATATTGCAGGGTTGGTTATATTGCAGGGTTGGTTATATTGCAGAGTTGGTTATATTGGTTATATTGCAGGGTTGGTTATATTGCAGGATTGGTTATATTGCTGGGTTGGTTATATTGCAGGGTTGGTTATATTGCAGAGTTGGTTATATTGCAGGGTTGTTTATATTGCAGGGTTGTATGTATTGCTGGGTTGGTTATATTGCAGGGTTGGTTATATTGCAGGGTTGGTTATATTGCAGAGTTGGTTATATTGCTGGGTTGGTTATATTGCAGGGTTGGTTATATTGCTGGGTTGGTTATATTGCAGGGTTGGTTATATTGCAGAGTTGGTTATATTGCTGGGTTGGTTATATTGCAGGGTTGGTTATATTGCAGAGTTGGTTATATTGCTGGGTTGGTTATATTGCAGAGTTGGTTATATTGCAGGGTTGGTTATATTGCAGGGTTGGTTATATTGCTGGGTTGGTTATATTGCAGGGTTGGTTATATTGCAGAGTTGGTTATATTGCAGGGTTGGTTATATTGCAGGGTTGGTTATATTGCTGGGTTGGTTATATTGCAGGGTTGGTTATATTGCAGAGTTGGTTATATTGCTGGGTTGGTTATATTACAGGGTTGGTTTTATTGCAGAGTTGGTTATATTGCTGGGTTGGTTATATTGCTGGGTTGGTTATATTGCTGGGTTGGTTATATTGTAGGGTTGGTTATATTGCAGGGTTGGTTATATTGCAGGGTTGTTTGAAGCCAGTCTCTGTGATCATACCTGCAGGGAGCATACTGGACCCGAGTGAGAATGCCGCTGTGGTCGGAGGCAACGTCCTCACCTCACAGAGAATTGTAGATGTAATACTCAAAGCTTTCGGAGTTTGTGCAGCATCACAGGTACATTGATATAGTTTTCAATCTTAACTTTGTCGCCTCAAAAAATCAAGTTCACTGTGACCTTCAATTTCAAAAACTCGGTTGTAATCCATTGGGCAAACTCCTGGCCCTTCGCACCTGAAGCGAACGCGCTACCACTGCGCTATCATGACTTCCACAAGACAAAATAGGAGGAACAGTAGTCATGGTCAATGTGACCCCTATTGATTTAAGTTAAAGTTGACGGAATGTGAAAACAACATAGATCCAGATCAGCCACGGTGTAATGCAGCATCTGATCATGATCTATGTTGGTTGCTATTCAGAAAAGTGTTTTAGCTCCACTATCATGGAAGTCGTGATAACTCAGTGGATGCGCTTTAGCTTCAGGTGCAAAAGGTCCGGAGTTCGAACCCCGCTGGAGCCGTTGCGATTGTGCCCTTAGGCAAGGCATTTAAATTCCACGTTGCCTCTTCTCTCTACCTCGTGGCGATAGATTCCATCAGGAATGAGGTCTCCAGAGTGATTAATATAAGTTGTAAGAACTTATTTCGCAATTGAGCTAAAATGAATTTGTATAAACTATGCTGTTTGCAAAAGCAACTTTAGTTGTGATTGGCAGGTTAAGATTTAATTTGTCTAGGGGATAGTTTGTTTGTTCATTTGGCACTTCAATGACTTTAGTTATTATTGGCAGGTTAAGGGTTAATTTGTCTAAGGGATAGTCTGTTTGTTCATTTGGCCCTTCAATGACTTTAGTTATTATTGGCAGGTTAAGGGTTAATTTGTCTAAGGGATAGTCTGTTTGTTCATTTGGCCCTTCAATGACTTTAGTTATTATTGGCAGGTTAAGGGTTAATTTGTCTAAGGGATAGTCTGTTTGTTCATTTGGCCCTTCAATGACTTTAGTTATTATTGGCAGGTTAAGGGTTAATTTGTCTAAGGGATAGTCTGTTTGTTCATTTGGCCCTTCAATGACTTTAGTTATTATTGGCAGGTTAAGGGTTAATTTGTCTAAGGGATAGTCTGTTTGTTCATTTGGCCCTTCAATGACTTTAGTTATTATTGGCAGGTTAAGGGTTAATTTGTCTAAGGGATAGTCTGTTTGTTCATTTGGCCCTTCAATGACTTTAGTTATTATTGGCAGGTTAAGGGTTAATTTGTCTAAGGGTTAATTTGTCTAAGGGATAGTCTGTTTGTTCATTTGGCCCTTCAATGACTTTAGTTATTATTGGCAGGTTAAGGGTTAATTTGTCTAAGGGATAGTCTGTTTGTTCATTTGGCCCTTCAATGACTTTTTTATTGGCAGGTAAGGGAATTTGTCTAAGGATAGTCTGTTTGTTCATTGGCCCTTCAATGACGTTAGTTATTATTGGCAGGTTAAGGGTTAATTTGTCTAAGGGATAGTCTGTTTGTTCATTCGGCCCTTCAATGACTTTAGTTGTGATTGACAGGTTAAGAGTTAATTTGTCTAGGGGATAGTCTGTTTGTTGATTCGGCCCTTCAATGACTTTAGTTATTATTGGCAGGTTAAGGGTTAATTTGTCTAGGGGATAGTCTGTTTGTTCATTCGGCCCTTCAATGACTTTAGTTGTGATTGGCAGGTTAAGGGTTAATTTGTCTAGGGGATAGTCTGTTTGTTGATTCGGCCCTTCAATGACTTTAGTTGTGATTGGCAGGTTAAGGGTTAATTTGTCTAGGGGATAGTCTGTTTGTTGATTCGGCCCTTCAATGACTTTAGTTGTGATTGGCAGGTTAAGGGTTAATTTGTCTAGGGGATAGTCTGTTTGTTCATTCGGCCCTTCAATGACTTTAGTTGTGATTGGCAGGTTAAGGGTTAATTTGTCTAAGGGATAGTCTGTTTGTTCATTCGGTCCTTCAATGACTTTAGTTATTATTGGCAGGTTACGGGTTCATTTGTCTAGGGGATAGTCTATTTGTTCATTCAGCCCTTCAATGACTTTAGTTATTATTGGCAGGTTAAGGGTTAATTTGTCTAGGGGATAGTCTGTTTGTTCATTCGGCCCTTCAATGACTTTAGTTGTGATTGGCAGGTTAAGGGTTAATTTGTCTAGGGGATAGTCTGTTTGTTCATTCGGCCCTTTAATAACAAAATCAATAATAGCACAGATATCAATGATTATTTATCACTTGTAAAATTGCTGGCACGGAAAACACCACATTCAGCAGATAAAGCGCAATTTAACTTTTCTGAACTGGAAGATTCGTTTGTAGTTGCAGAAGCTTACATCGAAAACCACGCTTCTGACACCACTATAATACCGTTGCCAAATCTTGATCTCCAAGTAACATGAACGAAAGTCTTGGGGAAAACATCTATTACTCTAAAACAATTGCTAGTTTTAAATTGATTGCTTGTCTAAAAGACATAGTTCACCTTACTGATATGAATGTGTAGTATTGGAAATAAACCAAACTTTCCAAAAAAACGTAACAGGGTTTGTAGTTCTTGTTGAACTATGAGAAATAAATTACGCTGTGGAAAATACACGACTGCAAATATGTATGTGTTTTTCATTTATTTATTGTCGCTACTGGTTACCCGCATGAGCGATGCCTCCTGAAGAGATTAATTATTTTAGCATAGTGCAATGATACAGACAGAAACCCATTCCAGAATCTCCTCTGGTTCTTTTATATGCATGGTGTCACAAGACATCGGTTTAAAGTCCCTACTGATCTGAACCTGCTACCTCTGGATTATAAGTCCAGCGTGTTAACCACAGGACCATTGATCAGCTACCCGCAAACATCAGGTTTAGGTATATTCTCCAATATTTCATTAGTTTAAACTTGATTTATTTTACGATTGTGAAGCAAGCTCTAACAACTTGTATTAATCACTCTCGTTGGCGCAGATGAAAGCGTATATGTGGTCATTCGTGTGGAAGGAAACCGGAGTACCCGGAGAAAACCCACCTGTCCGATCTGGCGACCACCGTACCATCTCACATACTTCCCGGTCCGAGGATCGAACCCGGGTTGCATTGGTGTGAAGCGATATTTCATTGGCTATGTCATATTGTAAGCACTCTGTAGTGGAAGTGGAAGTCGTGATAGTTCAGTGGTAGCGCGTTCGCTTCATGTGCAAAAGGTCCGGAGTTCAAGCCACGCTGGAGCCATTACGATTGTGTCCTTAGGCAAGGCATTTAAATTCCACATGACTCTTCTCTCTCCTTCATGGCGATGGATTCCATCAGGAATGAGGTCTCGAGAGTGATTAATATAAGTTGTAAAAATTTGTTTCGCAATCGAGCTAAAATAAATTTTTATACTAAACACTCTGTAGCACCAATTGTTTCTGCCTGAAAAATTATTTGTATTTTATAGAAAATGTGTTATAACCACATTATTGTATTTCTAAGGACATCTCTAACAAATTCATTTAAATTATTAAGTAATAATTAAATTAACAGGTTATTTAATAATGACTAATGAAACCATCAATCACTGCATGTGACTTAACTCTGGCATCGCAAAATTTTGTATGTAGAATCATTGTAGGATGTTTGTTATTATGTGAGTCACTGGGGTAAAGTGGTCAAAAACTAGGTCACTAGATGAACTAGGAAAACCCTTAAACTATTCCTAATTGATTGTTCAAATGGGGTCAGGAACTAGGTCACTAAGGTAAATAACTAGATCACTAGTTCAATTTAAGTGAAGCAGTCAAACAACATATTCTCATGAACATAATATAGAAATATTACCAAATTTGTCCAGTAACATCCTTTGAACAACATCTACCAGGTTTGTTTGAATGTCGTCTAAAACTAGGTCAGTAGGTCACAAATGAGAGCCATTAAACTATCTGTTCTTATGAATCCATTGTAGGAATTTTGTTAGTTTTGGATCATTGGTATACTATCAGTAAAGATGTACCCAGTTGCTGACATGATGTCCCTCTGTTCAGCAAGCGATTCATTCTATGTCTTCTTGTTGGATTACAGTCAAACCTGTCTTAAGCAGCCAGCCAAGGGAGTCACAGAAAGTGGCTGCTTAGCACAGATGGCTGCTTAATAGAGGACAAATGTATAATAAAAGAACATATTGGGAATCTGGAAATTGGCTGCTTAATACAGGGTGGCTGCTTAATAGAGGTGACCACTAACACATGTTTACCAATTTAAACAAGTTTCAAGTTTCAAATTTATTGGCATAATCAGCAACTATATTGCCTTTGGCCATTTACAATGATAGAAATATTGCAACAACATCACAAAACATGTTACAGATATACATATATAAACAAATACAATACATTTAAGAAACAGTAGTAATTGACAGGGTATTACTACCTAATGACATAGCTTCTTTGATGTACTTACAAACATTAATCAAATATTTTATTTTTGCATGACATGATAGATATAAATTTATTTATTGATGGCCATGCTATGTCGCCCAAATATTTCAATCTTATTAGATATAAATTTATTTATTGATGGCCATGCTATGTAGCCCAAATATTTCAATCTTATATCTCTGTATTTTTCACAACATAATATAAAATGGTATTCTGATTCAATTACATTTTGAATGCATAATTTACATAACCTATTGTTTCTATCAATACCATTAAATCTTCCAAATTCAATTTCTAATTTATGGGATGTTAATCTTAAACATGTAAAACATTGACGTAAACTATCACTAGAGATTTGATCAATATAGTCTTCATAACAGAATGTCAGCTTAAATTTACAATAATAATAAACAAGCTGTTAATAAAAAGACTTCCAGCTGTCAATCATTATGATACATTGAAAGTGCCCCTCAGGTTGTAAGATGTAATTATGGGCGGATCCTCCACCCCACCCTAAGAAATATTAACAGTCTTTCACATGGGACTATAAACCAAGTGCTTGTGTCTAGTGCCTGCATTGCTAGCTATAACATTGTTCTGACCTACAAGTGTTTCTAGTATCCTAGCAACCAACCAACCAAGTATTATTTGTAATAAACGTGTTTCTGTTTTAGGGTTGTATGAACAACATTACATTTGGTGACAGCGAGTTTGGTCATTATGAGACGGTGGCGGGAGGGGCAGGAGCGGTATGTATATTTAAGAAATAATAAGTATCAACCGTGGTATATCGCAGAATAACCCGAGATTGAAGTTCTTATGCGTAGAAATTCGGCCTGAGTTATATATTTCTACGCATAAGAACGACAAACGAGGGTTATTCTGCAATTTACCACGGTTGATACTTATTATTTCGATTCTAACACGACTTACTTCTAATAATTTTGACGAGAATCAAAGGAGTATTTTCTTCAAACGCCGTGCATTTGGCTTTAGAAATTTCCTCCTGCGTAAGGGGTGATGACGTTATTTTTTATGGAAAATATCAATCTAGTGCATAAATGAACAAATGTTGTAACTGATCAATAATTTTATTTATTTTGTCAAATAAAACTGTACAGAATAGTAACTGAAACATTACTTAACAGAAAAACAAGACGGACAAGAGATTATCTGATTCTAAAAATAGCTCACTTCTGCAAATTCCCACGCTAGTATTTACAAACATCACATGACTTTCATTCATAAAAACTTTACACGCATTGTATAAATGGAATAGCCAAAACACGGTGCGCGCGCAGCATAGTTCAATGTAGGTATATCGCAGAATAACCCCGAGGTAGATTTTACTCTACAAGTATGTATGTTATTAGCTGGGTCGTGTTAGAATTTTTATTATTGTCCAACATGCAAACTGAAGTGACAAACTTCTCATATTGTCCTCTCACATCTGTCCGTCTGTCAACTCCTACAAAGTTTAGCAGATTTTGAGTTTGCAGAAATGCATCTCTATATTGTGGTTATTATCATGATGTTGTTCTTGGAAGAATTTTCCTTGACTTTCAGCCCTTTCAATTGTCATGCAAATGGCAACATTTTTTGACAGATTTGGATCAAGCTTGTAGAACCAATATAATAGTATGTAGTGTACTTTAATGTTTAAACTTGATTTATTTTACAACAATTGCGAAGAAAGTTTTAACAACTTATTTTAATCACTCTCGTTAGCGCTAATGAATGTGCCTATATGGTCATTCATCTGGGAGGAAACCGGAGTCCCCGGTGAAAATCCATCTGTCCGATCTGGCGACCACCATACCATCTCACATACTTCCTTGTCTGAGGATCGAACCCAGGTTGCATTATATTGGTGAGAAGTGAGTATGCTAACCACTGTGCTAATCGGACAGCCAGTATGTAGTGTACTTGAGCATGTCTGTCTGTCTGTCTGTCTGTCTGTTTCTGTCTGTCTGTCTGTCTGTCTGTCTGTTGGCTAGTAGAGTCAGAATTGTGTGTCACTGACCATAATTGTTTAGTTTGAGGAAGAACTACTTCCTATCCTATTATTATTTATGTTTTCAGGGACCAACCTGGGATGGCCGAAGTGGAGTACACACACATATGACAAATACTAGAATTACTGACCCGGAAATACTGGAAAGAAGGTTAAAACATGCATGTATTTAGTTCTTATTAAGTAATGCGTGCATGCGCGCGCGAGCGTGTGGTGTGTGTTGTGTGTGAGAGACTTGCACGTCTGTCCTGTCTCATGAATATTTCTGTGTAGAGTGATTACACTCACTCTGTTACACTCACCCTGTTACACTCTCCCTGTTACACTCTCCCTGTTACACTCACTCTGTTATACTCACCCTGTTACACTCACTCTGTTATACTCACTCTGTTACACTCACCCTGTTACACTCGCCCTGTTACACTCTCCCTGTTACACTCACTCTGTTACACTCACCCTGTTACACTCACTCTGTTACACTCTCCCTGTTACACTCACCCTGTTACACTCACCCTGTTACACTCACTCTGTTACACTCACCCTGTTACACTCACTCTGTTACACTCACCCTGTTACACTCACCCTGTTACACTCACCCTGTTACACTCGCTCTGTTACACTCACCCTGTTACACTCACCCTGTTACACTCACTCTGTTACACTCACCCTGTTACACTCACTCTGTTACACTCGCTCTGTTACACTCACTCTGTTACACTCACCATGTTACACTCACTCTGTTACACTCACCCTGTTACACTCTCCCTGTTACACTCACCCTGTTACACTCACCCTGTTACACTCACCCTGTTATACTCACCCTGTTACACTCACTCTGTTACACTCTCCCTGTTACACTCACCCTGTTACACTCACTCTATTACACTCACCCTGTTACACTCACTCTGTTACACTCTCCCTGTTACACTCACTCTGTTATACTCGCTCTGTTATACTCACCCACTCACCCTGTTACACTCTCCCTGTTACACTCTCCCTGTTACACTCACCCTGTTACACTCTCCCTGTTACACTCGCTCTGTTACACTCACCCTGTTACACTCACTCTGTTACACTCTCCCTGTTACACTCACTCTGTTATACTCGCTCTGTTACACTCTGTTATACTCACCCTGTTACACTCTCCCTGTTACACTCGCTCTGTTACACTCTGTTATACTCACCCTGTTACACTCACCCTGTTACACTCACCCTGTTACACTCACCCTGTTACACTCTCCCTGTTACACTCACTCTGTTACACTCACCCTGTTACACTCACCCTGTTACACTCACTCTGTTACACTCTCCCTGTTACACTCACTCTGTTAAACTCGCTCTGTTACACTCTATTACACTCACTCTGTTACACTCACCCTGTTACACTCACTCTGTTGCACTCACCCTGTTATACTCGCTCTGTTATACTCGCTCTGTTATACTCACCCTGTTATACTCACCCTGTTACACTCACTCTATTACACTCACCCTGTTACACTCTCCCTGTTACACTCGCTCTGTTACACTCACCCTGTTACACTCACTCTGTTACACTCTCCCTGTTACACTCACCCTGTTTACACTCGCTCTGTTACACTCACCCTGTTACACTCACCCTGTTACACTCACTCTGTTACACTCTCCCTGTTACACTCTCCCTGTTACACTCACCCTGTTACACTCACCCTGTTACTCTCCCCCTGTTACACTCCCCCTGTTACACTCACCCTGTTACACTCACTCTGTTACACTCTCCCTGTTACACTCTCCCTGTTACACTCTCCCTGTTACACTCTCCCTGTTACACTCACCCTGTTACACTCACCCTGTTACACTCGCTCTGTTACACTCACTCTGTTACCCAGTGGTGCTAAAGAGGTATCACCTTAAACCTGATACTGGAGGGGGTGGCACCCTGTTACAGTTGCACTGTTACTGATTATTGTTATAGATACCCAGTGGTGCTAAAGAGGTTCCACCTCAAACCTGATACTGGAGGGCGTGGCCTGCATGCAGGAGGAGACGGGGTCATCCGGGAGTACATGTGGAGGAAATCCCTTACACTCTCCGTTCTCACTGATAGGAGAGTATTCAGCCCTTATGGACTCCTTGGTATGTAAAACAAGATTTCTACTTAACCATTAACCTGCCAATCACAAAGTCGCATTTGCAAACAGCATAGAGCCAGATCAGATGGCACATAGCTATGCGGATAGTGGAGCTAAAACACTTGTCTGAATAGCAAACAACATAGATCTTGATCAAACATAGCGTTACACATCACATTCCGTCCAATTTACTAGGCAGGTTAAAGGTTAATACCCCCCAGGGCTGTGATGGGGCCTCCATTTCTTAGTGGTTAACGAGTGACAATTACATGCCCCATACTGCTATGAGTTTGAGACCTACTGGAGGGTGAATTCTTTCATTGAGGAAGTTATCCAGTTTACTTGGTAGAGGGTGAGTGGTTCTACCCAGGTGTCTGGCTGCGTATGATATAGTGTCTGAAGTTGTGCCTAGAGTCTGCCTACACCATGCAAAGATGGAAAATTCTATAGTCTTAGCTGTTGAAACTAAAAGTCAAACCTGTGTTAGTGGTCACCTCTATTAAGCAGCCAACATGTGTTAAGCAGCCAGTTTCCAGATTCCCAATATGTTGTTTTATTATATATTTGACCTGTATTAAGCAGCCACCTGTGATTCCCATGGCTGCATGCTTAACACAGGTTTGACTGTACTGTAAATTTATTATACACAGACAAAGAAACCTCCGTGGCATTGTTTTAATGATGTCTCCCCAGAGCATGGGAGGGGGTGGGGAAGTTGATTTTGTACTTTCTGTCTGTCCGTCTGTCACATAGTATGTCCGAACAAGATCTTCTAAACCATTTGTCAAATTTTCATTAAACGTAACAGTAATGATCAGTACCAAGCCTGGTTGTGGGTACAGTCAAGTCTGTCTTAAGTAGCCAGCTAGGGGAAGCACAGAAAGTGGCTGCTTAGCACAGGTGGCTGCTTGATAGAGGTCAAATGTGTATATAAAGTAAGGTATCGGGAATCTGAAATCTGGCTGCTTAATACAGGTGACCATTAACATAGGTTTGACTGTATCATGTTCGTATTCCATAGTGTGGCAATCTGAAATATGTTATTTAACATTACATGATTTTATTACTCCAATGATGCAACACTGGGGAGACATGCATTGTTTTAAAAAACAATTTCTAGTATATCTCTTTAAATTATCCGTGGCTATGTGACATCTAGCGCTGTGGATATGTGACATCTACCTCTGTGGCTATGTGACATCTACCCCCGTGGCTATGTGACATCGACATCTGTGGCTATGTGACATCGACATCCGTGGTTATGTGACATCGACATCCGTGACTATGTGACATCTACCTCTGTGGCTATGTGACATCTACCCCCGTGGCTATGTGACATCGACATCTGTGGCTATGTGACATCGACATCCGTGGTTATGTGACATCGACATCCGTGACTATGTGACATCTACCTCTGTGGCTATGTGACATCTACCCCCGTGGCTATGTGACATCGACATCCATGGTTATGTGACATCGACATCCATGGTTATGTGACATCGACATCCGTGACTATGTGACATCGACATCCGTGGCTATGTGACATCTACCCCCGTGGCTATGTGACATCGCCATCCGTGGCTATGTGACATCAACATACGTGGCTATGTGACATCGACATCCGTGACTATGTGACATCTACCTCTGTGGCTATGTGACATCTCCCTCCGTGGCTATGTGACATCTAGCTCCGTGGCTATGTGACATCTACCCCAGTAGCTATGTGACATCGACATCCATGGCTATGTGACATCAACATACGTGGCTATGTGACATCGACATCCGTGACTATGTGACATCTACCTCTGTGGCTATGTGACATCTAGCTCTGTGGCTATGTGACATCTACCTCTGTGGCTATGTGACATCTAGCTCCGTGGCTATGTGACATCTAGCTCTGTGGCTATGTGACATCTACCTCTGTGGCTATGTGACATCTACCTCTGTGGCTATGTGACATCTACCTCTGTGGCTATGTGACATCTACCTCTGTGGTTATGTGACATCGACCTCCTTGGCTATGTGACATCTACCTCTGTGGCTATGTGACATCTAGCTCTGTGGCTATGTGACATCTAGCTCCCTGGCTATGTGACATCTACCTCTGTGGCTATGTGACATCTAGCTATGTGGCTATGTGACATCTACCTCTGTGGCTATGTGACATCTACCTCTGTTGCTATGTGACATCTACCTCTGTGGCTATGTGACATCTAGCTCCATGGCTATGTGACATCTAGCTCTGTGACATCTACCTATGTGGCTATGTGACATCTACCTCCGTGGCTATGTGACATCAACATTTGAGTATTAAGTAGGATATGTGTTTCTTACAGGAGGAGAAGACGGGAAGAAAGGTCTCAATCTAATGATCTACCGGGATGGTAGAGTAGTGAACGTGTGTGGTAAAACATCGGTGGACTGTAAGGCCGGGGTAAGTCTTGTGGTAGAGTGGTAAAACATTGGTGGACTGTAAGGCCGGGGTAAGTCTGGTGGTAGAGTGGTAAAACATTGGTGGACTGTAAGGCCGGGGTAAGTCTTGTGGTAGAGTGGTAAAACATTGGTGGACTGTAAGGCCGGGGTAAGTCTGGTGGTAGAGTGGTAAAACATTGGTGGACTGTAAGGCCGGGGTAAGTCTGGTGGTAGAGTAGTTAACATGTGTGGTAAAACATCGGTGGACTGTAAGGCCGGGGTAAGTCTGGTGGTAGAGTAGTTAACGTGTGTGGTAAAACATCGGTGGACTGTAAGGCCGGGGTAAGTCTGGTGGTAGAGTGGTAAAACATCGGTGGACTGTAAGGCTGGGGTAAGTCTGGTGGTAGAGTGGTAAAACATCGGTTGACTGTAAGGCCGGGGTAAGTCTGGTGGTAGAGTAGTTAACGTGTGTGGTAAAACATCGGTGGACTGTAAGGCTGGGGTAAGTCTGGTGGTAGAGTGGTAAAACATCGGTGGACTGTAAGGCCAGGGTATGTCTGATGGTAGAGTGGTAAAACATCGGTGGACTGTAAGGCTGGGGTAAGTCTGGTGGTAGAGTAGTTAACATGTGTGGTAAAACATCGGTGGACTGTAAGGCTGGGGTAAGTCTGGTGGTAGAGTAGTTAACGTTTGTGTGGTAAAACATCTGTGGACTGTAAGGCCAGGGTAAGTCTGATGGTAGAGTAGTGAACATGTGTGGCAAAACATCGGTGGACTGTAAGGCCGGGGTAAGTCTGATGGTAGAGTAGTTAACATGTGTGGTAAAACATCTGTGGACTGTAAGGCCAGGGTAAGTCTGATGGTAGAGTAGTGAACATGTGTGGCAAAACATCGGTGGACTGTAAGGCCGGGGTAAGTCTGATGGTAGAGTAGTTAACATGTGTGGTAAAACATCGGTGGACTGTAAGGCCGGGGTAAGTCTGATGGTAGAGTAGTGAACATGTGTTGTAAAACATCGGTGGACTGTAAGGCCGGGGTAAGTCTGATGGTAGAGTGGTAAAACATCGGTGGACTGTAAGGCCGGGGTAAGTCTGATGGTAGAGTGGTTAAACATCGGTGAACTGTAAGGCTGGGATAAGTCTGATGGTAGAGTAGTAAAACATATGTGGACTGTAAGGCCGGGGTAAGTCTGATGGTAGAGTAGTAAAACATATGTGGACTGTAAGTCCGGGGTAAGTCTGGTGGTAAATTAACAGTCTTTCAGATGGGACGTTAAACCGAGGTCTCGTATCGGTGCTTTACACCGTGCACGTAAAAGAACCAGAGGAGACTCTGGAATGGGTCTCTGTCTGTATCATGCACTATCCTCCATAATCTAAAATAACTAATCTCTTCAGGAGGCGTCGCTCATATGGGCAACCGGTAGCGACGATAAATAAACGTAAAAACAGAAACATCACTCTCTATCTATGAATTCTATGTTAGATCATTTGAGTCATTAACAAATCATGGTTTTTAGTTTTCTACAAAGTGTGACAAATATGTTTATCGAGAATTCTTATACGGTTTTATTCCCGATGTTCAAACGAATGAGATTATGATAAATCATTTATGTATCAACACACAGAGAGTTGAACCAGGTAAAACAAAACATCGCATGCAAGCTTTCTCGAGCAACTTCAAACACACAACGTAATTACAAATACATTTCTGATGATCAGAAAATCATCAAAAAATCACTGACATATTTTATGATGGGAGCAGAACTGGTTGTCATGTCATAAATTCTGGCTTCAACATAATGCTTGCAGAGTTATTCTGTAAATGCCAAAAGTAATAATGAATGGGAACCAATTGATGTAGTTGATACAAGATGGTATTACTGGGGTATATGACATCTGGGGAGAGCCAGATGAAGGTGTAGCGTTTGTTGATCATTAGTAAGCTTTTAGAATCAGCTTTATCTACTTGCTAAAGGTTAATTACTAGGGGTATATATGTCTATGTACAAAGCGTTTGACATATGGTCTATCTATCATTAAAATCTTTCTGAGAATCTGGTATGGACATATGGTCTATTTATCATTAAAGATTTTGAATATTCTGTGAATCTGGTATTGATGGTTGTACAAGAGCTTGTGATCAAATGTTGGTTGGTTTGTTATTGTATTGGTGTGTTAGTTTATACAATTTTTTTTAGCTCGATTGCGAAACAAGTTCTTACAACTTATATTAATCACTCTCGAGACCTCACTCATGATGGAATCCATCGCCATGAGGGAGAGAAAAGAGGCAACGTGGAATTTAAATGCCTTGCCTAAGGGCACAATCGTAACGGCTCCAGCGGGGCTCGAACTCCGGACATTTCCAAGCTGAAGAGAACACGCTACCTACCACTGCGCTAGTACGACTACCTACAATCAGTGATACTGTTCTCTATGGCTATTACAACTTCTACATTGCCCAACAGTAAAGAACAGTGGAAGTCGTGATAGCGCAGTGGATGCATGGTTGCTTCAGGTGCGAAAGATCTGGAGTTCGAGCCCCGCTGGAGCCGCTACGATTGTGCCCTTTGGCAAGAAATTCCACGTTGCCTCTTCTCTCTCCCTTGTGGCGATGGATTCCATCAGGAATGAGGTCTCGAGGGTGATTAATATAAGTTGTAATAACTTGTTTCGCAATTGAGCTAAGAATAAATTTGTATAAACTAAACTATAAAGAACAAAGTAGAATGTCAATTGGCAGACTTAAATCCCTATCAAACATTTATAATATATATAGGATCTTACATGAGTGGTGATTTCATACCATAGTTTAGGAAATTTTGGAATTCTACAATTAACCCATTCAACACCAAGTAACTCACATGGACTGGTCCATGATATTCATAAACCAATAAATGAATCAGAAAATCACATTTGGACAAGTTCATTTATCAAAATGGGTAATTATGTCTAAAAATAGTCATATCATTGGCAAACAGTGCAGATCCTGATGAGACGGCTCGTCATGAGCCGGCTCATCTGGATCTACACTTTTTGTAAGCCTATTTAGAGGTCTGCGGTGTTGAAAGGGTTAGGCTAACCTTTTGGAAATATAGTGGGAATGAAATCACTAAGATTGTCCAATCATTTTTATCACATTACACGGTAACTATAAATTAAAGAATCTTTTCTGCTGTGTCTGTATACTTTGAGCCTTATTACATCTCAAGGAAATCAGTATGGTGCAGCCGTGCGTTGTAGTAAATAGTCTTTCCTTGTTGTAATTTGAATTTGTGTACAAACACAGGGATCAGTTTAGTGGGCGATGTGGGCGAAATTGTCGCCCTAAAATGTTTTTTTTGTTTTTTGGTTTTTACGATTTTCAAGCAAAATTTTGTCTAGTAAGATACACTGACCCATTATAAAGCACTCCTTCTATTCAAATGTTGTATTTAATGGTTGTACTGTGCATTTTAACCCTATTTTGCAGAAGTATATTAAAGAACACCATTTAAGAAAGCGATCACGTGCTTTCTCACTTCTCCCAAAAATTCTGACCTAGAATGAACCCTGTATAATAATTTCCACTTGTAGATAAATGTAGATAATAATATTCTGAATTTGTGTGCAAACATATTTTAAAAAGCAATAAAATATGATTAAATCATGTAATTTACCTCCCTATTTTTACACAATCATCCGTAACTTCGTAAATGCAGGTTTTCTAGTTTAGTTTAAGCATATTTTGTTGCATTCATTCGATATATATAATGTACAGAACAAAACAAATGAACACGCTTGTATAATTATGCATAGTATATACGATTATATATATATATATATACGATAGAATTGTCAATAAATGTTGAAGCAAATGGGTTGGGCTGCAAGTTTTAACAACATTAGTTACGGCCCTGTCGGTTTTCTAAAGTCAGCATAATAATTTGTATCTTAACTATAGTTTCCACTTGTAGATAAATGCAGATAATAATATTCTGTAGTTTCCACTTGTAGATAAATGCAGATAATAATATTCTGTAGTTTCCACTTGTAGATAAATGCAGATAATAATATTCTATAGTTTCCACTTGTAGATAAATGTAGATAATAATAGTCTGTAGTTTCCACTTGTAGATAAATGTAGATAATAATATTCTATAGTTTCCACTTGTAGATAAATGTAGATAATAATAGTCTGTAGTTTCCACTTGTAGATAAATGTAGATAATAATATTCTATAGTTTCCACTTGTAGATAAATGTAGATAATAATATTCTGTAGTTTCCACTTGTAGATAAATGCAGATAATAATATTCTGTAGTTTCCACTTGTAGATAAATGCAGATAATAATATTCTATAGTTTCCACTTGTAGATAAATGTAGATAATAATATTCTGTAGTTTCCACTTGTAGATAAATGTAGATAATAATATTGTGTGCATATTTGAACTATCTATATTGATCCGGGTGTTAATAAACTTAAAGTAATCAGCTTCCATCAAGGTGTGTTATATAAATAATTAAATATATATTTGAAGAAGAAATGACTTTCCAAATTTTCTTGATGACTGATATTGACTTCTTGTTAGTAGATAAAGACATCATGTAGATATCCCGGCATGTTGTAGCTTTTACAAGAATACCAGGCTTTTTATCAACCCTTGTCGTGTTTTTGTAAAAGTTACAAAAAACACAATTAAGAGGTGGGATTGGATCAAATCTGATCTACCACATATGTATTTTCTATTAAAAATCACTAGTGTGTATTTAATTTGATTTGCCTGTGTTTTACATTACTAACCATACAAGCTTTGTATTTTTTTGGAAGTTTCGGATTTTTAGCATGCACAGTTTGTTGTATCTGGCAGGTCTGTGCAGTATCAGATATAATTAACAATTCAAGTGAAAGGCATGCTCCGGTGTTTGTTTTGGAGAGGTTTTACATGGATTTCATGAACTCATAGGACTTTAAGTTCTGTTGAACTTTTTGTTTAGC
Source organism: Archivesica marissinica (assembly GCA_014843695.1). NCBI lineage: Eukaryota > Metazoa > Mollusca > Bivalvia > Venerida > Vesicomyidae > Archivesica > Archivesica marissinica. The sequence continues at coordinate 58,949,362 of CM026395.1, forward strand.
TACACAAGCATACCATTTGTTTTGTTTAACTACACAAGCATACAATGTGTTTTGTTTTAACTACACAAGCAATCAATTTGTTTTGTTTTAACTACACAAGCATACAATTTGTTTTGTTTTAACTACACAAGCAATCAATTTGTTTTGTTTTAACTACACAAGCAATCAATTTGTTTTGTTTTAACTACACAAGCAATCAATTTGTTTTGTTTTAACTACACAAGCAATCAATTTGTTTTGTTTTAACTACACACGCATACAATTTGTTTTGTTTAACTACACAAGCAATCAATTTGTTTTGTTTTAACTACACAAGCAATCAATTTGTTTTGTTTTAACTACACAAGCATACACTTTGTTTTGTTTTAACTACACGAGCATACAATTTGTTTTGTTTAACTACACAAGCATACAATTTGTTTTGTTTAACTACACAAGCATACAATTTGTTTTGTTTTAACTACACAAGCATACAATTTGTTTTGTTTAACTACACAAGCATACAATTTGTTTTGTTTAACTACACAAGCATACAATTTGTTTTGTTATAACTACACAAGCATACACGTTGTTTTGTTTTAACTACATGAGCATACAATTTGTTTTGTTTAACTACACAAGCATACAATTTGTTTTGTTTTAACTACACAAGCATACAATTTGTTTTGGGTTATTTCTTCAGTACTTTAGTCCTGGCTGTTTTTGTTCTTCATAAAAATTACTTGAATATTTTGTTGTTCCTTCATCCATCTCAAAGCTTCCTGCATAGTATGTGTTGTATAACATAGTGCATAGTAAAGCTCAAGTACAACAATGCAGAAATGTGCTCAATTACAGCAATGCAGAAACTTGCTCAATTACAACAATGCAGACACTTACTCAATTACAACAATGCAGAAACTTGCTCAATTACAGCAATGCAGAAACTTGCTCAATTACAACAATGCAGAAACTAGCTCAATTACAACAATGCAGAAACTTGCTCAATTACAACAATGCAGAAACTTACTCAATTTCAACAATTCAGAAACTTACTCAATTACAACAATGCAGAAACTTGCTCAATTACAAAAATGCAGAAACTAACTCAATTACAACAATGCAGAAACTTACTCAATTACAACAATGCAGAAACTTGTTCAATTACAACAATGCAGAAACATGCTCAATTACAGCAATGCAGAAACTTGTTCAATTACAACAACGCAGAAACTAGCTCAATTTCAACAATTCAGAAACTTACTCAATTACAACAATGCAGAAACTTGCTCAATTACAGCAATGCAGAAACTTGCTCAATTACAACAATGCAGAAACTAGCTCAATTACAACAATGCAGAAACTTGTCAATTACAACAATGCAGAAACTTGCTCAATTACAACAATGCAGAAACTAGCTCAATTTCAACAATTCAGAAACTTACTCAATTACAACAATGCAGAAACTTGCTCAATTACAACAATGCAGAAACTTACTCAATTACAGCAATGCAGAAACTTGCTCAATTACAGTAATGCAGAAACATGCTCAATTACAACAATGTAGAAACGTGCTCAATTACAACAATGCAGAAACGTGCTCAATTACAGTAATGCAGAAACTTGCTCAATTACAGTAATGCAGAAACTTGCTCAATTACAACAATGCAGAAACTAGCTCAATTACAGCAATGCAGAAACTTGCTCAATTACAACAATGCAGAAACTAGCACAATTACAACAATGCAGAAACTTGTTCAATTACAACAATGCAGAAACATGCTCAATTACAGCAATGCAGAAACTTGTTCAATTACAACAACGCAGAAACTAGCTCAATTTCAACAATTCAGAAACTTACTCAATTACAACAATGCAGAAACTTGCTCAATTACAGCAATGCAGAAACTTGCTCAATTACAACAATGCAGAAACTAGCTCAATTACAACAATGCAGAAACTTGTTCAATTACAACAATGCAGAAACTTGCTCAATTACAACAATGCAGAAACTAGCTCAATTTCAACAATTCAGAAACTTACTCAATTACAACAATGCAGAAACTTGCTCAATTACAGCAATGCAGAAACTTGCTCAATTACAACAATGCAGAAACTAGCTCAATTACAACAATGCAGAAACTTGTTCAATTACAACAATGCAGAAACTTGCTCAATTACAACAATGCAGAAACTAGCTCAATTTCAACAATTCAGAAACTTACTCAATTACAACAATGCAGAAACTTGCTCAATTACAACAATGCAGAAACTTACTCAATTACAGCAATGCAGAAACTTGCTCAATTACAGTAATGCAGAAACATGCTCAATTACAACAATGTAGAAACGTGCTCAATTACAACAATGCAGAAACGTGCTCAATTACAGTAATGCAGAAACTTGCTTAATTACAGTAATGCAGAAACTTGCTCAATTACAACAATGCAGAAACTTGCTCAATTACAACAATGCAGAAACTAGCTCAATTTCAACAATTCAGAAACTTACTCAATTACAACAATGCAGAAACTTGCTCAATTACAACAATGCAGAAACTTACTCAATTACAGCAATGCAGAAACTTGCTCAATTACAGTAATGCAGAAACATGCTCAATTACAACAATGTAGAAACGTGCTCAATTACAACAATGCAGAAACGTGCTCAATTACAGTAATGCAGAAACTTGCTTAATTACAGTAATGCAGAAACTTGCTCAATTACAACAATGCAGAAACTTGCTCAATTACAACAATGCAGAAACTAGCTCAATTTCAACAATTCAGAAACTTACTCAATTACAACAATGCAGAAACATGCTCAATTACAGCAATGCAGAAACTTACTCAATTACAACAATGCAGAAACTTGCTCAATTACAACAATGCAGAAACTTGTCTCAATTACAACAATGCAGAAACTTGCTCAATTACAACAATGCAGAAACTTGTTCAATTACAACAATGCAGAAACTTGCTCAATTACAACAATGCAGAAACTAGCTCAATTTCAACAATTTAGAAACTTACTCAATTACAACAATGCAGAAACTTGCTCAATTACAACAATGCAGAAACTTACTCAATTACAGCAATGCAGAAACTTGCTCAATTACAGTAATGCAGAAACTTGCTCAATTACAACAATGTAGAAACGTGCTCAATTACAACAATGCAGAAACGTGCTCAATTACAGTAATGCAGAAACTTGCTCAATTACAGTAATGCAGAAACTTGCTCAATTACAGTAATGCAGAAACATGCTCAATTACAGCCAATGCAGAAACTGCTCAATTACACAACAAAACCCAAACAACAAAACAATGCAGAAACTTGCTCAATTACAACAATGCAGAAACTGCTCAATTACAGATGCAGAAACTTCAATTACAACAATGCAGAAACATGCTCAATTACAGCAATGCAGAAACTTTTTCAATTACAACAACGCAGAAACTAGCTCAATTTCAACAATTCAGAAACTTACTCAATTACAACAATGCAGAAACTTGCTCAATTACAACAATGCAGAAACTTGTTCAATTACAACAATGCAGAAACTTGCTCAATTACAACAATGCAGAAACTTGCTCAATTACAACAATGCAGAAACTTGTTCAATTACAACAATGCAGAAACGTGCTCAATTACAACAATGCAGAAACTTACTCAATTACAGCAATGCAGAAACTTGCTCAATTACAGTAATGCAGACACTTGCTCAATTACAACAATGTAGAAACGTGCTCAATTACAACAATGCAGAAACGTGCTCAATTACAGTAATGCAGAAACTTGCTCAATTACAGTAATGCAGAAACTTGCTCAATTACAGTAATGCAGAAACATGCTCAATTACAGCAATGCAGAAACGTGCTCAATTACAACAATGCAGAAACGTGCTCAATTACAGTTATGCAGAAACTTGCTCAATTACAGTAATGCAGAAACATGCTCAATTACAGCAATGCAGAAACTTGTTCAATTACAACAACGCAGAAACTAGCTCAATTTCAACAATTCAGAAACTTACTCAATTACAACAATGCAGAAACTTGCTCAATTACAGCAATGCAGAAACTTGCTCAATTACAACAATGCAGAAACTAGCTCAATTACAACAATGCAGAAACTTGTTCAATTACAACAATGCAGAAACTTGCTCAATTACAACAATGCAGAAACTAGCTCAATTTCAACAATTCAGAAACTTACTCAATTACAACAATGCAGAAACTTGCTCAATTACAACAACAAAACCCAAACACAATGCAGAAACTTACTCAATTACAGCAATGCAGAAACTTGCTCAATTACAGTAATGCAGAAACATGCTCAATTACAACAATGTAGAAACGTGCTCAATTACAACAATGCAGAAACGTGCTCAATTACAGTAATGCAGAAACTTGCTTAATTACAGTAATGCAGAAACTTGCTCAATTACAACAATGCAGAAACTTGCTCAATTACAACAATGCAGAAACTAGCTCAATTTCAACAATTCAGAAACTTACTCAATTACAACAATGCAGAAACTTGCTCAATTACAGCAATGCAGAAACTTGCTCAATTACAACAATGCAGAAACTTGTTCAATTACAACAATGCAGAAACTTGCTCAATTACAACAATGCAGAAACACTCAATTACACAATGCAGAAACTGCTCAATTACAAACAAACCAAACAAATGAGAAACTGCTCAATTACAACAATGCAGAAACTGCTCAATTACAAATGCAGAAACTGCTCAATTCAAATCAGAAACTCTCAATTACAAATCAGAAACACTCAATTACAATGCAGAAACATGCTCAATTACAGCAATGCAGAAACTTTTTCAATTACAACAACGCAGAAACTAGCTCAATTTCAAAAATTCAGAAACTTACTCAATTACAACAATGCAGAAACTTCTCAATTACACAATGCAGAAACTTTGCTCAATTACAACAATGCAGAAACTTGTTCAATTACAACAATGCAGAAACTTGCTCAATTACAACAATGCAGAAACTAGCTCAATTTCAACAATTTAGAAACTTACTCAATTACAACAATGCAGAAACTTGCTCAATTACAACAATGCAGAAACTTACTCAATTACAGCAATGCAGAAACTTGCTCAATTACAGTAATGCAGAAACTTGCTCAATTACAACAATGTAGAAACGTGCTCAATTACAACAATGCAGAAACGTGCTCAATTACAGTAATGCAGAAACTTGCTCAATTACAGTAATGCAGAAACTTGCTCAATTACAGTAATGCAGAAACATGCTCAATTACAGCAATGCAGAAACGTGCTCAATTACAACAATGCAGAAACGTGCTCAATTACAGTAATGCAGAAACTAAACACTCAATTACAACAATGCAGAAACGTGCTCAATTACAGTTATGCAGAAACTTGCTCAATTACAGTAATGCAGAAACATGCTCAATTACAGCAATGCAGAAACTTGTTCAATTACAACAACGCAGAAACTAGCTCAATTTCAACAATTCAGAAACTTACTCAATTACAACAATGCAGAAACTTGCTCAATTACAGCAATGCAGAAACTTGCTCAATTACAACAATGCAGAAACTAGCTCAATTACAACAATGCAGAAACTTGTTCAATTACAACAATGCAGAAACTTGCTCAATTACAACAATGCAGAAACTAGCTCAATTTCAACAATTCAGAAACTTACTCAATTACAACAATGCAGAAACTTGCTCAATTACAACAATGCAGAAACTTACTCAATTACAGCAATGCAGAAACTTGCTCAATTACAGTAATGCAGAAACTTGCTTAATTACAACAATGTAGAAACGTGCTCAATTACAACAATGCAGAAACGTGCTCAATTACAGTTATGCAGAAACTTGCTCAATTACAGTAATGCAGAAACTTGCTTAATTACAACAATGTAGAAACGTGCTCAATTACAACAATGCAGAAACTTGCTCAATTACAGTTATGCAGAAACTTGCTCAATTACAGTTATGCAGAAACTTGCTCAATTACAGTAATGCAGAAACTTGCTCAATTACAGCAATGCAGAAACTTGCTCAATTACAGCAATGCAGAAACTTGCTCAATTACAACAATGCAGAAACTTGATCAATTACAACAATGCAGAAACTGCTCAATTACAGACAAAACCAAACAACAAAACCTCAATTCAAATCAGAAACTTCTCAATTACAACAATAGAAAGTCATACAAACAGGGCATATACGTTCATAGAAGGACATGCAATAATGATGTAAATATTTGTCACTATAGACAGGTGGTGGTCATCAACTAACAATGATTTGTGTGTATATACTTCAATGTCACAACAACATTATACATAAAATGTATTGTAAAATAAATTCGGCTTCATAAAACAATACAACTGCAAGCAAACATTATGTTATGTTATATTTCGGGTTTTACGCCTGCATCAGCACCATTTTGGGCTATATCGCCGGCGGGCAGTTTACTTAACAACACCTTTCCTGGGCAGGCTCCAGCGGTTAACCAGTACTTGGGTGCACCAACCTCCGTAAGAAACTGCCAACTTTTTCATATAAATGAGACACGGCCTGAGCGGGGCTCGAATCCGTGACCATCAGTGATGATAGGTTACAGTGGTATACAAGTCAGCGACCTTAACCACTCGACCACGGAGGCGGACCGCAAGCAAACATGCATACGCGTATAATAAACATTAAGTATAAGGTACATGCTCTCTTTAAATAAACGTTGAAACTGTAGTGATGAAATTGATTTTCCGAATTTTCTTGAGTAGGCAAGAAATACGAGTTTACGAGAAGGAGATGTAGAGAATATTTGTGTTATTAGTGTAAGGTAGGCTTTTATTTCACGAGTGGAAGTACCACTGTACATATTTCGTTGATCACGTGATGAAATAAAATCCTATCTTACACTAATAAACAAAAATCTTCTTTTTCTTTTATGATTTCCAATGACTTTGGCTAATATAATAATTGTTTTCAAATTTTTATTCATTTTAGCTGCCCCTGTCTGGAGCCTCATTGCACTATGTGACACAACCACCTCTGTTAGTGTGAACATCCGTAATAAGAAATAGTTCCTGTATAATAAGTTAGTTTCTGTTTGCTGTAAAAATTAAAAACTACAGACAAAACAAATTCATTATGATATATTAATTAATAATTAACTGTTCATGATAGTCAGAAAATAGCTAAAATACAAAAGTACATCTAACCTTGCAGAAATATGAATGGCAACCAGTGGCAGAGGAAATGTCATCTGTCATTGTTTCAAAGTGGTGTAAGATGACAGTTTCTTTCACTGAGAACTCTTATCAGTCATTGGAAATCATAAAAGAAATGCCAGTATCTGCAGCTGTATGCTCTCTACCTACACTACCATCCCATGTAGAACACACATCTACACTACCATCCCATGTAGAACACACATCTACACTACCATACCATGTAGAACACACATCTACACTACCATCCCATGTAGAACACACATCTACACTACCATCCCATGTAGAACACACATCTACACTACCATACCATGTAGAACACACATCTACACTACCATCCCATGTACAACACACATCTACACTACCATACCATGTAGAACACACATCTACACTACCATCCCATGTAGAACACACATCTACACTACCATACCATGTAGAACACACATCTACACTACCATCCCATGTAGAACACACATCTACATTACCATCACATGTAGAACACACATCTACACTACCATCCCATATAGAACACACATCTACACTACATCCCATGTAGAACACAACTACACTACCATCCCATGTAGAACGCACATCTACACTACCATCCCATATAGAACACACATCTACACTACCATCCCATGTAGAACACACATCTACACTACCATCCCACGTAGAACACACATCTATACTACCATCCCATGTAGAACACACATCTACACTACCATCCCATGTAGAACACACATCTACACTACCATCCCATGTAGAACATACATCTACACTACCATCCCATGTAGAACACACATCTACACTACCATCCCATGTAGAACACACATCTACACTACCATCCCATGTAGAACATACATCTACACTACCATCCCATGTAGAACACACATCTACACTACCATCCCATGTAGAACATACATCTACACTACCATCCCATGTAGAACACACATCTACACTACCATCCCATGTAGAACACACATCTACACTACCATCCCATGTAGAACACACATCTACACTACCATCCCACGTAGAACACACATCTACACTACCATCCCACGTAGAACACACATCTACACTACCATCCCACGTAGAACACACATCTACACTACCATCCCATGTAGAACACACAACTATACTACTATCCCATGTAGAACACACATCTACACTACCATCACATGTAGAACATACATCTACACTACTATCCCATGTAGAACACACATCTACACTACCATCCCATGTAGAACACATCTACACTACCATCGCATGTAGACCACACATCTACACTACCATCCCATGTAGAACACACAACTATACTACCATCCCATGTAGAACACACATCTACACTACCATCCCATGTAGAACATATCTACACTACCATCCCATGTAGAACACAACTACACTACCATCCCATGTAGAACACACATCTACACTACCATCCCATGTAGAACATACATCTACACTACCATCCCATGTAGAACACACATCTACACTACCATCCCATGTAGAACACACATCTACACTACCATCCCATGTAGAACATACATCTACACTACCATCACATGTAGAACATACATCTACACTACCATCCCATGTAGAACATACATCTACACTACCATCGCATGTAGAACACATCTACACTACCATCCCATGTAGAAAGCACAACTACACTACCATCACATGTAGAACACAACTACACTACCATCCCATGTAGAAAGCACAACTACACTACCATCACATGTAGAACACAACTACACTAACATCCCATGTAGAACACACATCTACACTACCATCCCATGTAGAACATACATCTACACTACCATCACATGTAGAACATACATCTACACTACCATCCCATGTAGAACATACATCTACACTACCATCCCATGTAGAACACACATCTACACTACCATCCCATGTAGAACATACATCTACACTACCATCCCATGTAGAACACACATCTACACTACCATCCCATGTAGAACACACATCTACACTACCATCCCATGTAGAACATACATCTACACTACCATCCCATGTAGAACACACATCTACACTACCATCCCATGTAGAACATACATCTACACTACCATCCCATGTAGAACACACATCTACACTACCATCCCATGTAGAACACACATCTACACTACCATACCATGTAGAACACATCTACACTACCATCCCACGTAGAACACACATCTACACTACCATCCCACGTAGAACACACATCTACACTACCATCCCACGTAGAACACACATCTACACTACCATCCCATGTAGAACACACAACTATACTACTATCCCATGTAGAACACACATCTACACTACCATC
>CM026395.1:58959915-59133997 GCA_014843695.1 Archivesica marissinica
GTAGAACATACATCTACACTACCATCCCATGTAGAACACACATCTACACTACCATCCCATGTAGAACACACATCTACACTACCATCCCATGTAGAACATACATCTACACTACCATCCCATGTAGAACACACATCTACACTACCATCCCATGTAGAACATACATCTACACTACCATCCCATGTAGAACACACATCTACACTACCATCCCATGTAGAACACACATCTACACTACCATACCATGTAGAACACATCTACACTACCATCCCACGTAGAACACACATCTACACTACCATCCCACGTAGAACACACATCTACACTACCATCCCACGTAGAACACACATCTACACTACCATCCCATGTAGAACACACAACTATACTACTATCCCATGTAGAACACACATCTACACTACCATCACATGTAGAACATACATCTACACTACTATTCCCATGTAGAACACACATCTACACTACCATCCCATGTAGAACACATCTACACTACCATCGCATGTAGACCACACATCTACACTACCATCCCATGTAGAACACACAACTATACTACCATCCCATGTAGAACACACATCTACACTACCATCCCATGTAGAACATATCTACACTACCATCCCATGTAGAACACAACTACACTACCATCCCATGTAGAACACACATCTACACTACCATCCCATGTAGAACATACATCTACACTACCATCCCATGTAGAACACACATCTACACTACCATCCCATGTAGAACACACATCTACACTACCATCCCATGTAGAACATACATCTACACTACCATCACATGTAGAACATACATCTACACTACCATCCCATGTAGAACATACATCTACACTACCATCGCATGTAGAACACATCTACACTACCATCCCATGTAGAAAGCACAACTACACTACCATCACATGTAGAACACAACTACACTACCATCCCATGTAGAAAGCACAACTACACTACCATCACATGTAGAACACAACTACACTACCATCCCATGTAGAACACACATCTACACTACCATCCCATGTAGAACATACATCTACACTACCATCACATGTAGAACATACATCTACACTACCATCCCATGTAGAACATACATCTACACTACCATCACATGTAGAACACATCTACACTACCATCCCATGTAGAACACACAACTACACTACCATCACATGTAGAACACAACTACACTACCATCCCATGTAGAACACACATCTACACTACCATCCCATGTAGAACACACACCTACACTACCATCCCATGTAGAACACACATCTACACTACCATCCCATGTAGAACACACATCTACACTACCATCCCATGTAGAACACATCTACACTACCATCCCATGTAGAACACACATCTACACTACCATCCCATGTAGAACACACACCTACACTACCATCCCATGTAGAACACACATCTACACTACCATCACATGTAGAACATACATCTACACTACTATCCCATGTAGAACACACATCTACACTACCATCCCATGTAGAACACATCTACACTACCATCGCATGTAGACCACACATCTACACTACCATCCCATGTAGAACACACATCTACACTACCATCCCATGTAGAACACACATCTACACTACCATCCCATGTAGAACACACATCTACACTACCATACCATGTAGAACACACATCTACACTACCATCCCATGTAGAACACACATCTACACTACCATACCATGTAGAACACACATCTACACTACCATCCCATGTAGAACACACATCTACACTACCATCCCATGTAGAACACACATTTACACTACCATCCCATGTAGAACACACATCTACACTACCATCGCATGTAGAACACACATCTACACTACCATCCCATGTAGAACACACATCTACACTACCATCCCATGTAGAACACATCTACACTACCATCCCATGTAGAACACACATCTACACTACCATCCCATGTAGAACACACATCTACACTACCATCCCATGTAGAACACACATCTACACTACCATCCCATGTAGAACATATCTACACTACCATCCATGTAGAACACATCTACACTACCATCCATGTAGAACAACATCTACACTACCATCCCATGTAGAACACATTTTTGTGTTTTTTGTTTTTGTGACTACACTACCATCCCATGTAGAACGCACATCTACACTACCATCCCATGTAGAACACATCTACACTACCATCCCATGTAGAACACAACTACACTACCATCCCATGTAGAACACACATCTACACTACCATCCCATGTAGAACATACATCTACACTACCATCCCATGTAGAACACACATCTACACTACCATCCCATGTAGAACACACATCTACACTACCATCCCATGTAGAACATACATCTACACTACCATCACATGTAGAACATACATCTACACTACCATCCCATGTAGAACATACATCTACACTACCATCGCATGTAGAACACATCTACACTACCATCCCATGTAGAAAGCACAACTACACTACCATCACATGTAGAACACAACTACACTACCATCCCATGTAGAAAGCACAACTATACTACCATCACATGTAGAACACAACTACACTACCATCCCATGTAGAACACACATCTACACTACCATCCCATGTAGAACATACATCTACACTACCATCACATGTAGAACATACATCTACACTACCATCCCATGTAGAACATACATCTACACTACCATCACATGTAGAACACATCTACACTACCATCCCATGTAGAACACACAACTACACTACCATCACATGTAGAACACAACTACACTACCATCCCATGTAGAACACACATCTACACTACCATCCCATGTAGAACACACACCTACACTACCATCCCATGTAGAACACACATCTACACTACCATCCCATGTAGAACACACATCTACACTACCATCCCATGTAGAACACATCTACACTACCATCCCATGTAGAACACACATCTACACTACCATCCCATGTAGAACACACACCTACACTACCATCCCATGTAGAACACACATCTACACTACCATCACATGTAGAACATACATCTACACTACTATCCCATGTAGAACACACATCTACACTACCATCCCATGTAGAACACATCTACACTACCATCGCATGTAGACCACACATCTACACTACCATCCCATGTAGAACACACATCTACACTACCATCCCATGTAGAACACACATCTACACTACCATCCCATGTAGAACACACATCTACACTACCATACCATGTAGAACACACATCTACACTACCATCCCATGTAGAACACACATCTACACTACCATCCATAGAACACACATCTACACTACCATCCCATGTAGAACACACATCTACACTACCATACCATGTAGAACACACATCTACACTACCATCCCATGTAGAACATACATCTACACTACCATCCCATGTAGAACACACATTTACACTACCATCCCATGTAGAACACACATCTACACTACCATCGCATGTAGAACACACATCTACACTACCATCCCATGTAGAACACACATCTACACTACCATCCCATGTAGAACATACATCTACACTACCATCCCATGTAGAACACATCTACACTACCATCCCATGTAGAACACATCTACACTACCATCCCATGTAGAACACACATCTACACTACCATCCCATGTAGAACACACATCTACACTACCATCCCATGTAGAACACACATCTACACTACCATCCCATGTAGAACACACATCTACACTACCATCCCATGTAGAACACACATCTACACTACCATACCATGTAGAACACACATCTACACTACCATCCCATGTAGAACATACATCTACACTACCATCCCATGTAGAACACACATCTACACTACCATCCCATGTAGAACACACATCTACACTACCATCCCATGTAGAACACACATCTACACTACCATCCCATGTAGAACATACATCTACACTACCATCCCATGTAGAACACATCTACACTACCATCCCATGTAGAACACACATCTACACTACCATCCCATGTAGAACACACATCTACACTACCATCCCATGTAGAACACACATCTACACTACCATCCCATGTAGAACACACACTACACTACCATCCCATGTAGAACACACATCTACACTACCATCCCATGTAGAACACACATCTACACTACCATCCCATGTAGAACACACATCTACACTACCATCCCATGTAGAACACACATCTACACTACCATCCCATGTAGAACACACATCTACACTACCATCCCATGTAGAACACACATCTACACTACCATCCCATGTAGAACACATCTACACTACCATCCCATGTAGAACACACATCTACACTACCATCCCATGTAGAACACACATCTACACTACCATCCCATGTAGAACACAACTACACTACCATCCCATGTAGAACACACATCTACACTACCATCCCATGTAGAACACACATCTACACTACCATCCCATGTAGAACACACATCTACACTACCATCCCATGTAGAACACACATCTACACTACCATCCCATGTAAACACACATCTACACTACCATCCCATGTAGAACACACATCTACACTACCATCCCATGTAGAACACACATCTACACTACCATCCCATGTAGAACACACATCTACACTACCATCCCATGTAGAACACACATCTACACTACCATCACATGTAGAACATACATCTACACTACCATCCCATGTAGAACACACATCTACACTACCATCCCATGTAGAACACACATCTACACTACCATCCCATGTAGAACACACATCTACACTACCATCCCATGTAGAACACACATCTAACTACCATCCATGTAGAACACATCTACACTACCATCCCATGTAGACACACATCTACACTACCATCCCATGTAGAACACACATCTACACTACCATCCCATGTAGAACACACATCTACACTACCATCCAATGTAGAACACACATCTACACTACCATCCCATGTAGAACATACATCTACACTACCATCCCATGTAGAACACACATCTACACTACCATCCCATGTAGAACACACATCTACACTACCATCCCATGTAGAACACACATCTACACTACCATCCCATGTAGAACATACATCTACACTACCATCCCATGTAGAACACATCTACACTACCATCCCATGTAGAACACACATCTACACTACCATCCCATGTAGAACACACATCTACACTACCATCCCATGTAGAACACACATCTACACTACCATCCCATGTAAAACACACAACTATACTACCATCCCATGTAGAACACACATCTACACTACCATCCCATGTAGAACACACATCTACACTACCATCCCATGTAGAACACACATCTACACTACCATCCCATGTAGAACACACACCTACACTACCATCCTATGTAGAACACACATCTACACTACCATCCCATGTAGAACATACATCTACACTACCATCCCATGTAGAACACATCTACACTACCATCCCATGTAGAACACACATCTACACTACCATCCCATGTAGAACACACATCTACACTACCATCCCATGTAGAACACACATCTACACTACCATCCCACGTAGAACACACATCTACACTACCATCCCATGTAGAACACACATCTACACTACCATCCCACGTAGAACACACATCTATACTACCATCCCATGTAAAACACACAACTATACTACCATCCCATGTAGAACACACATCTACACTACCATCCCATGTAGAACACACATATACACTACCATCCCATGTAGAACACACATCTACACTACCATCCCATGTAGAACACACATCTACACTACCATCACATGTAGAACACACATCTACACTACCATCCCATGTAGAACACACATCTACACTACCATCCCATGTAGAACACACATCTACACTACCATCCCATGTAGAACACACACCTACACTACCATCCCATGTAGAACACATCTACACTACCATCACATGTAGAACATACATCTACACTACTATCCCATGTAGAACAAACATCTACACTACCATCCCATGTAGAACACATCTACACTAACATTGCATGTAGACCACACATCTACACTACCATCCCATGTAGAACACACAACTATACTACTATCCCATGTAGAACACACATCTACACTACCATCCCATGTAGAACACATCTACACTACCATCCCATGTAGAACACAACTACACTACCATCGCATGTAGAACACATCTACACTACCATCCCATGTAGAACACACATCTACACTACCATCCCATGTAGAACACACACCTACACTACCATCCCATGTAGAACACATCTACACTACCATCCCATGTAGAACACACATCTACACTACCATCCCATGTAGAACATACATCTACACTACCATACCATGTAGAACACACATCTACACTACCATACCATGTAGAACACACATCTACACTACCATCCCATGTAGAACACACATCTACACTACCATACCATGTAGAACACACATCTACACTACCATCCCATGTAGAACATACATCTACACTACCATCCCATGTAGAACACACATCTACACTACCATCCCATGTAGAGCACACATCTACACTAACATCCCATGTAGAACACACATCTACACTACCATCCCATGTAGAACACACATCTACACTACGATCCCATGTAGAACACACATCTACACTACCATCCCATGTAGAACACACATCTACACTACCATACCATGTAGAATATACAACTTCACTATCATCGCATGTAGAACACAACTTCTCAGAGAACATCGTTGCTCCTTTTTGTCACATTCTCAAGAAAATGTGGAAGTTGATAATATCTCCTCGTTTCTGTTAGTTTCATTCAATTGTACCGACAGGACACTAAAAACCAACATTTCCGTGCTACTGCCTTGTGCATGCTAGACATTTGGTATGTATACAGTCAAGCCTGTGTTAGTGGTCTCCTCTATTAAGCAGCCAACCTGTATTAAGCAACCAGTTTGCAGGTTCCCAATACATTGTTTTATTATACATTTGTCCTCTATTAAGCAGCCACTTTGAATGATTCCCTTGGCTGGCTGCTTAAGCCAGGTTTAACTGTACAGTCAAACCTGTGTTAGTGGTCACCTCCATTAAGCAGCCAACCTGTATTAGGTAGCCAGTTTCAAGATTTCCTATATGTAGTTTTACTATGTTTACATCTATTAAGCAGCCACCTGTGCTAAGCAGCCACTTTCTCTGACTCCCTTGGCTGGCTACTTTAGCTAGGTTTGACTGTATATATATATTTATGTTCCCAAGCAGTTTTACTAAAACTTACTAGTAATTTGAATACTGTGTTTTCAATTTCTGAGAATGTTTGCATTTCATATTTGAATGCTACTCATAAGATATGACTGTTACAGTCTGAACACCTGCTTTAGAAACATCTCTATATTTCCTGTAGGTGTGAAAATGATAGTTCCATACTATGTAATGTTGCCTAGTTTTTTTGGACTCTACGGAGTTATAAATGACAAAACATGAGAGCTGTTCTGTGTATCTGCAATTTCCAACTGAACCAAAACAATATAAATGTTTTCTTAACTAGTGTTCATGAACTACTCAAATTTTTAATCACTTAGTAGAAATAAATTCCCTAAATTGACATAAATGAGCTGTATCTTATCTATTGGTTGATAACAATCTGTGAAAAAACTTTTCCTTTGAAATCCAATGGATAACTGGCTATATTTAAAGGCTTTCATAGAAAGGAAATATATCAAAATGATCATGAAAATGTGTTCTTTGGGATATAAACAGATGTTTTTCACACCTGGGAATTGATAAATATGAAGATTTTCCCCTCAGGTATGGAATACACACGATACAAGATGTATCAATATGTGTGTTAGGCTCATCAACTACTTACAGATTGTTTCTTGGAATCGGTCATATTCCATATCCCTTTGAAGATTGTTTCTTGGAATCTGTCATATTCCATATCCGTTTAAAGATTGTTTCTTGGAATCTGTCATATTCCATATCCCTTTGAAGATTGTTTCTTGGAATCTGTCATATTCCATATTCCTTTGAAGATTATTTCTTGGAATCGGTCATATTCCATATCCCCTTGAAATATTGTTTCTTGGAATCTGTCATATTCCATATTCCTTTGAAGATTGTTTCTTGGAATCTGTCATATTCCATATCCCTTTGAAGATTGTTTCTTGGAATCTGTCATATTCCATATCCCTTTGAAGATTGTTTCTTGGAATCTGTCATATTCCATATCCGTTTAAAGATTGTTTCTTGGAATCGGTCATATTCCATATCCCTTTGAAGATTGATTATTGGAATCGGTCATATTCCATATCCGTATAAAGATTGTTTCATGGAATCTGTCATATTCCATATCCCTTGAAGTCAATGTATGTCGTAATGGTAATGGCGTCGAGAGGTGTTTCTATGAGGGAAAGGGTTACGTTCTGAATGAATGGTGTGTGGAATTTGAGAATGCAGTGAAACCTGTATTAGTGGTCACCTCTATTAAGCAGTGTGCTAAGCAGCCACTTTCTGTGATTCTCGTGGCTGGCTGCTTAAGACAGGTGTGACTGTATGACTGTATAGCTGTATGTCAACTGCTAAACTAGTCAACTACTAACCCCATTCTTCTCTTTTCCTACGAGGAAAAAAACTGTTGAGCCGAGTTTTTTCCCCAAACATTTTGCCACCAGTGATTTTAATAAATTATTCAGCAAAAATATATATAAAATGTGCGCATCGACGGCATTTTAAGGGAGTGGAGGTTCATACATGTTCTGTTGTAGGAATAAAGTGTAAATGTGAAATCTTCCCTTTTTAAGGGAATCAATGATTGCCTTTAGTGAGCTATTTGGGCATGTGTGTAATCAAGCATGTATTATTTAGCCTATGCTTGCCAGATTTTAGGTGTGGTTGTGTATGCTGGATAGGTGGAAGGAAGAGACCAAATAGTGTAAAAATAACCTATGTGACAGAGCCATATCCTCAAATATACAGGTGCGAAATGGTCCGGAGTTCTAGCCCCGCTGGAGCCGTTACGATTGTGCCCTTGGTCAAGGCATTTAAATTCCACAGTACCATTTTCTCCTTCATGGCGATGGATTCCATCAGGAATGAGGTCTCGAGAATGATTAATATAAGTTGAAAGAACTTGTTTCGCAATCGAGCTAAAATAAATTTGTATAAACTAAATATACAGGTACTAAGCTGTGTATCTTTGAATATTGTTATGTTTGGGTCATGTCTAAGTTCCTACCACCTGTGTATGTAGCAGCAATGTTTGGGTATTGTCTAAGTTCCCACCACCTGTGTATGTAGCAGCAATGTTTGGGTCTTGTCTAAGTTCCCACCACCTGTGTATGTAGCAGCAATGTTTGGGTCTTGTCTAAGTTCCCACCACCTGTGTATGTAGCAGCAATGTTTGGGTCTTGTCTAAGTTCCCACCACCTGTGTATGTAGCAGCAATGTTTGGGTATTGTCTAAGTTCCCACCACCTGTGTATGTAACAACAATGTTTGGGTCTTGTCTAAGTTCCCACCACCTGTGTATGTAGCAGCAATGTTTGGGTCTTGTCTAAGTTCCCACCACCTGTGTATGTAGCAGCAATGTTTGGGTCTTGTCTAAGTACCTACCACTTGTGTATGTAGCAGCAATGTTTGGGTATTGTCTAAGTTCCTTCCACCTGTGTATGTAGCAGCAATGTTTGGGTCTTGTCTAAGTTCCTTCCACCTGTGTATGTAGCAGCAATGTTTGGGTCTTGTCTAAGTTTCCACCACCTGTGTATGTAGCAGCAATGTTTGGGTCTTGTCTAAGTTCCTTCCACCTGTGTATGTAGCAGCAATGTTTGGGTCTTGTCTAAGTTCCCACCACCTGTGTATGTAGCAGCAATGTTTGGGTCTTGTCTAAGTTCCTACCACCTGTGTATGTAGCAGCAATGTTTGGGTCTTGTCTAAGTTCCTACCACCTGTGTATGTAGCAGCAATGTTTGGGTCTTGTCTAAGTTCCCACCACCTGTGTATGTAGCAGCAATGTTTGGGTCTTGTCTAAGTTCCCACCACCTGTGTATGTAGCAGCAATGTTTGGGTCTTGTCTAAGTTCCCACCACCTGTGTATGTAGCAGCAATGTTTGGGTCTTGTCTAAGTTCACACCACCTGTGTATGTAGCAGCAATGTTTGGGTATTGTCTAAGTTCCCACCACCTGTGTATGTAGCAGCAATGTTTGGGTCTTGTCTAAGTTCCCACCACCTGTGTATGTAGCAGCAATGTTTGGGTCTTGTCTAAGTTCCCACCACCTGTGTATGTAGCAGCAATGTTTGGGTCTTGTCTAAGTTCCCACCACCTGTTTATGTAGCAGCAATAGTTGGGTCTTGTCTAAGTTCCTACCACCTGTGTATGTAGCAGCAATGTTTGGGTCTTGTCTAAGTTCCCACCACCTGTGTATGTAGCAGCAATGTTTGGGTCTTGTCTAAGTTCCCACCACCTGTGTATGTGGCAGCAATGTTTGGGTCTTGTCTAAGTTCCCACCACCTGTGTATGTAGCAGCAATGTTTGGGTCTTGTCTAAGTTCCCACCACCTGTGTATGTAGCAGCAATGTTTGGGTCTTGTCTAAGTTCCCACCACCTGTGTATGTAGCAGCAATGTGTGGGTCATGTCTAAGTTCCTACCACTTGTGTATGTAGCAGCAATGTTTGGGTCTTGTCTAAGTTCCCACCACCTGTGTATGTAGCAGCAATGTTTGGGTCTTGTCTAAGTTCCCACCACCTGTGTATGTAGCAGCAATGTTTGGGTCTTGTCTAAGTTCCCACCACCTGTGTATGTAGCAGCAATGTTTGGGTCTTGACTAAGTTCCCACCACCTGTGTATGTAGCAGCAATGTTTGGGTCTTGTCTAAGTTCCCACCACCTGTGTATGTAGCAGCAATGTTTGGGTCTTGTCTAAGTTCCCACCACCTGTGTATGTAGCAGCAATGTTTGGGTCTTGTCTAAGTACCTACCACGTGTGTATGTAGCAGCAATGTTTGGGTCTTGTCTAAGTTCCCACCACCTGTGTATGTAGCAGCAATGTTTGGGTCTTGTCTAAGTTCCCACCACCTGTGTATGTAGCAGCAATGTTTGGGTCTTGTCTAAGTTCCCACCACCTGTGTATGTAGCAGCAATGTTTGGGTCTTGTCTAAGTTCCTACCACCTGTGTATGTAGCAGCAATGTTTGGGTCTTGTCTAAGTTCCTACCACCTGTGTATGTAGCAGCAATGTTTGGGTCTTGTCTAAGTTCCCACCACCTGTGTATGTAGCAGCAATGTTTGGGTCTTGTCTAAGTTCCCACCACCTGTGTATGTAACAACAATGTTTGGGTCTTGTCTAAGTTCCCACCACCTGTGTATGTAGCAGCAATGTTTGGGTCTTGTCTAAGTTCCTACCACCTGTGTATGTAGCAGCAATGTTTGGGTCTTGTCTAAGTTCCTACCACCTGTGTATGTAGCAGCAATGTTTGGGTCTTGTCTAAGTTCCTACCACCTGTGTATGTAGCAGCAATGTTTGGGTCTTGTCTAAGTTCCTACCACCTGTGTATGTAGCAGCAATGTGTGGGTCATGTCTAAGTATGTGTATCAGCAAACTTTATTGTCTGCTGGCATCTCAGATTGCTATTGTTTTCAGCAGCAATGTTTGGGTCTTGTCTAAGTTCCTACCACCTGTGTATGTAGCAGCAATGTTTGGGTCTTGTCTAAGTTCCTACCACCTGTGTATGTAGCAGCAATGTTTGGGTCTTGTCTAAGTTCCTACCACCTGTGTATGTAGCAGCAATGTGTGGGTCATGTCTAAGTCTGTGTATCAGCAAACTTTATTGTCTGCTGGCATCTCAGATTGCTATTGTTTTCCTTGAATTTATTGTGAATTTGATTTAGGAGATACAGCACTTTGCAGCATGTTATGTTCTGTCTATGCTGAGACTCGCTGGTTTATGTATAAAGTTAAGTCTGTAAGCTAATAGCTAAGTGGCCTTATTGCATGTTTGCATTTTTCTTGCACCTTACTAATTACAAGCAGCTTGACTCGTGGCAGTAGATTATGTCTGTGAATAATGCATACAAGTGTTTCTGATTGTTCTCGGCTGAGTGATACAGCAACTAAAGAATTTCCACTTTCATCATTTTAACAAAAAAATGGCTGTTCATGCTTGAAATCTTTCTAATTGGTCCTAATTGGAGCGCCTGACAGATCTGCTCCTGAGCATTATGAAACTGTTGATATGATGTATTGGGGTATTTTACATAAGACAGATCTGCTCCTGAGCATTATGAAACTGTTGATATGATGTATTGGGGTATTTTACATAAATGACATAAGAAATCAAAGAAGCACTGGTAATGTAATATATGTGATGTACACTTGTGAACTTTGGAAAATGGTTTCTGCCTATGGGAACTGTAGATCGGGATTAATTGGAGAAGTTATTTTCGTGGCTTGCTTTAGTTTGTGTACATTTTGCGAGATATAGACGATATTTGTTTTTATTTAGGTAAATATTGGAATTAATTTCATCGAAATTTGTATTTCCGCAAAATATCATTTCGGTGAACACAAGATGAAATTGAATCCTATCTACATTACATTATTAAGCACAAATGCAATTAGCAAAAATAGTTCCCATATCAGGGTTCCCTCTGTCTGCCACTTCTGTCGCCAATTGAAAAACACTGGAGCCAATTTAAAAAACTTGGAGCCAACTAAGAGCAATATAGTTCACAAATAAATATTTGAAGCCATGTATTTGACAAAACATGTGCCAAAAAAAAAATTTAAAAACAAAAGTTGCGCCAACTATTTTGGCCAATTCACAAATTTTAGCGCCAATATTTGTTTTTTGTCACAATTGGCGCCATTGGCGACCGACAGCGGGAATCCTGCATATAATTGTTACGTTACGTTAAATTTAAAACGACAAACTAAATTATAAAGAGAAGAATTCTATTCTATAAGATTTAGTCGTTCAGTCTCATCCTTTTGTATTATTGTTTATTTGTTCTTGGAAATAATTGAAAAATGAAATACCGGTATGTTTAAAATAAACAAATTCATTAGAATTCACTATTTTATAATTAACCGTTTGTGCTTGTCTGCAGAGGAACAGGAAACACAAACAGATGAACAGAAGTATTCAACCGTCACTATTTCAACTCAATCATTCATTTTCTAGTTCATGAAAACTTACGAAGGCTTTGGCGAAGATTAATTAGTCTCAGTTTAATGTTGCCACGAATTTTGTTTAAAACTTTATTTATTTTTGCAACGATTGCGAAGCAAGTTTTAACAACTTATATTAATCATTCTCGTTGCCGTGGATGACAGTTTTGGTGGTCATTCGTTTGGGAGGAAACTGGACTACCTGGAGAAAACCCACATGTCCGATCAGGCGACCACCGTACCATCATTCATTGGAAAGCATAAAAGAAAATAATATTAATTTCTATAAATCATCTTTGGTATATTTTGATTTGTTATTTCCATTTTATTTTT
The DNA here is from genome assembly GCA_014843695.1 of Archivesica marissinica. NCBI lineage: Eukaryota > Metazoa > Mollusca > Bivalvia > Venerida > Vesicomyidae > Archivesica > Archivesica marissinica. Next base: position 58,973,410 of record CM026395.1, read on the forward strand.
ACGTGAATTTTGACTGTGTTTAAGAAATTTATAATGTTAAAATGATTTCAAGCGAGGAAACTATCCAGCTTGCTTGATACAGGTTGGCTGCTTAATGGAGGTGACCACTAACACAGGTTTGACTGTATGTGATTCTACACATAATCTGTGGACGGCTGCATTCGTTCATCTTCTGCCATCTAAAAGTCTAGGGAGAAGTCTAATGTATACATGGGAGAAGTCTAATGTATACATGGGATAAGTCTAATGCATACAAGGGAGAACATGGGAGAAGTATAATGTATACATGGGTGAAGTCTAATGTATACATGGGAGAAGTCTAATTTATACATGGGAGAAGTCTAATGTATACATGGGAGAAGTCTAATGTATACATGGGTGAAGTCTAATGTATACATGGGAGAAGTCTAATGTATACATGGGAGAAGTCTAATGTATACATGGGAGAAGTCTAATGTATACATGGGAGAAGTCTAGTGCATACATGGGAGAAGTCTAATGCATACATGGGAGAAGTATAATGTATACATGGGAGAAGTCTAATGTATACATGGGAGAAGTCTAATGTATACATGGGAGAAGTCTAATGTATACCTGGGAGAAGTCTAATGTATACATGGGAGAAGTCTAATGTATACATGGGAGAAGTCTAATGCATACATGGGAGACGTATAATGTATACATGGGAGAAGTCTAATGTATACATGGGAGAAGTATAATGTATACATGGGAGAAGTCTAATGTATACATGGGAGAAGTCTAATGCATACAAGGGAGAACATGTGAGAAGTATAATGTATACATGGGAGAAGTCTAATGCATACATGGGAGAAGTCTAATGTATACATGGGAGAACATGGGAGAAGTATAATGTATACATGGGAGAAGTATAATGCATACATGGTAGAAGTCTAATGTATACATGGTAGAAGTCTAATGTATACAAGGGAGAAGTCTAATGTATACATGTGAGAAGTATAATGTATACATGGGAGAAGTCTAATGTATACATGGGAGAAGTCTAATGTATACAAGGGAGAACATGGGAGAAGTATAATGTATACAAGGGAGAAGTCTAATGTATACATGGGAGAAGTCTAATGTATACATGGGAGAAGTCTAATGCATACATGGGAGAAGTCTAATGTATACATGGGAGAAGTCTAATGTATACATGGGAGAAGTCTAATGTATACATGGGAGAAGTCTAATGCATACAAGGGAGAACATGGGAGAAGTATAATGTATACATGGGTGAAGTCTAATGTATACATGGGAGAAGTCTAATGCATACATGGGAGAAGTCTAATGTATACATGGGAGAAGTCTAATGTATACAAGGGAGAAGTCTAATGTATACATGGGAGAAGTCTAATGTATACATGTGAGAAGTATAATGTATACATGGGAGAAGTCTAATGTATACATGGGAGAAGTCTAATGTATACATGGGAGAAGTATAATGTATACATGGGAGAAGTCTAATGCATACATGGGAGAAGTATAATGTATACATGGGAGAAGTCTAATGTATACATGGGAGAAGTCTAATGTATACATGGGAGAAGTCTAATGTATACCTGGGAGAAGTCTAATGTATACATGGGAGAAGTCTAATGTATACATGGGAGAAGTCTAATGCATACATGGGAGACGTATAATGTATACATGGGAGAAGTCTAATGTATACATGGGAGAAGTATAATGTATACATGGGAGAAGTCTAATGTATACATGGGAGAAGTCTAATGCATACAAGGGAGAACATGTGAGAAGTATAATGTATACATGGGAGAAGTCTAATGCATACATGGGAGAAGTCTAATGTATACATGGGAGAACATGGGAGAAGTATAATGTATACATGGGAGAAGTCTAATGCATACATGGGATAAGTCTAATGCATACATGGGAGAAGTCTAATGTATACATGGTAGAAGTCTAATGTATACAAGGGAGAAGTCTAATGTATACATGTGAGAAGTATAATGTATACATGGGAGAAGTCTAATGTATACATGGGAGAAGTCTAATGTATACAAGGGAGAACATGGGAGAAGTATAATGTATACAAGGGAGAAGTCTAATGTATACATGGGAGAAGTCTAATGTATACATGGGAGAAGTCTAATGCATACATGGGAGAAGTCTAATGTATACATGGGAGAAGTCTAATGTATACATGGGAGAAGTCTAATGTATACATGGGAGAAGTCTAATGCATACAAGGGAGAACATGGGAGAAGTATAATGTATACATGGGTGAAGTCTAATGTATACATGGGAGAAGTCTAATGCATACATGGGAGAAGTCTAATGCATACATGGGAGAAGTCTAATGTATACATGGGAGAAGTCTAATGTATACATGGGAGAAGTCTAATGTATACATGTGAGAAGTATAATGTATACATGGGAGAAGTCTAATGTATACATGGGAGAAGTCTAATGTATACATGGGAGACGTATAATGTATACATGGGAGAAGTCTAATGTATACATGGGAGAAGTCTAATGCATACATGGGAGAAGTCTAGTGTATACATGGGAGAAGTCTAATGCATACATGGGAGAAGTCTAATGTATACATGGGAGAAGTCTAATGCATACAAGGGAGAACATGGGAGAAGTATAATGTATACATGGGTGAAGTCTAATGTATACATGGGAGAAGTCTAATGCATACATGGGAGAAATATAATGTATACATGGGAGAAGTATAATGCATACATGGGAGAAGTCTAGTGTATACATGGGAGAAGTCTAATGCATACATGGGAGAAGTCTAATGTATACATGGGAGAAGTCTAATGCATACAAGGGAGAACATGGGAGAAGTATAATATATACATGCGTGAAGTCTAATGTATACATGGGAGAAGTCTAATGCATACATGGGAGAAGTCTAATGTATACATGGGAGAAGTCTAATGCATACAAGGGAGAACATGGGAGAAGTATAATGTATACATGGGTGAAGTCTAATGTATACATGGGAGAAATCTAATGCATACATGGGAGAAGTCTAATGTATACATGGGAGAAGTCTAATGTATACAAGGGAGAAGTCTAATGTATACATGTGAGAAGTATAATGTATACATGGGAGAAGTCTAATGTATACATGGGAGAAGTTTAATGCATACATGGGAGAAGTATAATGTATACATGGGAGAAGTCTAATGCATACATGGGAGAAGTCTAGTGTATACATGGGAGAAGTCTAATGTATACATGGGAGAAGTCTAATGCATACAAGGGAGAACATGGGATAAGTATAATGTATACATGGGTGAAGTCTAATGTATACATGGGAGAAGTCTAATGTATACATGGGAGAAGTCTAATGTATACAAGGGAGAAGTCTAATGTATACATGGGAGAAGTCTAATGTATACATGGGAGAAGTATTCTGACTCTGAAAGACATACATAGTCACCTAACTTCAGGAAGACATACATAGTCACCTAACTTCAGGAAGACATACATAGTCACCTAACTGAAAGACATACATAGTCGCCTAACTTCAGGAAGACATACATAGTCACCTAACTGAAAGACATACATAGTCGCCTAACTTCTGAAAGACATACATAGTCGCCTAACTTCTGAAAGACATACATTACTTACTGTACTTGTGCTGCAACCAGAATTCAAAAAACAAAATACGCCTCTTACAAAACTAGCCTGATCTACAAAGTGTATTAGTGGACTCATATGTAACATCGTAAAAACTGCTTCAAAGTTTGCATGCAATTCTTGCCAGAGTTTATGTATGTGTTGACAGTCAGACATAGTTTTTTTGGACAAAATTAATGTTCACTGTAAATGGTATGTAACAGCCAAGTACTTGGAAAAATAATCACAGTGAAAAATCAGGCTGTGAATTGAAATGATGTGGGAATCTGTCTTGTTAACTCTTCATTCTGAAATTCATCCTTGTAGCTGAATGTTATAGAACTGAATCGGAAGTTTAAATTATTGCGTGTGTTTTACGTTTATTTATCGTCGCTACTGGTTGCCCATATGAGCGAAGCCTCCTGAAGATATTAGTCTTAATGGAGAAAATCTAAATAAGCTACTAGCTTCCGATTTAATCCATTTGTTCTTGTATATTAATGTTACAACATGATGTAAATATTGATAAAATAAAATATGTTTAAACTAAGATATTAGTCATTTTATATTTTTGGAGGATAGTGCAATGATACAGACAGAGACCCATTCCAGAGTCTCCTCTTGTTCTTTTACGTGCACGGTGTACAGCACTGACACGAGACCTCGGTTTAAAGTCCCATCTGAAGACTGTTAATTTTAGCGTCAGACGAGGGATCGAACCTGCGATTCCTGGACTACCAGTCCAGCCTGTAACCACTGGACTATAGATCCATCTGTGGAAGTATGTTTGTCATTTTCTAGATTGGATGCTTGTGCACTATAGTCGGAAGATGCCTACATTCCAGAATCATCCTTGGTTGTATTACGGGCCATGCCCGTTGTATGGGTACTCTAATAAGCAACAATGTGCCATCGTTAGAACTCGCCTTTCACTGCTATCATCAGGGTTGCAGGTTCGCTCCCTATCAAGTAGCCTGGGTTCCAGTCTGTCGATTTTGCACTTTTTAACTTATGGCCAAATGATCAGAAACTCAATACGGCCCAAGTAATAGTCTCGGTGTTAAATGTATTTATTTGACTGACCAGGCAAAATATATTGACGGCTACCTATCAAGGACAAGTGATAAATGATATGTGAGAAAGTTATCAGTTGCTTACGGAGGTTGAAGTTGAGTGCTCATTCTTACCCAGGATATGCGATGCAGGTGGTCTATTCTCTGCCACAACAGACTGACCTCCCAAAACCCAGGATATGCGGGTGGTCTACTCTCTGCCACAACAGACTGACCTCCCAAAACCCAGGATATGCAGGTGGTCTACTCTCCGCCTCAACAGACTGACCTCCCAAAACCCAGAATATGCGGGTGGTCTACTTCTAATATCGAAAATTGCTGTTTGCTGCAAAACATACAAACAATCGAGGAACATTGTGTACAATGAGAAACATTAGCCATTACTGCCCCTGAATACTCCTAATAGTGTATTGGTTTTCTCTGTTTTTATCGTTGTTTCCTTTGCACCACATGTTTTCCATTCTCATCCGTATTCTCTATGAATTATTACATTTCGACAGATATCCTATAAAATTGGTTGAATTAATTAACACGAATTTGATTCAAATTACATTTATCCTAACGCAACATCTGTTTAGATGACAACAGTAAAAACAAAGGATTCCAACTAAACGGAAAATATACATTTAGGGATAAATCTGACTTTATCCATCAAGGGAGGTAATAGAAAAACAAGTAATGGCTCTCATTAGGTATAAAATACGACTAGGAACCTGCACATATAATCATGTTTCTGGTTTCTCATACAGGTTGCACTCGTGTAGTTGGGTTTAGGGTGATAAAAATTCCAGTAGAGATGTAGATAATTATCTCCCGCTGGATTTAACTGGAGATAAGGAAATGATAATGATAAATGTCACGGGACAGATACCTTGTAACTATACACTTGTGCTGTGCAACAGTTGCATGTTTTCCAAGGATATATAAAGTATTTTGCATCGTCATTTTCCTGGAACCATTTGTATCTGCAGAATTAATCAGGACCATGTATTGTAGTAGACTGTGAAAAATGTCAGTCACATTCTAACAGCCTGTTTCATTTTCTTGGTATAGTATTTTTATTCTCCCCGAAGAAATTTCTTCTGGTGCATGTAGTTTTGGCACTGTACCGTTTGTGTGTCCGTCCGAGTCAATATTTCCTGTCAGAGCTGTAGCGTCTTCAGCTTTGGGGGAATTTCAAAACTAATGTGCCACAAGTGTTCGCCATATAGAGGTGATGTATCGTGCACATGACCCAGGTCCGTAGCTTCAAGGTCAAGGTCACACTTCGGTGGGGGGGGATTCATCACCTACTGTGATATTTCTTGTTTATATATTGTTTAAGGGCGCAGCTGGTGATGTATTATTAGTATAGTCGTTTGGGGTTCCAAGGAATGATTGCGATGTCATCATTTTTAGGGGTTTGAGGGCATTCTGAGGGACAATATTTAAGCAGTATTAACGATTGTTTTGGACAAGTCCAGTGGTTAGTATGTTGGACTGCGAATCCAGAGATCTCGGGTTTGATCCCCGTTTGACCCTAATAATATTAACAGTGTTTCAGATTGGACTTTATGCACCAAGGTCTCATGTATCGGTGCTATACGCCGGACATGTCAAACAACCAGAGATTCTTCTGCAATTGTATCGTCTTCTGTATCCTCCAAAAACAATAAAATGACTAATATACTTCCATAGTCGTTGCCCCTAGTAACCGGGGTAGGGGTGTGACGCTATATAAACCTATCCATACATTTTGCATTGATGATATGAAATCATCATTTTCCAGTCGAATATTGGAACTAAGAAAGTATCTTAATAAATGCCCCCACCCCCACATCAAACTGAAATAGATATAACTTTTACACAGTCCCGTTGTAAAGTATGATTTCTGTCCTCTATTCCAATTATATTACACAAAATACATTTGTATATTGTTGTCTCAATCAGCATATTTGTTAGGACTGTCTCTAATAATCATCTATCTTTCAACTTTGGTGTTGAACCTTGATTCTAATAAACGCCTGTGCGTCTAGTAGAATAATTATGGTATTTTAAAAAACTTACATTAATCACTCTCGTTGGCGCGGATGAAAGCGTAAATGTTGACATTCATGTGGGAGGAAACCGGAGTACCCGGAGAAAACCCACCTGTCCAATCTGGCGACCACCGTACCATCTCATATACGGTATTATTGGGAGGGGGGGTATGAGATATCTTTGGGTGTTGTATATGTTGCTGTATTTTCAGGATGTGTTTTTACTTCAAACCCCTGGGGGTGGTGGATATGGAGTGGTAGATGGAGATACAGATACACCACTGGATATGAAGAAGAGGAGACTGGGAAAAGAAGGCCAAAACTTGTCCATGGTTGGAACTGGCAGCGTGTTTGACTTCAAAAGAACTCAAGAATCTGTGTAGCTGGATGCTTCTACCAGACTGGTCAATAATCTATGTAGCTGGATGCTTCTTACCAAACTGGTCAATGATCTATGTAGCTGGATGCTTCTACCAGACTGGTCAATAATCTGTGTAGCTGGATGCTTCTACCAGACTGGTCAATAATCTATGTAGCTGGATGCTTCTACCAGACTGGTCAATAATCTGTATAGCTGGATGCTTCTACCAGACTGGTCAATAATCTATGTAGCTGGATGCTTCTACCAGACTGGTCAATAATCTGTGTAGCTGGATGCTTCTACCAGACTGGTCAATAATCTATGTAGCTGGATGCTTCTACCAGACTGGTCAATATAATCTGTGTAGCTGGATGCTTCTACCAGACTGGTCAATATAATCGATGTAGCTGGATGCTTCTACCAGACTGGTCAATAATCTATGTAGCTGGATGCTTCTACCATACTGGTTAATAATATGTGTAGCTGGATGCTTCTACCAGACTGGTTAATAATCTATGTAGCTGGATGCTTCTACCAGACTGGTCAATAATCTGTGTAGCTGGATACTGGTTTATAATCTGTGTAGCTGGATGCTTCTGCCAGACTGGTTAATAATCTGTGTAGCTGGATGCTTCTACCAGACTGGTCAATATAATCTATGTAGCTGGATGCTTCTACCAGACTGGTTAATAATCTATGTAGCTGGATGCTTCTACCAGACTGGTCAATAATCTGTGTAGCTGGATGCTTCTACCAGACTGGTCAATAACCTGTATAGCTGGATGCTTCTACCAGACTGGTCAATAACCTGTATAGCTGGATGCTTCTACCAGACTGGTCAATAACCTGTATAGCTGGATGCTTCTACCAGACTGGTCAATAACCTGTATAGCTAGATAATAGATTGTTTACCGGTATATAAACATGTTAATCATAAAGAATGTTTATCTATACTATGTACATCTTTAGGTTTACTATATACCCACAGTTCATAACTATAAATAATCAGTTTCAAAATGAAGGAAATATTTAGTGTTTGATGAACACACATTTGGTATCAAAATGATTGTTGTAATTTGTACATTTTAAATATAATGTTTATGTTATAAATATCGAGATATATTCTTGTTAAAAAAATGAAATTGTAATCGAGGTTCATGTTTTTTATGCCAGCAGTATTAAATAAAACGTGCTAAAAGTGATATGCACACATTCATTTCATTGCTAAGAAGAAAGGCGAATGAAAATAAGACTACGTAACCTCGGTAACCTCGTCAAAATAATATATATATATTACAACAATGTTCAAGTACAATTAAACATGTTATAAAGGATGTATTTCTTTATATAGAAACTTGTGTACTACCGATTTTAAAACTAATACAATTGTATGATGGCATCTTGTTTTACAAATTGTGACATTTCAGTTTGAACAGGAATATAATAAAGTCTATGATTAAAGTGATGTATGCGGATGAACAGTATATATACTACTTATGATTGCTTAAAGTGATGTATGCAGATGACCAGTATATATACTACTTATGATAGGTTAAAGTGATGTATGCGGATGAAAGGAACAGTATATGTACTACTTATGATAGGTTAAAGTGATGTATGCGGATGAAAGGAACAGTATATATACTACTTATGATAGGTTAAAGTGATGTATGTGGATGAAAGGAACAGTATATGTACTACTTATGATAGGTTAAAGTGATGTATGCGGATGAAAGGAACAGTATATATACTACTTATGATAGGTTAAAGTGATGTACGCGGATGAAAGGAACAGTATATGTACTACTTATGATAGGTTAAAGTGATGTATGCGGATGAAAGGAACAGTATATATACTACTTATGGTTGCTTAAAGTGATGTATGCGGATGAAAGGAACAGTATATATACTACTTATGGTTGCTTAAAGTGATGTATGCGGATGAAAGGAACAGTATATGTACTACTTATGATAGGTTAAAGTGATGTATGCGGATGAACAGTATATGTACTACTTATGATAGGTTAAAGTGATGTATGTGGATGAACAGTATATATACTACTTATGGTTGCTTAAAGTGATGTACACGGATGAAAGGAACAGTATATATACTACTTATGGTTGTTTAAAGTGATGTATGCGGATGAAAGGAACAGTATATATACTACTTATGATAGGTTAAAGTGATGTACGCGGATGAAAGGAACAGTATATGTACTACTTATGATTGCTTAAAGTGATGTATGCGGATGAAAGGAACAGTATATATACTACTTATGATTGCTTGAAACTGGATATAATATTTGCAGTGTATATTTTGAGGCCCCGACAGATTAACTTTATAACATAACTTTATGGGGTTTATAATTATATACCATATTGATCTTAACAATTAATTGATTATTGATAGCGCTGTTAGGGCCTCAATTTGTTACTAGTATTGACAGGTAATATAACAGTAAAACTCATGCATTGCTGTAAGTTCACCTGCCAGACGTGTCCGTAATCTAGGTCGGCACAATGTCTTTAAGAAATTTGAAATATTCGTCATAATTATGTTACTCAGTTTCTAATGATCAAGTATTACGATCTATAATTATTAGCATAATGGCTTTTCTGTTACCTCCCTTTGCAGATAAAGTCCAATATATAACGAAATTAATAGCGGTAATTTTCCTGTTATTCTCTAACCAGATGTTGAAGCATGATAATTGTGATTTTATGATAATCATGTTAATTAATTGATAATAAATGTGTACAGATAAGTACATGTACCCATTGGATATACAATCTATACTTATTAGCACTTATTGTCTATAGTTTACAAGGAGTGTGGCGTCCGTGGTGTAGTGGTAGAGGGTCGGATTTGGAATCGAACGGTCCCGGGTTCGATACTCGGTCAGGCCACGTATGTAGTGTCATTGAGCAAGGCATCTCACACACATTGCTTAGTACTGGTTAATCGCTTAGGTCGGCTAAGCCTGCCCAGGAAAACATGTCAAAGTCCCCGCAAGTTGTTTGACATTAAAGGAACATACATATGAGCATCACTGGCTTTTCTATTACCTACCTTGTGTTTTACGTTTATTTATTGTCGCTACCGGTTGCCCATATGAGCGACGCCTCCTGAAAAGATTATCCATTTTAGATGTTGGAGGATAGTTCAATGATACAGACAGAGACCCATTCTAGAGTCTCCTCTGGTTCTTTTACGTGCACAGTGTAAAGCACTGACACGAGACCTCAGTTTAACGTCCCATCTGAAAGACTGTTAATTTTATTAGGGTCAGACGGGGGATCGAACCTGCGATCCCTGGATTACCAGTCCAGTGTATTACCAATGGACTACATATCCGTCTACCTACCTTGGCAGATAAAATCTGATTTATTCCGAAATATATAGCGGTCCTTTCAGTTGGAATTCTTTGTTTTTATTGTTGTTCCCTAACCAGATGTTGGGGCATGATAATTGTGATTTTATCACAATCATGTTAATTAATTGATAACAAATGTGTACAGATAAATACACATTGGATATACTGTAGGACATCTGTACAGATAAATACACATTGGATATACTGTAGGACATCTGTACAGATAAATACACATTGGATATACTGTAGGACATCTGTACAGATAAATACACATTGGATATACTGTAGGACATCTGTACAGATAAATACACATTGGATATACTGTAGGACATTGTACAGATAAATACCCATTGGATATACTGTAGGACATTTGTACAGATAAATACACATTGGATATACTGTAGGACATCTGTACAGATAAATACACATTGGATATACTGTAGGACATCTGTACAGATAAATACACATTGGATATACTGTAGGACATCTGTACAGATAAATAACCATTGGATATACTGTAGGACATCTGTACAGATAAATAACCATTGGATATACTGTAGGACATCTGTACAGATAAATAACCATTGGATATACTGTAGGACATCTGTACAGATAAATAACCATTGGATATACTGTAGGACATCTGTACAGATAAATACCCATTGGATATACTGTAGGACATATGTACAGATAAATACCCATTGGATATACTGTAGGACATCTGTACAGATAAATACCCATTGGATATACTGTAGGACATCTGTACAGATAAATAACCATTGGATATACTGTAGGACATCTGTACAGATAAATAACCATTGGATATACTGTAGGACATCTGTCGAGATAATAATAATGTAATACTTATAAGATGAGAAAGTGGATGAAAATAGATAGCATGTTGTGCAAAGGAAACAACAATAAAAACAGAGGCAACCACTTAAGAGGACCTACATACTTGTATGGAGCACACATCAACGTTATTAGAATGTAATGAGACGAGTGCCTCGGACCTGTTTGGTTCTCTTGTACCTATCCTACTCAACCTTCATACACTATACACATCAACGTTATTAGAATGTAATGAGACGAGTGTCTCGGACCTGTTTGGTTCTCTTGTACCTATCCTACTCAACCTTCATACACTATACACATCAACGTTATTAGAATGTAATGAGACGAGTGCCTCGGACCTGTTTAGTTCTCTTGTACCTATCCTACTCAACCTTCATACACTATACACATCAACGTTATTAGAATGCAATGAGACGAGTGCCTCGGACCTGTTTGGTTCTCTTGTACCTATCCTACTCAACCTCCATACACTATACACATTAACGTTATTAGAATGCAATAAGACGAGTGCCTCGGACCTGTTTGGTTCTCTTGTACCTATCCTACTCAACCTTCATACACTTCACACAGATCATCGTTATGAATCTCCATGTATTCCATGGTGTTACATACAGAGACAATGTAGTGGAGTAATGTTGATAGTTCAGGCCACCGGCATTGACGATGCTATAAATACAAGATGTACAATATGATAGACCATTAAAGCTAACCTACAACATGGAGTTGACAGCAAGATCCAGATTAATGTAGAATACATGCACACTAGAGTATCCACATGGCCCCCCAAGAACACTACATAATAAAGATGAACCAACCAGAATCACAGCTAATACATACTACTTGATACAAGCCCGGACAGGTTTGGAGGTCGTCCGCTGTCGCATGTCTGTACATTACAAACTTTATTTTCCAAATTAAATTTGTACATTTCTTGTCAGTAACAAATGAGTGGCCCAGTGGTATCACACTCGTGTGGTGTCACGCTGCAGTAGTAGATCAGTGTTATCAGGCTGCAGTGGTGTCACGCTGCAGTAGTATATCAGTGGTGTCACGATGCAGCAGTGGTGTCACGCTGCAGTAGTAGATCGGTGGTATCACGATGCAGTAGTAGATCAGTGGTATCACGCTGCAGTAGTATATCAGTGGTGTCACGATGCAGCAGTAGATCAGTGGTGTCACGCTGCACTAGTAGATCGGTGGTATCACGCTGCAGTAGTATATCAGTGGTATCACGCTGCAGTAGTAGATCAGTGGTATCATGCTGCAGTAGTAGATCAGTGGTATCATGCTGCAGTAGTAGATCAGTGGTATCGCGCTGAAGTAGTAGATTGGTGGTATCACGCTGCAGTAGTAGATCAGTGGTATCACGCTGCAGTAGTAGATCAGTGGTATCATGCTGCAGTAGTAGATCAGTGGTATCACGCTGCAGTAGTGCACCAGTGGTATCTCGCTACAGTAGTAGATCAGTGGTATCACGCTGCAGTAGTAGATCAGTGGTATCATACTGCAGTAGTAGATCAGTGGTATCATGCTGCAGTAGTAAATCAGTGGTATCACGCTGCAGTAGTAGATCAGTGGTATCACGCTGCAGTAGTAGATCAGTGGTATCACGCTGCAGTAGTATATCAGTGGTATCACGCTGCAGTAGTAGATCGGTGGTATCACGCTGCAGTAGTAGATCATTGGTATCACGCTGCAGTAGTAGATCGATGGTATCATGCTGCAGTAGTAGATCATTGGTATCACGCTGCAGTAGTAGATCAGTGGTATCACGCTGCAGTAGTAGATCATTGGTATCACGCTGCAGTAGTAGATCAGTGGTATCACGCTGCAGTAGTAGATCATTGGTATCACGCTGTAGTAGTAGATCGATGGTTCCATGCTGCAGTAGTATACCAGTGGTGTCACGCTGCAGTAGATCAGTGGTATCACGCTGCAGTAGTAGATCGATGGTTCCATGCTGCAGTAGTATATCAGTGGTGTCACGCTGCAGTAGTAGATCAGTGGTATCACGCTGCAGCAGTAGATCGGTAGTATCACTATGCAGTGGTATCACGCTGCAGTAGTATATCAGTGGTATCACGCTGCAGTGGTGCCACAGTGCAGTAGTAGATCAGTGGTATCACGCTGTAGTAGTGCACCAGTGGTGTCACGCTGCAGTAGTAGATCAGTGGTATCACGCTGCAGTAGTAGATCAGTGGTATCACGCTGCAGTTGTAGATCAGTGGTATCACGCTGCAGTAGTAGATCATTGGTATCACGCTGCAGTAGATCAGTGGTGTCACGCTGCAGTAGTATATCAGTGGTGTCACGCTGCAGTAGTAGATCAGTGGTATCATGCTGCAATAGTAGATCATTGGTATCACGCTGCAGTAACATATCAGTGGTATCACGCTGCAGTAGTAGACCAGTGGTGTCACGCTGCAGTAGTAGATCAATGGTATCAAGCTGCAGTAGTAGTGCAGTGGTGTCATGCTGCAATAGTAGATCAGTGGTATCACGCTTCAGTAGTAGATCAGTGGTATCACGCTGCAGTAGTAGATTGGTGGTGTCACGCTGCAGTAACAGATCAGTGGTATCACGCTGCAGTAGTAGGTCAGTGGTATCATGCTGCAATAGTAGATCATTGGTATCACGCTGCAGTAACATATCAGTGGTATCACGCTGCAGTAGTAGACCAGTGGTGTCACGCTGCAGTAGTAAATCAATGGTATCAAGCTGCAGTAGTAGAGCAGTGGTGTCATGCTGCAGTAGTAGATCAGTGGTATCACGCTGCAGTAGTAGATCAGTGGTATCACGCTGCAGTAGTGCACCAGTGGTATCTCGCTATAGTAGTAGATCGGTGGTATCACGCTGCAGTAGTAGATCAGTGGTATCACGCTGCAGTAGTAGATCGGTGGTATCACGCTGCAGTAGTGCACCAGTGGTATCTCGCTACAGTAGTAGATCGGTGGTATCACGCTGCAGTAGTGCACCAGTGTTATCACGCTACAGTAGTAGATCGGTGGTATCACGCTGCCGTAGTAGATCAGTAGTATCACGCTGCGGTAGTAGATCGGTGGTATCACGCTGCAGTAACAGATCAGTGGTATCACGCTGCAATAACAATTCAGTGGTGTCACGCTACAGTAGTACAGTGTTATGAGGTTTGGTTGTGTATTTGGTTCAGTAAAACCTTATTTCATTAGTTTGTTTTAGTTCCTTCCTGATGTCAACGTTTTCTGTTCCGTTAAAAGGGAATGAATGAATGAAAGTATTGTACCATTAATTACGACACAAAACAGCATAGAAATAATTTCTGGCAGATAATATCATTATTATCTCACAAAATTATAAAAGCAATGTTTGGAATAAATTACTGGGTAATGTAATCCAGATTTCCATTGTTCTAAATTGATTTATAACTGGCTATTATCTGATTCATATTTCTGACAATATTACGGCAAATATTATTTCTTAATTGAATAATACTTCCCAGCAACCCTTTGTACAGTGCGTTTTCAATATCCCGTATATTGTAGTTTTGAACAACCCTCATACAGTACTTTTGAATGGTGAACCAATGTACGGTACTTTTGAATAATCCTCATAGAGTACTTTTGAATAACCCTTATACAGTACTTTTGAATAACCCTTATACAGTACTTTTGAATAACCCTTCTACAGTACTTTTGAATAACCCTTATACAGTACTTTTGAATAACCCTTCTACAGTACTTTTGAATAACCGTCGTACAGTACTTTTGAATACGGTAACCCTCATACAGTACTTTTGAATAACCCTTATACAGTACTTTTGAATAACCCTTATACAGTACTTTTGAATAACCCTTATACAGTACTTTTGAATAACCCTTATACAGTACTTTTGAATAACCCTCATACAGTACATTTCGAATAATTCATATAGTGTGTTTTGTAAGTTCTGTTAGCAAGTTTTAACAACTTATATTAATCACTCTCGTTGGTTCGGATGAAAGCGTAAATGTGGGAGGAAATCGGAGTACCCGGAGAAAACCCACCTGTCCGATCTGGCAACCATCGTACCATCTCAAATACTTCCCGGTCCCAGGATCGAACCCGGGTCGCATTGGTGAGAAGCGAGCGCGCTAACCACTGCGCTAATCGGACAGATTATATTTAATATTGCAAGTAACTGATGCTTGAAATATAATGTTAATTTCAGAAATTGTGTAGCTTCAGATGAGCCATTTGTACTTGTGTTGTTCAATTGTTCCGGGTTCTGGTGTTTGTTTGTTTGTTTATGGCATCTCATAAAACAAACTATTATTACTAGACCTACATGACATATATCAACAACCATATAACCATGCATGTAAAATGGCAGCTCCATCTAGAAAATAAGATTTGGCGATATTGGCAAGAATGTTATTTATCTGTTTGTAGATAATGTTCATAGAATAGGCAGTGCTTACTAATAATCTGTATATGCCAGTCTGACCAGAGATGGAGTTTTGGGAGATTTAAACTTTTTTTTATCTTCATTGGGAAGCAAGTCTACAGATAAAAGTTTCCTTGAGTGAGAAACATCAGACATGTTTATGCACCTGCGTAAGATAGCGCCTACTTGCAACTTGCATTCACGTATCTTGCCTCAAATTATGTAGGAATTATTATACAAATAATCGGGGTAATGAGATTTGCTCCAAGTTGTATCACGCGGTACAAACTATCGTCTTTATTGTAAAAAGAAAAGATACAACGGATACCGTTCAATTACCCATCACCGCTGTATGTTCGAATCCCACGTGGGTGTCGAATTCATTCATTGTCAGGAAAGTATCCAGCTGGCTTGCGGAAGGTCGATGGTTCTACCAGGACGCTAGTACATGCATGGAACGCTGCTTGGAGGAGCACCCGGTATCTTCCGCCTCCACTAATAGCTGGAGAGTCGTCATATGTTTGTTCGGCACAGAAAGAAACAATAGCTTCATGCGAAATGCAGTTGATTCAATCGAGCTATGTGTATTAGCAATTACTAAAGTGTGTTGTTTCAGTTTGGTGAACAGTACGGGAGTCTCGTTACCAGTCCGTCCGAATAGTCCGAGCTGTACCATAGACCTTAGCCTGGGACAAGGCGTCAATATATTTTACCTGGTCAGTTAAATAAATATATTTTAACACCGCTACTATTAATTGGGCCGTATTGAGTTTCTGATCATATCAATTTTGCCAGAAGTTAAAAAGTGAAAAATGGACAGACTAGCACCCAGGCTACTTAAACGTCACAAAAGGGCAACCAGGATGTACTTGCCAAAGCCAGGACGTTGGCAAACCACAAATACAGTTGCTCGACTTGAATCCTCCAATATGGCGGCTTGATTAATCTAATTAAATTCGCCAATTTGTTTTTCGTTATCTACTTTTATATAATATTTATGGGTTAAATAATGTCCAGCTACATTTTCCCCAGTGGGATTTGATTTTTCGGAAGTATAAACAATCAATTCCAGACTTTTAAGAACATTTATCTGTTGATTGCGCGCTTGTTTGGCGGGTATTGAAACACGCCCAATGTTTTGCAGCCATGGACAGACATTCAGTATAACGCGCTACCATTGCACTATCACGAATCCCACTGGGAAATAATCTAGCCAGACTTTATTCAACTCATATTTATATAAAGGAAGAGTTGGTGGTGTTGATGGTGTTATAGCCTCAACAGATGCATGTTTAACTCTTATATGAGATTAAATCCTGCTTAATTCAGTCTGGAGAACCAGTGAATCAGCACATTGTATTAAGCGCAGTGGTTAGCACACTCTCTTCTCACCAATGCAACCCAAGTTCGATCCTCGGACCGGGAAGTATGTGAGATGGTACGGTGGTAGCCAGATCGGACAGGTTGGTTTTCTCCGGGTACTCCGGTTTCCTCCCACACGAATGCTCACATTTACGCTTTCATCCGCGCCAACGAGAGTGATTAATATAAGTTGTTAAAACTTGCTTTGCCGCAATCGTTGTAAAATAAATAAAGTTTTAAACAGAATTCTTGGCAACATTCAACTGAGACTAATTAATCTCCGCCAAAGCCTTCGTGAGTTTTCGTGAACTACGACCAGGACATACGTTAGGGTTTTTTCCGTTACTATTTGAATCAAGTAAGTGTACAATAATCGAAAGCTCATATTTTACTTCGGAAATATCAATGAAGTAAGTTCACGGAATATGCAAATGTCTCAGTTTAATGTTGCCAATATTTTGACAAAATATTTGAAACGAGTTTGTGCAGCTGGAAGCAGTGTTAATACTGTGATATCTTAATGTGCCAGTAAAACATTTCCCCTGCTGTTGCAAAAAGCAATTGTTTTGTAAATATAAAGTGAATTTTTACAGACTGTAGCACGGCAATCCAGGTGTTTAGTTTATTCGACGTCATGTTGTTATTTACCTGAGTCATCTCTGTTTCATTTTACTGCAATCTGTTAATCAGACCCATACGGCCGCCACACGGGCCCCACTTAGCGAGGGCTGATACACTAATTATATATCATTATTAGTTTCATAGACATACAAAACACATGTACACCAGCTGAATTTGAAATCAGCTCCGTTATTGTTACAAATCTATCAAACCTCGCCACAGGGATGGTATTGGTTCATTGGTCGTACTTCACGTAGCCGGCGCTAAGGCGAGCCGTGCTAAGGCACCTAGCTATGTGCCTCCAAAATGCCCTGCTTGCGGAACAATGCCCGCCCCTCTCCCCACACACTGGCCCGGTATTCCAGAGCTCGCTGGTTCGATCCTCTGCTACGCCACACTAAACTGACTCGTATCATAGTCTTACGGATGAAAGCTTAAGCCGAGGTCTCGTGTCGGTGCTGTACACCGTGCACGTAAAAGAACAAGAGGAGACTCTGGAATGGGTCTCTGTCTGTATCATTGCACTATCCTCCAAAATCAAAAATGAATAATCTCTTCAGGATGCGTCGCTCATATGGGCAACCGGTAGCGACGATAAATAAACGTAAAACATGCATAGTAATCAGCTATGTTGATGCTGTTTTATTGTATTAACACAGTTCATAAGATATTTCTTGTGCGTAGGGAAATGCACTCGAAATTCTGCGTTGATGTGAGAGATGACTATCCTTCCCGGATAGTTCGTCACTGGAAGTCTATTGGAGTAACTTGGGCCCGTCTGCGCAACACTTTCAGCCGAAGACAAATGTGGTTGTTTGTGATTCTTTATTGTAAAAGAATATGTGCTTGATTTAATGGAAGACAAGTGCATTGTATATGAAATATGAGTGTGTGCTTTTAAGCATTATTTATTTTACAACGATTGCGGCGAACAACTTATATTAATCACTCTCGTCGGCGTGTGGCGTGGATGAAAGCGTATAATTATATGGTCATTCGTGTGGGAGGAAACTGGAGTACCCGGAGAAAATTCACCTGTCCGATCTGGCGACCACCGTACCATCTCACATACATGCCGGTCCGAGTTTGTGTTTAACTCTTTCAGCGCCGAATAAATTCAGAGCATGTGCAAACAACATAGATCCAGATCAGCCGCGGCGTAACACCGCGTCTGATCAGGATCTATGTTGTTTGTTATTCGGACAGGTGCTTCAGCTCCACTGTCTGAAGAGCAATCAGCATATAGCCTGATCAGACGGCATGTTCTGTTCTGTCCGATCGGGTTCTCTACTTTTTTTTACAAAGTCGCTTTTATGCGACATTGGCGGTGAAAGAGTTAAAGACTTGTGAATATTAGTTTTATGTGTATTATGCATTATATTCATGAATAAAAATCATTATCGCTTACATGTATTAGTAAGTTTATGTTTGCCATATTGTACACAAACAAAACAGTAAATATGCATAGTATTTATTAACATTAACATTAATTGCTGCGCATCCAGTAGGTAAGACTGAACCAAATATCCAGATACGATACTGTTGGGATTAAAGGCCTGCAGTTTGACCCCGTCCAATTGTAAAGATTTATACTTTACTACCTGTTCCATGTGATTAGTGGCTTGTATCAACAATGTAGCAGTACATTCAGTATAATTTGGCGTATGTAGGTATTTTCTAACGGTTAATATGCACGATCACTCTGTGAGCTGAGAATTAGTCAAAATGAGGCCCTGACAATTTAAGTAAACGTATATTATTGATTGTAAAGAAAATTGATAGTTATGAGTATTCAAACTACATAATCCAGATCAGCCCAGGGACATAGATTACATGTTATGTAGGTGCCTCATCAGCCGTAGCGTAATCACTGAGACTGATAATGTGTATGCATGTATAATGTGCGCTATGGTTGTGATCTGTGCAATCTAATTCAAAATTCAGTTCATGTGTTGACCTAATCAAATATGTATGTATATAATATGTATGTATTTATATGAATAAACTATATGTGTTCGTTATATGGTAACCTTCATACTTCATTTAATTATATATCTACAGTATTATTCGCAAGTTTTCTGTTATATTTTAAATATTTCTCTGTGTCAGTGTGTGTTTACCGATATTGATGCTACATAATAATCACAGTGAATGCTATGAGTACATGTATAATATTATAATTATAATCTCTTGAACATACGAGTATTACACATATTCTGCCGATTTCTACAAGATGCCATTGAGTAAAATAACAATGTATGTAACTGATGAGCAGAGAAAAGAATTGCTGACTTTCTTGCAAAATAAGAACTGGGACGTAGAGATGGAAATAGAAGAAACAGCCACCGCCATGCCCGTTGCAGAGGCTGCTTACGTACCTCCCCCTATGCCTCAGCATGCTGAAGGTGTTGCTGAGTGTCCACTGTGCTTGTGTTCCCCTTGCATAATAAATGAACAGAACAAACAACTTTGGTGGCCTGCTAATAATCGTCCACCGCATAATCTAAATTCACATGAGAGAAAGCTTCTATACAGGAGGTTTTGGGCAATGCTATATAATTGTGGCGCATGGAAAGATGTCAGATATATAGAGAGAAAAGTAGCGGCTAGAAGAGGAGACTGTACTTGGCATAAGAGGGAACTGATGCCTGAATGTGTGGTACAGCAATGCAGGAACTGGCTGCCTAACCCGCGCAACCAGCCTTATTTGGGCCATAAGTGGAGTTGAATTGTTTATACCAGTTGTAAGTACTATAAAAATACAGAACTTCAATTTCAGCAATTTATAACCTCTGATATGTACGTGGGTCATAATAGATATAAGTGGTGCTCATGTATTAGATGTATACCATGCAGGGCCTCGCATGTGGCAAATACGATGTGCGTCGACCGTCAGATTTGTACCGCTATTCCTCGTGTGTTTAGTGCGTCGACCGTCAGATTTGTACCGCTATTCCTCGTGTGTTTAAGGTCAAATATAGGTCAACCTGCAGGCCTTTAAGCACAGATTGAGGTTTGCACTCTATTCGATATACTCTGTGCTTCCGTACTGAGGAGTCCAAACACGCCATAAATCATCTATGAATCAACTTTAACACGCTCATTCGGAAGTATACTATGTACATATTGCTAATTATCTCATGTGTTACATTTCGGCTCAGTTCAGGTAGAATGCTCGGCTTAAACTGTGACTTGCTGTTGCATACATCGAGGAATATTGGAAATAAAATTGGTGTAGTCTGACCTACGTTAGATAAAAGAACGATAATAATAAAACATATCTGCGTGTGTTTTACGTTTATTTATCGTCGCTACCGGTTGCCCATATGAGCGACGCCTCCTGAAGAGATTAGTTATTTTAGATGTTGGAGGATAGTGCATGATAAAGACATAGACCAATTCCAGAATCTCCTCTGGTTCTTATACGTGCACGGTGTAAAGCACCGACACGAGACCTCGGTTTAACGTCCCATCTGAAAGACTGTTAATTTTATTAGGGTCAGGCGGGGGTATTTCAGGTATTTGCTTCACTCTAAATATTCACGAGTATACTGTGTGACAGACGGATCTGTAGTCCAGTGGTAACACGCTGGACTGGTAATCCAGGGATCGCAGGTTCGATCACACGTCTGACCCAAATAAAATTAGATGTCTTTCAGTTGGGACTTTAAACCGAGGTATTCTCGTGTCGGTGCTGTACACCGTGCACGTAAAAGAACTGTGTGGACTCTGGAATGGGTCTCTGTCTGTATCATTGGACTATTCTCGAAAATCTAAAATGACTAATCTCTTCAGGAGGCGACGATTAATAAACGTAAAACACGAGTACTGTGAAAATATACTAGAGGACATAGAAAACGCACACTTCGGATAAGTGTGTTTTTACATAAAAAACAATAACTATATAGTTTTAAACTTTTTGGAATATTTTTGGTTGTTCAGTTTTGTGTTTTGTAATAAAGATGTGATATATCTTTGATGGAATCCTTCGTATTTCGTTTTCATTTAATAATAATCATATAATGTAGGTGTGCGTTTTCTATGTCCTCTAGTATACACTGTAGGTGTGCGTTTTCTATGTCCTCTAGTATATAATGTAGGTGTGCGTTTTCTATGTCCTCTAGTATACAATGTAGGTGCGCGTTTTCCTTGTCCGCTAGTATACAATGTAGGTGTGCGTTTTCTATGTCCTCTAGTATACAATGTAGGTGTGCGTTTTCTATGTCCTCTAGTATATAATGTTGGTGTGCGTTTTCTATGTCCTCTAGTATACAATGTAGGTGTGCGTTTTCTATGTCCTCTAGTATATAATGTAGGTGTGCGTTTTCTATGTCCTCTAGTATATAATGTAGGTGTGCGTTTTCTATGTCCTCTAGTATATAATGTAGGTGTGCGTTTTCTATGTCCTCTAGTATATAATGTAGGTGTGCGTTTTCTATGTCCTCTAGTATATAATGTAGGTGTGCGTTTTCTATGTCCTCTAGTATATAATGTAGGTGTGCGTTTTCTATGTCCTCTAGTATATAATGTAGGTGTGCGTTTTCTATGTCCTCTAGTATATAATGTAGGTGTGCGTTTTCTATGTCCTCTAGTATATAATGTAGGTGTGCGTTTTCTATGTCCTCTAGTATATAATGTAGGTGTGCGTTTTCTATGTCCTCTAGTATATAATGTAGGTGTGCGTTTTCTATGTCCTCTAGTATATAATGTAGGTGTGCGTTTTCTATGTCCTCTAGTATATAATGTAGGTGTGCGTTTTCTATGTCCTCTAGTATATAATGTAGGTGTGCGTTTTCTATGTCCTCTAGTATATAATGTAGGTGTGCGTTTTCTATGTCCTCTAGTATATAATGTAGATGTGCGTTTTCTATGTCCTCTAGTATATAATGTAGGTGTGCGTTTTCTATGTCCTCTAGTATATAATGTAGGTGTGCGTTTTCTATGTCCTCTAGTATATAATGTAGGTGTGCGTTTTCTATGTCCTCTAGTATATAATGTAGGTGTGCGTTTTCTATGTCCTCTAGTATATAATGTAGGTGTGCGTTTTCTATGTCCTCTAGTATATAATGTAGGTGTGCGTTTTCTATGTCCTCTAGTATATAATGTAGGTGTGCGTTTTCTATGTCCTCTAGTATACAATGTAGGTGTGCGTTTTCTATGTCCGCTAGTATACAATGTAGGTGTGCGTTTTCTATGTCCTCTAGTATACAATGTAGGTGTGCGTTTTCTATGTCCTCACGTATATAATGTTGGTGTGCGTTTTCTATGTCCTCTAGTATACAATGTAGGTGTGCGTTTTCTATGTCCTCTAGTATACAATGTAGGTGTGCGTTTTCTATGTCCTCTAGTATATAATGTAGGCGTGCGTTTTCTATGTCCTCTAGTACATAATGTAGGTATGCGTTTTCTATGTCCGCTAGTATATAATGTAGGTGTGCATTTTCTATGTCCTCTAGTATATAATGTAGGTATGCGTTTTCTATGTCCGCTAGTATATAATGTAGGTGTGCATTTTCTATGTCCTCTAGTATATAATGTAGATGTGCGTTTTCTATGTCCTCTAGTATACAATGTAGGTGTGCGTTTTCTATGTCCTCTAGTATATCGACAGCGTATGTGCACGTGTACATGTTCGTCCACTCACCGTGCTGGAATGAGCTCCTACTACGCATTGTATGACTTGTTTTAATTCTCGGGACTAAACGAATCATAAGAAATGTAATATTCTTACTACTTTTACGTAATATATTTATTTATCTTGGTTGATTGATGATGGTTAGGCATAGTTATCATAATACCATCACTCTATGCTACATTGCACTGCAAACCTTTGATGTAACCGCTCGCAATAACACGTTGTTTTTCCACAGGGGATTCTAATCTTATACGGAATGAACCAGGTGCGGGACCAAGTGGAACTGAGAGGCTGCACCCACACCCAAGCGGATCTGTAGTCCAGTGGTAACACGCTGGACTGGTAATCCAGGGATCGCAGGTTTGATCACCCGTTTGACCCTAATTAAATTAACAGTCTTTCAGGTGGGACTTTAAACCGAGGTCTCGTGTCGGTGCTTTACACCGTGCACGTAAAAAACCCAGAGGAGACCCTGAAATGGGTGTTTCTGTCTGTATCATTGCACTATCCTCCAAGAATCTAAAATGACTAATCTCTTCAGGAGGCGTCGGTCATATGTGCAACCGGTAGCGACGATAAATAAACGTAAACACGCACGCACGCACGCACGCACGCACGCACGCACGCACGCACGCACGCACGCACGCACGCACGCACGCACGCGTGTATTCGGTAACACATATTATATTGTCCTCAAAAATGCCACCCGCTCAGTCACACGTTTGGAAATGCTTGAATCGCTCTGAGAATAAGAAAACTGCTAGGTGTAATATATGCAAATTGGATTTAAGATATTCGGGTATAACATCAATCTGAATAATCATTTGAAGAAGATGACATTTACGCGTAAAACAGAGATTTTATACCTTCCCGACCGAATATTCGAATAGTTCAATCGTTATTCGTTGCCATCCCTAATTATATCATATTTAATCAACATTGCTCAGGATCTCCATTACAAATTCCAAACCACATAACTTTCAGTTAATCAGTGCAAGTGTTAACATTTAGCGTTGCTGACTAGATCAGAGATTCAATCTCACATTGATATTTTATTGCCACTTATTCAACACCAAGTAACTGACATGGACTGGTCCATGATATTTTCAGACCAATAAATTAATAAGGAAATTACATTTGGATCAGTGCATTTATCAAAATGGGTATTTTTTGTCTAAAAACGAGCCGGCTCATCTGGATCTACACTTTTTGTAAACCTATTAAGAGGCCTGTGGTGTTGAAAGGGTTACAGCATAACAGCACTAGACATAACAACTAATCTGCAGAAGCAGAACAAGTTTAGGTAAGTGTTATATGACGGGCTTTCAAAATTAGAAGCTGGGTTTCTTGATAATGCAAACTATATTTTGGACGTTTTGGTGGTAGATGAATATATTTACTTTTCGGCCCCATGGCCTTCGTCGGGATGCAATCCTTTTTGCGTGTATATATTTAGTCTATTCAAAAATGTTTTTAGCTCGATTGGAAATCAAGTTCTTACAACATCGCTCTCGATGCCGCTTTCCTGGTGGAATATATCGCAATGAGTGAGAGAGAAGAGACAAAGTGGGTTGAAGTGTCTTGGCTAAGGACAACACCACCGTGGTTTTTGTAGGAGATTACAGCCTCTGGATTACGTGGCGGATATTGTATCCATTGCACCATATAGACTCAGGGGCAGATGTATATGACTTGTTCTAAATAATGCAGCACACGCACATATTGTCAAGTAGGTTAGGTACACCTAATTGTTAATATTGACATCTATATTGTTCAAACGTAATTCATTGGAAAGCCTCACCTGGGGCCATGCTCTCCGTAGTTTGACTACTGTTCAAACTTAATTCATCGGAAAGTTTCACCTGGGGCCATGCTCTCCGTAGTTTGACTACTGTTCAAACTTAATTCATCGGAAAGTTTCACCTGGGGCCATGCTCTCTGTAGTTTGACTACTGTTTAAACGTAATTCATCGGAATGTTTCACTTGGGGCCATGCTCTCCGTAGTTTGACTACTGTTAAAACGTAATTCATCGGAAAGCTGCTTCACCTGGGGCCATGCTCTCCGTAGTTTGACTACTGTTAAAACGTAATTCATCGGAAAGCTTCACCTGGGACCATGCTCTCCGTAGTTTGACTACTGTTCAAACGTAATTCATCGGAAAGCTGCTTCACCTGGGGCCATGCTCTCCGTAGTTTGACTACTGTAAAACGTAATTCATCGGAAGCCTACCTGGGGCCATGCTGTGGTGTTGTTTTGGGTTGTTAGTATCATGGAAGCTCACTGGGGCCAGCTCTCCGTAGTTTGACTACTGTTAAAACGTAATTCATCGGAAAGCCTCACCTGGGGCCATGCTCTCCGTAGTTTGACTACTGTTAAAACGTAATTCATCGGAAAGCTTCACCTGGAGCCATGCTCTCCGTAGTTTGACTACTGTTAAAACGTAATTCATCGGAAAGCTGCTTCACCTGGGGCCATGCTCTCCGTAGTTTGACTACTGTTCAAACGTGCCTACAGTTCAAACGCAATTCATCGGAAAGCTGCTTCATCTGGGGCCATGCTCTCCGTAGTTTGACTACTGTTCAAACGTAATTCATCGGAAAGTTTCACCTGGAGCCATGCTCTCCGTAGTTTGACTACTGTTCAAACGTAATTCATCGGAAAGCTGTTTCACCTGGAGCCATGCTCTCCGTAGTTTGACTACGGTATGGGCGATGTATCGTTGCCGTTCCTCATCTGCGCATGTCTAGAGTCTAGTTCAAGCGATTGTCTGACAAACCGACCGGACGTATTATAGCAGCATTGTGGTGGCAATGGTAGCCCGTTGGCTTCAGGTGTAAGAGGCCCGAAGTTCGCTCCCATGACAGCTGTAACTGTTACGATTGTGTTCTTAGGCAAGGCACTCAAATTCACCATTTCCTCTTCTCTCTCCGTCATTGGGAGCATGGTTTTCATCAGGAATGAGGTCTCCAGGGCGATTAAACTAAGTTGCAATACCTTGCTGTGTAATCGAACAAAAACACATTTGTATACACTAGTAGCATTGTGACCAGATATAGGACTGCCTTTATATTTATTTATTCGGTGATCTGGATCGAGTATTATTTGAATGCGTTGCGTTTGAAGTAGAAACATGCGCACTGTATGCACCGAGAGCATGTTGCACTGCATCACGGGATAGTCTAGTTACTGTATTCATGCGCGGTGTAATTCGGCCGTCGGGTACCGTGTAACACATCTCTGTAAATGTTCACGGTTTCAGCATTGACACATGCACACTGTAAACGTGTAGCAAGGGATATATAATAGCCCCTCGATATTATATAACATGTCCGCCTCCGTTGTCGAGTGGTTACGGTCGCTGACTTGTATACCACTGTAACCTATCATCTCAGACCGTGTCTCATTTATATTAAAAAGTTGGCAGTTTCTTACGGAGGTTGGTGCACCAAGTACTGGTTAACCGCTGGAGCCTGCCCAGGAAAGGTGTTGTTAGGTAAACTGCCCGTCGCTCAAATGGGAAACCGGTAGCGACGTTAAATAAACTTAAATAATAAATTTTTTTATATGACATAATTTACAACAAATAATTATGTACACAATACATAAGTGGATTGAAATGAAAGCTAAAAGCCTATAGGATTTCTCTCCACATATATATTGTGGTTGGTCATTATCACAACACATACATCGTCCTTCAAATCACTTCTACATAACCTGGGTTCCAGTCTGTCGATTTTTCACTTTTTAACTTCTGGCAAAATGACACGACGTGTTGATATGATCAGAAACTCAATATGGCCCAATTAATAGTATCGGTGTTAAAATATATTTATTTGACTGACAAGGCAAAACATATCGACGCCTGTTCCCAGTTGATATGTTCAGAAACTCAATACGGCCCAATTAATAGTCTCGGTGTTAAAATATATTTATTTGACTGACCAGGCAAAATATATCGACGCCTGGTCCCAGTCTACACTCTACACAACAGTCGTAGATTCTCAATGCCAATGGGCAGTAATGCTTAGAGCAGCGGAACCTTTTGGAAAGCTTAGCTTGGATTATCTACAATGCATAAATATGATTTATTCAAGCAAGTATATAGAGCGAACAATTATCCGCTGATTATAAAGGTCGAATAGCTACATGTAATGTATACATGCGTACTGCAGCAAGGTTTACAGGGGTCACGTGGCTACACGTATTTCCTGGAATCGCGTTGATTATCTTGCTCATAAATAAAAACCCCTCATAAAACAATTAAAGTTCAGATTTATTGGCCGCGAAATCTCCGTATCCGTGACCCGTGCACACCTCTTGTGCTGATAAACCTATGGATGGATAATACTTCTCATTTGATACACTACACACGCTTATAGCGCGGATAAAACCAGTATGTACGTCTGTGGCGGCATAGTATTTGTATATCAGCATCAGACAGACCGCGTTTTTTACACAAAAAATCAAAACTTATTCACACAGCATAGAAAGAAATTATTTGTGAAAAAAAAATCAATAAAAATCATACAATGAAAAAATTCTTGCTTGCTAAGGAAAAACACAGTGTATGCTTGCTTTGTGTGTAAATCAGTATCAAAAATATAAAACAATGCTACTGTCCAGTCCTTAAAGGAACAGTTGCAACTCAAACATTATTTATAAAAATAAGTCGTCATACTGACCGATTGTTAAAGACACATTTGCAATATTCTCAAACATTCTTTATCCAAAGCAGACTCTACTGATCGATCCAAAAAGAACGGTGATACAATTCGCAAACATTCTTTATAAATAAAAAAACTGTCCTTAAAGGGACAGTGATAATAATATTCTGAATGGTTATTTGTAAACAATATAGTTATTAATGGGCACTAGCAATAGTTGGGTACTAGCAATAGTCGGCAATAGTCGGGCATTGGCAATAGTCGGGCACTAGCAATAGTCGGGTAATTTATTTTAGCTCGATTGCGAAACAAGTTCTTATATTAATCACTCTCGAAACCTCATTCCTAATGGAATCCATCCCCACGAGGGAGAGAGAAGAGGCAACGTGGAATTTAAAAATGGCACAATAGTAACGGCTCTAGCGGGACTCGAACTCCGGACCTTTCGCGCATTATGCGAACGCGTTCTCACGCAATCTACCACGCTGTCACACTATCTATCACGCTGTCACGAACATATCTTTATAGGAATGAACAAGGGACCAATGCTGTATTTTGAGGTTATTATCACATTCAGTATAATAATAATAATAATAATAATAATAATAATAATAATAAAATAATAATAATAATAAAGACTTTGTATAACGAGATAACTCATTTGAACAATTAAGTAAATCTACCATTAGGCCCTCAACAAATTAAAACATGAAATAGCATAATGAAACATGTAAACAGTAACCAGTAAAACTTTCATAGGAAATACGATATAAGCTGCAAGAACTAATACTTATATTCATGTATAATTATAAATCAGTGTATTAGTATGTCTGATTGTCAGAACATACTTATAGGACGGCGTTTACACTATGTAAACATGCACGTGTATTGCGCGATAATTAGACCACATGTGCATCCATTCTGGAAGTAACTCACTCGGATTAGTTTATACAAATTTATTTTAGCTCGATTGCGAAACAAGTTATTACAACTTGTATTAATCACTCTCGAGACATCATTCCTGATGGAATCCATCGCCACGAGGGATAAAGACGAGGCAACATGGAATGTAAATGCCTTGCCTAAGGGCACAATCGTAACGGCTCCAGCGGGGCTCGAACTCCGGACCGTTCGCACCTGAAGCGAACGCGCATCCACTGCGCTATTACGACTTCCACTTCCATTATATTTTGCAGGCTTTGAACGAAATATTGACTGTAAACTGTATTATTATTATTATTATTATTATTGGTTTAGAAATTACGCAGACGACTGTACATTATAATGGCACAGCTTACTGACTTTAAATTGGCACGTTTCCCTGTGCTTAGCATTGAATAACGCCTTGAATAATTATGTTGTTTGTATAGATATATCAATCTCAATTTTACTTCACCAAGTTTTAAAAGCGGGGCTTACTCGTAGATTATATTTCTCAGGTTTAGTGTTTGTATATTTGCTTTGAAGTTGCATGCGCAACACTCTCTCACCCCCAGGTGTTGCTCATCACGTCGCTAGATAAAGCTCATTAATTCGCAGCCATTTATCTCCCATCTCTCATCTACCTATCAATGTATCTGCCTACTATCTCCCTCTAAATTGTGTATAAACGTTGAAAGTTTTCATTTACGTATATTTCAATATTTACAATGACATGGGCCGCCAAAGTATTATGACTACGATATGTTGTAATCCAGAAATGATGGTGTGCACGGTTGAATGGTTATTTTAAAGAACAAATAATATTGATTGATATTTGGCAACATTAAACTGAGACATTTGCATATTCCGTGAACTTACTTCGTTAATAATCGATTTCCGAAGTAAAATATGAGCTTTAGATTATTGTACATGGAAGTCGTGATGGTGCAGTGGATGCGCGTTCATTTCAGGTGCGAAAGGTCTGGAGTTCGAGCCCCGCTGGAGCCGTTACGATTATGTCCTTTAGCAAGGCATTTAAATTCCACGTTGCCTCTTCTCTCCCTCGTGGCGATGGATTCCATCAGGAATGAGGTCTCGAGAGTGATTTATATAAGTTGAAAGAACTTGTTTCGCAATCGAGCTAAAATAAATTTGTATAAACAAGATTATTGTACACTTACTTGATTCAAATATTAACGGTAAAACCCTAACGTATGTCCTGGTCGTAGTTCACGAAAACTCACGAAGGCTTTGGCGGAGATTAATTAGTCTCAGTTGAATGTTGCCAAGAATTCTGTTTAAAACTTTATTTATTTTACAACGATTGCGGCAAAGC
Organism: Archivesica marissinica; assembly: GCA_014843695.1. NCBI lineage: Eukaryota > Metazoa > Mollusca > Bivalvia > Venerida > Vesicomyidae > Archivesica > Archivesica marissinica. The sequence continues at coordinate 59,003,652 of CM026395.1, forward strand.
AAGTTTTAACAACTTATATTAATCACTCTCGTTGGCGCGGATGAAAGCGTAAATGTGAGCATTCGTGTGGGAGGAAACCGGAGTACCCGGAGAAAACCAACCTGTCCGATCTGGCTACCACCGTACCATCTCACATACTTCCCGGTCCGAGGATCGAACTTGGGTTGCATTGGTGAGAAGAGAGTGCGCAGTTTAATGTTTGTAATACAACGTGTAATATTATTATTATTTATTTATTTCAGTCTCATCTATGCATACTACACATATAATATATAATAGTACATAGCCATTCTATGAGAATTATAAGAGACTAGACACATGTTATCATCACAGACACTTGTTATCATAATACTGTACATTAAAATTCAAAGTCAAACCGTACCCATCTAGACACGTGTGTTAATCGTGTGACATATTACTTAAAAACCAGTTACTGTAAAAACCACATTGAAGTACCACATACATTTTAAAAGAAGGTAAATAAGGGTTACTGGCACACATATCACTATACTGTGTCGTAATTGGCAAGTTTTGTTAAAAATTAAGCTATTATCTAATACCATACTTGTATGTATACCTAAACAGAGACATTAGAGGAAGATAGATAGATAGTCTTTCATGTTCAAACTATATACGTTGTTTTCTACACCCTCTGTTGTTTCACGCATGCGCGCTGCGCGTGTTTACATTTCGTGTGTTGATAAACAAATTCGCGTATACGACGGTTTATATTTATTGGAATTTTATCGTTTCTGAGCGACTTATTTCGATATTTGTAAACACACACACACATTAGTATTTATATTTTATATTTTACCAAAAACATCCTTTATTACGATGTAATGCTGCTTTAAGTAATGTATTTTTGATCGTGTTATTGGGACGGAGGCCGCGTTCCAATATGACAGGCTGCCTCCTCCCTATTATAAGGTCAATATGAATTCAGGTAATTAATGACAATTGTATTAATTGACGATAGCATATTTCAAGGGAAACAACAAGTAACGGTAAACACATATCAAACTGATTGTTTTAATGATTCAGGTTATAAATTGACCGAGTTATGTTTCCAAGATGGCTGCTGTAAAAGTATACCGCTGGGCAATCTCATACAGACCGAGATCTAACAACCAATCAGATTTAAATGTCCACATACTGACCGAGATCTAACAACCAATCAGATCTAACAACCAATCAGATTTAAATGTCCACATACAGACCGAGATCTAACAACCAATCAGATTTAAATGTCCACATACAGACCGAGATCTAACAACCAATCAGATTTAAATGTCCACATACAGACCGAAATCTAACAACCAATCAGATTTAAATGTCCACATGTACAGACCGAGATCTAACAACCAATCAGATTTAAATGTCCACATACAGACCGAGATCTAACAACCAATCAGATTTAAATGTCCACATACAGACCGAGATCTAACAACCAATCAGATTTAAATGTCCACATACAGACCGAAATCTAACAACCAATCAGATTTAAATGTCCACATGTACAGACCGAGATCTAACAACCAATCAGATTTAAATGTCCACATACAGACCGAGATCTAACAACCAATCAGATTTAAATGTCCACATACAGACCGAGATCTAACAACCAATCAGATTTAAATGTCCACATACAGACCGAAATCTAACAACCAATCAGATTTAAATGTCCACATACAGACCGAGATCTAACAACCAATCAGATTTAAATGTCCATACAGGCCGAGATCTAACAATCAATCAGATTTAAATGTCCATATACAGACCGAGATCTAACAACCAATCAGATTTAAATGTCCATATACAGACCGAGATCTAACAACCAATCAGATTTAAATGTCCACATACAGACCGAGATCTAACAACCAATCATATTTAAATGTCCATACAGGCTGTAAATCCCATATTGGCTGTATCAGCTCCATATTTGTCCAAGCTAGGCATCGATATTTACGAGTTCACGTTCGTATTGGACTAGCATAATTATGAAGTTACACGTACCATCCCGTGCAATATGGCATCGTAAGTACACGTAGCGTATTACACCGTTTCCCATAGCCTGGGAACAGGCGTTGAGATATTTTGCCTGGTCAGTCATATAAATATATTTTAATACTGGAATGGGTCTCTGTCTGTATCATTGTACTACCCTCCAAATTCTAAAATGACTAATCTCTTCAGTAGGCGTCGCTCATATGGGCAACCGGTAGCGACGATAAATAAACGTAAAACACACGCTCATTAATTGGGCCGTATTGAGTTTCTAATAATATCAAAGAATAATGAACTTAATTTCTATTTTTGCCAGAAGTAAATTGGTGAACAATCGACAGACTGGAACCCAGGCTATGTTTCCCGTACTATGTACTATGTCCATATAATGAAACGTTTCTAGTACGAAGCTATTTGACATTTACCTGCATGCGATAATATTTACGGGATCTCAGCTGTCACTTCTCTTCATTTCGATGGAGAAATTTCCACTGGCATGAATCAAATGCACCCCATTAAATTTGAATACGTTTGCTATTAAGCGATTCACCTTTCTTATAAATATGTAAACCGTTTAGAAAAATACCTTCTTGTAAAATTGCAGTGTTGATTACAAGAGCATATGTTTTACGTATGTTTTATCAGTAAACCTTACTATAATGATCGGCAATTAAAAAAGCTTTCCTGACCGGCAAATCTTCTCCCATCCCGTCATGCACCTGGTTAATGGTTAATAGACGTTGGGTAATATATAAGTACTCGTTTCTTCTTCTTTAATGCTTATTATTTGTTAGATTAAGACAATTTAATGAAGTATGCGAACACATATAGTGGATAAATCGGATCATATGGAATTATGGTCATGTGCTAACCGAGCTTTACAAGTGTTAATACACGTCAGAACACTCTGTCTACACGTGTTTAAGTAAGAATTTCCTGTGTACACGTACATACCATTGCACTTGATAACCGCCATGTTTACATAAACTTATCTGCATGCAAGTGTGTTTTACGTTTATTTATCGTCGCTACCGGTTGCCCATATGAGCGACGCCTCCTGACGAGATTAGTCATATTAAATGTTGGAGGAGAGTGCAAGGATACAGACAGAGACCCATTCCAGAGTCTCCTCTGGTTCTTTTACGTGCGCGGTGTAAAGCACCGACACGAGACCTCGGTTTAACGTCCCATCTGAACGACTGTTAATTTTATTAGGGTCAGACGGGGGATCGAACCTGCGATCCCTGGATGCATGCAGGTACTTTGTCTTGGCTGTATTAATTAAAAGACATTCCGGTTGACAAATTTGCTCACAATCTCGTCATCATGCCATCGTGCCTCGCCATCAGATCAAAACGTGTCACGCATCGCCATCGAATACGTCTCCATAGTACACCGGTATCGCCATGGTGTCATCAGATCATCATATGTCACGCATCGCCATCGAATACGTCTCCATAGTACACCGGTATCGCCATGGTGTCATCAGATCATCATATGTCACGCATCGCCATCGACTATGTCTCCATAGTACATCGGTACCGCTATGGTGTCATCAGATCATCACGTACCACGCATCGCCATCGACTACGTCTCCATAGTGCATCGGTATCGCTATGATGTCATCAGATCATCACGTGTCACGCATCGCCATCGACTACGTCTCCATAGTGCATCGGTACCGCCATGGTGTCATCAGATCATCACGTGTCACGCATCGCCATCGACTACGTCTCCATAGTACACCGGTATCGCCATGGTGTCATCAGATCATCACGTGTCACGCATCGCCATCCACCACGTCGCCATAGTGCACCGGTATCGCTATGATACCATCAGATCATCACGTGTCACGCATCGCCATCGACTACGTCTCCATAGTGCATCGGTACCGCCATGGTGTCATCAGATCATCACGTGTCACGCATCACCATCGAATACGTCTCCATAGTGCACCGGTTTCGCCATGGTGCCATCAGATCATCACGTGCCACGCATCGCCATCGACTACGTCTCCATAGTGCATCGGTACCGCCATGGTGTCATCAGATCATCACGTGCCACGCATCGCCATCGACTACGTCTCCATAGTGCATCGGTACCGCTATGGTGTCATCATGCATCGGGCAATCACGCATCGTTACATCGCCATTGTGCCATCACGCATTGTGCATCGCTATCGACATGATACTAGCGTGCATCTTGTCATCACGCATCGTAAATCATCATCGTGCCATCTCGCATCTTGTCATCACGCATCGTAAATCATCATTGTGCCATCTCGCATCTTGTCATCACGCATCGTACACGCATATCGGGCATCGTGCCATCTCTCGACAGCCTGTACGATACATCTGCCACAGCCTGTACGATGCCTTTGCCATATCCTATGCGATACCTGCCACAGCCTGTACGATACATCTGTCACATCATGTACGATACATCTGCCATAGCATGTACGATGCATCTACCACAGCCTTGGTGTGGTTTGGTGGTGTTGGGGTGGTGGTGGGTGGTGGTGTGTTGTGTGGGTGGTGTTTGGGGTGTGTGGGTGGTGGTGTGTTGTGTGGGGTGTGCTATGGAGACGTAGTCGATGGCGTGGTGGGGTGTGTTGTGTGGGTGTGTTTGGGTGTGTGGGTGGTGTTGTGTTGTGTGGGTGGTGTTTGGGGTTTGTGGGTGGTGTTGTGTTGTGTGGGTGGTGTTTGGGGTGTGTGGGTGGTGGTTTTGTTGTGGGGGGTGGGGGTTGTGTTGGTGTGTTGTGTACGATACATCTGCCACAGCATGTACGATACACCTGCCACAGCCTGTACGATACACCTGCCACATCGTGTACGATACATCTGCCATAGTCTGTACGATACATCTGCCACAGCCTGTACGATACATGCCACAGCCTGTACGATACATCTGCCACAGCATGTATGATACATCTGCCACAGTCTGTACGATACATCTGCCACAGACTGTACGATACCTGTCACAGCCTGTACGATACATCTGCCACAGCCTGTACGATACATCTGCCACAGCCTGTACGATACATCTGCCACAGCCTGTACGATACATCTGCCACAGCCTGTACGATACATCTGTCACATCATGTACGATACACCTGCCATAGCCTGTACGATAAATCTACCACAGCCTGTACGATACATGCCACAGCCAGTACGATACATCTGCCATAGCCTGTACGATACATCTACCATAGCCTGTACGATACATCTGTCACAACTTGTACGATACATCTACCACAGCCTGTACGATACATGCCACAGCCTGTACGATACATCTACCATAGCCTGTACGATACATCTGTCACAACTTGTACGATACATGCCACAGCCTGTACGATACATCTACCATAGCCTGTACGATACATCTGTCACAACTTGTACGATACATGCCACAGCCTGTACGATACATCTACCATAGCCTGTACGATACATATGTCACAACTTGTACGATACATCCTGTACGATACATCTACCACAGCCTGTACGATACATCTACCATAGCCTGTACGATACATCTACCATAGCCTGTACGATACATCTACCATAGCCTGTACGATACATCTGTCACAACTTGTACGATACATCTGCCACATCCTGTACGATACATCTACCACAGCCTGTACGATACATCTACCATAGCCTGTACGATACATCTACCATAGCCTGTACGATACATCTGCCACATCCTGTACGATACATCTACCACAGCCTGTACGATACATCTACCATAGCCTGTACGATACATCTACCATAGCCTGTACGATACATCTATCACAACTTGTACGATACATGCCACAGCCTGTACGATACATCTACCATAGCCTGTACGATACATCTACCATAGCCTGTACGATACATCTGTCACAACGTGTACGATACATGCCACAGCCTGTACGATACATCTACCATAGCCTGTACGATACATCTGTCACAACTTGTACGATACATCTGCCACATCCTGTACGATACATCTACCACAGCCTGTACGATACATGCCACAACTTGTACGATACATCTGTCACAACTTGTACGATACATCTGCCACAACTTGTACGATACATCTACCACAGCCTGTACGATACATGCCACAGCCTGTACGATACATATGCCATAGCCTGTACGATACATCTACCACAGCCTGTACGATACATGCCACAGCCTGTACGATACATCTACCATAGCCTGTACGATACATCTGTCACAACTTGTACGATACATGCCACAGCCTGTACGATACATCTACCATAGCCTGTACGATACATCTGTCACAACTTGTACGATACATGCCACAGCCTGTACGATACATCTACCATAGCCTGTACGATACATATGTCACAACTTGTACGATACATCCTGTACGATACATCTACCACAGCCTGTACGATACATCTACCATAGCCTGTACGATACATCTACCATAGCCTGTACGATACATCTACCATAGCCTGTACGATACATCTGTCACAACTTGTACGATACATCTGCCACATCCTGTACGATACATCTACCACAGCCTGTACGATACATCTACCATAGCCTGTACGATACATCTACCATAGCCTGTACGATACATCTGCCACATCCTGTACGATACATCTACCACAGCCTGTACGATACATCTACCATAGCCTGTACGATACATCTACCATAGCCTGTACGATACATCTGCCACATCCTGTACGATACATCTACCATAGCCTGTACGATACATCTACCATAGCCTGTACGATACATCTATCACAACTTGTACGATACATGCCACAGCCTGTACGATACATCTACCATAGCCTGTACGATACATCTACCATAGCCTGTACGATACATCTGTCACAACGTGTACGATACATGCCACAGCCTGTACGATACATCTACCATAGCCTGTACGATACATCTGTCACAACTTGTACGATACATCTGCCACATCCTGTACGATACATCTACCACAGCCTGTACGATACATGCCACAACTTGTACGATACATCTGTCACAACTTGTACGATACATCTGCCACATCCTGTACGATACATCTACCACAGCCTGTACGATACATGCCACAGCCTGTACGATACATATGCCATAGCCTGTACGATACATCTGTCACAACTTGTACGATACACCTGCCACAGCCTGTACGATAGTCACAGCCTGTACGATACACCTGTCACATCCTGTACGATACATCTGCAACAACATGTACGATACACCTGCCACAGCCTGTACGATACATCAACATGTAGTTTAAGACATTTATTCTTAGTACAACATCAATATCACAAATTACCTGTAAATTGATATATCGAGGTCGAGTTATCAGTGTCAACTGTCTCACCGTTACTTGCTCTAAGAGTCCCTTCGGGATGAATTGACCGTATTATATTAGTTTTCTTTGCTATTTGGGCATACATTGGCTGGCCAAGTCAAGTCAAAATCCTTTATTTCTCTCAATTCATGTTAGCATGAACACATGAGGTTATACATGTAAATATGTTACAAGAGGTTCTTTGAACGACATTACAAACAATATATAAAACACACTGATTTACAGTAGCATATTACATGTAATGCAAATATAAGTACAAAGGAATTATCCCAATATCATATCCCAAGCAAAATTGTTTTCATGAATTTGCACAGTTTCAGAAATTCTGATCTATTCGTAGTATTTATGAGCTGTTCCATCTTAAATGTGTTTGGACGACGGTAATAATATGGCTTTATATACTTTTTCCTGTTATCAATTAAATTCGGACATTCTAATAAATAATGTAATTCGTCTCCAATCTTGTCATTACAAAAATTGCAAGTTCTAAGGTTAATAGGGATTCTGGCCCAATTTCCTGTTTCAATTGGAAGACGGTGATTTCTAGTCCTAAATCTAATTATATACGGTAGAACTGCCTTAGGCATAGATGACAAATAACTTTCAAATTTCAACTCCTTTTTGAAAATCCTATATGGCCAGTTTGGGCATACATTGGCTGGCCAGTGTCACCAATAGTATTGGTATGAGCTTTGTGGGATTGTTATCTCTCTAGTAAATGTTTATTTCACAATAAATACTATGAAAATCACCGTCGTATGCAAGCATCCTGGGCCACGCATAACGGCAAATTCCTAATCGCAATGTGAACACGAATTTAAATGATGTTGACCACATACATGGTTAGCTGGCATATGTTCGACGTCTGGAAAATTAGATAGGACATTTAAATGACCACATAAAACACTATAAGCTAAAAGGTCCACGACCTTGCTCCCCGCAGTCATTATTTTCTCTGCCCCGTGAATACCACGAGAATTTTATAATAAAGTTTGTACATTACCTGTCTACACTTGGAGATAGTGTTTCTAGTTAAATCCCCGAGAAGATACCATCAGCTACCTCTATTGTTCTCCCCATCTGCCGATTAGGTTCATTAACCAATCAGAACAGTCGATTATGTCCGATAAGTGAGTGTTCAAGTGGAGTTTACAATCGTCAGTGGTCTTAACGACTTGGTCCTGACAGATGCCCTCCATTTGGAGGGAACACAACAAAACATCGTCCAGAAGCTACATTTCTCCAACTACATAAAATAAAACCCAGAGAAAAGATAACGAAATTGTAGAATTTGACAAAAGTAGAATAATTACTGACTTGGCATGTATAAATAATGGAGATTCATCCAAAATGGTGCATGCCTATGTCACAGGGTGAGATAAAATGTGCAGCCAACCCGGTGCTCGAACCCGGGATATTTAGCTTACAGGGCGAACGCTCTACCGACTCTACTTACACATACTCGCATTGGCTAAAGAACTTTCCAGGAATTCAGCATCACTGGTCGTTCCATAACTATACTTTCATATTCTTACTTTCCTATTATTCTTAACAGTCGATTAAAATTACAACTTTATTTATTCGTAATGTGAAATACTCGAGTGGCATTCCACGCTGTGTGTGTGCGTGCGTGCTAAATTCATTTTAACTGCCACTATCGAGACTATTTTCACTACATTCCACAACCGCACAACCACTTATGTTAATGTGAACGTCCATAATAAGAAACAGTTCCGGTTAATTTTCAAGTTAGTTTCTGTTTGCTGCCAAACTTAAAAACTAGAGACAAAACATATTCATTAGAATATATTACTTTATCATCTATATATACAGGATTAATCGTGGCATTAATATTAATGACATATGTTTGATTTTATTACTGTTCGCAGATGACATGGTTCTAATTGGCTTAACACCAGTTGACCTGCAAAATACATTAAATAATCTAAGTATATATTGTGACAAATGGGGCCTTGAAGTTAATGTTTTAAAGTCGAAGATAATGGTGTTCCGTAAACGGGGTGGGCTAAAGAGAGGAGAGCAATGGTTTTATAGGGGAGATGCCGTCGAGGTGGTCAATGACTTTAACTACGTTGGTGTTACACTTAACTATACCGGTAATTTTAATTTAAATTCACAAAAACTCCATGGCAAAGGCCTAAAAGCTATGAACATACTAACAGCTAATCTACGTAAACACGAGACAAAACCAAAAACCGCTCTCCAGCTCTTCGATGCCCTAGTATCATCCATTTTACATTACGGAAGTGAAATATGGGGATTTTCAAAAGCTAAAAATTTAGAGACATTGCACTTGAAATTCTGCAAGTTAGTTCTTGGTGTTAAGCAATCAACTAGTAATGTAGCTGTATATTATGAACTTGGAAGATACCCATTGTATATATGTAGATATGTAAAAGTTGTAAAATATTGGTTAAAAATAGTTACAACGGAAAATATAATTATTAAGTCGATGATACAAACGTGTCTAGATGATTTAGTAACTGGCAAAGGTAATTGGTTGTCCAGAGTTAAGGAATTGCTAAGTAAATTTGGCTTTTTGTATATATGGGAAAACCCACATGTCATCGACCACACTCAGTTTATTTCTGAATTTAAACAAAGGATTATAGATGATTTTCTGCAGATTTCACAAGCTGATCTTCGAATAAATAAGGTACTTACATTATATAAAAATGTAAAGATTAATTTTGGTTACGAATCGTACTTAGATATAATACTAAGCAGAAAATTAAGAATTGCATTTACAAAATTGAGACTATCAGCGCACAACTTACGGATTGAAACAGGCAGATATGGTAGAAACCGTATTGATCAAAACGAAAGGTTATGTTTATTGTGTAATACAAACAACGTGGAAGATGAGTTTCATTTCATGTTTAAATGTGAGGTGTATAGTACATTAAGAAAAAAATATATTAAACGTTTATATTCTAATCGACCAAGTATGTTCAAATTATTGCAAATATTTCAATGTGACAATTCCCCAGAGCTGGTTAACTTTAGTAAATATATTCATGAAGCTTTATCCCTTCGTAATTCACTTGTTTAGGATATATGAATTACCAGTTGAATACTCCCTACACTCTTAATACAGTCATGATCATGTTTTGCATAGTCTAAAATCCATCATGACATTGTCATTATTTTTCCATGTATGTCCATAATCATTACATCATTTGTCCATCCTCATCATGATTGCATATATCATAATATTGTACTATATATATTGTAAATATGTTTAAATGTTACAGACGAGAAACTGTAAAGTTTAAGTCTTAATAAAGCATTCTTCTTCTTCTTCTTTATCATCTTAATCATAACTGTTCATAATAGTTAGAAAATAGCTAATATATAAAAGTATCCTCTAGTGTCCTCAAATCGTGATACCTTCGTTTTCGTTACCCCGGAAGTATTTACAATTCTGGGTGCGATCGGTATTTCTGACGTCACTAACCAGGAAGCGAGATTGGCAACTGTCACTTTCTATCTTTAGCAAGAAAATGCTCCGTATAATCCTTGGAGGCGTAAGTAATCGGTTATTTTCCTTGTATTGGTATAAAACATGCTATCTTTCATAATGCAATATTGCATCACATTTGTCCATTTGATTTACTGCAAAATATTGACCATTTCCAGTTTTGTTTTGCGTCGTCTGATTTGTTTACCTACCTGTCATTTAATGTGAAGGTCAATATAGACTGGGTTACAAGTTTAATTAGTGTAAGGAGAGTTCGTTTTGGAGACATCTCTTATATTGTTTTGAGTTCCATACAGTGGTTTACTGTCGTCGTCAACTAAACGATGTGTCCTGTAGTGTAGTGTACTTAAAGGAATAGTTTTGAATTTTGGTGTAGGTTTATGGCAGTCCACCACCTACAAAGCGAAATTACAGGCAATATTCTCCAACAGCCCTTACAAATGGGCATATATGTGACCATTGGACCCACCTCATTTATTGTTCAAAAGTCAGGTTTACAAGATTAGGTGATGAATTCAGGTGTCCACATTGTGAAAATGCTTGTTAAACTGTGAAAAGAAATATTCATCAAAATAATAGAAATTATTATTATGCTGCACAAAACGTGTTCGTTTTATATTTACACCCATTCGATGTTACGCAAAATTGATTTTCTGAAAGGTCACGAAAACTCCGGTACCAGTCACCACAGATGTCGGTTTCGGGTCATGGTAAAAATGACAGCGCCCGTTGTTATTTACGTAGTTATATTCATTTCTAATTATTTGGAATAAAAGAGGAACGTTACTTTATTTACATCATACATTTAGAAACTATGTAGTTTTAAGATTCGTTTTGTTGAATGCCGATCATTTCTTATCATAACGGAAACCGGAAACTCGAGGGTACATCTAACCGCCCAGGAATACGAAAGGCAACCACTGGCAGAGAAAATGCCATATTTCACTATTTGCAAACAGTTCTTTCACTGAGAAAACTCATTCATAAAGGAAAACACACGTTTACGGTGAAATATCTTTTGTGGATAGGCCTACGATAGGATTTAATAATTTAATAATTATAAGATGAGAATGTGGATGAACCCGTATAGGATATTGTGCAAACTTGTGGCCCGATCATTTTGCAATGTTACACACATGTATATATGTGCCTTATAATCTGTTAACTTATTTCACATCAGATTCATGCTCGTATGTAATATTGTATAATCGAATGTATTACATATGCAATAACATATGGTTCAATTAAAGGACACAACGATAAAAACGGAGGAAACCGATTGAGAGGACCTATCGTACAAAATGTACATCCAATGTACATACAATTCACTTCTAATCAGCAATAACACATTGTCGTGACGTCATGCCTTTGTACTTGCAGTCCATTATTAATATTGGACTGCTGTCAAAAGGCCAGAGTATTATATTAAATGATTTAGGGATGTCAACGGTAACCGAGTACTCGAGTACTCGATCGAATACCTTTCCGAGTAATCGAGTACCAAAATCACTACTCTTTGACATCCCTTTATTTAAATCCTACACGTAAATGTACGAACTTAACAATTTCAATCAATAGGATCTTGTTATATATAGGTGTGTTTTAAGTAAGATATTAGCCTCAAACGGATCCAATATGTAATATATTGGTACTGTCTTCGGCGTTACGCGCCTCACAGTCCAATAGTTTACATATTGGATCTTTTTCAGCGTATATCCGTTACATATTTGCGACAGCTGTAGACACTGCATGTATTACGTAATTACATCAGTATAAATAATGTGTGTGCAACAATCGGCAGCATTCACCTGTCAAACATGAGCAAACATATGCATGACCCACGAGCTCAAACACCTTTAAATACGTTCTCCAAACCCAGCCTGATCTGCTCATCAAAATTCTCATGATTTTTCTGACAGCCCAGGATTTACGACTTTGATAAAATACTGCGCGTCTGTTTTAACAATGAAGTCGAAAATGGAAGGCTGGTTCGGCACACCAGTCCATACATCAGCGGCTATATTAAGCCCAGCGTTTCTGTACCTTTGCGCCCCATTACATTCCGACGGAGAGATATTGGAGCTGTCACAAGTTTATCATGTGATTTAAGGTTCTTTGAAAACAGTGATTCACCCAAAATTCATCTTCATTCACGAAAATATAACAAAGTCTGGATACTGTATTTTTGTTTATATTGTTGTTGTTGTCTTTATTGAGAGTGTGGCGGCGGGGGTTGAGCACATGCAATAATTCGATACCCACATTTGGATTCGAACATACATCGGTGAGGGGTACGATTTGAAGCCAAAAACCGTAACCACTGAGCCACTTGACATTAAAATAATATGTTTTGTCCATACCAGAACACGTCCTCAACACGTCCATACCAGAACATGTCCATACCAGAACACGTTCCCACCACAAACGTCCATACCAGAACACGTCCCCACCACACACGTCAATCTCAGAACATGTCCATACCAGAACACGTTCCCACCACACACGTCCATACCAGAACATGTCCATACCAGAACACGTTCCCACCACACACGTCAATCCCAGAACATGTCCATACCAGAACATGTCCCCACCACACACGTCAATCCCAGAACATGTCCATACCAGAACACGTCCCCACCACACACGTCCATACCAGAACATGTCCATACCAGAACACGTCCACACCAGAACACGTCCATACCAGAACACGTCCACACCAGAACACATCCTCAACACGTCCACACCAGAACACGTCCATACCAGAACACGTCCACACCAGAACACGTCATCAACACGTCCATAACAGAACACGTCCTCAACACGTCCATACCATAACACGTCCTCAACATGTCCATACCAGAACACGTCCTCAACACGTCCATACCATAACACGTCCTCAACATGTCCATACCAGAACACGTCCTCAACACGTCCATACCATAACACGTCCTCAACATGTCCATACCAGAACACGTCCTCAACACGTCCATACCAAACACGTCCTCATTGGTTGTTGAACATGTCCGCAACATGGCCATACCAGAACACGTCCGCAACATGTCCATACCAGAACACGTCCTCAACACATCCATATCAGAACACGTCCTCAACATGTCCATACCAGAACACGTCAACACCAGAACACGTCCTCAACACGTCCATACCAGAACACGTCCGCAACATGTCCATACCAGAACACGTCCACAACATGTCCATACCAGAACACGTCCGCAACATGTCCATACCAGAACACGTCCTCAACACGTCCATATCAGAACACGTCCTCAACATGTCCATACCAGAACACGTCCATACCAGAACACGTCCTCAACACGTCCATACCAGAACACGTCCTCAACACGTCCATACCAGAACACGTCCGCAACATGTCCATACCAGAACACGTCCTCAACATGTCCATACCAGAACACGTCCTCAACATGTCCATACCAGAACACGTCCTCAACATGTCCATACCAGAACACGTCCCAACATGTCCATACCAGACCACGTCCGCAACATGTCCATACCAGAACACGTCCTCAACATGTCCATACCAGAACACATCCGCAACATGTCCATACCAGAACACGTCCATACCAGAACACGTCCGCAACATGTCCATACCAGAACACGTCCATACCAGAACACGTCCGCAACACGTCCATACCAGAACACGTCCGTAACACGTCCATACCAGAACACGTCCGCAACATGTCCATACCAGAACACATCCGCAACATGTCCATACCAGAACACGTCCGCAACATGTCCATACCAGAACACGTCCATACCAGAACACGTCCGCAACATGTCCATACCAGAACACGTCCATACCAGAACACATCCTCAATACCTCCATACCAGAACACGTCCATACCAGAACACATCCTCAATACCTCCATACCAGAACACGTCCGCAACACGTCCATACCAGAACACATCCTCAATACCTCCATACCAGAACACGTCCGCAACACGTCCATACCAGAACACATCCTCAATACCTCCATACCAGAACACGTCCGCAACACGTCCAATAACCGGTTGCCCATATGAGCGACGTCATTTTAGATGTTGGAGGATAGTGCTATGATACAGAGAGAGACCCATTCCAGAGTCTCCTCTGGTTCTTTTACGTGCACGGTGTAAAGCACCGACACGAGACCTCGGTTTAACGTCCCATCTGAAAGACTGTTAATTTTATTAGGGTCAGACGGGGGATCGAACCTGCGATCCCTGGATTACCAGTCCAGCGCGTTACCACTGGACTACAGATCCGTCTGTAAATAATTAATGACTTGTCGTGTGCCACAACTATTTATAGATTTTTATTTTACCCAGCATGCAAAGAGTTAAGATATTCAAAGGAACACAACTGTCTTACAATCAAATCTAAATAGTGCAGAACTAGACAAATGGTGTACAGGGAATGGTATTCCGCTATCTACAGAACACAATACTACAACAAAAATACCCCTTTTGCAAAATGATAGTATTGTTAATTTGTTTAAATAATAAGTATAAAACACGTGTCTCTGTATTGTTGAAATATTGTCATGTCACACTATACAACTCAAAAATAGATGTTCATTCTCCTTTAAACTCCTCAAACTGTACATGTATATTTAGTTAGAATAACAAGATACAAAAAGTAAGTAAAGTGTTTCTTTATTATAGTGTCACCCCTATTTAAAGGGCCAGCCATTTCTGACTTATGAGACACCTCTTTTTTATGAACATACTTCCCGAATACTATGCTTGTATGCCAGACGCCAGGCTAGTAGGCAATCGGTAACCATTATTTAACTAGCTGGCGGTTCACCAACCGGCCATATCAGAACAAACCCCTGACGAGATTCGAACCTTCGACCTCCAGCTCCGTAGGCGGACGCCTTAACTAATGGGCCACGGAGACGATACATGTAATTGTATACGTTATATAAATACAATTCTGTTCTGTTCTGTTTTGTTCTGATGAATATTTCATGATGAATCGTATTGTTATACTATACGTAGATCTATACTAAATTCCTGCATCCATTGATTTTGTTTTAAGGAATGAATGGCGGGTTAATTGTTTCCATCGGGGTATGAACTACATTGGGCGTGGTTAAAATGTGTGGCGGCCGAATGCATCCACGGTAACATTAAGCATTTTCGTCTCCATATATTTCAACAGACAGACGGATATGTAGTCCAGTGGTAGCACGCTGGACTGGTAAGCAAGGGATCGCAGGTTCGACCCCCGTCTGACACTAATAAAATTAACAGTCTTTCGTGTGAGAGCTTAAGCCGAGGTCTCGTGTCGGCGCTGTACACCGTGTACGTAAAAGAACCAGACGAGACTTGGAATGGGTCTCTGTGTGTATCATTGCACTATCCTCCAACGATCTAAAATGACTAATCTCTTCAGGAAGCGTCGCCCATGGGCAACCGGTAGCGACGATAAATAAAACGTAAAACACACAACTATTTCAACAGGTAAACGGAAGCAAGGGCAAGTCTTTTAACAAGTTAGGAAGCACGTGCTAATTGATCACATTTAACCAAAAAAAGCCAGCTACTACTAATCACGGTGGATGTTCATTAATGTAAATTTAATTTTACACGTAATTCAAAATTATCACAAGAAAAACTCATACAGGATCAAATAATTGCGATAACACCTGATGTTTCGCGCACAATCTCGCGTATGCATTTATATTAGTAACAATTCATTCAATAAATTGATAACACGTTTACACGATGAAATTATTACGGTGGTATGTAATTGTACATCATGGCATAATTACGATAAAGACACCTCTCTTAGATAGCAAGCAGTTGTGCTGGGCTAGATCTGTCTTACATTGATGTATGTGGTAAGCTAAGACAACAGAGAGCCGTCTAACTCCCTTGCTGTTTTTAGAAAACGTGTTTATCCTAGAGATAAAGTTTTCAACAGTAGCAATGTTACAAGACAATGTTAAATGCTATTTCGAAGTAGAGCCAATGCTATTTGAGAGGATAGAATAAGGATGTGTTGTTGTTCGTTGCACCGTCTGTATATAGATCACATTCCAAGTTTGTCCAGAACACAGACGGATCTGTAGTCCAGTTGTTACACGTTGGACTGGTAATCCAGGGATCGCAGGTTCGATCCCTCGTCTGACCCTAATAAAATTAACAGTCTTTCAGATGGGACATTAAATCGAGGTCTCGTGTCGGTGCTTTACATCGTACACGTAAAAGAACCAGAGGAGACTCTGGAATGGGTCTCTCTCCGTATCATTGCACTGTCCTCCATAGCAGTTTCTTTCACTGCGAACACGCAATCATTCATTGCAAAGCATAAAAGACAACATGCTTGTTTGGTAAATACACTCTGTTATAAAGCATACAGAAAACCTGCTGGTTTGGAAAATACACTCTGTTATAAAGCATACAGAAAACCTGCTGGTTTGGAAAAATACACTCTGTTATAAAGCATATAGAAAACCTGCTGGTTTGGAAAAATACACTCTGTTATAAAGCATATAGAAAACCTGCTGGTTTGGAAAATACACTCTGTTATAAAGCATATAGCATATAACATAATATGAAATAATAATTCTCGGGCATATATAACATTAAGTATATGTATGTATGTTCCATTAATGTCAAACCCCTTGCGGGGATGTATACATGGAACTTAATTGCGCGCATCATTGCTGTAGATATTGGTCATGTATTCTTTGTACAACCATATTAACTTCTATATTACTAACATTATCCTTGTTTCACAAATATGCATAACCCAGTTCTGACAACAGATTTTTAACCTTAATTGACCAGCTATTTACAATGTTTCCGTTTGCATCAGATAACAACATAATTCTATATAACAAGGTATTTGTGGCTTTCATAATTTTAAACCAATATTTAATCATTCTTATTCTACGCATTATTAATACATGTATAGATAGATGAAACAGGTCCTGATTGAACAAATTAAATAGTTCATATTATCAACACAACTTAAATATTTTTCTTGCGTGAATTCAGTCTTAAATATATTATAACTTTCCAATTTAGAAAAGGAACTTAACAAAGAACACATCTAACGTTGTTACATCTGCACACACAAACATTTATGGACTTAAGTATGCACAACCGTTAACAAGTTTGCATTGGAATTGAACAGAGTAGAGTTAATAACAAGCCATACAAGAACTATAGTGTTGATAGCTGGATGTAGCCTAGGTGCCAGTCTGTCGATTTTTCACTTTTTAACTTCTGGCAAAATGACATGATCGGAAACTCAATACGGCCCAATTAATAGTTAAAAGATATGTATTTGACTGATCAGGCAAACTATATCGACGCCTGTTCACAGGCTAAGCTGGATGATGATTTCCCAGTAACACTGGAATACAGAAAGTATTTTAACAGGGAGGTATTTTGTAAAGCCATCCGAAAGTATTTTACAGGGAGGTATTTTGTAAAGCCATCCGAAAGTATTTTACAGGGAGGTATTTTGTAAAGCCATCTGAAAGTATTTTACAGGGAGGTATTTTGTAAAGCCATCCGAAAGTATTTTACAGGGAGATATTTTGTAAAGCCATCCGCAAGTATTTTACAGGGAGGTATTTTGTAAAGCCATCCGAAAGTATTTTACAGGGAGGTATTTTGTAAAGCCATCCGCAAGTATTTTACAGGGAGGTATTTTGTAAAGCCATCCGCAAGTATTTTACAGGGAGGTATTTTGTAAAGCCATCCGAAAGTATTTTACAGGGAGGTATTTTGTAAAGCCATCCGAAAGTATTTTACAGGGAGGTATTTTGTAAAGCCATCCGAAAGTATTTTACAGGGAGGTATTTTGTAAAGCCATCCGAAAGTATTTTACAGGGAGGTATTTTGTAAAGCCATCCGCAAGTATTTTACAGGGAGGTATTTTGTAAAGCCATCCGAAAGTATTTTACAGGGAGGTATTTTGTAAAGCCATCCGAAAGTATTTTACAGGGAGATATTTTGTAAAGCCATCCGCAAGTATTTTACAGGGAGGTATTTTGTAAAGCCATCCGAAAGTATTTTACAGGGAGGTATTTTGTAAAGCCATCCGAAAGTATTTTACAGGGAGGTATTTTGTAAAGCCATCCGCAAGTATTTTACAGGGAGGTATTTTGTAAAGCCATCCGAAAGTATTTTACAGGGAGGTATTTTGTAAAGCCATCCGAAAGTATTTTACAGGGAGGTATTTTGTAAAGCCATCCGCAAGTATTTTACAGGGAGGTATTTTGTAAAGCCATCCGCAAGTATTTTACAGGGAGGTATTTTGTAAAGCCATCCGCAAGTATTTTACAGGGAGGTATTTTGTAAAGCCATCCGCAAGTATTTTACAGGGAGGTATTTTGTAAAGCCATCCGCAAGTATTTTACAGGGAGGTATTTTGTAAAGCCATCCGAAAGTATTTTACAGGGAGGTATTTTGTAAAGCCATCCGCAAGTATTTTACAGGGAGGTATTTTGTAAAGCCATCCGCAAGTATTTTACAGGGAGGTATTTTGTAAAGCCATCCGCAAGTATTTTACAGGGAGGTATTTTGTAAACCATCCACAAACTATCAGAAACAACGAGACAAATTAACACGCACATGTATTCGTTTACAGTATTATGTTGGGTCTTGTTAGAATGGAAGTAATATTTGTCTTGCTGTCGTTAATTGGCGTATAAACCACGGTTTGGAGTTCTGATGTCTACGGCCTGTGTGGTTAATTCCTATGCATCAGAACTCCAAACCACCGTGGTTTATTCGGCGATAAACAAAGGCAAGACACATATTATTTCCTAATCATATTTTGTTCGAGGTAATTCGCACCTAATGAATGATCGATATCATCGCGTTAGCGCGTGTTTTACGTTTATTTATCGTCGTTACCGGTTGCACATATGAGTGACGCCTCCTGAAGAGATTCATTTTAGATTTTTGGAGGATATTGCAATGATACAGACAGAGACACATTCCAGAATATTCTCGGTGTAAAGCACCTCGGTTTAAAGTTCCATATGAAAGACTGTTAATTTTATTAGGGTCAGACGGGGGAACCTGCGATCCCTAGATTATCAGTCCAGCGTGTTAACCACTGGACTACAGATCCGTCTGTTATCGCGTTAACGATATATCAATGAATCATGGTTACGTCACTAAATAAGCTGACTGGTTGCTAAGCAATCGCTGTTGGTGGTTGATATTATTTATCATTTTACTATTATCAATCATGAAACTTCATAACTTGCTTGTTTTCATAAAGTTTGATTGGCTTATGTTTTGGATAAACCATTTCAAATTTAATCTCCCATCTGCTGTTTTTGATGTCAGATTTTGAAAGCTGACACCTGGGAGATAGGAATAACATGTCAGCTTAAATTGTTTGTGTCTTCTGTTTTCGTTTACATGGTGGCCATATGATTTACGTGTACGTTTGTTGATATGTTTTGGGTGTTACAGACGCACTAGTGTGGCATCCGTGGTCCAGTGGTAGAGCGTCCGATTTGGAATCGATCGGTCCCGGGTTCGATACTCGGTCAGTCCACGTATGTAGTGTTATTGAGCAAGGCACCTCGCACACATTGCTTAGTACTGGTTAACCACTTAGGTCGGCTAAACTTGCCCAGAAAAACATGTCTACGTCCCCGCAAGGGGTTTGACATTAATGGAACATACATACATACACACACATTGCTTAGTACTGGTTAACCGCTATGGTCGGCTAACCCTGCCCAGGAAAACATGTCTACGTCCCCGCAAGGGGTTTGACATTAATGGAACATACATACATAGTAGATTATGCTGTATAGCGACTCTCCAGATATTATTGGTGAAGAAAGACTTTGTGTGTGCCCTTCTGTGCAGTACTTCAGGCACGGACCTGGGTAGAACCACGGACCTTCCGCAAGCCAGCTGGATAGCTTCCTCACTTGAAAGATTTCGATACCCCGAGTGGGATTCGAACCAACATGGGTGAGATGCCAGTAACTTGATACCAACAACCGTAACAGCTCAGCCACGTGAGACCCACGTACCATGGATGCGTTGGGTATATATATTACATGCAGAACCCTGCTCGGATCAGTATATATATCACATGCAGAGCCCTGCTCGGGTCACTATATATATCACATGCAGAACCCTGCTCGGATCAGTATATATATCACATGCAGAACCCTGCTCGGGTCACTATATATATCACATGCAGAGCCCTGCTCGGGTCACTATATATATCACATGCAGAGCCCTGCTCGGATCTGTGTAACCAGGACCGCATTGGTGAGCAATAAAACCCAACAACAACTGACTACGTGAACCTGCTTTCATAGACTAACGAGCTTGTAAACACTGTTGCTGAGTCGAGAAACGATCGAGGTTAATTTGCTCCAGACAACCTGGTGAAAATCTAAACAGAAAATTTGCATCGGTGGATTCCGTCTTGAAATGGGGGTTTCTATGACATTTTAGCATGCAGTAGATAATGTACGGTGTTCCAGTATCATTGTCGACCTCAGACAGTGCTGCCAACGATGTTTCATAATGACATATAGTAATTGTTAAGCATGCTGATGTGCAAACAGTCCATGCTGATGTGCAAACAGTCCATGCTGCTGATGTGCAAACAGTCCATGCTGCTGATGTGCAAACAGTCCATGCTGCTGATGTGCAAACAGTCCATGCTGACGTGCAAACAGTCCATGCTGATGTGCAAACAGTCCATGCTGATGTGCAAACAGTCCATGCTGCTGATGTGCAAACAGTCCATGCTGCTGATGTGCAAACAGTCCATGCTGCTGATGTGCAAACAGTCCATGCTGATGTGCAAACAGTCCATGCTGCTGTGTGCAAACAGTCCATGCTGATGTGCAAACAGTCCATGCTGATGTGCAAACAGTCCATGCTGACGTGCAAACAGTCCATGCTGATGTGCAAACAGTCCATG
This sequence comes from Archivesica marissinica, assembly GCA_014843695.1. Classification (NCBI taxonomy): domain Eukaryota; kingdom Metazoa; phylum Mollusca; class Bivalvia; order Venerida; family Vesicomyidae; genus Archivesica; species Archivesica marissinica. The sequence continues at coordinate 59,025,449 of CM026395.1, forward strand.
CTGATGTGCAAACAGTCCATGCTGATGTGAAACAGTCCATGTTGATGTGCAAACAGTCCATGCTGATGTGCAAACAGTCCATGCTGACGTGCAAACAGTCCATGCTGATGTGCAAACAGTCCATGCTGCTGATGTGCAAACAGTCCATGCTGATGTGCAAACAGTCCATGCTGACGTGCAAACAGTCCATGCTGATGTGCAAACAGTCCATGCTGATGTGCAAACAGTCCATGCTGATGTGCAAACAGTCCATGCTGACGTGCAAACAGTCCATGCTGACGTGCAAACAGTCCATGCTGCTGACGTGCAAACAGTCCATGCTGCTGGTGTGCAAACAGTCCATGCTGCTGATGTGCGAACAGTCCATGCTGCTGATGTGCAAACAGTCCATGCTGATGTGCAAACAGTCCATGCTGCTGATGTGCAAACAGTCCATGCTGATGTGCAAACAGTCCATGCTGCTGATGTGCAAACAGTCCATGCTGCTGATGTGCAAACAGTCCATGCTGACGTGCAAACAGTCCATGCTGCTGATGTGCAAACAATCCATGCTGCTGATGTGCAAACAGTCCATGCTGACGTGCAAACAGTCCATGCTGATGTGCAAACAGTCCATGCTGCTGATGTGCAAACAGTCCATGCTGCTGATGTGCAAACAGTCCATGCTGCTGATGTGCAAACAGTCCATGCTGATGTGCAAACAGTCCATGCTGATGTGCAAACAGTCCATGCTGACGTGCAAACAGTCCATGCTGATGTGCAAACAGTCCATGCTGATGTGCAAACAGTCCATGCTGATGTGAAACAGTCCATGCTGATGTGCAAACAGTCCATGCTGATGTGCAAACAGTCCATGCTGACGTGCAAACAGTCCATGCTGATGTGCAAACAGTCCATGCTGCTGATGTGCAAACAGTCCATGCTGATGTGCAAACAGTCCATGCTGACGTGCAAACAGTCCATGCTGATGTGCAAACAGTCCATGCTGATGTGCAAACAGTCCATGCTGATGTGCAAACAGTCCATGCTGACGTGCAAACAGTCCATGCTGACGTGCAAACAGTCCATGCTGCTGACGTGCAAACAGTCCATGCTGCTGGTGTGCAAACAGTCCATGCTGCTGATGTGCGAACAGTCCATGCTGCTGATGTGCAAACAGTCCATGCTGATGTGCAAACAGTCCATGCTGCTGATGTGCAAACAGTCCATGCTGATGTGCAAACAGTCCATGCTGCTGATGTGCAAACAGTCCATGCTGCTGATGTGCAAACAGTCCATGCTGACGTGCAAACAGTCCATGCTGCTGATGTGCAAACAATCCATGCTGCTGATGTGCAAACAGTCCATGCTGATGTGCAAACAGTCCATGCTGATGAGTGCAAACAGTCCATGCTGCTGATGTGCAAACAGTCCATGCTGATGTGCAAACAGTCCATGCTGCTGACGTGCAAACAGTCCATGCTGATGTGCAAACAGTCCATGCTGCTGATGTGCAAACAGTCCATGCTGATGTGCAAACAGTCCATGCTGATGTGCAAACAGTCCATGCTGATGTGCAAACAGTCCATGCTGATGTGCAAACAGTCCATGCTGATGTGCAAACAGTCCATGCTGATGTGCAAATAGGCCATGCTGATGTGCAAACAGTCCATGCTGCTGTGCAAACAGTCCATGCTGCTGTGCAAACAGTCCATGCTGCTGTGCAAACAGTCCATGCTGCTGTGCAACAGTCCATGCTGCTGATGTGCAAACAGTCTATGCTGCTGATGTGCAAATAATCCATGCTGATGTGCAAAAAGTACATGCTGCTGTGCAAACAGTCCATGCTGATGTGCAAACAGTCCATGCTGATGTGCAAACAGTCCATGCTGATGTGCAAACAGTCCATGCTGCTGTGCAAACAGTCCATGCTGCTGTGCAAACAGTCCATGCTGATGTGCAAACAGTCCATACTGATGTGCAAACAGTCCATGCTGCTGTGCAAACAGTCCATGCTGATGTGCAAACAGTCCATGCTGATGTGCAAACAGTCCATGCTGCTGACGTGCAAACAGTCCATGCTGCTGGTGTGCAAACAGTCCATGCTGATGTGCAAACAGTCCATGCTGCTGTGCAAACAGTCCATGCTGATGTGAAAACAGTCCATGCTGCTGTGCAAACAGTCCATGCTGCTGTGAAAACAGTCCATGTTGATGTGCAATAGTCCATGCTGCTGATGTGCAAACAGTCCATGCTGACAGTCCATGCTGATGTGCAAACAGTCCATGCTGCTGTGCAAACAGTCCATGCTGATGTGCAAACAGTCCATGCTGATGTGCAAACAGTCCATGCTGATGTGCAAACAGTCCATGCTGATGTGCAAACAGTCCATGCTGATGTGCAAACAGTCCATGCTGATGTGCAAACAGTCCATGCTGATGTGCAAATAGGCCATGCTGATGTGCAAGCAGTCCATGCTGCTGTGCAAACAGTCCATGCTGATGTGAAAACAGTCCATGCTGCTGTGCAAACAGTCCATGCTGCTGTGAAAACAGTCCATGTTGATGTGCAATAGTCCATGCTGCTGATGTGCAAACAGTCCATGCTGCTGATGTGCAAACAGTCCATGCTGATGTGCAAACAGTCCATGCTGCTGTGCAAACAGTCCATGCTGATGTGCAAACAGTCCATGCTGATGTGCAAACAGTCCATGCTGACGTGCAAACAGTACATGCTGATGTGCAAACAGTCCATGCTGCTGTGCAAACAGTCCATGCTGACGTGCAAACAATACATGCTGATGTGCAAACAGTCCATGCTGATGTGCAAACAGTCCATGCTGACGTGCAAACAGTTCATGCTGATGTGCAAACAGTCCATGCTGCTGACGTGCAAACAGTCCATGCTGCTGGTGTGCAAACAGTCCATGCTGATGTGCAAACAGTCCATGCTGCTGACTTGCAAACAGTCCATGCTACTGGTGTGCAAACAGTTCATGCTGATGTGCAAACAGTCCATGCTGCTGATGTGCAAACAGTCCATGCTGCTGATGTGCAAACAGTCCATGCTGCTGATGTGCAAACAGTCCATGCTGCTGATGTGCAAACAGTCCATGCTGCTGACGTGCAAACAGTCCATGCTGCTGATGTGCAAACAGTCCATGCTGACGTGCAAACAGTCCATGCTGATGTGCAAACAGTCCATGCTGACGTGCAAACAGTCCATGCTGATGTGCAAACAGTCCATGCTGCTGACGTGCAAACAGTCCATGCTGCTGACGTGCAAACAGTCCATGCTGATGTGCAAACAATATCGAAACATGATTGCTGTTAAATCATTTGTTAACGCACTAAAGGCTAATTGGGTTAAACGAATCTTAAATACAGGAATAAACAACAATGGTTACTGGAAAGATATTTACATTAAAGAAATTAATAAATTTGGTGGTAAAATGTTCTTTGAGTGCAATATCTGTTACAAGGATTTAAACAGGCAAATAAAACATAACTTCCTAAAAGATGTTATTGAAAGTTGGGCAACAATTAACTATGACCCAAAGATAAATATGGTATCTAACGAAAGTATATGGAACAATTCCAAGATAAAAATTTCAAATTCTACCATATTCAATAAATCATGGTATGACAAAGGAGTTACGAAAATTAAGCATTTATACGATGTTGATAACGAACAATGTTATAGTTTTAACACATTTAAGAATTTGTACGGAATTGAAAATAAAGATTTTCTTCAGTATTATTCACTGTTATCCCCCAACAATGGAAAAACAATATTAAATTAGAAAGTCAACAAATACAACCATATCTACTCATCAACAACATTATGAAGATAAAGAAACCAAACAAATATTTGTACAAAAAATATCTTGAAAAGCACAATACTAGCATAATAAACAAAGCAGAACAAAAATGGAATAGTGAATTTGAAAACTTGGACTGGAAAAGTATTTACATAACACCATTTAAAAGTACAATAGAATATAAACTGAGGGTATTCCAGTACAAATATGTTACAAGAATATTGCCAACAAATAAATTTCTACATCAAATACATCTAGTTGACTCGAGTCTATGTGATTTCTGTACTATGCAAGTGGAAACCCTACGACATATATTCTGGGAATGCCCTCATATACAACATTTTTGGTCACATCTAGATATGTTCTTTGCGAGTCAAAATTTTAATGTAACATTAAACTACCAAAAATATAAGCTTTGGTTATAAATATATCTCAAATGACCAAATAATGTCGATAGTGAATTTTATTATTATTTTAGCAACATTCTTTATCTTCAAAAATAAACTCAACCACACAGCTCCTATGTTTGAAGTGTTCGTTTGTTGCCTGAGGAAACGAAAGGAAGTAGAAAGACATATTGCAATAATAAAGGACAAAATTGCTACTCATAATAAAAAATGGGATCAAATACAGCTGTAGGACAAATTCTCAAAACCGTTTGTTTTTTTCTCTCTTTATTTTGTTGCTTTTTTCCCCCTTTGTTTTTGCTCCGTTAAATATAACGGAAGAATCTACTCTTTTAACTCTATTTAAATCTATTATCACTTCCTTCTATAAAACATCTTATTCTTTGTGACCTTTCATGACATATTATTCTTATTCACTAACTGAAATGTTTAATACGCGCATGTATGTGTATGTATGTATATATGTATATGTGTGTAATTTGTTCTTGTAATGACATGAAAAGGAAAATAAAAAATATTAATACAAAAAAACAAACAATATCGAAACAAATAAGAGTTTCTAAAGTGTGTCTGTATTTTTCCTATGTTTAGTTTAAACATTATTTATTTCAGTATTTTTACATGTATTAAAGAAATGAACATTTTACATATACTTTAACAGCAGTAGACAGAAAGGGATTATAATGAAAGCAAACTTATATAGTTAATGTTCCTATGTTTGTTTTCATTACTTGCCACATTCTAACCGAGGCGAGTGCCTCATTTGCCTCTGCGTGGCTACGGGCCTGTATACGAGCAGCTCTCCTCATCCCATTTATTATACTCTTAAAATGGTGTCCCTAAAATACTGGGGTAGGGAGTTCCAAGGCATAGGTGCACTGAAACGGAATGAGCTAATCGTGTACTTTGTTGTTCTTTTGGAATATGGTCTGTGTTTGGAAGATGGGCTGTGTTTGGAAGATGGTTGTGTTTGGAAGATGGTCTGTGTTTGGAAGATGGTTGTGTTTGGAAGATGGTCTGTGTTTGGAAGATGGTTGTGTTTGGAAGATGGTTGTGTTTGGAAGATGGTTGTGTTTGGAAGATGGTTGTGTTTGGAAGATGGTTGTGTTTGGAAGATGGTTGTGTTTGGAAGATGGGCTATGTTTGGAAGATGGTCTGTGTTTGGAAGATGGTTGTGTTTGGAAGATGGTTGTGTTTGGAAGATGGTTGTGTTTGGAAGATGGTTGTGTTTGGAAGATGGTTGTGTTTGGAAGATGGGCTGTGTTTGGAAGATGGTTGTGTTTGGAAGATGGGCTGTGTTTGGTAGATGGTTGTGTTTGGAAGATGGTTGTGTTTGGAAGATGGTTGTGTTTGGAAGATAGTTGTGTTTGGAAGATAGTTGTGTTTGGAAGATAGTTGTGTTTGGAAGATAGTTGTGTTTGGAAGATGGGCTGTGTTTGGAAGATGGTTGTGTTTGGAAGATAGTTGTGTTTGGAAGATGGGCTGTGTTTGGAAGATGGCTGTGTTTGGAAGATGGTTGTGTTTGGAAGATGGTTGTGTTTGGAAGATGGCTGTGTTTGGAAGATGGTTGTGTTTGGAAGATGGGCTGTGTTTGGAAGATGGGCTGTGTTTGGAAGATGGTTGTGTTTGGAAGATGGGCTGTGTATGGTTGTGTTTGGAAGATGGTTGTGTTTGGAAGATGGTTGTGTTTGGAAGATGGCTGTGTTTGGAAGATGGTTGTGTTTGGAAGATGGTTGTGTTTGGAAGATGGTTGTGTTTGGAAGATGGGCTGTGTTTGGAAGATGGTTGTGTTTGGAAGATGGGCTGTGTTTGGAAGATGGTTGTGTTTGGAAGATGGGCTGTGTTTGGAAGATGGCTGTGTTTGGAAGATGGTTGTGTTTGGAAGATGGTTGTGTTTGGAAGATGGTTGTGTTTGGAAGATGGTTGTGTTTGGAAGATGGTTGTGTTTGGAAGATGGGTTGTGTTTGGAAGATGGGTTGTGTTTGGAAGATGGTTGTGTTTGGAAGATGGTTGTGTTTGGAAGATGGTTGTGTTTGGAAGATGGTTGTGTTTGGAAGATGGGCTGTGTTGCACATATACAGGACTATCTTTGTTACGATTTTATATATATATATATATATTACGCCGACTCGAAGTATTTATAAACCAGCTGGTCGATATTTCAAAGTGATTGGTAATATACTAACTATACAAGAATAACACAATGATGAACAAGAATAAATAACCAACAACACGTACATTTAGAGAAGAAAAAAATGAAACCTGTCTTAGCACGCACTGTTAGTTTTTCTAATTAGAAGCATGTTGCTGGTATGTGGCTATCATGTTTGGCTTATGGCCTTTGATTGCCATTAATGACAAGGGAAATACTTGAGCCAAGTGGCGGCTCTTATAAGTAATGATGTTTTACAGCCTGACGATAGTTTCTGTCTAACGTACACATGTGGCATGAACAATTTGCAGCTTCATTTCAACAATCTGCTAATTATTAGTCGTAAAATATTATCCAAGACAAGTCAAAAGCGTAGTTATGTGACACAATTATATTACTTATCTATGTTTTATATGAATTATAATGCGATTGGACCTCACAACAGGAAAGATACTTACACAAATGAGTCAGCTTTATGCAGTTCAGAAATGTCACTGTACGAATAGAACATATGGTTTTTGTTGAACATTTTCTATTATCCAATACGTTAGGATTATTTAGTTGAAACAACAGATAATGCAATCACATAATATGCTAAATGGTACCCCGTTGACGTATATTACTCGTTCTATGTATTTGATGACACCCCCAAAAACAGACGCATCGCCGGTTCTATTACATGTCCTGTGTATAGCACAACGTCGGTTTATAGTCCCATCTGAATGACTGTTAATGTTACTACGGTCGGACGTGGGATCGAACCTGCGATCGCTGTATTCGCGGTCCACGGCATGTTAACCATTGATCCAGTGCACCGTCTATTCAACCGTTGTGTATCGAGTATATATAGGTATGCCAGCCCGGATGCACTACATTATGGACCGACGGTAGCTCACCTTTTTGAGATTTGACACCGACGCGTACCCTTTACGTCCTGTAGATTTGTATGTTCGACTGGTAAATTTTGATGTCAGCAGCTGTGTACTAGTCTAATGTCTAACTTTGGTTTTGAGTTTGCGGATTTTATATTATAATCATTGCACTGTTGGTTAATGAAACCAGTTTGATTGTGCACATCTTTCAGTTGGTTATTGAAACCAGTTTGATTGTGTGAATCTTTCAGTTGGTTAATGAAACCAGTTTGATTGTGCGAATCTTGCATTTGGTTAATGAAACCAGTTTGATTGTGCGATTCTTTCAGTTGGTTAATGAAACCAGTTTGATTGTGCGAATCTTGCATTTGGTTAATGAAACCAGTTTGATTGTGCGATTCTTTCAGTTGGTTAATGAAACCAGTTTGATTGTGCGATTCTTGCATTTGGTTAATGAAACCAGTTTGATTGTGCGATTCTTGCATTTGGTTAATGAAACCAGTTTGATTGTGCGATTCTTTCAGTTGGTTAATGTTGATTGTGCGATTCTTGCATTTGGTTAATGAAACCAGTTTGATTGTGCGATTCTTGCATTTGGTTAATGAAACCAGTTTGATTGTGCGATTCTTTCAGTTGGTTAATGAAACAAGTTTGATTGTGCGAATCTTTCATTTGGTTAATGAAACCAGTTTGATTGTGCGAATCTTGCATTTGGTTAATGAAACCAGCTTGATTGTGCGAATCTTTCATTTGGTTAATGAAACCAGTTTGATTGTGCGAATCTTTCATTTGGTTAATGAAACCAGTTTGATTGTGCGAATCTTTCATTTGGTTAATGAAACCAGTTTGAGTGAGCGATTCTTGCATTTGGTTCCTGAAACCAGTTTGATTGTGCGATTCTTTCAGTTGGTTAATGAAACCAGTTTGATTGTGCGAATCTTTCATTTGGTTAATGAAACCAGTTTGATTGTGCGAATCTTTCAGTTGGTTAATGAAACCAGTTTGATTGTGCGATTCTTGCATTTGGTTAATGTTGATTGTGCGATTCTTGCATTTGGTTAATGAAACCAGTTTGATTGTGCGATTCTTGCATTTGGTTAATGAAACCAGTTTGATTGTGCGATTCTTGCATTTGGTTAATGAAACCAGTTTGATTGTGCGATTCTTGCATTTGGTTAATGAAACCAGTTTGATTGTGCGATTCTTTCAGTTGGTTAATGAAACCAGTTTGATTGTGCGAATCTTTCATTTGGTTAATGAAACCAGTTTGATTGTGTGAATCTTTCATTTGGTTAATGAAACCAGTTTGATTGTGTGAATCTTGCATTTGGTTAATGAAAACCAGTTTGATTGTGCGAATCTTTCAGTTGGTTAATGAAACCAGTTTGATTGTGCGAATCTTTCATTTGGTTAATGAAACCAGTTTGATTGTGCGAATCTTGCATTTGGTTAATGAAACCAGTTTGATTGTGTGAATCTTTCATTTGGTTAATGAAACCAGTTTGATTGGGTCAATCTTTCAGTTGGTTAATGAAATCAAGCAAAGGAGGTCCCAGCACTGGATCAAAGAAGTCCCAATTCAATCCACTAGTCATTGTAAATATATTTGTGTAAATTATGTATATGTATAGTGTGTATATTATGACGAATACATATGTTTAAACCAAAGAAGTCCCAACACTGGGCCAATGAGGTCCCAGCATTGGACCAAGGAGGTCCCATCACTGGACAAAAGAGGTCCCAGCACTGGGCCAAGGAGGTCCCAGTACTGGACCAAAGAGGTCCCAGCACTGGGCCAAGGAGGTCCCAGCACTGAACCAAAGAGGTCCCAGCACTGGGTCAAGGAGGTCCTAGCACTGGACCAAAGAGGTGCCAGCACTGGGCCAAGGAGGTCGTAGTACTGGGCCAAGGAGGTCTTAGCACTGGATCAATGAGGTCCCAGCACTGGACCAAGAAGGTCCCAGCACTGGATCAAGGAGGTCCCAGCACTGGATCAAGGAGGTCCCAGCACTGGACCAAGGAGGTCCCAGCACTGGACCAAGGAGGTCCTAGCACTGGACCAAGGAGATCCCAGCACTGGACCAATGAGGTCCTAGCACTGAACCAAGGAGGTCCCAGCACTGGACCAAGGAGGTCCTAGCACTGGACCAAGGAGGTCCTAGCACTGGATCAAGGAGGTCCCAGCACTGGACCAAGGAGGTCCTAGCACTGGACCAAGGAGGTCCTAGCACTGGACCAAGGAGGTCCTAGCACTGGACCAAGGAGGTCCTAGCACTGGACCAAGGAGGTCCCAGCACTGGATCAAGGAGGTCCCAGCACTGGACCAAGGAGGTCCTAGCACTGGACCAAGGAGGTCCTAGCACTGGACCAAGGAGGTCCTAGCACTGGACCAAGGAGGTCCTAGCACTGGACCAAGGAGGTCCTAGCACTGGACCAAGGAGGTCCTAGCACTGGACCAAGGAGGTCCCAGCACTGGACCAAGGAGGTCCTAGCACTGGACCAAGGAGGTCCTAGCACTGGACCAAGGAGGTCCTAGCACTGGACCAAGGAGGTCCTAGCACTGGACCAAGGAGGTCCCAGCACTGGACAAAGAAGGCCCCAGCACTGGACCAAGGAGGTCCCAGCACTGGACCAAGGAGGTCCTAGCACTGGACAAAGAAGGTCCCAGCACTGGATCAAGGAGGTCGCAGTGATATATTAAAACAGTTCAGAGAAATCTAACACAATAAATAAACTATGTGCACATTCGTTTTTATAAAAAACACATAACATTTTACACGTGCATTTAGTTTCTCTTTATCACGTTCGTTGAGGTTTGATATTACGATGTATTATATTAATATTGCTGCTGATACATCCACGATGCAAACACCTGTCATCTTGTACATGTGTAGAAAAAACAACACCTCTTTCATGTCTAAAAATATAATCATAAAACCTCATTACAAGATTTCATTAGTCGGTAACTTATTAATAAGGAACACTTGTGGGGCGTTAATCAAGTGCTCTCTCATTTTGCGAAGAATGACTTCTTAGAATTCGTCTCTTTTTCTCTTTCATTAAATATGTAATTATAAGAGTACATTACCAATTTATGTAAAGATATGAAACAAATATTTTTTGTGTATTTTACGTTTATTTATCGTCGCTACCGGTTGCCCATATGAGCGACGCCCCATGAAGAGATTAGTCATTTTATATTTTGGAGGATAGTGCAATGATACAGACAGAGACCCATTCCAGATTCTCATCTGGTTCTTTCACGTGCACGGTGTAAAGCACCGACACGAGACCTCGGTTTAACGTCCCATCTGAAAGACTGTTAATTTTATTAGGGTCAAACGGGGGATCGAACCTGCGATGTGCAATGATACAGACAGAGACCCATTCCAGATTCTCATCTGGTTCTTTCACGTGCACGGTGTAAAGCACCGACACGAGACCTCGGTTTAACGTCCCATCTGAAAGACTGTTAATTTTATTAGGGTCAAACGGGGGATCGAACCTGCGATCCCTGGATTACCAGTCCAGCGTGTTACCACTGGGCTACAGATCCGTCTGTAAGACGCCTGACAAAATAATAAAAAATAGAAGCATTTTATATGTACGCTGGAGTAGCAAACCAGAAAACTAGAACAGAAATACAATGTACTAATATTATTTTGTTTTTGTGTATCGTTATTGTAAAAAACGTATATGAAAATAAATGGAGTCTTTAGACTTCGACCAAAAACAAATATGCACTAGAATTCCGTTTTAATTTAATTTAGAATGCTACAAATTAAGGATATGCTACATGCTTTGTAGTACAAACAATAACCTGCTGTGATAACGCTGGAAGTCATGATAGCGCGCTCGCTTCAGGTGCGAAAGGTCCGGAGTTCGATCCCCGCTGGAGCCGTTACGATTGTGCCCTTATGCAAGGCATTTAAATTCCACATTGCCTCTACTCTCTCTCCCTCGTGGCGATGGGGTTACATCGGGAATGAGGTCTCCAGAGTGATTAATATAAGTTGTAAGAACTTGTTTCGCAATCGAGCGAAAATAACTTTGTATAACCTAAACAAACCTGTTCTTGAAGTTTAATAAAACAATCATAATAATAATGTTTAAGAGGAATATATAACTTTTATTAACCAAGCGCCAGTATTGCTCAAGGTACATTATTCCATAATTCGGTTATCTAGCCCTGAACACGCATAACGCTGATGTTGTTTATCTCAAGAATACACTATTTGAAATTAATTCAGGAGCACAGTCTCTTACCACGCTAGAAATATTCTTAAAATATAAATGCTTTGCAAAAAAACTCCAAGAATAAAAAACAACACGGCTTTCTAAGGAAGGTGATACAAAAGTTGCTCCCCTTTGTCAAATTATAGCGATAGAGGCAGAACCCCTTAAGTCAATGGCTTACCAGACACTAGTGAGACCCCAGCTGGAATGTGGCTCCGAGATTTGGTCGCCCCATACCCAAACATTGGTAGACCAAATTGAAGGTGTCCAGCGAAGAGCAGCACGTTGGATAAAGGCTGACTTCTATCGTACCTCTAGTGTTACAGACATGCTGCATTCCCTAAATATACGGTGTATTGACAATAGGTTATCCCTTATGTATACAATTCATAATGATCTGGTTGCTATCCCCATTGAAAATTACCTAGTCCCCCTCTCCCGTCCTGCTCGCCATTGCCATTCCTTAAGCTATAGGTTAATTACAGCAACTACAGACTACTACAAGTTTTCCTTTTCCCCAAGAACAATCTACCATTGGAACCATCTCCCTCCTGACAGTGTCCATCTCCCTACCATAGAGCAATTTAATACGGCAGTTTGCCATATTGATCATGCCAGCCCCTAGTTGTTCTGCGCAGCTGCTTTTAAACTCTTACAACAACTTATGTTCATTACTTTCTTATAATTATGCTTTTAACTACTCATACGTTTAACTTGTTTGTGGTTTTTGACGCTCAACATGTATACATCCCCGCGAGGGGTTCGACACTACAGGACGATAGATAGATATATAGATATAATCCAGCAAAACAGGTGGCAGTAAACTACAACTGAAAAGTAGAATACTCTTCAATTGAAGTTAATTTAACCCTAACCCTAATGTCCAGATTACTACCAATTGTATAGGTCGTTACTGCCTCTATCGTTAACACGAATTTACGCCGTCAGCTCGTAAAACGTGAGAAAGTGGAGTATTATCTGTTATTATGCAAACTAATTCATCTCTTATGCTGTATGAATGCTGGACATGTATTTCTAACAACTGGACATAGGTTTAGCATTGCATTATAACAGTATTGACGAGTAGTACTGAATGATTCCTTTGCCCAATGAGATACATCACTGGCTTTTCTATTTACCTCCCTTGGCAGATAAAGTCCGATTTATACCGAAATGTATATCGGTCCTTTCAGTTGGGGAATCCTTTGTTTTTATTGTTGTTCCCCAACCAAATGTTGGGTTTTGATATAATTATTATGTTATTTTATCAAAATATAAAATATCAATATATCATTATCAAAATATATTAATCTATTAATAACAAATGCGTACCAATTTATACCCATTGGACGTGCTGTAGGATATCTGTCGAGATATAGTAATTAAATAATTATAAAATGAGAAAGTGGAAGAAATGTATACGGTAGCATGTTGTGCAAAGGAAATAACGATAAAAACAGAGGTAACCAAATAAGATGACCTACATACCTTTAGGGAGTATTCAGGGGCAGTAACTCACCGATGTCTCTCATTACATGTTTTGATTGAATATCCGTGACCAGTTAATCCCATCAAAGTAATCCCATACAACTCTCTCCTTGTCGTCTAGTTAAATTTGAACAGTATACTCTATGAGTATTTAAATCTCGAAGTGATAAAGCAACATATAATCGCCAGGAAATAGCAAACGTGTTACGTTGGGCATTACAGATTTATTATTACACATCATTACACCAGTAACTTTAAACGTGATACAAAACCACGACATGGACGTTATGACTTCGACTGCAGCCATTATTGGGATGCTAATAGTATGTCACATGAACATGGACTTGCACGCTGCACCGGTTGGAGACAGTATTCATGACAATGTGGTGAACTGGGAGCTGAATGGAAACAGTCTTATTGCTATGGGGACAACACTGGATAAACCATTGCTGAAGCTTCTCGGACGAACTCTGGAGACAATGGTAGCAGTTCTAACAGACGATATTGATAATAAGACAAGAGTTGTGTTAGATAGACTTGAGGAAACAATGGTAACAATGAAACAAGCTGATGAGAGAAATGAATTCATGGACTCTTTTTGCCGATTACATTTGTGTACGGATTGGTCAGAATGGACAAGATGTTCAACACACGTTGTCGACACATTTGGTGCGAAAACTCGTTCTAGGACTTGTGGAACAAATGGGTTTAGACTTTGTACAAATGTAAGTAACGACAGCACGACTGAGACCGACGCGAACGTATGTGAAGGTTTATGCCCGGGCAATTATACGATTACTACTAACGGATTTTGCATACGCCTCTATAATACGCAAAGGAAAACATGGAACGAATCCCAAGCCGAATGCAACGAATGTGGCGGAAGTTTGCTTAATGTCGACAGTGAGATGAAAGCAAAGGATGTGGAAGATTCTTTAAAGAAGATGTCACACACATCCACAGTATGGATGGATGGAACGAGGTTGTTACCAGATGGTGAATGGCGATACGAATATGGTGGGGTTCAGTCGACTTACACCGACTGGCAAAACAATGAGCCCAATGCCAAAGATGATTGTATTGCGTACGTATGCAATGCTAACGTCAATTGGTCTTGGTATGGCAGACCGTGTGGAGATGCTTACAATTTTATTTGTGAAATAGTGTAAGTTGTTGCTTGTAATCAATACAAAAGTATCAATCACAGAGTATGTTGGATCAAGTGTAACATGGTCGGGTAGAGGATACAACGCGGAGTGTAACAATGACATATACTATATAAGGTGATGCGATCAATGGAAATAAGACGCCACCAATAACCCATGTGGACACACGATTGCATTGGCACTGTAGAAATAACCTGTGATAATAGGCAATGTATGTATACAAATTATGAATATAGTGATTCATTACGCAGCAAGATACGAGAGACATCGGTGAGTTACTGCCCCTGAATACTCCCTAGAAGTAGATAGGTCCAATTAAGTATTTTCCTCTGTTTTTATCGTTGTTTCCTTTGCACAACATGCTAAAAACATTATTCCATTATCGCTTCTTATGATTACTAAATTACTATATCTCCACCGATCTCCTACAGTATATGCAATGGGTACTTATTTGTAAAGCAATGTTATCAGTTAATTAACACGAGTTTGATAAAATCGCATTTATCAAGGACCTATTCATATTTTGGAATAATTCAGACATTACCTGCCAAGGGAGGTAATAGAAAATTAGAGTTGTCTCTCATTGTATTTACTGTGAATGGTTGATACAAAGAAACAGGAACACGCTTGAACCAACTATAGTTCACATTTAGTATACACTTGTTGCAATGTTTTGGAGGGTGTGTTGAACCTCAGTGAATATTGAAGGATTAAAATCAACCTATGTTGGGTTTATTGGTGTGTGGCGTCTCCATGGCAGAGTGGTTAACTTTCGTTGGCCTCATATCACTTGCACCTCGCCGCTGTATATTCTTACACCGCTGGTGTGTCGACTATTTTCATGTGTTGAAGTTATGCAGCTGCATGGTTGCGACTATAAACCCGAAAATCCAACAAAGTAATTGCTTTTTTACGATATTACATTTATTTGATGTATTCTTTGTTTACTTGCTTGTACGATATTACATTTATTTGTTGTTTCTTTGTTTACTTGCTTGTACGATATTACATTTATTTGATGTATTCTTTGTTTACTTGCTTGTACGATATTACATTTATTTGATGTATTCTTTGTTTACTTGCTTGTACGATATTACATTTATTTGTTGTTTCTTTGTTTACTTGCTTGTACGATATTACATTTATTTGTTGTTTCTTTGTTTACTTGCTTGTACGATATTACATTTATTTGATGTATTCTTTGTTTACTTGCTTGTACGATATTACATTTATTTGATGTATTCTTTGTTTACTTGTTTGTACGATATCACATTTATTTGATGTATTCTTTGTTTACTTGCTTGTACGATATTACATTTATTTGATGTATTCTTTGTTTACTTGCTTGTACGATATCACATTTATTTGATGTATTCTTTGTTTACTTGCTTGTACGATATTACATTTATTTGTTGTTTCTTTGTTTACTTGCTTGTACGATATTACATTTATTTGATGTATTCTTTGTTTACTTGCTTGTACGATATTACATTTATTTGTTGTTTCTTTGTTTACTTGCTTGTACGATATTACATTTATTTGATGTATTCTTTGTTTACTTGCTTGTACGATATTACATTTATTTGATGTATTCTTTGTTTACTTGCTTGTACGATATTACATTTATTTGTTGTTTCTTTGTTTACTTGCTTGTACGATATTACATTTATTTGATGTATTTTTTGTTTACTTGCTTGTACGATATTACATTTATTTGATGTATTCTTTGTTTACTTGCTTGTACGATATCACATTTATTTGATGTATTCTTTGTTTACTTGCTTGTACGATATTACATTTATTTGATGTATTCTTTGTTTACTTGCTTGTACGATATTACATTTATTTGATGTATTCTTTGTTTACTTGCTTGTACGATATTACATTTATTTGATGTATTCTTTGTTTACTTGCTTGTACGATATTACATTTATTTGATGTATTCTTTGTTTACTTGCTTGTACGATATTACATTTATTTGATGTATTCTTTGCTTGCTTGCTTGTACGATATTACATTTATTTGATGTATTCTTTGTTTACTTGCTTGTACGATATTACATTTATTTGTTGTTTCTTTGTTTACTTGCTTGTACGATATTACATTTATTTGATGTATTCTTTGTTTACTTGCTTGTACGATATTACATTTATTTGATGTATTCTTTGTTTACTTGCTTGTACGATATTACATTTATTTGATGTATTCTTTGTTTACTTGCTTGTACGATGTCACATTTAAAAATGCAGTATCTATTCTATAGTGGCGTTTACGATATTAAATATTTGCAGACGATACTCTTTGTTTGTGTATTATTCAGATAAAGGAAAGTGCAGTTGCATTAGATAACTTGAGAGTTCTACGACCCATCAACTCATATAACGTATATACCACGCACGCACACACGCACACACGCACACACGCACGCGCGGGCACCAAGCCCGTTGATTGTATTGACGCACGCACGCGCCGAGAGCAAATCTGGTGTTGCACTGTACTCCTTGATCTAAACCCTGGCACTTGCAAAAACAGTACACGGGACATTAGCTCGATCATCAGAAATATTTTCTATGTTTACATATCTGTAATGTTCATTGGACATACCATAGTTATGTCCCTGTCTAGGATCGAATCAGCAACCTCTGCATTGGTACGCTAGACCGTTACCACTCGGCAAAGGTGCCGCGCCAGATGTAAATTTGGCTAATTACAGCTATTCAAGCAACCTATGACGGAGTTCGAGCCCCACTGGAGCCGTTACGATTGGCACCTTAGGCAAGTCATTTAAATTCCACATTGCCTCTTCTCTCCTTCATGGCGATGGATTCCATCAGGAATGAGGTCTCGAGAGTGATTAATATAAGTTGAAAGAACTTGTTTCGCAATCGAGCTACAATACATTTGTATAAACTAACCTATGACCTTCAATACTTTCGACATTTATATTTTAGACAAACAGCACTCGGCTCCAGACTCCCAGTTTAAACTATGTAAGCAGTGCTCGTACTGTGTTCATGGATATTTAATTGAGTTGAAACGGCAGACTGAAACTTCTAAAAGAAACATTGCCCATGTAAATTTTTAAAAGAATTGTGCCACTCGTTATCCAATTATGCTACCCGGGTGGCTAAGATGTCTAATCGGATCACCTCTAACATGTTAATGTGTTCGGCCATTGTAAGCAGTAATTTGATTGGATTAGATTATACAAGATGGCGGATAAACATGGAGCACATGCGAACTTCAAGTGGGTCATGTCATAAATGGTTAATTAGCACTTTGTTTTATATTCCTTCCGAAAACCACTTCAAGAATGGGTGATATCCATGTAGATGTCGAACATATGTGCGAGCAAAATACACGACACATGTTGCAGTTGTTGTTGCTGTTGCTGTTGCTTACTTGTGATTATACTCGGATAATTTAGTGCCTATTAAAACTCACAGTTTTGGTTTTACATCTCTCTTTCATGCTAATGGGGGGCCCGTGTACTGTTCTCATAGAAGCTAGGTGCCCGTGTATTGATTGTACTATTATAAGCTAGGTGCCCGTGTACTGTTCTCATAGAAGCTAGGTGCCCGTGTATTGTTCTCATAGAAGCTAGGTGCCCGTGTATTGTTCTCATAGAAGCTAGGTGCTCGTGTATTGTTCTCATATAAGCTAGGTGCCCGTGTACTGTTCTCATAGAAGCTAGGTGCTCGTGTATTGTTCTCATAGATGCTAGGTGCCCGTGTACTGTTCTCATAGAAGCTAGGTGCTCGTGTATTGTTCTCATAGATGCTAGGTGCCCGTGTACTGTACTCATAGAAGCTAGGTGCCCGTGTACTGTTCTCATAGAAGCTAGGTGCCCGTGTATTGTTCTCATAGAAGCTAGGTGCCCGTGTACTGTTCTCATATAGGCTAGGTGCCCGTGTATTGTTCTCATAGAAGCTAGGTGCCCGTGTATTGATCTCATAGAAGCTAGGTGCCCGTGTATTGTTCTCATAGAAGTTAGGTGCCCGTGTATTGTTCTCATAGAAGCTAGGTGCCCGTGTATTGTTCTCATAGAAGCTAGGTGTCCGTGTACTGTTCTCATAGAAGCTAGGTGCCCGTGTATTGTTCTCATAGAAGCTAGGTGCCCGTGCATTGTTCTCATAGAAGCTAGGTGCCCGTGTATTGTTCTCATATAAGCTAGATGCCCGTGTATTGTTGTCATAGAAGCTAGGTGCCTGTGTATTGATTGTTCTCATAGAAGCTAGATGCCCGTGTATTGATTGTTTTCATAGAAGCTAGGTGCCCGTGTATTGATTGTTCTCATAGAAGCTAGGTGCCCGTGTACTGTTCTCATAGAAGCTAGGTGCCCGTGTATTGATTGTTCTCATAGAAGCTAGGTGCCCGTGTACTGTTCTCATAGAAGCTAGGTGCCCGTGTAGTGATTGTTCTCATAGAAGCTAGGTGCCCGTGTATTGTTCTCATATAAGCTAGGAGCCCGTGTATTGTTCTCATAGAAGCTAGGTGCCCGTGTATTGTTCTCATAGAAGCTAGGTGCCCGTGTACTGTTCTCATAGAAGCTAGGTGCTCGTGTACTGTTCTCATAGAAGCTAGGTGCCCGTGTATTGTTCTCATAGAAGCTAGGTGCCCGTGTATTGTTCTCATAGAAGCTAGGTGCCCGTGTATTGTTCTCATAGAAGCTAGGAGCCCGTGTACTGTTCTCATAGAAGCTAGGTGCCCGTGTACTGTTCTCATAGAAGCTAGGTGCCCGTGTATTGTTCTCATAGAAGCTAGGTGCCCGTGTACTGTTCTCATAGAAGCTAGGTGCTCGTGTACTGTTCTCATAGAAGCTAGGTGCCCGTGTACTGTTCTCATAGAAGCTAGGTGCCCGTGTATTGTTCTCATAGAAGCTAGGTGCCCGTGTACTGTTCTCATAGAAGCTAGGTGCCCGTGTATTGTTCTCATAGAAGCTAGGTGCCCGTGTATTGTTCTCATAGAAGTTAGGTGCCCGTGTATTGTTCTCATAGAAGTTAGGTGCCCATGTATTGATGGTTTTCATGGAAGCCTTATATACCGTATAATTGCAGTCGGTAGTGTACTCTCGTGAAGTCTCGTGGAGTCTCGTAGAACATTCAGTGACAATTAAACACACTCGCTATATACACAATACATGCGACTATGTATTTTGAGCGGCCTCCGTGTGGTGAAGGTCACTTGACCCTCACCGCTGCTCTACCCTCAGGGTGCCCGTCTGTGCCTGAAATAATGCTCGAAAAGGTACCCGGGGTCGTCCACCACCAATAATAGCTAGACATTCGTCATATGACCTAAGCTGTTGGTGCGACTTTAAATACTAAATACACACAGCACATTACTTTGATTTCACATTCGAAGTTGAGAGTTGCGTATAAAACAGCTTTATGGGTTCGTCTCAACTAGTCATCAATTTTAATGCAATTAGACGGGTAGAGCAACTGAGAACTAAATCGAAATCCGAAAACAAATAGGCAATGCTAATGTAAGCCATAAAAACTGTGGTAGGAGGCGATAGCTGAAGTAGGGCTTATCAGCTATTGAGAGGGGAATAATGAAATGGCATGATGAAACAAAGCGGTTTATATTACGATATATAATAAATTAGAACAGGATATTGCAAGGGAGGGAGTATGTATATATTTTAAGGCTTCCTGCGGTTCGGGGGAGGGGGTTAGTTCTAATGTGTCAGGGAAAGAGGGTTTGCCCCAGTGCGATCGCAATAAGTGACTGTACTTTTAATGTTTGTACCTGGCCAACTATCGGACATGTCTCTAGCCGGTAGTACAAGTTCAAGTGACTGTGTATGCAGCATATTATATAACATTTTTTATTTTTAAGTTTATTTAACGTCGCTTCCGGTTGCGCATATGAGCGACCGCCAGTTTACCTAACAACGTCTTTCCTGGGCCAGGCTCCAGAGGTTAACCAGTACTTGGTGCACAAACCTCCGTAAGAAACTACCAACTTTTTCATATAAAGAGACACGATCTGAGCGAGGCTCGAACCATCGTGACCATCAGTGATGATAGGTTACAATGGCATAGCATTCTGTAACCTTAATCACTCGACCATGGAGGCGGAATCCTATAACATGGCCGCATGCACTGATAGTCTACAACGTACTAACCACTAACCGGGGACAGGATCAAATACCCGACATGTCTGCATACATTATCTCCGATAGTCCACAACGTACAAACCACTAACCGAGGACAGGACCAAATACCCGACATGTCTGCATACATTATCCCGACAGTCCACAACGTACTAACCACTAACCGGGGACAGGATCAAATACCCGACATGTCTGCATACATTATCTCCGATAGTCCACAACGTACACACCACTAACCGGACATGACCAAATACCCGACATGTCTGCATACAGTATCTACGATAGTCCACAACGTACAAACCACTAACCGGACATGACCAAATACCCGACATGTCTGCATACAGTATATACGATAGTCCACAACGTACAAACCACTAACCGGACATGACCAAATACCCGACATGTTTGCATACATTATCTACGATAGTCCACAACGTACACACCACTAACCGTGGACAGGACCAAATACCCGACATGTCTGCATACATTATCTCCGATAGTCCACAACATACTAACCACTAACCAGACAGGACCAAATACCCGACATGTCTGCATACGATATACCCGACGAAGCAGAGAATTCCAATTAAGTGGAAGTGTTTTACGTTTATTTATCGTCGCTACCGGTTGTCCCATATGAAAAGAGTAGTCATTTTAGATTTTTGGAGAATAGTGCAATGATACAGACAGAGACCCATTCCAGGGTCTCATATGGTTCTTTTACGTGCACGGTGTACACCACCGACACGAGACCTCGGTTTAATGTCCCATCTGAAAGACTGTTAATTTTTATTAGGGTCAGACGGGGGATCGAACTTGCGATCCTTGGATTACCAGTCCAGCGTGTTACCACTGGACTACAGATCCGTCTGTAATTAAGAGGAACTATCATCATTAAGGAGTATATTAGCCTGGGTTCCAGTCTGTCGAATTTTCACTTTTTAAATTCTAGCCAAATGACATGTTCAGAAACTCAATACGGCCCAATTAATAGTCTCGGTGTTAAAACATATTTATTTGACTGACCAGGCAAAATATATCGACGCCTGATGATGATTCCGTTTATTTACCCTCGCCGCCGGTAAACCATATGGGCGAGCAAATCGACGCCTGTTCCCATGCTATGAGTATATATTCACGGAGCAGTAATTGGGTCACAGTCTTTTGATTTGCCCACATAATATTGAATTCATAGTTTGTGTTCGGAAACTAATATTAAAGCTGGTATAATATTCTAGGATTTAAGTACCGCTTGAGGTAGAATTAACAGGTGTAACAAAGTTAGAGGAGAATACGATATTCACCGAATATAACGGGAGCGGCCATTTTGGATTAACCATGTCACATTTATTTAGTTTATACAAATTTATTTTAGCTCGATTGCAAAACAAGTTATTTCAACTTATATAAATCACTCTCGAGACCTCATTCCTGATGGAATCCATCACCACGAGGGAGAGAGAAGAGGCAACGTGGAATTTAAATGCCTTGCCTAAGGGCACAATCGTAACGGCTCCAGTGGGGCTCGAACTCCGGACCTTTTGCACCTGAAGCGAACGCGCATCCACTGCGCTATCACGACTTCCACTGACTTTATTTAATTAAATGTATCCTTAAACTCGACTTATTCATCACCATTATGCTCACATTTTCCAGTCAGCTCTGCAAACTAGTTTTCATCTTTATTCGTGTGTTTATTGAATTTTTTTGTTTACAGTTTGTACATATTGACTGATGCTACAAATAGTTTTAATAAAGTAGTAACCATTAAAATGCTGTGAATAAATTGGAAGAAATGTACAAACAACATACATCCAGATCTTGCCGCGTCTGATCAAGATATATGTCGTCTGCTATTCAGTCAAGTGTTTTAGTGCCACTATCCGGATAGCAAACAGCATAGAGCCTGATCAGTTGGCACGTTCTGGCTCTTAGTTGTTTGCCAAAAAACCGAATATACTCGTGGCCAGCATAGTATGGGTTAAAAGATATACAAACATTACACAAAATGATACGCATACAATTAATTTCATATCACAATTTGATTTTGTTCTTGAGAACGGAATCAGTACGATTAAGTAAGTATCTCTTTATTTAATACAATATGGACAATTCTCATTAGATCTTGCATATTAGATATACATACATTAATCTCGCTCCGTTGTAAATCTTGCAATTCGCCAGAGCTAACACATGTGTACTAAACCACTAATCAAGCGAGCTCCATCTCGGAGTAAAGCGGATGGAATATATTCCAGTCAATGTTGTTCGCCAGTAGCGGTATAATGGGTAGCGCTTATACACCGTATATTATTACATGTCTTCCATTCGTTTGCTGCGTCTCATCACCTAACTCTGTTTGTAAACATGGATATCTAATACAGTGTTGTCTTAAACATTAAAATGAGTTAGTGAAAATAATGAAAACAGGTTTTTGTAAATGTGTACAATAAGGTATATACTGTAGATGCGTCTAACTAATAATTTATTTACATTTAACATTGTGTCATATAATTCTTAGGGCCACAAACATGTACATCAAGATTGTATGGAAGTTAAATTACGATGGATCTACAGTGTCCACGATAGTGCTTTAAATTATTGATATTACATTTTGAGGACTCATTCCAATAGTTCAACAGACCAATTAAAATGGAGTTATTAACGACCATAAGAGGTACGTAATTAATTTATTGTGTCTATAGAAATATAACATTTCATCCACTATGTGTATGTAGAAACATAACACTTCCTCCACTATGTGCTGTGAGGGACCGTGTATATAGAATATTACACTACACCCTGACAGACGATTTTGAATAATTTAAGAATGTAGGTGTTTTGTCTGTATTTTAGTAGATTGTGACTTTAGCATACAATTTGTAGTTTTTATTTGTTATTTGTATATAAATGAGTACAATGCACACCGTGCTAGTCACAGACGGATCTGTAGTCCAGTGGTAACACGCTGGACTGGTAATCCAGGGATCGCAGGTTCGATCCCCCGTCTCACCTTAATAATATTAACAGTCTTTCAGATGGGACGTTAAACCGAGGTCTCGTGTCGGTGCTTTACACCGTGCATGTAAAAGAACCAGAGGAGACACTGGAATGGGTCTCTGTCTGTATCATTACACTATCCTCCAACATCTAAAATGACTAATCTCTTCAGGAGACTAATCTCTTCAGGAGACGTCGCTCATATGGGCAACCGGTAGCGACGATAAATAAACGTAAAACACACGTGTACACGGTGCGAGTCTGTTAGCCGAAGGGTTGTGAGCTTGAGCCCTGTCAGAGCCACGGTTGTGTTGCTCTTAGGTACACTTGTGTCAAAATTGCTTCTTCTCTCTCTTTCATGGCGACGGATTCCATCTGGAATGATAGGTCTTGAGAGCGATTAAAAAAAGAAAATGACCGATTGGTCAACGCAAATGAAAGTCGTGATAGCGCTGTGGATGCGCGTTCGCTTCAGGTGCGAAAGGTCCGGAGTTCGAGCTCCGCTGGAGCTTTTACGATTGTGCCCTTAGGCAAGGCATTTAAATTCCACATGCCTCTTCTCTCTCCCTCGTGGCGATGGATTCCACCAGGAATGAGGTCTCGAGAGTGATTAATATAAGTTATAAGAACTTGTTTCGCAATCGAGCTAAAATAAATTTGTATAAACTAACGCAAATTCATTAAATTTACTTCAATACTCGCTGTGTTTAAGCACCATTATAGAATGGGAGATTTCTAGACAAGCTTAGTTTCACATTGAATACTACTTTTCTTTGTATACTAGACATATACTATTAGCAGAATGTGGGTGTGTACCGGGTACTAGGAGATATATTGTAGTATCAGTCGTGTATGTACCGGGTACTAGGGGATATATTGTCGCCTCTGTCGTGTATGTACCGGGTACTAGGGGATATATTGTAGTCTCAGTCGTGTATGTACCAGGTACTATGGGGTATATTGTAATCTCAGTCGTGTATGTACCGGGTACTAGGGGGTATATTGTAGCCTCAGTCGTGTATCTACCGGGTACTAGGGGATATAGTGTAGTCTCAGTCGTATATGTACCGGGTACTAGGGGATCTATTGTAGCCTCAGTCATGTATGTAACGGGTACTAGGGGATAGATTGTAGTCTCAGTCGTGTATATACCGGGTACTAGGGGATATATTGTAGCCTCAGTCGTGTATGTACCGGGTACTAGGGGATAGATTGTAGTCTCAGTCGTGTATGTACCGGGTACTAGGGGATATAGTGTAGTCTCAGTTATGTATGTACCGTGTACTAGGGGATAGATGGTAGCCTCAGTCGTGTATGTACCGGGTACTAGGGGATATATTGTAGCCTCAGTCGTGTATGTAACGGGTACTAGGGGATATATTGTAGTCTCAGTCGTGTATGTACCGGGTACTAGGGGATATATTGTAGTCTCAGTCGTGTATGTACCGGGTACTAGGGGATAGACCGTAGTCTCAGTCGTGTATGTACCGGGTACTAGGGGGTATATTGTAGCCTCAGTCGTGTATGTACCGGGTACTAGGGGATATATTGTAATCTCAGTCGTGTATGTACCGGGTACTAGGGGATATAGTGTAGTCTCAGTCGTGTATGTACCGGGTACTAGGGGGTATATTGTAGCCTCAGTCGTGTATGTAACGGGTACTAGGGGATAGATTGTAGTCTCAGTCGTGTATCTACCGGGTACTAGGGGATATAGTGTAGTCTCAGTCGTGCATGTACCGGATACTAGGGGATATATTGTAGTCTCAGTCGTGTATCTACCGGGTACTAGGGGATATATTGTAGCCTCAGTCGTGTATGTACCGGGTACTAGGGGATAGATGGTAGCCTCAGTCGTGTATGTAACGGGTACTAGGGGATATATTGTAGCCTCAGTCGTGTATGTACCGGGTACTAGGGGATATATTGTAGCCTCAGTCGTGTATGTACCGGGTACTAGGGGATATATTGTAGTCTGAGTCGTGTATGTACCGGGTACTAGGGGATAGATTGCAGTCTCAGTCGTGTATGTACCGGGTACTAGGGGATATAGTGTAGTCACATTCATGTGGTGCAGTTGAACATGTACGATTCTTCTAAGCAATTCGGATTGCACAATTCCAGTAAATGTCATATAATAGTATACTGTGAAATTGACAAACACTTCCACAACAGAATGTTTACATTGCGCATATTTTACTTTCTATACGTTGTGCTTTATAGAGATTATGTCCTAAAAGCTAGAGTTAACGTGGTATCTTTGTAATAAAAACAATTAAACAGGAATGGTCTCAACCACTAAACTTAATTAACTCTTGCCTTTGTCATATCAGCTAGGAGCATCTATGATTTGAACGCTCCAACCAATTCCGCTTACATGATACCATCAAAGATGTTTACACCTTCAATTCTATAATAAATTATTATTCCGATCAGATTACGTAACTAACCGATTAGGCACATAATGAACCGAACCAGACACCGACCCTTGTCGAACTCTCCGTAATTGACCGGATGTTATCTTGGTGACCACATGGTGGGTAATTGTTGCCGAGTTCCACGTGGTAACAATTAACCGTGTAATTATTCGCAGCAATGTTTCTATATTTCCCTTATCCTTAGAATGCTGTTCTTGTGAAAATGATAACAATAAGTACGAGTACTACGAGGATGTTCACCTTTGATGTACAATGACAGCTAAATGATCTCCATTGGGAGATGTATGCAGCATTCACTGCATTACTTGCAGCAAATATAGACACCATAGTCATATATAGTTATCATATTATGAGTTATTTCTTCATTAGGAACAATGCAGCTATGTGGCCGAATTGTCAAGTTCGAATCCCACTGAAGGTGTCGAGTTATTTTGTGCGAGGAAGCTGTCCTACACGATAAATAAACATAAAAACACACACGAGCCACCAGAGTATAACTGCTTCATTTATCGTATACGTATATTAACAAATTGTCCTCTATTTTTTATTTAAGTTTATTTAACGTCGCTACCCGTTGCCCATTTGAGCGACGAGCAGTTTACCTAGCAACACCTTTCCTGGGCAAGCTCCAGCGGTTAACCAGTACTTGGTGCACCAACCTGCTTAAGAAACTGTCAACTTGTTCATATAAATGAGACACGGTCTGAGCGGGGCTCGAACCCGAGAACATCAGTGTCAGTTAATTCTGATCTCAGGTTTGACTGGGGGATTGAGTCCACGACTGTACACATTACATGTTTTACCATATCATTAAAAGAGACACGGTCTGAGCGGGGCTCGAACTCCATCAGTGATGATCCGTTACAGTGGTATAATGGTCTTCTAAAGGTTATCTCCCCTATATAAACTACCACCATATATTATTAGAATATCAACATCCGGCTTACTTTAAGTTACTATTTAAATATTTAGAAGGGAGAGCTTCCGCTACATTCCTCTTTGAATAACACATAATTATATAATTGTCTAATCTGATTTCCTGTTTCCTGTTATATAAATAAATGTATTTTAGCTCGATTGCGAAAGCAGTTCCAACATCAGTTTAATCACTCGAGAGAGAGAGAGAGAGAGAGAAGAGAAGAGAAGAGAGAGAGAGAGAGCTCGTTACGACTGGAAATCCAAATTCCCCCAACATGAGGGAACGCAATTAATAACCCATGGAATTGCATGTGACCAATATAAACCATTAATTCCCATTTCAAATAAATGAACAAGTTTCAGGGGCTATATTTTTTAGATACAGTTACAAATTTGTTCTGTTGGAATAGAACTCTACTTGAAAACAAAATCCTTGTCATCGTCATGTCATTTATTCGATTTCAGCATATGTGTGTTTTTATGTTTATTTATCGTCGCTAGATTTTGGAGGATACTGCAATTCCAATTCCAGAATCTCCTCTGATTCTTTTACGTGCACGGTGTAAAGCACCGACATCAGACCTCGGTTTAACGTCCCATCTGAAAGACTGTTAATTTTATTAGGGTCAGTGTTAATTTTATTAGAGTCAGACGGAGAATCGAACCTGCGATCCCTGGATTACCAGTCCAGCGTGTTACCACTGGACTACAGATTCGTCTGTGATTTCAGGATACATTGTACAAGTTGTTTATAAGCATCCAGCCCCGAACTATATAGTATACCACGTTTTGATTTTATCACAAATTGAAACATTGATGTGTATTTGTTAATGTGTAGTTATGTAGTAGACTATGATTAAAATCACGCTGCATAATAGGTTAAATTGGTCAGACTCTTTATAGATGTACATCTATAATTGTTTTTACCTTTTGTAAGTGTATTTGACGTCAACGATTTGGACATTTCAAGTGACCGAAACCTGTTTAATACAGACACCCTGCATACTGATATGTGGATGCTAAGTGAACAATAGCAGCTACTAGTACCATACCCATACTCATATTGATCACTGCTTCCAGCTAGCTACTCCTATCTACTCCCAGCTTCTCTCAGCTAGTCCCAACGACTCCAGCTGCTCCCAGCTAGCTCCACCCAGTTACTACCAGCTGCTCCCATCTATTCCCAGCTGCTCCAAGCTAGCTGCTACCAGCTGCTCCCATCTACTCACAGCTTCTCCCAGCTAGTCTCAACGACTCCAGCTGCTCCCAGCTAGATACACCCAGCTACTACCAGCTGCTCCCATCTATTCCCAGCTGCTCCAAGCTAGCTACTATCAGCTGTTCCCATCTACTCCCAGCTGCTCCAAGCTAGCTACAACCAGCTGCTCCCATCTACTCACACCTTCTCCCAGCTAGTCCCAACGACTGTCACTCCCAGCCCAGTATACGGCGTCTGCTGGCTTCCCAATGCTGTTGATCTGTTGATTTCTTTCAAAACACATGCGCCAAACGCATGCAGTTGATCTTTTTTGGCGAGATTAAGGAAGATAGAAGATGTGCAACGTTGCATTTAAATGCTCTGAGCTGAACATGAAAAACGACGTTTCGTTCGAGATTTTATTATGTTTGTCGTTTTTATTGCAAGCATTTGCATATGCTCATTGAGTACGTGTGAAATCACGAGATTGATCATTTGATGGAGAGTATGTCATAATGTACTGTCCAGATATATAATGTTTAAATTGAATCGTCGTCAATAAATAGTTTATAAACTCATAGACTTAAATTAAAGGTATTGGTCCGGTGGTTCTTGTAGAATTTATTTACAGTTTCTAAGTAAATTAGGTTTGTAGAGTTGTTAGTCTTTAGCATAGTTGTTAGGATCTGAAATCCCTGAATACGTATTGTTTATGTAACTCGTTGGAATGTCCCAATGTGGATATGTTTAGGGCTACAGCATCCACTGCTAGTACTTCAGCAGTAGCATTGACACCCACTTTAGAATATTCGAATTTACAAATTGAATCAAATATATAATTTCGAAATAACACATATATTAGAGGACATAGAAAACGCAGACCTACATTATATACTAGAGGACATAGAAAACGCACACCTACATTATATACTAGAGGACAAAGAAAACGCACACCTACATTGTATACTAGAGGACATAGAAAACGCACACCTACATTATATACTAGAGGACATAGAAAACGCACACCTACATTATATACTAGAGGACATAGAAAACGCACACCTACATTATATACTAGAGGACATAGAAAACGCACACCTACATTATATACTAGAGGACATAGAAAACGCACACCTACATTATATACTAGAGGACATAGAAAACGCACACCTACATTATATACTAGAGGACATAGAAAACGCACACCTACATTATATACTAGAGGACATAGAAAACGCACACCTACATTATATACTAGAGGACATAGAAAACGCACACCTACATTATATACTAGAGGACATAGAAAACGCACACCTACATTATATACTAGAGGACATAGAAAACGCACACCTACATTATATACTAGAGGACATAGAAAACGCACACCTACATTATATACTAGAGGACATAGAAAACGCACACCTACATTATATACTAGAGGACATAGAAAACGCACACCTACATTATATACTAGAGGACATAGAAAACGCACACCTACATTATATACTAGAGGACATAGAAAACGCACACCTACATTATATACTAGAGGACATAGAAAACGCACACCTACATTATATACTAGAGGACATAGAAACGCACACCTACATTATATACTAGAGGACATAGAAAACGCACACCTACATTATATACTAGAGGACATAGAAAACGCACACCTACATTATATACTAGAGGACATAGAAAACGCACACCTACATTATATACTAGAGGACATAGAAAACGCACACCTACATTATATACTAGAGGACATAGAAAACGCACACCTACATTATATACTAGAGGACATAGAAAACGCACACCTACATTATATACTAGAGGACATAGAAAACGCACACCTACATTATATACTAGAGGACATAGAAAACGCACACCTACATTATATACTAGAGGACATAGAAAACGCACACCTACATTATATACTAGAGGACATAGAAAACGCACACCTACATTATATACTAGAGGACATAGAAAACGCACACCTACATTATATACTAGAGGACATAGAAAACGCACACCTACATTATATACTAGAGGACATAGAAAACGCACACCTACATTATATACTAGAGGACATAGAAAACGCACACCTACATTATATACTAGAGGACATAGAAAACGCACACCTACATTATATACTAGAGGCCATAGAAAACGCACACCTACATTATATACTAGCGGACATAGAAAACACACACCTACATTTATATACTAGATGACATAGAAAACGCACACCTACATTATATACTAGAGGACATAGAAAACGCACACCTACATTATATACTAGAGGACATAGAAAACGCAGACCTACATTATATACTAGAGGACATAGAAAACGAACACCTACATTATATACTAGATGACATAGAAAACGCACACCTACATTATATACTAGAGGATATAGAAAACGCACACCTACAGTATATGATTAGTATTACATGAAAACGAAATACGAAGGATTCCATCAAAGATATATCACATCTCTATTACAAAACACAAACTGAACAACTAAAAATATTCCAAAATGTTTAAAACTATGTATTTATATAGTTATTGTTTTTCATGTAAAATCACACTTATCTGAAGTGTGCGTTTTCTATGTCCTCTAGTATACAATGTAGGTGTGTGTTTTCTATGTCCTCTAGTATATATTGTAGGTGTGCGTTTTCTATGTCCTCTAGTGTACAATGTAGGTGTGCGTTTTCTATGTCCTCTAGTATATAATGTAGGTGTGCGTTTTCTATGTCCTCTAGTATATAATGTAGGTGTACGTTTTCTATGTCCTCTAGTATATAATGTAGGTGTGCGTTTTCTATGTCCTCTAGTGTACAATGTAGGTGTACGTTTTCTTTGTCCTCTAGTATATAATGTAGGTGTGCGTTTTCTATGTCCTCTAGTATATTATGTAGGTGTGCGTGTTCTATGTCCTCTAGTATAGCACTTATATACGCATGAATGAGTGCCAAGTTAGGGTCATTGACGTCATGTGAGGAAGTCATCCAGCTGTCTTACGAACGGTCTGTGGTTCTACCCGATATTCACCCTGCTATGCAGTTCTCAGTGTCACATGGGGTCTTCGGCCACCAATAACAACTGGACTTACGCTGTCAGTGTGACTTAAACACACACTATTTGATCTGTAGTTCAGTGGTAGCACGCTGGACTGGTAATCCAGGGATCGCGGGTTCGATCCCCCGTCTGACCCTAATAAAACTAACAGTCATTCAGATGGGACTTTAAACCGAGGTCTCGTGTCGGTGCTTTACACCGTGCACATAAAAGAACCAGAGGAGACTCTGGAATGGGTCTCTGTCTGTATCATTGCACTATCCTCCTAAAATCTAAAATGACTAATTTCTTCAGGAGGCGTCGCTGATATGGGCAACCGGTCATCATCATCATCATCAGCAGCAGCATCATCATCATCATCACAACTGTATAATTTCATTTCTTTGTTGTTTCTGTTAAATGATATCCGTCAATGAGCATGCTATACTATTTGTACCAATGACCTTTAAAATAATCGTATGCGTCAGCGTTTCGCCCATATGATCCCCAGGTAAGCTGATAAGCCAATTTCTGGTTGAGTGACAAACGTCGAGCCATCACCTGCACGAGATATGCGTGCTCATAGTTGTATCAGGAAGTGTCAAGATATGTTTTATTTCATCAATATTTGCCGATAACAAGTTCAAAGTACAACGCACATTCTTAATATTATTTCTGAATTTCTGGGGTGTGTCAGTGTTAGCTATATGTAAGTTAGTGGTTAACGTACGAGTGCCACGAATGCTTATTAGTTTATACAAATTTATTTGAGCTCGATTGCGAAACAAGTTCTTTCAACTGATATTAATCACTCTCGAGACCTCATTCCTGATGGAATCCATTGCAGGGTGGGAGAGAGAAGAGGCAATGTGTAATTTAAATGCCTTGCCTAAGGGCACAATCGTAACGGCTCCAGCGGGGCTCGAACTCCGGACCTCTCGCACCTGAAGCGAACGCGCAGCCACTGCGCTATCACGACTTCCGAATGCTTATTAACCCTTTCAACACCACATGACTCTAAATAGACTTACAAAAAGTGTAGATCCAGATAAACCGGATCGTGACTAATAATTATGACTATTTTTAGATATAATTACCCATTTTGATAAATGAACTGGTCCAAAGGTAATATTCTTATTAATGTATTGGTCTAAAAATATCATGCACCAGTCCATGTCAGTTACTTGGGGTTGAATGGGTTAAAATGCATTTTGCGTCGGTGGAATTCATATAATATGTTGTTTGCTGACTTTCTGTTTTCAATTTAATGCAATAGATTGCCCACGGTTAATATGTTATTTAGAAATGGCTAAATGTACAGTAGATGCAATGCACTGTTGGAGTGAGATTATCACAACTACATATACTATTTGGTAGCTTGGGTGCCAGTCCGTCGATTTTTCACTTTTTAACTTCTGGCAGGTTGATATGATCAGAAACTCAATACGGCCCAATTAATAGTCTCGGTGTTAAAATATATTTATTTGACTGACCAGGCAACATATATCGACGCCTGTTCTCATGCTAACTATTTGGGGGCTCCGAAACCAAAATACGAATGCAGTAAGAAAAACGTTGATCAAAAATCGAATATTCACCACCACACAGCAATAACCGTAACAAATATCCCTGTGCACCAAATCCAGTCTAACATTGACATTCATTAACACTTATATAATAATAATAATTCAATTTCAATTCAACTTTATTGGCATAATCAGCAAACAAGTTGCCCTTGGCCATTTACAAACACAACAAACTGTGGCAAAGACAAATATAAATACAAATGATAATAAATATATGCATGTATAATAATAATAATAATAATAATAATAATAATATGAGAGTACTCATTTAATAAAACTTAATCTACCATGAGGCCCTCAACATATATACAAATCAAATGAAACCAAACAACAGGACGATAGGTGATAACTGCACATTGGAATTATATAGTAATGTTAAAGTTGAAAAGTAGAGAAACTATATATAATATGTTATGGAATATGATGATATATGGAACTGGCTAGTAAAGTAGAGCAACTATATATAATATGTTATGGAATATGATGATATATGGAACTGGCTAGTAAAGTAGAGCAACTATATATAATATGTTATGGAATATGATGATATATGGAACTGGCTAGTAAAGTAGAGCAACTATATATAATATGTTATGGAATATGATGATATATGGAACTGGCTAGTAAAGTAGAGCAACTATATATAATATGTTATGGAATATGATGATATATGGAACTGGCTAGTAAAGTAGAGCAACTATATATAATATGTTATGGAATATGATGATATACATTAGACAAATACAACAGAAGCAGCAGTCCCTGTAATTAATAAATAAACGAGTTAGATACAATAACGTTCAACACCACCACCATCATTACCATCATCGTATGCGTCATCATCATCGTCATCATAATCGTCGTCATCGTCTTCAGCAATTGCAAACCCCAAGAAGAGTATACTCGTACAATAAGTGACATACCAATGCAATACATTATTGGTTAGTGCAACGGTTAAACGTCTTTGACGCTGTACTAATTTCGTACATTTACTAGTATCATCTAGATCTAGGTTTAAGGTTTCTACCAGATATTCACCAGACTCGTACACTACGCTAGGTGACAGGTTTATCATCTCCAGTTTATATACTGCAGACTGTTGTAAAACATAATGAATACATGCACGAATCAAGATCATAAAGACTTTATGTGGCCCCTTTTTAACCGCAGACCTGCCCAGTTAATATTCTAGGGTAGCCTGTTCTAGGGTTCCAGTCTGCCGATTTCTCACTTTTTAACTTCTGGCAAAATTACATTAACAGAAACTCAATACGGCCCAATTAATGGTCTCGGTGTTAAAATATATTTATTTGACTGACCAGGCAAAATATATCGACGCATGTTCACAGGCTAATTCTAGGGTAATATCCTGGCAAAAGTCCGTTGTCCGGTTATTCAAGATGCGGGTGAAGGAGCCACCGCTATGAATGCTCGTGGAACATAAAGCCAGCTTTTATGAGCTTACATTTGCATACTGAGAGCTCATAAAATGTATGAATATAATGTAAACCCTTCAAATGATTGTCAGAACCAGCTCTTCATCATTAATCACGCAGTTATCTTTGAGTTAAACGCAGAATTGATTGCAGTGGGCAGTATTTGATCTACTCGGCTATCTACCTTGTCCATAAACAATATTTATCCCCGAAGTATGCTCGACAGGTAGGCAGATAACCTACTGAAATCTCGAAATGCGCACTTAATAATACCGACTGTTTAGATAATTGCCATTCTAATAAATATACGCTTCTAATTGAATTAAAACCTTGTTATATTTCTGTTTATTCCGCTCGTGTAAGTAAGAAAGTTTTGTCCGTACTGTTTGTACTACAATAAATCTATTTCATTTTCCGCCTTTTGTGTGTTTTAAGTTTATTAATCGTCGCCCCCTCCACCCCCGTCAGATAATCGTCTACCCCTCCACCCCGTAAGTTAATCGTCGCTCCTCCACACACGTCAGTTAATCGTCGCCCCTCCACACACGTCAGTTAATCGTCGCCCCATCCACCCCGTAAGTTAATCGTCGCCCCCTCCACCCGCGTCAGATAATCGTCTACCTCTCCACCCCGTAAGTTAATCATCGCCCCTCCACACACGTCAGTTAATCGTCGCCCCCTCCACCCCGTAAGTTAATCGTCACCCCCTCCACCCGCGTCAAATAATCGTCTACCTCTCCACCCCGTAAGATAATCGTCGCCCTCCACACACGTCAGTTAATCGTCGCCCCCTCCACCCTGGTCAGTTAGCTTAAACGTATTTATTCAGAAAACAACATACCAGAATAAAGTGATGCAATAGAACACATGTGGATTGGAAAACAAGTATACTAAAATGCTTATACTAATTCGTTTCCATTTAATTGTGGAGTTTGCAAACATACACATTTAGCACATTGGAGTCAGTGGATGGACGGTAGGTATTGTTTTAGCATTGGATGATTTTAAATCTATCTTGTTTAAACTTGATAGTGAATTTTAATAAATAGTTAATGTTAATTTATAACATTAAGAGAACAAATAGATGCTGTCTCACACGCTGCGTAGATAGGGGATCAGACATTTGATGGTAAATTATTAGATTTGGACACGCTTAGTTGCTGCTATGAAGCACTGGACATAGCCTGGGGTGCCAGTGTGTCGACTTTTCACTTTTTAACTTCTGGCAAAAAAAGTTGATATGATTAGAAACTCAATACGGACCAATTAATAGTCTCGGTGTTAAAATTGTCTCTGTTAGATTTGCTATGTACCGCTGTTTAAACCCGTATTACTATATATATATATACCTCATGTTTGTATCATGTATGATGCACTGAGTGAATAAATTTGATTTGATTTAAAATATGTTTATTTGACTGACCAGGCAAAATATATCGACGCCTGTTCCCAGGCTACACTGGACACGTAGGAAGAAGATATGTTTGTTGACTTCAAAGGTTAGAGGGCCATCACAGTACAGTTAATCTGGGTGACACCTCCAGAAGTCTTTTTTCATGATAATGCACAAGATACAGAAGACGTCCCAAATTCCAGAAACATCCCTGATTCTGTTATATGCTCTGTGTATAGCACCGTTAGATGAAAGTCGTGATAGCGCAATAATAGCGCCATCACCTCAGGTGCGAAAAGCACCGAGTTCGCACCCCGCTGTAGCCGCCATTACGATTGTGCCCTTAGGCAAGGCATTTAAAGTCCACGTTGCCTCTTATCTCTCCCTCGTGACGATGGATTCCATCATGAATGAGGTCTCGAGAGTGATTAATATAAGTTGTAAGAACTTGTTTCGCAATCGAGCTAAAATAAATTTGTATAAACCTAATTGAAAATGATAATGAAGTATGTACGTTGACCTATTCATGAATATTCTAATGGTTTGCTAATTAAAACGTGTCTCTGGTTTAATCAAGTCGTGATAGCGCAGTGGATGCGCGTTCGCTTCAGGTGCGAAAGGTCCGGAGTTCGAGCCCCACTGGAGCCGTTACGATTGTGCCCTTAGGCAAGGCATTTAATTTCCACGTTGCCTCTTCTCTCTCTCCCTCGTGGCGATGGATTCCATCAGGAATGAGGTCTCGAGAGTGATTTATATAAGTTGAAATAACTTGTTTCGCAATCGAGCTAAAATAAATTTGTAAAAACTAATCAAATAATTTCGCCATGCTTCACATACAATGTACATATCTACTTAGTATGTGTTTAATATATAATGCAGTATGTTTTTAATCAGACTTGGTTATTAATGATTAACTCATGTAATGAAATACGTGTTCTTATGTTGTTCTTATGTTGTTCGTATGTTGACTAAATTAACCGTCTATCTTAATTCAATTATTTTGATGAAAGAAATGCGCAAGGCTGCCTGATTCATCTGCAGTATGTTATACACGTCTATGTTTCATGTTAGTGTTTATGCCACTTCGCGTAACCTACTGATATATTCTGCTTGCTTTTGACACTAATAATTTGTTTTAATTGAAAGCAGCGTTCGGTACAAGAAATATACCGAGCCAAAAATAAATGCAATGTTCTGGGAGATGTTACTCCAGAGTTCGTTAGTCTCCCCCCCCCCCCACAACCAATTAAATTATTTAAGCAAGCATATTCGATCACATAGCTCATGACGTTGTGGGTAT
This sequence comes from Archivesica marissinica, assembly GCA_014843695.1. Lineage (NCBI taxonomy): Eukaryota > Metazoa > Mollusca > Bivalvia > Venerida > Vesicomyidae > Archivesica > Archivesica marissinica. The sequence goes on from CM026395.1 coordinate 59,062,022, forward strand.
TAAAACTCATGGAGCCAAGGGTATATAAGCTCATGGTGCCGAGGGTATATAAGCTCATGGAGCCGAGGGTATATAAGCTCATGGAGCCGAGGGTATATAAGCTCATGGAGCCGATGGTATATAAGCTCATGGCGCCGAGTGTATATAAGCTCATGGAGCCGATGGTATATAAGCTCATGGAGCCGAGTGTATATAAGCTCATGGAGCCGAGGGTATATAAGCTCATGGCGCCGAGTGTATATAAGCTCATGGAGCCGAAGGTATATAAGCTCATGGCGCCGAGTGTATATAAACTCATGGAGCCGAGGGTATATAAACTCATGGTGTTGAGGGTATATAAGCTCATGGCGCCGAGGGTATACAAACTCATGGAGCCGAGGGTATATAAGCTCATTGCGCCGAGGGTATATAAATGCATACCCCACCACACCGCATACCCCTCCTGGAACCACACTAATCTCTTGTTTTGACTTTTCTGTAATTTCGTTTCGTTAGTCAATAGTTTGACTCTTTGTTGATGAACTGTATTTCAATTAAGTTCCAAGAACTACACCATTATCTTCATTTCACTGTTTCGTCGTTTCTATTGTAATTGATTGGATTTTTGACATTTCTTTAGTATCCATCAAACGCAAAATTATCTTGTTTTAACTTCTCCAAAGTTACTTTCGCCTACAAATTAAAATTGCTTAAGCACCTCTGTTCTACAGTGCTAGGGAATACTGTTCCGGAAACACAACGATTAGCTTGTATTACTGATGTTTCATCCGGAATTAATTGCTGATGTATGGTTTTCTTCAACAGATGACATAATGGAACCTGGAACCGAACACGTAGTATGCCTGTACTTCTCCATTGTTGCTATTGTTTCTTTGTTACACTCCGGAAGCGCGTAGTGATACTTACGTGTAGCGATATCTGATTCCGCTTGAACCTTGATGCCACACAGTACGGAAACGTCAAAATCCACGTGTCCATGTCAATTGAATAAGACATCTTAATGAGTCGACATTTATTGAATCGAAAGTTAAGATTGTGTCAATATGGTTATCTTTGCGATCCTGTTCAAATGCTGAAGACGATGCAGCTGGCTATACCGGTGATATGGTGTTAGCCCAGGATGATGCATGGTAAATGGGATGATCCCCCCACCCCGAGGGAGCCTATCGTCTCTCATTTAATGATTCAATATGCAACGCTGATATCCAATGCAATTTTAATGACCTGTTTTACGGCTTGATTCATGAATGCATTCCCATTTATTCCGATATGCAAAGATGTAAAGACAATTTCGTTGCTGATAATTCTATACTATGATTTCCTTGTAAATACACTCATGTTTTTTGCACCAATTGTGTAGCAGCATTGTGGCTGGCATATGGAAAGTCGATCATCAGAAGGTGTAATCTGTTTCAACCTATTATTGATAAGGGGTTCCATTTTGCACTTGTAAATTGTATCAAACCGCCACTAAAGACTCTCTGGAATGCCCTTTGGGATTAATGGAACCGCTACAGTCTTAGACAAACTTGTAACCTTTGCATTCCAAGTAAAATGATGACTCTACCATAGGTACACGCATTATTATAAAGAAAGGAAAAACGAAGCTGTAATAGTTTATGTTAGTCTCATCGATGTGCGGACAATTTATAAAATATAATAAATATAACGTTGTTTCCAACGAACACTCCAGCAGCATAGGACACTCCAGCATCATAGGACACTCCAGTAGCATAGGACACTCCAGCAGCATAGGACACTCCAGCAGCATAGGACACTCCAGCAGCATAGGACACTCCAACAACATAGGACACTCCAGTAGCATAGGACACTCCAGCAGCATAGGACACTCCAACAGCATAGGACACTCCAACAGCATAGGACACGTCAACAGCATAGGACACTCCAACAGCATAGGACACTCCAACAGCATAGGAACTCCAGCAGCATAGGACACTCCAACAACATAGGACACTCCAACAACATAGGACACTCCAGCAGTATAGGTCACTCCAACAGCATAGGACACTCCAACAACATAGGACACTCCAGCATCATAGGGCAATCCAGCAGCATAGGACAATCCAGCAGCATAGGACACTCCAACAGCATAGGACACTCCAACAGCATAGGACACTACAACAGCATAGGACACTCCAACAGCATAGGACACTCCAGCAGCATAGGACACTCCAACAGCATAGGCCACTCCAACAGCATAGGACACTCCAGCAGCATAGGACACTCCAACAACATTGGACACTCCAACAAAATAGGACACTCCAGCAATATAGGTCACTCCAGCATCATAGGTCACTCCAACAGCATAGGACACTCCAGCATCATAGGACAATCCAGCAGCATAGGACAATCCAACAGCATAGGACACTCCAATAGCGTAGGACACTCCAACAGCATAGGACACTCCAATAGCATAGGACACTCCAACAACATAGGACACTCCAGCATCATAGGACACTCCAGCAGCATAGGACACTCCAGCATCATAGGACACTCCAACAGCATAGGACACTCCAGCAGCATAGGACACTCCAGCAGCACAGGACACTGCAGCAGCATAGGACACTCCAACAGCATATGACAATCCAGCAGCATAGGACACTCCAATAGCATAGGAAACTCCAGCAGCATAGGACACTCCAGCAGCATAGGACACTCCAACAGCATAGGACAATCCAGCAGCATAGAACACTCCAGCATCATAGGACACTCCAGCATCATAGGACACTCCAACAGCATAGGATACTCCAGCATCATAGGACACTCCAACAGCATAGGACAATCCAGCAGCATAGGACACTCCAGCAGCATAGGACACTCCAACAACAGACACTCCAGCAGCATAGTACACTCCAACAATGGACACTCCAGCAGCATAGGACACTCCAACAGCATAGGACACTCCAACAGCATAGGACACTCCAGCAGCATAAGTCACTCCAACAGCATAGGACACTCCAACATCATAGGACACTACAGCAGCATAGGACACTCCAGCAGTATCGGACACTCCAGCAGCATAGGACACTCCAGCAGCATAGGACACTCCAACAATGGACACTCCAGCAGCATAGGACACTCCAACAACGGACACTCCAGCAGCATAGGACACTCCAACAATGGACACTCCAGCAGCATAGGACACTCCAACAATGGACACTCCAGTTTATACTGTTTGTGCAATACACATAAACAAAATATGTGCAAAGACCTATATGGTCAACGTGACGTTATACCATGACTTACAATGTTTGTATTTCTCTATTCTCATTTAAAATGGCAGTCAAACTAATGGTCTATATATTGGTCAATATAACTCCGAAGGGAAAACTATAGGTATGCTACCTTTCATACGATATAGTTTAGATCTTTTAAATAACATGTTTAGTGCTTGTGATGTGCTTCAATATCTGTCAACTATTTCCAGCTATATACATTGTATAAAAAATATTCCGATGTATGCCATTGTATGTGAACTTATAGTTTTCATCTTATTTAAATCATGACAAGTAAGATATGTTCTTTTAATGTAAAGGGACTCGGCGATTTTAAGAAAAGAAAGCACGTATTTACATGGTTAAAAGATAGTGAATATAATAATTATATGTTTTTTACAAGAAATACATTGCAAGAAATCCGATATTGATAAATGGGAGAAAGAGTGGGGTGCAAAGATATTTCTAAGCGGAAATAGTTCCAACAGCAAAGGCATAGGCATATTTTTAAATGGATCTTTTGAAACATTAGAATACACTGCAATTATTGAAGGCCGTCTGCAATGCTTGTCTCTTATCATAGATAACAATGAGATCATGCTAATGAATGTATATGGGCCAAACACTGATGACGTTAATTTTTTTAATACCATAGAACGATTCGTGGAAGATAATGAAGACACAACTTTTATAATTGGGGGGATTTTAACATTGTTCTTGATATGAATATAGACAAGAAACACGGAAGGATCGATGCACATAAAAAAAGTAGTATGAAACTTCAAAATATAATAGAAAACAATGACATGTTGGACATATGGCGTATTATGCATCCGGGATTAAAACAATTCACCTGGCATTCTAATCATAAAACTCCAATATTCTGTAGACTGGATTACTTCTTAATATCATCTAACCTTTCAAACAAAGTAAAAACATGTAAAATTACTACCGGTATAAAATCAGACCACTCCTTAATTTATCTAACGCTAGATGTTACAAACCAAATCCGAGGCCCGGGTTATTTCAAATTGAACAATTCTGTGATACTTGAGGAAGATTATGAAAAACAAATCAGAACTAGTGTTACTGAAATAGCAGCAAACACTGTAAGTGCAAATCCAAATACTCTTTGGGAATTGATTAAAGGTTGTATCAGAAATGTAACTATCAAATAGTGTTCATGGAAAAAGAAGAAAAATAATAAAAATGAAAAACAACTCATAAAAGTAATTGATGAACTAGAGTTAACATTAATAAATGACTCCACAAACGAGAACATACTTACTTCAATTAAAAATAAAAAGGATGAACTTGACATTATTATAAACAATAAAACTCGTGGATATTGTATTAGAGCAAGATCACAATACATCGAAGGAATGGATAAAAATACAAAATACTTTTCAAATCTAGAAAAAAAGAACAAAAAACTGTTTCACAATTAATTGTAAAAGATAACGTGATTACTGAATCCAAGAAATTACTATATGAAATAAAACAATTTTATGAAAAGCTATATAAAAAGGTTGAATTACCGAATAGTGACATAGAATAGTTTCTGTCAAACAATGATATGCTAAATGAAGTCCAAAAAATGTCATGTGAAGGTACATTATTGGAAGCAGAATGCGCAAAGGTCCTTTTAGATATGAAGAACAATAAAAGCCCTGGATCTGACGGTTTAACTGCAGAATTTTATAAAATATTTTGGAGAGATTTGAAACAATATTATCTTGCATCGATTAACTATTCTTACGAACATGGTACTCTCACGCAACTTCAGAAACAAGGAATCGTTAACCTTATTCCCAAGAAAAATAAAGAACTGACTGACTTGAATAATTGGCGTCCATTGTCACTGTTAAACGTAGATTACAAAATAGCAACAAACACCATAGCAAATAGAATAAAACATGTACTCCCAACTATAATTCATCATTCTCAATCAGGTTTTATGTCAGGTAGATATATTGGTGAAAATATAGGACTAATATACGACTCCATAGACTTCTTAAACGATACCAATGCACCTGGTTTGTTATTTTTCGCAGATTTTGAAAAGGCTTTTGATAGCTTAGACCATGAGTTTATTTTTAAAACATTACATTATTTTAATTTTGGGAATTCATTAATGAAATGGATTAAAGTATTTTACAACAACATACAGAGTTGTGTATGCAACAATGGACATATGTCGGATTTCTTTAATATAGAACGCGGAGTAAGACATGGATGTCCGCTTTCGCCTTATCTTTTTATTATTGCCATTGAAATATTATCATTAAAGGTACGGACAAACAAAGACATCAATGGTATAAAATTGCACAATGAAGAAATAAAAAACTCATTATTTGCAGACGACGCAACTTTTTTAACTGACGGATCAGAAAGATCTTTTAAAAAACTTGTACAAACTATCGATGATTTCAGTAATATATCAGAATTGAAAATAAATACAAACAAATCTGTGGTATTAAGAGCCGGGTCCCTTAGGAACTCTGATAAAATTTACTGTAAAATGAAATCTTTTATATGGACATCGAACGAAGTAAAAGCATTGGGCATACTGTTTACGAATAATAAAAGAGACAGAATCTCAATCAACATAAATAATAAAATACAAGAAATGTACTCGTGTTTAAATAAATGGAGAAAGCACAAACTGACACTAATGGGTAAAATCACAGTCATAAAAACATTTGCATTGCCCAAAATTATCTATCTATTAACTGTACTCGAAAGTCCTACTGAAAATGTGTTAGCTGAAATTACTAAAAATATGTACTCTTTCTTATGGGATGGGAAGCCAGATAAAGTCGCAAGATCGATTATTAAGCGTGACTATCAAGATAAGAATGGTTGATATAAACGCATATGTTAATTCTATAAAAGCTGCGTGGGTAAAACGATTAATAAACCCCGAAAATGAAGGTCATTGGAAAGACACATATCTAAAACAATTGAATAAATTTGGAGGACAACTTCTATTTGAATCAAATATATCTGCTAAGCACATTGCTTCGAAACTTGAAAATAGCTTTTTGAGAGATGTTGTTATCAGTTGGACAAAAATCAATTTCAAGACACAAATAGATTGTTATGCAAACGAAATATTATGGAACAACTCGTTTATACGGGTCGTAGAAAATACGTTATTTTATAAGAACTGGTTTCAAAAGGGAATTAAATATGTAGGACAGATATATAATCGAATAACAAGAAAATTTCATACTTTTACAGAACTGCAAAACATCTATGGAATAGACCGTTCAGATTTTTTAAAATACCACATGCTAGTGTCAAATATTTCTAAAAAATGGAACGAAGAAATAAAAGAGAATAATCAAATGGATAGAAATTCAAAAACGTTGCTAGAGGAAATAAAATATATTAAAAGACCAACAAAATTCCTAAACATTCCTAAAAACGTACAATAATACTCCACAAAATAAAGCCGAAACAAAATGGAAAGCTATATTTGAATACCTGGAATAGAAGAAAATATACAACATGCCATTTGTATGTACTATCGATACAAAATTACGAACATTCCAATATAAATATGTGACACGAATATTACCAACTAATGAACTACTCTATAAATTAAAAATAACAAACTCAACTCTATGTGAACTTTGCAATATGCATACAGAGACATTAAAACATTTATTCTGGGACTGTTCTCATGTTCAACATTTTTGGTCGCGATTAAAAACATATTTGATAGACAAACAAATAGAGTTTAATATAGATTATAAAACGGTTTCATTTGGTAATCAAAGTATAGAGCATCCCCATATTATGATAGATTTCATAATTCTTTCAGCAAAATATTATATTTTTAAAAGCAAAATAGAAAAATGTGTTCCAAACTGCATTACCTTTATCAGATATTTAAAAGAAAGACAACACATCGAAGAACATATAGCCTTTATGAAAAATAAACTAGAAGCTCACAATAGAAAGTGGAACAAATTGATATTTGACTGATATAAATATATCACAAGCATGTAACAGCAATCGTATTAGCAACTGATATTGAAAAGATGTTTGTATTCTGGATCGGAATTCTTTCAACTCTTCTCCTGCTATCTTACTTTCAAACATAATGTCTTCTCTCTTTATAACAATTAATAAATGCATTTGTACATATACTATACTAATATATAGTATCGATAGATTATTGTAAAACAACTGTAATTGATATTATATGTTTACATATGTAATTGTTAATTACACCATGACAAAAATAAACGGGCTACTCCTCGTAGCTGAAAAAAAAAGAATAAAAAAACAAAATATACAAAGTACCGAAAAAGGATTAGAATATAAAACTAGTTATTTAGCTAACGTTATTAACTTATTGCATACGTAATCTCACGTTGTAGATAAATACCTACTATATAGTATACATGTATTCACGTGCGGTCTGCTTTGTCTTCAGCTTGGATTTCAAATTGGATTGACCTGCACGGGTCCGACTGAACTGTAGTACAATAAACGACAGGTTTTACGAGCTAGCTTCCCATAATGACCTATTTCAAATGGGTCATGCATTATTAGAACTGATAAGAAAGGGCGGCCAATTATTCGGTAATTGTTTTATTTGATACCGGTCAGTTTAGCATGGTCAAGATCAGCTTTGATGGGCAGCACCTGTTCTAATTAGGCTATAGGGATTGATTCAGCTGTTGTTTGCACATAGATAAATAACGAGAACATAGATTTAGATGACATAATGGAAGAGCAGGGTGGTAGGGGAGATGCATTCAAAGGTCATTCCTTAGATTCACATTTCCAAACTTCCAAACTTTTATTTTTCATACATGCATAATGTTTACATACAGCAAACAGAATTAGCATTATCATATGTACATACGTAACATTCTAAATCACATTTCAACAATTCTCAGTAGATTACACAGGAACTATGTATCCACACGACGTGCCACACTGTTCCAGTTATGTATCATACGATGTAAGTGATCACTATTATAACCAATATAATACAATACAATATATTTTGTTAACTCAATTTATGTTTACATGACAATATGAGTGCCAAATAAAAGAAAATATATACATACATATATATAAGTATAGGATTCAGGAAGTACTGATGTTAATAAAAAAAAAAGAGGTGTCTCATAAGTCAGAAATGGCTGGCCCTTTAAATAGGGGTGACACTATAATATTGTTATGTTATATTATATGTTATATTTCGGGTTTTACGTCTGCATCAGCACCATTTTGGGCTATATCGCCGGCGGGCAGTTTACTTAACAACACCATTCCTGGGCAGGCTTCACCGGTTAACCAGTACTCGGGTGCACCAACCTCCGTAAGAAACTGCCAACTTTGTCATATAAATGAGACAGACACTGTAATAAACATACACTTTACTTTTTATATATACGAGGTTATTGTTGAGTTGAAAGTTAATTTCTCACCGGGAGAGTAAGCTGTTATTAAAGTTTTCAAAAATAAATATGATTTTGATATTGATAAAAATGTTCTAATATTTCCTTCATAAATAGACATAGTTTTCTATAACTAGGTATATATTTCAACTTTGGATTCATAATGGCGTCAAAATAAAATATGTTTGGTGTATTATAATAATTGGAGTCCAAAAACGTTTACCAGCCTGGCATACAAGCATAGGATTCAGGAAGTACTGGCGTTAATAAAAATTAGGTGTCTCATTAGTCAGAAATAGCTGGCCCTTTAAATAGGGGTGACACTATAATAAACAAACACTTTACTTTACTTTTTATATATGAACTATACATAAATACGGGGTTATTGTTGAGTTGAAAGTTAATTTCTCACCTGGAGAGTTAGCTGTTTTTAAATTTTTCAAAAATAAATATGATTTTGATATTGCATTACTTAAAATGTTCTAATATTTCTTAGTTTTCTATAACTATGTATATTTTTCAACTTTGGATTCATAATGTGGTCAAAATAAAACATATCTGGTCTATGAAAATACATTGAGTCTATATATATATTATATATATATATTTCGGGTTTTACACCTGCATCAGCACCATTTCGGGCTATATCGCCGGCGGGCAGTTTACCTAACAACACCTTTCCTGGGCAGGCTCCAGCGGGTCTATAAATCGTTTTCTACTATTTGTAAAGTGATTACATTCTAATAAATAGTGCTACTCGTCGCCAATAGAATGTCTAACCTATCCCAATATTCAGATTGCCTGTGGCTAAAATGGGTCAAACCTACGTTACAATTTCTACAAATTAGTAGAACAAAGGGTTTTCAATTAAGATTTACGACGCACAAGCATCATCATGGACTACAAGGGGAAATAAACACGAGAGTTGTACGATTGCTGCGTTTACAACAATGTCGTGTTCATTAATGACCGCATTAACACCAGCATACTGTAGCTTGTCATTGGCGTAGCTTCCTATAGGCCGTGTAGGCCGTGGCCTACACTTCCCCCGAAAAAATAAAAATGCCAAATCTGCAACAAAAATCGGGAGGCCATTATTAAATTATATACGCAATAAATAGTTGTTCTGGGGACGACCCCCGGACCCCCTCCTGTCTTAAGTTTTAAGTTGGCCTACACATCGATTCCAGCCAAGCTACGCCCCTGCTTGTTGATAATTTAACATAGATTCGTCCAAAACACAGAATATGCTCATAGATCGGACCGTAACTGATAAATTATAAATTGCATAATTGATGATTTGTAAATAATTACCTATAAATTAATAACTATTCTTCCCGCTCTTTTCCTGTCTCTAAACTTGACTCTTCTCTGTGTGTGTTTTACGTTTATTTATCGTCGCTACCGGCTGCCCATATGAGCGACGCCTCCTGAAGAGATTAGTTATTTTAGATTTTGGAGGATAGTGCATGATACAGACAGAGACCAATTCCAGAATCTCCTCTGGTTCTTTTACGAGCACGGTGTAAAGCACCGACACGAGACCTCGGTTTAATGTCCCATCTGAAAGACTGTTAATTTTATTAGGGTCAGACTCTTTTCTCTACTGTACTCTTTATTATTTATATATCAACCCGTGTCACAACATCTGTTAACTAATTACATGTATACTCATATGTCATGTAAATGATCTGAGTCAATACAGAATAATTGAATTGAACTATATAACACGTGTCATGCCTTCTTGATACGGATCTGTAGTCCAATGGTAACACGTTGGACTGGTAATCCAAGGATCGCAGTTTCGATCCCTCGTCTGACCCTAATAAAATAAAAAAATGACTAATATCTTCAGGAGGCGTCGCTCATATGGGCGGTAGCGACGATAAATAAACGTAAAACACACACTTGATATCCACTCTGGCTGGTTGTGTGCCTAACTGTATTGGTATAACTATTTGACATATATTATATACAGTCTACATCCGTTATGTCAAAGTCGGTTATGTCGAATTCTCCGGTTATCTCGAAGTCGGATCAAAGTCCCGTTTCAGACACTATCATTTTACATATACTGGCTCATTTTATATCGAATCTCGTTAAGTCAAACTTCGGTTATGTCGAAGTATTTTGTTCGGTCCGACGGAATTCGACATAACGGATCCAGACTGTATGTGTATCGTTTCAATTCACTTTTTAAGTTCAGTACATATATCTGTACTATGTCTTCTAACATATGTCTGTACTATGTCTTCTAACATATATCTGTACTATGTCTTCTAACATATGTCTGTACTATGTCTTCTAACATATATCTGTACTATGTCTTCTAACATATATCTGTACTATGTCTTCTAACATATATCTGTACTATGTCTTCTAACATATATCTGTACTATGTCTTCTAACATATATCTGTACTATGTCTTCTAACATATGTCTGTACTATGTCTTCTAACATATATCTGTACTATGTCTTCTAACATATATCTGTACTATGTCTTCTAACATATATCTGTACTATGTCTTCTAACATATATCTGTACTATGTCTTCTAACATATATCTGTACTATGTCTTCTAACATATGTCTGTACTATGTCTTCTAACATATATCTGTACTATGTCTTCTAACATATATCTGTACTATGTCTTCTAACATATGTCTGTACTATGTCTTCTAACATATATCTGTACTATGTCTTCTAACATATGTCTGTACTATGTCTTCTAACGTATATCTGTACTATGTCTTCTAACGTATATCTGTACTATGTCTTCTAACGTATATCTGTACTATGTCTTCTAACGTATATCTGTACTATGTCTTCTAACGTATATCTGTACTATGTCTTCTAACATATATCTGTACTATGTCTTCTAACGTATATCTGTACTATGTCTTCTAACGTGCTGAATCAGCTCAATCACCATATATTGGCATGTTTCATCGTTATTTTATGCAGTGGAGTAAATTTCGATATAAGCTACATTTTTTTTTAAACTTTATTTATTTTACAACGATTGCGAAGCAAGTTTTAGCAACTTATATTAATCACTCTCGTTGGCGCGGATGAAAGCGTAAATGTTGTCATTAGTGTGTGAGGAAACCGGAGTACCCGGAGAAAACCCACCTGTCCTATCTGGCGACCATCGTACCATCTCACATACATCTGCATTTGTATTATAGCTTCAATTCGATCCACTAAAAATAATTATGTAAATATTATTGTATAATTTATATATATTGTGTGAATCATGACGAATAAATATGTTCATTGTAATAATAATTACAATTTCTTGCAATATCGCGATTCTGATTGGCTCGCCGTTCATAACCCAATGAATTATAAAATTATTCGATTCTCATTAATATTCATAGCAGACTACTTTTTATGATGTGCCAAATCAAACATCCAACTTGTTTTGTAATTTGTAAAATAGTACATGTACTTGTAATTATAACACTTGAATGTTCGTATTCTGCGTAGTATGAACTGTCAGTTTTCACATCAAATGTACATAACAATCTACCTTTATGTGTAAAAAGCTGACATGGGGAAGGCCAATCACTAATGTTGTCAGAACGTGTGGCCCAACCCATTTGCTAATTATGTATCGGTTATACAAGCAATACAATATTATCAAATAAAAAAACTGACATTTCATACCTCGATGAAACGCAGAAAATAAACGTTCAATGGAACTACTTTCCTATGAAGAAATTCAAGTCTCGCCTAATGAGTAATGTTCAATGGAACTACTTTCTACACGTCTCGCCTAATGAGTATGTTCAATGGAACTAATTTCTACACGTCTCGCCTAATGAGTATGTTCAATGACACTACTTTCTACACGTCTCGCCTAATGAGTATGTTCAATGGAACTACTTTCTACACGTCTCGCCTAATGAGTATGTTCAATGGAACTACTTTCTTCACGTCTCGCCTAATGAGTATGTTCAATGGAACTACTTTCTACACGTCTCGCCTAATGAGTAATGTCCAATGGAACTACTTTCTACACGTCTCGCCTAATGAGTAATGTCCAATGGAACTACTTTCTACACGTCTCGCTTAATGAGTGTTCAATGGAACTACTTTCTACACGTCTCGCCTAATGAGTATTTTCAATGGAACTACTTTATACACGTCTCGCCTAATGAGTATTTTCAATGGAACTACTTTCTACACGTCTCGCCTAATGAGTATGTTCAATGGAACTACTTTCCTATGAAGAAACTCACGTCTCGCCTAATGAGTATGTTCAATGGAACTACTTTCTACACGTCTCGCCTAATGAATCACTACATGTAGTTGTATAATCATGTTGATTTGTATCTGAAAAATAAGACAGTTTGCTACACCTTTAACACACCTTTTGATATGATTAGTTTTCATGAAAGGACGAAACCCAGTAGTTACGTAGTTAATGAAAGAAACTGCGGATGTTTTTGTTGGCAAGGCTTCTGTGCAGTAGCTACAGGGTGGGTTACAGAATAAATATTTCCCATCTAATTTACTTATCACTCATCTATCGTAAATGAATGGCTAGAATGAGAACGAGGTTTGACAGCGTAACTAACGGGCAAACAAGGTGTTGTCAAGCAGCCAAGTTTCCTGGTAATCTCAGTGACATAGTTATAAGAATATGTCAATCTCATATACCGAATTACTAACTTTTTCTTTTCAACAGAGAGTTTGGTTATAGAATATACAAGGCATTGTCAAGAGGCCAAGTTTCTGTGTAACCCAAGTACAAGACGATGCATATCTAGTATACTGTTCATAGCAGTAAGGTGTTCGTCATGGCGTGTGTGCATATAATATACAAGGCATTGTCAACGGTCAACCGTTCATTGTAATACCAGTACAATACGATGTATGTCTAGTATACTGTTCATAGCAGTAAGGTGTTCGTCATGGCGTGTGTGCATATAATATACAAGGCATTGTCAACGGTCCACGTTTTCTTGTGATACCAGTACAATACGATGTATGTCTAGTATATTGTACATAGCAGTAAGGTGTTCGTCATGGCGTGTGTGCATTGACTATACAACGCAATGTCAACGGTACACGTTTCCTTGTGATACAAGTACAAGACGACAACAATATAATATTCTGAAATACTAAAGTTTACTTATGGCTTTTGGGTATGCAATTACCAAGGCATTGCCAAGAGGCCAAGAGGCCAAGAGGCCAAGAGGACACGTTCCCTTGTAAATCCAAGTATAATACCATAACAATCTAGTATTGGGAAATACTAATGTACTAACGTTGTTCACCAGGACGTGTGGGTATGCAATGTTCAAGCTGCCAAGTTACATGGTAAACCCAGTCACATAGTTATCAGATGATGTCAGTATGCTATATTGAAATACGAATGTGCTTCATCATTGCGTTGGCTGGTTATACGATGTTCAATGCATGAGGCCGTCAAGTTTCCTTGCAATCTGAGAGACAACATTGTAAGAAGATCTCGATGTACCGAGCTATTCACATATTTCACCAGGACGTTTGGCTATGCGATGTACACGGTGTTCTCAGGTGGCCAGGTGTCCTTGTTATTGCAGACAGTGACATAATGACAGGGCGATAGATGCCATTAGATATACTAAACCACTCCAGTAGATATACTAAACCACTCCAGTAGATATACTACACCACTCCAGTAGATATACTAAACCACTCCAGTAGATATACTAAACCACTCCAGTAGATATACTAAACTACTCCAGTAGATATACTACACCATTCCACTAAACCACTCTACTATATATACTAAACCACTCCAGTATATATAGATATACTAAACCACTCAAGTAGATATACTAAACCACTCCAGTAGATATACTAAACCACTCCAGTAGATATACTACACCACTCCAGTAGATATACTAAACCACTCCAGTAGATATACTAAACCACTCCAGTAGATATACTAAACCACTTCAGTAGATATACTAAACCACTCCAGTAGATATACTACACCACTCCAGTAGATATACTAAACCACTCCAGTAGATATACTAAACCACTCCAGTAGATATACTAAACCACTTCAGTAGATATACTAAACCACTCCAGTAGATATACTACACCACTCCAGTAGATATACTAAACCACTCCAGTAGATATACTAAACCACTCCAGTAGATATACTAAACCACTCCAGTAGATATACTAAACCATTCCACTAAACCACTCCACTATATATACTAAACCACTCCAGTATATAGATATACTAAACCACTCCAGTAGATATACTAAACCATTCCACTAAACCACTCCACTATATATACTAAACCACTCTAGTATATAGACATACTAAACCACTCAAGTAGATATACTAAACCACTCCAGTAGATATACTAAACCACTCCAGTAGATATACTACACCACTCCAGTAGATATACTAAACCACTACAGTAGATATACTAAACCACTCCAGTAGATATACTAAACCACTCCAGTAGATATACTAAACCACTTCAGTAGATATACTAAACCACTCCAGTAGATATACTACACCACTCCAGTAGATATACTAAACCACTCCAGTAGATATACTAAACCACTCCAGTAGATATACTAAACTACTCCAGTAGATATACTAAACCATTCCACTAAACCACTCCACTATATATACTAAACCACTCCAGTATATAGATATACTAAACCACTCAAGTAGATATACTAAACCACTCCAGTAGATATACTAAACCACTCCAGTAGATATACTAAACCATTCCACTAAACCACTCCAGTAGATATACTAAACTACTCCAGTAGATATACAATGTACTAAACCATTCCACTAAACTACTCCAGTGTTTCAGTGCAACATTTCGCTATTCAATATACTTGATATTTCGAAGGGGAATGTGAAACTTTTCACGTTTAGTGCTTTACAAAATCATACATAAATATCTTTATCTTAATTTATTCCCTGTATACTGCAGTCATCGTTCTGTTCTTCATCACAGCGCAAATGAGATGCGTTAACAGTTGCAGTAATAAATTATATAGTTCTGGTTCTCCGTACATATCTGCCGTAATAACTTTGAATTTTACGAGATCTGAGGAGTTTTCTGCCTAGAACACTGATTGCATTAATCGTCCATACCTACATCCATTTAATACCTGTTGTATGTGTCAACACGTCCACTTACGTTGGCCCATTCGGCATCCGTCTCTTGTAGAATATCTATGCGTTCTAGAGAAGATAAGAACACTTGTTTGGCGATGAAGCACTTGCGTGGTAACAATGGAAGATTAATCTAGAATTTGAAGTACTAGTCACTGATATGATAAGGTGGTATAGTTTATACACAGCCTTATTTTCGTCTGGCGTTTCTTTTTCATTAAATTGACTCGGTATATAATTGAGAAATGAAGTGTTTATACTACAAAGAGGTGCTCGGCGTGGGGTAAATCGAAATATTATCTATTCTGGAATAGTTACCTTATAACTGTAATGCTTACATTAATGCAAACGTCAGTGCAAAATCCGAACTTAATTGACGTGATTTTATGTATATGAGAGAAAGTACTGTCTACATCCGTTATGTCAAAGTCGGTTATGTCGAATGCTCCGATAATCTCGAAGTCGGATCAAAGTCCCGTTTCCGACACAATCATTTTACATATAACTAACTACGTTTATACAGAATTTCGCTAAGTCAAACTTTCAAACTTCAGGTTTTGTGGAAGTATTCTGTTCGGTCTGACGGAATTCGACATAACGAATGTAGACTATGTATCCAACAACAAAATAATGCATTTTAAATTTTGTTACAATAATGCAGTGTGCACATTATTTATAGATAACATGAGAATTTCATTCTTACACACAATTTTATATTATAATTATATATAATATTTCCCTGTTTCCCCATACATAAGAATTATTTAAACATCTTAGAAAATGTATTCACCCAAATGCATGTATGGGTTGGCGACTTTTAACACGATTAATTTTAAATGGTATAGTTAGTTAGCTACAAGAGACTGTTTGGTTTGTTTATATCTTTTATCTAGCTTATTGTCAGCTATTATTCTCATACAAGAGAAGAAATCAGACACAATTGTGGGAGTATTTCATGAATAGTAGTTTTTATTAAGCATATATTTATCATCTTCCACTGTTGTCCTTCGATACCACGTCTCCAGAAGTGTACTAGTTTGTATACGCATATATTTAACATCGTCCACTGTTGTCCTTCGATACCACGTCTCCAGAAGGTAACTAGTTTGTATAAGCATATATTTAACATCGTCCACTGTTGTCCTTCGATACCACGTCTCCAGAAGGTAACTAGTTTGTATAAGCATATATTTAACATCGTCCGCTGTTGTCCTTCGATACCACGCCTCCAGAAGTGTACCAGTTTGTATAAGCATATATTTAACATCGTCCACTGTTGTCCTTCGATACTACGCCTCCAGAAGTGTACTAGTTTGTATAAGCATATATTTAACATCGTACTGTTGTCCTTCGATACCACGCCTCCAGAAGTGTACCAGTTTGTATAAGCATATATTTAACATCGTCCGCTGTTGTCCTTCGATACCACGCCTCCAGAAGTGTACTATGTTTGTATAAGCATATATTTAACATCGTCCGCTGTTGTCCTTCGATACCACGCCTCCAGAAGGTACTAGTTTGTATAAGCATATATTTAACATCGTCCACTGTTGTCCTTCGATACCACGCCTCCAGAAGGTACTAGTTTGTATAAGCATATATTTAACATCGTCCGCTGTTGTCCTTCGATACCACGCCTCCAGAAGTGTACCAGTTTGTATAAGCATATATTTAACATCGTCCACTGTTGTCCTTCGATACCACGCCTCCAGAAGTGTACCAGTTTGTATAAGCATATATTTAACATCGTCCGCTGTTGTCCTTCGATACCACGCCTCCAGAAGTGTACTAGTTTGTATAAGCATATATTTAACATCGTCCACTGTTGTCCTTCGATACCACGCCTCCAGAAGTGTACCAGTTTGTATAAGCATATATTTAACATTGTCCGCTGTTGTCCTTCGATACCACGCCTCCAGAAGTGTACCAGTTTGTATAAGCATATATTTAACATCGTCCGCTGTTGTCCTTCGATACCACGCCTCCAGAAGTGTACCAGTTTGTATAAGCATATATTTAACATCGTCCGCTGTTGTCCTTCGATACCACGCCTCCAGAAGTGTACCAGTTTGTATAAGCATATATTTAACATCGTCCGCTGTTGTCCTTCGATACCACGCCTCCAGAAGTGTACCAGTTTGTATAAGCATATATTTAACATTGTCCGCTGTTGTCCTTCGATACCACGCCTCCAGAAGTGTACCAGTTTGTATAAGCATATATTTAACATCGTCCACTGTTGTCCTTCGATACCACGCCTCCAGAAGTGTACCAGTTTGTATAAGCATATATTTAACATTGTCCGCTGTTGTCCTTCGATACCACGCCTCCAGAAGTGTACCAGTTTGTATAAGCATATATTTAACATCGTCCACTGTTGTCCTTCGATACCACGCCTCCAGAAGTGTACCAGTTTGTATAAGCATATATTTAACATCGTCCGCTGTTGTCCTTCGATACCACGTCTCCAGAAGGTACTAGTTTGTATAAGCATATATTTAACATCGTCCACTGTTGTCCTTCGATACCACCCCTCCAGAAGTGTACTAGTTTGTATAAGCATATATTTAACATCGTCCGCTGTTGTCCTTCGATACCACGTCTCCAGAAGGTAACTAGTTTGTATAAGCATATATTTAACATCGTCCACTGTTGTCCTTCGATACCACGTCTCCAGAAGGTAACTAGTTTGTATAAGCATATATTTAACATCGTCCACTGTTGTCCTTCGATACCACCCCTCCAGAAATGTACTATAGTTTGTATAAGCATATATTTAACATCGTCCACTGTTGTCCTTCGATACCACGCCTCCAGAAGTGTACTAGTTTGTATAAGCATATATTTAACATCGTCCGCTGTTGTCCTTCGATACCACGCCTCCAGAAGTGTACTAGTTTGTATTGGTTTGTAGTGCAAGATAGACAGAACCATAGCCAGGAGACCATCCTGGTTCTTTTATGCGCATGTTGTGAAGGCCAGAATCAGACGGTCATACCGGGGGTCGGTCGAACGTGCGATCCCTGGATTCGCAATCCAACGTGTTAACCACTTGGCTACCGACCGTATGAATGGACAACTGTTCTACTTTATATATACACAGCCTTCTGTTCTTGGAATAAATAACTGTGTTGTAGGACTTAACCATAGTTCACGTACTAAATTTGAATTAGATGTCAAAGTAGTTGTAAGGGGTTTGATTTTTGTAACGGTTTAAATTGTTATTTCAGTTTTACCATCTAGTTGTTATTGAGATTATAGGAAATGACGGGTTCATGTTGGAAAGATAATTTGAAATAAAAGCATGCCAGCCTGGAGCTTAATGTGTGTCGCCGGACTGGTAATCCAGGGATCGCAGGTTCAATCCCCTGTCTGACCCTAATAAAATTAACAGTCTTTCAGATGGGACTTTAAACCGAGGTATCGTGTCGGTGCTGTACGCCGTGTACGTTAAAGAACCGGAGCAGACTCTGGAATGGGTCTATGTCTGTATCGTGCACTATCCTCCAACAATCTAAAATTACTAATCTCTTCAGGAGGCGTTGCTCATATGGGCAACTGGTAGCGACGTTAAATAAACGTAAAATACATGCTTAATGTGTTTTGAGATAATTGGCTGTTGAACTTGTTGTGCGTATGTTACGGGTTACTATATCGTTGGCATATGAGATAGGTTGGTGCATATGGCGCATATGAGTATTTTAGTGTGAACAGTCCGTCTCCATTATCTCAATCGAATGTCGTCACGGTGTCGTTGTATCAACTGTATACATCATTTGTGTTTGTATCGGTTAGTGTAATCAGATAGCGTTTGTATCGGTGTTAAACTGCCTGGCGATCTTAGGGGACAACCGTTAGAATGGTGTGGGCTTGGGGATAGTGACGGAGAAATACAATACATACATATATATTGAATGGCTATGTACGGTGCTAATTTGATATGTGTTTATATTTGCTGTAATGTACATATATTAGACTGAAATAAAGATGAAAACTACATACTTCGAAGGTAAGCTTATACTAACTTATTTTAGCTCGATTGCGAAACAAGTTCTTACAACTTATATTAATCACTCTCGAGACCTCATTCCTGATGGAATCCATCGCCACGAGGGAGAAAGTTAAATATGGAATGTAAATGCCTTGCCTAAGAGCACACTCGTAAAGGCTCCAGCGGGGCTCGAACGCTGGACCTTTCGCACCTGGACGAACGCGCTACCACTGCGCTATCACGACTTCCACGAAAGTAAGTAAGTACAATTGTAAATAATAAGTTTCGTTGTAAACACGCTTCCAAACACCACTACCAATATATATGTTTTAATGGTCAACCCATTCGAGAAAAACAACATTTTCTGAAATTTGAAAATGTACAAACTCAACTCTCGACGCAGAATGATGATGCTATATTGCTTGTGTCATGGAATAGTTTGTATATTTGTTTTATCAGAATGTTGCTTGTGTCATGGAGTAGTTTGTATATTTGTTTTATCAGAATGTTGCTTATGTCATAGTAGTTGTATATTTGTTTTATCAGACTGTTACTTATGTCATGGAGTAGTTGTATATTTGTTGTTTCAGACTATGTTGCTTATGTCATGGAGTAGTTGTATATTTGTTTTATCAGAATGTTGCTTATGTCATAGTAGTTGTATATTTGTTTTATCAGACTGTTACTTATGTCATGGAGTAGTTGTATATTTGTTGTTTCAGACTATGTTGCTTATGTCATGGAGTAGTTGTATATTTGTTTTATCAGAATGTTGCTTATGTCATAGTAGTTGTATATTTGTTTTATCAGACTGTTACTTATGTCATGGAGTAGTTGTATATTTGTTGTTTCAGACTATGTTGCTTATGTCATGGAGTAGTTGTATATTTGTTTTATCAGAATGTTGCTTATGTCATAGTAGTTGTATATTTGTTTTATCAGACTTGTTGCTTATGTCATGGAGTAGTTGTATATTTGTTTTTTCAGACTATGTTGCTTATGTCATGGAGTAGTTGTATATTTGTTTTATCAGACTGTTACTTATGTCATGGAGTAGTTGTATATTTGTTTTATCAGACGGTTGCTTATGTCATGGAGTAGTTGTATTTTTGTTTTATCAGACGGTTACTTATGTCATGGAGTAGTTATATATTTGTTTTATCAGACGGTTGCTTATGTCATGGAGTAGTTGTATATTTGTTTTATCAGACTGTTGCTTATGTCATAGAGTAGTTGTATATTTGTTTTTGTAAATTTCTTAGTTGTGATGTCTCGACCTGAATGTTCACAACTTCCGAGACAAGAGACTTATTATGCTTGTCTAATGCTGTAATTAACTATGCTAATTCCACAAGTCAGATAAGAGGCACCCCATAGGGAATGAGGATGCTCTGACATTCTTTTTCCCCCAGTCATATTCAAATCCTGCTGAGAACCTCAACAGCTGCTAGAGATGTATATCGTCTGCAGCACTCACATTTACATTAAAAATTTATAATTTCCAACTATTTAAGTGATATCTAAATTTGATTTATGGAAGAAACAGTAAAATAATTTTCTTGCAGCGTAAAAGTGCCAACAGATCAGTATCATATGTTATAGAAACACATTAAATAGAGCATTAATTACGTAAATGGCGGTAAAATTTAAATAAAATGGCAACTTGATATACAGAATATTGCTTACAGTTGTATAAGTAAGTGCAGTTCTGCATTCGTTCTAATTCCTTAGCAATAGACGGCACTCATTGTTATTGTTGTATGTTGTTTTTTGGGGAGGGGGTAAAGTCGCACCAACAGCTTACGTCATACGACGACTCTTCAATTGCTATTGGTGGACGGGCAGACCACCGATGCCCCTTCGAGTAGTATTTCAGGCACGCATCCGGGTAGAACCACCGTCCTTCCATAAGCCAGCTTGATAGCTTCGAATTCGACCCCCTCCCCTCACAGACTGACCACCATATCACCGACGGACCTCCATAAGACCGACAGACCACCATTTCATCGACAAACCACCATTTCATCGACAAACCACCATTTCATCGACAAACCCCCATTTCACCGACATACCACTATTTCACCGACAGACCACCATTTCATCGAAAGACCACCAATTCATCGGCATACCACCATTTCACCAACAGACCACCATTTCACCAACAGACCACCATTTCACCGACAGACCACCATTTCATCGACAGACCACCATTTCACCAACAGACCACCATTTCACCAACAGACCACTATTTCACCGACAGACCACCAATTCATCGACAGACCACCATTTCACCAACATACCACCATTTCACCAACAGACCACCATTTCACCAACAGACAACCATTTCATCGAAAGACCACCATTTCATCGACAGACCACCATTTCACCAACAGACCACCATTTCACCAACAGACAACCATTTCATCGA
Source organism: Archivesica marissinica (assembly GCA_014843695.1). NCBI lineage: Eukaryota > Metazoa > Mollusca > Bivalvia > Venerida > Vesicomyidae > Archivesica > Archivesica marissinica. The sequence continues at coordinate 59,084,248 of CM026395.1, forward strand.
AAGACCACCATTTCATCGACAGACCACCATTTCACCAACAGACCACCATTTCACCAACAGACCACCATTTCACCGATAGACAACCATTTCACCGACAAACCTCCATTTCACCAACAGGCCACCGTTTCACCAACATACCACCATTTCACCGATAGACAACCATTTCACCGACAAACCTCCATTTCACCAACAGACCACCGTTTCACCAACATACCACCATTTCACCAACAGACCACCATTTCACCGACAGACCACTATTTGATCGACATACCACCATTTCACAAACAGACCACCATTTCACCGACATACCATCTTTTCATCGATAGAACACAATTTCACCGACAGACCACCTTTTCATCGATAGAACACAATTTCACCGACAGACCACCATTTCACCAACAGACCACCATTTCACCAACAGACCACCATTTCACCAACAGACCACCGTTTCACCAACAGACCACCATTTCACCAACAGACCACCATTTCACCAACAGACCACCATTTCACCAACAGACCACCATTTCACCAACAGACCACCATTTCACCAACAGACCACCATTTCACCAACAGACCACCGTTTCACCAACAGACCACCATTTCACCAACAGACCACCGTTTCACCAACAGACCACCATTTCACCAACAGACCACCATTTCACCAACAGACTACCATTTCATCGACAGACCACCATTTCACCAACAGATTACCATTTCATCGACAGACCACCAACATCGAACACGTTACCGTATTCAGGCTTCACGGTTATTAACATAGAACTCCAGCCTCCACTTTCGATACACGGTTATTTTAATGACTCAATTAGTTGCAGTTAACGAATAGTCCATGTTTTCTGGAATTAACAATTTAAAATTAAAGAGATTAACTGCAAACATTCACCATTGTCAAGTACGCCTGGTACATCAGTGATATTGGACGGTAGGAAACATGAAACAATAGCTTACCCAATGTACACGACTATCACCCTGGAACTTTCACTCAGCTACCGTATGCTCAATGTACACGACTATCACCCTGGAACTTTCACTCAGCTATCGTATACTCAATGTACACGACTATCACCCTGGAACTTTCACTTAGCTACCGTATGCTCAATGTACACGACTATCACCCTGGAACTTTCACTTATGCTACCGTATGTTCAATGTACACGACTATCACCCTGGAACTTTCACTTAGCTACCGTATGTTCGATGTACACGACTATCACCCTGGAATTTTCACTTAGCTATCGTATGCTCAATGTACACGACTATCACCCTGGAACTTTCACTTAGCTATCGTATGCTCAATGTACACGACTATCACCCTGGAACTTTCACTTAGCTACCGTATGTTCAATGTACACGACTATCACCCTGGAACGTTCACTTAGCTATCGTAAGCTCAGTGTACACGACTATCACCCTGAAACGTTCACTTAGCTACCGTTTGCTCAATGTACACGACTATCACCCTGGAACGTTCACTTAACTATCGTATGCTCAATGTACACGACTATCAACCTGGAACGTTCACTTAGCTATCGTAAGATCAGTGTACACAACCATCACCCTGGAACGTTCACTTAACTATCGTATGCTCAATGTACACGACTATCACCCTGGAACTTTCACTTAGCTACCGTATGTTCAATGTACACGACTATCACCCTGGAACTTTCACTTAGCTACCGTATGTTCAATGTACACGACTATCACCCTGGAACTTTCACTTAGCTACCGTATGCTCAATGTACACGACTATCACCCTGGAACGTTCACTTAGCTATCGTAAGCTCAGTGTACACGACTATCACCCTGAAACGTTCACTTAGCTACCGTTTGCTCAATGTACACGACTATCACCCTGGAACGTTCACTTAACTATCGTATGCTCAATGTACACGACTATCAACCTGGAACGTTCACTTAGCTATCGTAAGCTCAGTGTACACAACCATCACCCTGGAACGTTCACTTAACTATCGTATGCTCAATGTACACGACTATCACCCTGGAACTTTCACTTAGCTACCGTATGTTCAATGTACACGACTATCACCCTGGAACTTTCACTTAGCTACCGTATGCTCAATGTACACGACTAGCACCCTTGTGGTCTGGATTTTAAAGACGAACTTAACTTAAGGTGAGATATAAACATGTATAGACAAACAGTGTGCCATTAGGCAAGGCATTTAAATTCCACATTGCATCTTCTCTCTTCCTCATTGCGATGAATTCCACCACGAATAAGGTCTCGCGAACGATTATACTATAAGTTGTAGGAACCTGTTTCGCAATCAAGCTAAACTAGATGTGTATGAAATACACAGCAACACATGGAAGAGATAGATTAACACATACAAGAACTACGAATTCTCCATTCCTTGTTTATTTTTTATTGCGTTGATATTTACCATAATTAATGCAACAATGGATTAACCTCAGCTAGTCAGATTTCAAAACATTTTGACACATGCATCAATCCCAGCCATATGTTTACGTTGATCCCTCTGTCGAGTAGCTGTCTGTTGTCAAAACATTTGCCATCCTTGCCGGTTTCTATCGGTGAGTAATCAGATACGTTACTGGTTTTTCTATTGCCTCCCTTGACATATAAAGCCCGACATATCCCGAATTATATATTGGTCATTTTAGTTGGAATCCTTTGTTTTTATTGTCGTTTCTTAACCTGATGTTGCGGTATGAAAAATGTAATGTTATCAAAATCATGTTAATGAATTGATTACCAATGTCTACAGTAAATCATCCAATGTATATGCTGCTGTTGGATAAATGTCGAGTTAGTAATTTAATAATTATAAGATGAGAAAATGGATAGCATGTGGTGTCTAGGACACAATGATAAAAACAGAAGAAACAAATTAAGATGACCACTCTACTTTTAGGAGTATTCAGGGGCAGTAACTGACGCGTGTTTCTCAGTCCGAGAGAGAGAGAGAGAGAGAGAGAGAGAGAGAGAGAGAGAGAGAGTGAGAGAGAGAGAGAGAGAGAGAGAGAGAGAGAGAGAGAGACGCATACTTATACAGGCAGAGTTTACCACAGACTCCACTGTATCTACGATTATGAAAGCCATTTAAGTTGGACGACAGAACAAAATTGCACATAATGTGAACAGATGGATCTGTATTCCAGTGGTAACACGCTGGACTGGTAATCCAGGGATTGTATGTTCGATCCCCCATCTGACCCTAATAAAATTAACAGTCTTTCAGATGGGACTTTAAACCGATGTGCTTTACACCGTGCACCTAAAAGAACCAGAGAACACTCTGGAATGAGTCTCTGTCTGTATTTTTGCACGCTGGACTGGTAATCCAGGGATCGCAGGTTCGTTCTTTCTTTCAGATGGGACCTTAAACCGAGGTCGCATGTCGGTGCTTTACACCGTGCACGTAAAATAACAAGTGGAGACTCTGGAATGGGTCTCTGTCTGTATCATTGCACTATCGTCCAAAACTCTAAAATGACTAATCTCTTCAGGAGGCGTCGCTCATATGGAAAACCGGTAGCGACGATAAATAAACGTAAAACACACACAAGCACAGCGTGCTCTTTACCCGTCAGTGTGAGTCATTAGTTAGCTTCTATTTAACTTAAGACCAAAGCATTGCTGTGTTGATGTAATAAATTACCCCTCCCCCTACGTATGTGTTATGAACACATTTTGCCATGCGTGTACATTCCAGCCACCTTGCTCACCATGTGTTTGAGCCTGTTTGCGTACATGTTCCCGGCAAGCACCGACTCTCTCTCTCTCTCTCTCTGTGGATGAGTGTTTGTAAGTGAGCATTCACATCACATTATTACCGAGCATATATACCGCAATGTCACTTCCAATCATCTCCATTTACAGTGTTGCTATGGCTTCCTGCCTGGAATTATCTACATGTCTCATTCTTGCAATTCATGGTCTGTTATTATTTAACATATGTAATATGTAACATTGGTTTTTATAAAAAATCATGTTATAACCAGGCAAGTGTTATACAGTCAAACCTGATGTAGTGTAAACCTCTATTAAGCAGCCACCTCTGCTATATGGATATCCATATTTCATCACTCACTTGACTGGCTGCTTATGACAGGGTTGCCTGTCATGTGATACCTGATCATCAGGCTATGATAATCACATTAGGACAAGAGTCTAAATGTCATTAGTATCTGTTCTTAGAATATTTTCATAGTTCACCTACTATTGTCTGGAATCTGTTCATATTTCACCTACTATTGTCTGGAATCTGTTCATATTTCACCTACTATTGTCTGGAATATATTCATAGTTCACCTACTATTGTCTGGAATCTGTTCATATTTCACTTACTATTGTCTGGAATCTGTTCATATTTCACCAACTATTGTCTGGAATATATTCATATTTCACCAACTATTGTCTGGAATATATTCATATTTCACCAACTATTGTCTGGAATCTGTTCATATGTCACCTACTATTGTCTGGAATATATTCATATTTCACCAACTATTGTCTGGAATATATTCATATGTCACCTACTAGTGTCTGGAATCTGTTCATATTTCACAAACTAGTGTCTGGAATATATTCATATTTCACCTACTATTGTCTGGAATATATTCATATTTCACCTACTATTGTCTGGAATCTGTTCATATTTCACCAACTATTGTCTGGAATCTGTTCATATTTCACCTACTATTGTCTGGAATCTGTTCATATTTCACCTACTATTGTCTGGAATATATTCATATTTCACCTACTATTGTCTGGAATATATTCATATGTCACCTACTATTGTCTGGAATCTGTTCATATTTCACCAACTATTGTCTGGAATATATTCATATTTCACCAACTATTGTCTGGAATATATTCATATTTCACCAACTATTGTCTGGAATCTGTTCATATTTCACCTACTATTGTCTGGAATATATTCATAGTTCACCTACTATTGTCTGGAATATATTCATATTTCACCTACTATTGTCTGGAATATATTCATATTTCACCTACTATTGTCTGGAATCTATTCATATTTTACCTACTATTGTCTGGAATATATTTCATTCTAACAGTGTGACTTTTTCTTTTAAGTTTAAACTTTATTTATTTTACAACGATTGCTCAGCAGGTTTTAACAACTTATATTAATCACTCTCGGTGGCGCGGATGAACGCCATATGTGGTCATTCGTGTGGGAGGAAACCGTAGTACCCGGAGAAAACCCAGCTGTCCGATCTGGCGACCCCCGTACCATCTCACATACTTCCCGGTCCGAGGATCGAACCCGGTTTGCATTGGTGAGAAGCGAGCGCGCTAACCACTGCGCTAATCGGACAGACTATTTTGTTGATGTTGTTGTTGTTGTTGTTTTGTACTCATACATAGTACATAATCCCAGTGCGATTCTACTAGACGTCTTTGGAAATCATTGTATATTGTCCAGGTATGCCATTAAGATGGTTGTGTTTGCTTTCATCCAATTTAAAGGAAATAAAAGCCAGACCAAATCACGTCTCCATGGTGTACAATCTTGTAGAAGTGTTTATCGTGATTGTTGATATTAGCAGGTGCTTTGTTGGTGTAAATACGTAAGACGTTTGAACGAACACTTCTGAGGCCTCCGTTGGGGAGTGATTACGGTCGTTGACTACAAATCACTTGCCCCTCACCACTGTAGGGTTCGAATCCCATTGTGGAGGTGTCGACTTATTGCATGTCAGGAAACTATCCTTGCGGACCGTGGATTGTTATAATAATAATAAAGACTTTATTTTACAATTCTACGTAGATTAACTTTTGCAAATGAGATCTCTCATAGAATCGTAAAATAAAGTCTTTATTATTATTATTATTACTATTATAAGCAGTCCGTTATTAAACAAAGTGTGTCTTAAAGATCAAGCTTCTTTAACACATTTGAACGGATTTGTAGTCCAGTGGTAACACGCTGGACTGGTAATCCAGGGATCGCAGGTTCGATCCCCCGTCTGATCCTGATAAAATTAACAGTCTTTCAGATGGGACGTTAAACCGAGGTCTCGTGTCGGTGCTTTACACCGTGCACGTAAAAGAACCAGAGGAGACTCTGGAATAGGTATATGTCTGTATCATTGCACTATCCTCCAAAATCTAAAATGACTAATCTCTTCAGGAGGCGTCGCTCATATGGGTAACCGGTAGCGACGATAAATAAACGTAAAAAACAAACAAACAAACTTGACATGTCACAATGTTTCCCATATGTCTTCATCTATTTTCCATGAGAAGATTTGTTTACCTATTATCACCAAAGACATTATTTCTATGAGAAGATTTGTTTACCTATTATCACCAAAGACATTATTTCTATGAGAAGATTTGTTTACCTATTATCACCAAAGACATTATTTCTATGAGAAGATTTGTTTACCTATTATCACCAAAGACATTATTTCTATGAGATTTGTTTACCTATTATCACCAAAGACATTATTTCTATGAGAAGATTTGTTTACCTATTATCACCAAAGACATTATTTCTATGAGATTTGTTTACCTATTATCACCAAAGACATTATTTCTATGAGATTTGTTTACCTATTATCACCAAAGACATTATTTCTATGAGATTTGTTTACCTATTATCACCAAAGACATTATTTCTATGAGATTTGTTTACCTATTATCACCAAAGACATTATTTCTATGAGATTTGTTTACCTATTATCACCAAAGACATTATTTCTATGAGAAGATTTGTTTACCTATTATCACCAAAGACATTATTTCTATGAGATTTGTTTACCTATTATCACCAAAGACATTATTTCTATGAGAGATTGTTTACCTATTATCACCAAAGACATTATTTCTATGAGATTTGTTTACCTATTATCACCAAAGACATTATTTCTATGAGATTTGTTTACCTATTATCACAAAGACATTTTTCTATGAGATTTGTTTACCTATTATCACCAAAGACATTATTCTATGAGATTTGTTTACCTATTACACCAATACATTATTTCTATGAGATTTGTTTACCTATTATCACCAAAGATATTATTTCTATGAGAAGATTTGTTTACCTATTATCACCAAAGACATTATTTCTATGAGATTTGTTTACCTATTATCACCAAATACATTATTTCTATGAGATTTGTTTACCTCTATTATCACCAAAGACATTATTTATATGAGAAGATTTGTTTACCTATTATCACCAAAGATATTATTTCTATGAGATTTGTTTACCTATTATCACCAAATACATTATTTCTATGAGATTTGTTTACCTATTATCACCAAAGATATTATTTCTATGAGAAGATTTGTTTACCTATTATCACCAAAGACATTATTTCTATGAGAAGATTTGTTTACCTATTATCACCAAAGACATTATTTCTATGAGAAGATTTGTTTACCTATTATCACCAAAGACATTATTTCTATGAGAAGATTTGTTTACCTATTATCACCAAATACATTATTTCTATGAGAAGATTTGTTTACCTATTATCACCAAAGACATTATTTCTATGAGAAGATTTGTTTACCACTATTATCACCAAAGATATTATTTCTATGAGAAGATTTGTTTACCACTATTATCACCAAAGATATTATTTCTATGAGAAGATTTGTTTACCTATTATCACCAAAGACATTATTTCTATGAGATTTGTTTACCTATTATCACCAAATACATTAGTTTCACATCTAATTCGTTAGGTGTTACCAAGTTTTGTCTCTGCAGTGTCTGTATGCATGTCATCTTCCACAGAATCAGGAACGTTGATTTAGGTTATAGTTATATGTTATTTTCATTCTATTTCAGCATTCCATGCCCTTCCGATATTAACGACGTTGTTACAGTGTGCGGCTGCATCCAAGTGTAAGTTGTATTTGCTTAAAATCGTAATCGTGATTGCAATGACGAGATTGCACTTTATGCGAGTGTCCCATTATTATGACGAGATTGTACTGTATGCGAGTGTCCCGTTATTATGACGAGATTGTACTGTATGCGAGTGTCCCATTATTATGACGAGATTGTACTGTATGCGAGTGTTCCATTATTATGACATTATTGTATTGTACGCGAGTGTCCCATTATTGTGACGAGATTGTATTGTACGCGAGTGTCCCATTATTGTGACGAGATTGTATTGTACGCGAGTGTCCCGTTATTATGACGAGATTGTATTGTATGCGAGCGTCCCGTTATTATGACGAGATTGTACTATATGCGAGCGTTCCATTATTATGACGAGATTGTAATGTATGCGAGCGTCCCGTTATTATGACGAGATTGTACTGTATGCGAGCGTCCCGTTATTATGACGAGATTGTACTGTATGCGAGCGTCCCGTTATTATGACGAGATTGTACTGTATGCGAGTGTCCCGTTATTATGACGAGATTGTACTGTATGCGAGTGTCCCATTATTATGACGAGATTGTACTGTATGCGAGTGTTCCATTATTATGACATTATTGTATTGTACGCGAGTGTCCCATTATTGTGACGAGATTGTATTGTACGCGAGTGTCCCATTATTGTGACGAGATTGTATTGTACGCGAGTGTCCCGTTATTATGACGAGATTGTATTGTATGCGAGCGTCCCGTTATTATGACGAGATTGTACTGTATGCGAGCGTTCCATTATTATGACGAGATTGTAATGTATGCGAGTGTCCCGTTATTATGACGAGATTGTACTGTATGCGAGCGTCCCGTTGTTATGACGAGATTGTACTGTATGCGAGCGTCCCGTTATTATGACGAGATTGTACTGTATGCGAGTGTCCCGTTATTATGACGAGATTGTACTGTATGCGAGTGTTCCATTATTATGACGAGATTGTATTGTATGCGAGTGTCCCGTTATTATGACGAGATTGTATTGTATGCGAGTGTCCCGTTATTATGACGAGATTGTACTGTATGCGAGTGTCCCGTTATTATGACGAGATTGTACTGTATGCGAGTGTCCCGTTGTTATGACGAGATTGTACTGTATGCGAGTGTCCCGTTATTATGACGAGATTGTATTGTATGCGAGTGTCCCATTATTATGACGAGATTGTACTGTATGCGAGTGTCCCATTATTATGACGAGATTGTACTGTATGCGAGTGTCCCATTATTATGACGAGATTGTACTGTATGCGAGTGTCCCATTATTATGACGAGATTGTACTGTATGCGAGTGTCCCATTATTATGACGAGATTGTACTGTATGCGAGTGTTCCATTATTATGACATTATTGTATTGTACGCGAGTGTCCCATTATTGTGACGAGATTGTATTGTACGCGAGTGTCCCATTATTGTGACGAGATTGTATTGTACGCGAGTGTTCCGTTATTATGACGAGATTGTATTGTATGCGAGCGTCCCGTTATTATGACGAGATTGTACTGTATGCGAGCGTTCCATTATTATGACGAGATTGTAATGTATGCGAGTGTCCCGTTATTATGACGAGATTGTACTGTATGCGAGCGTCCCGTTATTATGACGAGATTGTACTGTATGCGAGCGTCCCGTTATTATGACGAGATTGTACTGTATGCGAGTGTCCCGTTATTATGACGAGATTGTACTGTATGCGAGTGTTCCATTATTATGACGAGATTGCACTGTATGCGAGTGTTCCATTAGTATGACGAGATTGCACTGTATGCGAGCGTCCCGTTATTATGACGAGATTGTATTGTATGCGAGTGTCCCGTTATTATGACGAGATTGTATTGTATGCGAGTGTCCCGTTATTATGACGAGATTGTACTGTATGCGAGTGTCCCGTTATTATGACGAGATTGTACTGTATGCGAGTGTCCCGTTATTATGACGAGATTGTACTGTATGCGAGCGTCCCGTTATTATGACGAGATTGTACTGTATGCGAGCGTCCCATTAGTATGCCAGCTACATTAGCAACATATGCTAAAAACGATTAATGACAGTAAATATATCTAGCAATGTGCAGATATGACTTATATGGGTCCGATTAGCGCAATGGTTAGCACGCTCGCTTCTCACCAATGAAACCCGGGTTCGATCCTCGGACCGGGAGGTATGTGTGATGGTACGGTGGTCGCCAGATCGGACAGGTGGGTTTTCTCCGGGTACTCCGGTTTCCTCCCTCACGAATGATCACATATACGCTTTCATCCCCGCCAACGTGAGTGATTAATACAAGTTGTTAGAACTTGCTTCGCAATCCTTGTAAAATAAATAAAGTTTAAACTCGTATATGGGTACCTTGAAAATATGTACATCAACTTAAAGTGTTTATTATTATTATTACTATTATTATTATTATTACTATTATTATTATTATTATTATTATTATTACTATTATTATTATTATTACTATTATTATTATTATTATTATTATTATTACTATTATTATTATTATTATTACTATTATTATTATTACTATTATTGGTATTATTATTATTAGTAGTAGTAGTAGTATCATGCATCACGTAAACCATATGTCACACTAACAAGTGGCTCACACTACACCATCCATACAATAAACCCGTAACTATATAGCCACTGCTTCTCAAGTACAGCTGGGGCAGTCGATGAGATTAATGTGTCGTAAAAGCTCAAAATGCGTGATGTTACCGGTTTATTTATATTTGTGTTTGTTGTGTGTGTTTTGTGACTATGTTGCCCACATGAGCGACGCTCTAGTTTATTGGTAACACGCTGGACTGGTAATCCAGGGATCGCAGGTTCGATCCCCCGTCTGACCCTAATAAAATTAACTGTCTTTCAGATGGGACTTTAAACCGAGGTGCTTTACACCGTGCACGTAAAAGAACCAGAGGAGACTCTGGAATGGGTCTATGTCTGTATCATTGCACTATGCTCCAAAAAGCCTAAAATTAATAATCTCTTCAGGAGGCGTCGCTCATATGGATGCACACCACTGTATTTTCTCCTTCTTCGCGCTATAGTAAATCGATCAACTTTCACAGTCAAATGCTCAGTTCCAAACAAGAATCGACATTTACCACATGCAGTTCTGTAAACTCCAGGGCTGCTGCTTGCTGTTAGACACAAGTAAGTCATGGCATCACCATCAAAGTTTTTCACAATTTTCAAATGTAAACAAACACCGGTTAAAAATGGAGCGCGTAGGAATCCTAGCTGTCATGTAGGGCTGTTTACTCATCAATGCGCTGGAGCAAGTAGTACTGAAATAAATGCACAAAAGTCTTCTTTAGATGAGCACAAATGCCACAGATGCACCACAATCACAGTAAGAAATGCAAACAGTCTCTGGTTCTACAGTAAAACATCATCAAATTATGGTCTGCTTGATTGTAAAAACTACTTTCTAGGGTACAACGACCCGGAACCAATTCCCCAGTGGGGTCACACGATATGGCCAACCGGTAGCGACGATAAATAAACGTAAAACACACACTGTAGTTTATCTTTTTAGCCATTGATTCTGTATTCTGTATAGCCCGGTCCACAACTGTTAAATATACTTTGCTCTCGAGTACACGAAGGGGCTAGGAATGGAGAGAACGAAAGCACGTGATGCACGGCCATAATGTGTGTATATACAGTCACATGTTATAACCACACATCGATTATGATTTCGAGCAATACGTGATTATTTGATTACTGATAAAATCGAACTGTAATATAGGTAACATAATACGTGAAATTATACCATTCATTCTTAATAACACGGTATATCCCCAGCATTTACTGTTGATGCCTACAGATTAATGTAGATTACACAAACACCGCTGTTTCATGGTTTTGATCGATCGGCACGATATGTCATGCTATGTGTGAAAACATCCCTACTGTATTCATTTTGATGAACAGTTTGATTAAACCTTTTTATTCCCGTTAACTGCTCTGTGTGTTCAGGTGCGTATTTCTTCCACTTATCTTGTTCTGATGCAGATTTTCACCAGATCCGCATTATCGGTTCTGCATTATCATAAATAATAGGTTTGAAAAGCATTTCTTGATTTTATAGGTATTTACACCAGCATGATAATACAGCCGTCATGTTCGCTTAACTGCAGCAATAAAGTATAAATTGTTGAGTAATACCACTCATGTGAGTGCACGTGATTTTGAGACAGTTACGTCACATATTCTATATAGCTCTGCACGTGACATAACGGTGATATAGTGACGTCGAGAGACAAAATAGCCACACCCGTATAAGTGTATTACATAAACGTGTTCACACAAGATAAGAGCAGTTTGTATTTGATGTATAGCTATTATAGAGTGGTGGAACCTATGCTCGGCGTAAATCCCACATATAATGACCGGTATAAAATGCTAATTGCACTTGTCGTATATTATTATTTTCTTAAGTCGTGAAAACAACTTTCAACGAACTCTTGTTGACAGGTTTAGCTTCATCACGTGACCGTGCTACTCAATACAGCTATCGCAACGTTGTCAGGTCGGCACCCGTTTATATGGGAAAATCAAGACTTCAGGGCACCTATTGCACTGGGTAGTTGTTATTTTTTATTTCTCCACCATAACTTGTTGAATATCTTATTTTGATATAGTACACCATTGAATAAAAACACGTATTGGTCTTAATCAGAAATGATATATAAACTATTTTCGGGTTAGGTGTAGATTTTTAAAATTCCGATAGCTAATTGCTCATAGACCGTATCAGTTTCGGTGGAAATATTCTCCCAGTGATTTGTTTGTTTATATTCGTCTGCTGGACACCGCTGCAGACCGGATCCTGTTATGTATACTATGATACTGGTACCGCTGCAGACCGGATCCTGTTATGAAGAAGAAGAAGAATGCTTTATTAAGACTTACACTTTACATGTATACTATGATACTGGTACCGCTGCAGACCGGATCCTGTTATGAAGAAGAATGCTTTATTAAGACTTACACTTTACATGTATACTATGATACTGGTACCGCTGCAGACCGGATCCTGTTATGTATACTATGATACTGGTACCGCTGCAGACCGGATCCTGTTATGTATACTATGATACTGGTACCGCTGCAGACCGGATCCTGTTATGTATACTATGATACTGGTACCGCTGCAGACCGGATCCTGTTATGTATACTATGATACTGGTACCGCTGCAGACCGGATCCTGTTATGTATACTATGATACTGGTACCGCTGCAGACCGGATCCTGTTATGTATACTATGATACTGGTACCGCTGCAGACCGGATCCTGTTATGTATACTATGATACTGGTACCGCTGCAGAATGGATCCTACGTGGTAATGATTACAGAAGAAGAAGAAGAATGCTTTATTAAGACTTAAACTTTACAGTTTCTCGTCTGTTACATCTAATGTAAGGCATTGTGAAATAGATCTATCTAAATGTATCGGTACTAGGAGCAGAATGGTTCACGCAACATGCAACATGCACAATGGCATTAAAACAACAATTACTAACGTCGATACTGTATAACAGAACAAGCGCTGGCAAAGATTATAGCAACAAACGTCTGAGGTGGAAACTTGATCGATGTGAATACCCAATGGCTAATATCTTAAAAAGCAAACTTATTAATGTCTTAGCAACACAATATTTAAGCTTTTAGCATAAACAATATTTAGGTTTTGGCAACAAAATGCTTACGTTCTGAGCAAGAAACTGCTTAAGGATTTAGAACCAAAATGCTTAACGTTTTAGCAACAAAGCTGAGAATATTCACTAGCAAATATTCTAACACCAAAATGTTTCAGATTTCAGATAGAAAATACTTAGCTACACACTTCATCAAAGCTGTGAACATTCTCATAGCAACTTTCTTTTCATTTATTGCTTCGGTATACTAATTACAGAATATATATATAAAGGATGGTGGATTGATTTTTTTAAAGAATAAAATGAGGTTTGCAACAAACTGCGCAATTGATAAAGAAAACAACTCTAGACAATCTGTAACAATTCAACCAACTCGACGTCGTCACCACAATCAATGGTGTCTAGCAGGAACACGCTCGTCCATGTGGATAGCAGGTGTCTAGGATAAATATATTTACTACTATGCTAAATATTAAATATAAATAAAAATAATGCTGTATAGTTTATACAAATTTATTTTAGCTCAATTGTGAAACAAGTTCTTACAACTTATATTAATCACTATCGAGACTTCATTACTGATGTAGACCATCGTCTCGAGGGAGAGAGAAGAGGCAACGTGGAATTTAAATGCCTTGTCTAAGGGCATAATCGTAACGGCTCCAGCGGGGTTCGAACTCCGGACCGTTGGCACCTGAAGTGAACGCGCATTGACTGCGCTATCACGACGTCCATGTTGTATAGCTTAACCAGACTATCCATACTAAAAGTAATTAGCAGACATTTACAAACGTTCATCCTATTTGATTACCAATCACTTTTACAAGAATACGCTATGTTGCCAATAAATACATATAAATATAATTGTATGGGAGTACGACTCGGAACCTGCTGGATTGTACGTATGTATTCGTAATTATCTGTTACCGCTGAAACATGTGCTCGCTAAATTGGAATTTTCTGTCTTCGATTGACAATTAGCGAACGGAAATATAAGTGTGTAGAGCACGTGTACATCTATTACGTCATTTCGCCTGGATACCAGACTTACATCCGGTAGGTTTGAGAGAAATGGAAACGAAAATAATGAATGCATTCAATTACTATAGTCAATCATTTCATTAACCTGTATCTTAATAAATTTGGAAAGCAACTTAGGCTATATACATTTGTTTTAGCTCGATTGCGAAACAAGTTCCTGCTACTTATATTAATCACTCTCGAGGCCCATTCCTGATGGAATCCATCGCCATGAGGGAGAGGGAAGATGCATTGTGGAATTTAAATGTCTTGCCTAAGGGCACAGTCGTAACTGCTACAGCTGGGCGCGAACTCCGGGCATTTCGCACCTGAAGCGAATGCTTTACCTCGACGTCCACGGGAAAGCAACTTAATTCGTGATACAATGACAGATTAATGCAATGATTCGAAATAACCGGATTTAATTTTAACCATGAAGCCGGGTAAAAAGATGCTAAATACAGTAAACCTAGGGCAAATTGAATTACTCCGCTGACCAAGTTTTCAAGTGTGATTGTATCCTTAAACAAGACACTTAAATCCATATTGCCTCTTTTCTCTCTCTCTCTCTCTCTCTCTCTCTCTCTCTCTCTCGCTCCCCCTCTCTCCCCCCTCTCGCTCTCTCCCTCTCTCTCTCTCTCTCAGCGATGGATTCCATCAGGAATGAGTTCTCGAGAGCGATTAATATTATGTTGTAAATCCTGTGTTTCGCAATGAGAGACATAATTGGGTTTTCGATTACCTCCCTTGACAGATAAAGTCCGATTTATCCGGAAATATGTATTGGTCCTTTTAGTTGAAAGCCTTTGTTTTTATTGGTGTTGCCTAACCAGATGTTGCAGTGTGATACTTGTGATTTTATCAAAAGCATCTTAATTAATTTATAATCAATTTCTATAGTAAAGTATCCATTGGATATGCTGTAGGATATCTGTCGAGATTTAGTAATTTAATAATTATAAGATAAGAAAATTAATGATAACAGATATCATGTGGTGCAAAGGAAACAAAGATAAAAACAGAGGAAGCCAATTAAGAGGAATAATCTACTTTCATGAGTATTCAGGGGAAATAACTGACCAATGTCTCTCATTGAACTAAAATGAATTTGCGTAAGCTCGTTTTCAGGTTTATTTCCTATTCCCAGTGTGCTTACATAACTACAGACATTGTGACAGGTTAATTACATACATAATACACTCCTGGTTAATCCATTGATCTAAAGAAAGCTTCACGGAAATACACATAAGCTGTGTTTGGCTTATTGTGCTATATTTATGTTAGCAGTATATAGAACAATGCTTGTGTGGGGTCTATTTTAAACAACAGACGAGTGCTACTACATGTAGTCAACAATAAGGATTAAAATTCATATAGTAATCGTGGAAGTCGTGATAGCGCCGTCGATGCGCGTTCGCTTCAGGCGCGAACGGTCCAGAGTTCGAACCCCGCTGGAGCCGTTACGATTGTGCCCTTAGGCAAGGCATTTAATTTCCACATTGCCTCCTCTCTCTCCCTCGTGGTGATGTATTCCATCAGGAATGAGGTCTCGAGAGTGATTAATATAAGTTATAAGAACTTGTTTCGTAATCGAGCTAAAATAAATTTGTATAAACTATAGTAAATGGTTACAAACATAATCACAGAAGACCAAAACTACTACATGCTTTGTGAATGAATAGCTTTTCTTTTATGCTTTCCAGTAATTGAATGAGTTTTCTCAGTAAAGTAAACTGCTGTATTTACCTATTTGACACTGTGGAAGGTGGCATTTTCTTTCCCACTACTTGGGTTTTTGTATTCTTCCGCGGTTGCATGCACATGTTTAGCTTAGCTATTTTCTGACAAGCATGAGCAGTTAATTATTATAAAATTTATTGCGTACGTTCGTACTAACATAAGTGGCTGTGCGGTTATGTATTGTAGTGAAATGGGGCTCCCGAGAGGCTGTTAAGATGAATAAAATTGGATAACAAATATATTAGCCAAAATCATTTGAAAGGGGACCGGCCTCTAAATTAAAAAGATGGCATTGGACATCATAAAAGAAAAAGAATAGTTGTGTTTATTGGTGTGTATTAGTGTAAAATATGATTTTATTTCATCTCGTGATCACCTAAATATGTGTTATCGTACACATGCAGTTTTCGGTGATCACTCGATGAAATAAATTCCAATCTTGCACAAATATCCCCTACATAGTGCAGTAATAACATAAACATAGCATAATGACTTTTGACCAATGGATTATGTTTCAAAAAGCAGTAACACTGTACAAAGTTATGCACAATCTTGTACCGAATTATTTGAATGAACATTTTCAATTAAGACATTGCAATACAGTTACTTCAGATATGACATTGAGATATGCTTCAAATATTGATCTCTATATTCCAAGACCTAGATGTCAAATGTACAAGAAATCTTTAGAATATTCTGGTCCAAAGATATGGCATTGTCTACCATTGGAAAATAAGACGTCCAGAGCTTTAAACATGTTCAAGACAAAATGTAAACTATGAATACAACAACTTTTTAATCGGTAGACACTAGAAAGTTATATATATTATGATTGTCATTCAATGTTTTGTATTTCGATAACATTGCCTGATTTGTTTAAGTTACATTATACATGTATATTGCATGGCGTAACTGTGTACTTTGGTTATAATTATTGTGTATGTGCATTAATGCTATAGTGTTAAGAAATTTAAGAGGGCCATAAGGAAGATTAGTTCAGAATTAATTAGGTCACCTATAAATAAAGAAATAATATCAATAGTTGGCGCACAAATAGTGTATCCAAGCTTACTGCTTAATAGAGGTTACCGCTAACACGGGTTTCACGGTATAGTACGGAGAAATTAAATACTATTCTAACACGACCCAGCTAATAACATACATACGTCTAGAGTAAAACCAATCTCGGGTTATTCTGCAATATACCTACCTTGAACTATGCTGCACGCGCATCGTGTTTTGGCTACGTCATTTATACAATGCGTGTAAAGTTTTATGAATGAAAGTCACGCGATGTTTGTAAAAAATACCGTTGGAATTCACGGAAGTGAGCTATTTTTAGAATAAGATAATCTCTTGTCCATCTTGTTTTTCTGTTAAGTAACGTTTCAGTTACTATTCTGTACAGTTTTATTTGACAAAATAAATAAAATTATTGATCAGTTACAACTTTTGTTCATTTATGCACTAGATTGATATTTTCTATAAAAAATAACGTCATCACCCCTTTACGCGGGAGGAAATTTCGAAAACCAAATGCAGGGGCGCTTGAAGAAAATACTCCTTTAAAATTATTAGAAGTAAGTCGTGTTAGAATCGAAATAATAAGTATCAACCGTGGTATATCGCAGAATAACCCGAGTTTGAAGTTCTTATGCGTAGAAATATATCACGAAGGCCTTCGGCCTGAGTGATATATTTCTACGCATAAGAACCTCAAACGAGGGTTATTCTGCGATATACCACGGTTGATACTTATTATTTCTTAAGTAATGCTCGTTCCGACGCGCTCGTGCGATATGATAGTTCAAACGTGAGATACAAGGTGGAGTATCTAGTATAGTGTACATGTTTAGAACAACTGTGGAATTAACCTGGAAATACTAAATACTTATAAATCAAACAGCAAGCTATATCAAAGGTTCATCTTTAAGTTAATTTGTCTATGAGAACTTTAAATATAGATCCCGGTTTATTTGATCTTGCCGCAATATCTTAAATTCTGTTGGAATTAGGCAATTATAGATAATAATTGATAATACTTGATATTATATTAGCTGCTAGTTGCTCTAGTTATCACAGAAAACTGGAAGTTATATTAAAATTATTGGCATTTAGGATATGAAAATATTTGCAAACTGTTTTTATCAGAGTTTAGGAGAGACATAAAAATTGCTGAAAGGTGGTGTACAACCACGATTGATTAGTATTCAAATGCATTAATACTTTCATTATTTCTGTACTACATGTTCCATATTTCCGTGCTACATGTTCCATATATCCGTGCTACATGTTCCACATTTCCGTGCTACATGTTCCATATTTCCGTGCTACATGTTCCATATTTCTGTGCTACATGTTTCATATTTCCGTGCTACATGTTCCATATTTCCGTGCTACATGTTTCATATTTCCGTGCTACATGTTTCATATTTCCGTGCTACAGCAACTAACTTGAAAATTATACCAGAATTAAGAAAAAGAATATTTGTGTTTATTACAAACAGCAACTAACTTGAAAATTAGACCATAATTGTCAAGTTAGTTGCTGTTTGCTGTTAGTGCTGTGTTTCATTGTAGAATATATACTTTGTAATATTTGCATAGAAAATACTAAAATAAACATATTTGCCACAGCAATGATACTAACGCACAAGTGAACGATGCGCCAAATGAATAATACACAAGTAGGCATTGTATCAGTTATTATGCATTCCGCCTACATACCGTACATACATTGAATACATGGCGTCCCATTATTAGATTGCTTGCAGAAATAGCTGCATGCACGCTTGTCACAAGTAATAGCTTGACAAATGTAAATGTTCATATTAATAATTGGCAGTGAAATGCGCCATTTTATATGCAAAGATTATAATCTATAAACAGCAGAACTATGTGTCACATATAACTGAAGCTTACATTTCAACTATATCATTATGAATATCTCTGTTCCGCATGACTCTTGCGACATTCCGAGACTATTTAATATATTTAAGATATATGTGCATTGTCTCAGAATGTTAAATGGCGCATCAGGAACGTAGAGTTATTAAAGGTTCATCTCCCTTTTTTAAAACTTTACTTGTAAAATAAATAAATAAAGTTTAAACTTTCTCGTTGAAGTAGTATGGCTACTTGTACGTAAAATTTCCAATGTTATAATATGTGTTGTTACATCCGACATAATGTCGCTTTAAGACAATATACGTATTATATGTACATGTATAGTTTGTTCTTATATTACAGTTATCCCATCAGCACTGACGGTTGATCCGCCTCCCATGGTGAACGAATACATCAATCCAGCATGCTATAACTTCACCCACGGCAACTATCAAAACATGGAGTTCTACAGCCCTGGCTTTCCTAACCAGTATCCCAACAAAATAGACTGCGTTATGTATCTTCAAGGTATGTATAAATACTAGCTAAACCAGTATCCGACCACAGTAGACTGCGTTATGTATCTTCAAGATATGTATAAATACTAGCTAAACCAGTATCCGACCACACTAGACTGCGTTATGTATCTTCAAGATATGTATAAATACTAGCTAAACCAGTATCCGACCACAGTAGACTGTGTTATGTATCTTCAAGGTATGTATAAATACTAGCTAAACCAGTATCCGACCACACTAGACTGCGTTATGTATCTTCAAGATATGTATAAATACTAGCTAAACCAGTATCCGACCACACTAGACTGCGTTATGTATCTTCAAGGTATGTATAAATACTAGCTAAACCAGTATCCGACCACACTAGACTGCGTTATGTATCTTCAAGATATGTATAAATACTAGCTAAACCAGTATCCGACCACAGTAGACTGTGTTATGTATCTTCAAGGTATGTATAAATACTAGCTAAACCAGTATCCGACCACACTAGACTGCGTTATGTATCTTCAAGATATGTATAAATACTAGCTAAACCAGTATCCGACCACACTAGACTGCGTTATGTATCTTCAGGTAGTATAAATCTAGCTAAACCAGTATCCGACCACACTAGACTGCGTTATGTATCTTCAGATATGTATAATACTAGCTAACAGTATCCGACCACACTAGACTGCGTTATGTATCTCAAGATATGTATAAATACTAGCTAAACCAGTATCCGACCACACTAGACTGTGTTATGTATCTTCAGGGTATGTATACATATAAACTAAACCAGTATTCTAACATGGCTCGGCATTATGTCTGTTTATACGCAAACAATGAATGTATCATATTCATACAACAGATATATATATCACTCTCGAGACCTCATTCCTGATGGAATCCATCGCCACGAGGGAGAGAGAACAGGATTTTAAATGACTTGCATAAAGGGCACTATCGTAAAGGCTCCAGTGGATCTCGAACTTTGGGCATTTCGCACCTGTAGCGAGTGTACTATTACTGCCATATCATGACTTCCACTTCTATTTGCAGTTTTATAAAAGCAGGGGGAAAAACGTTCCTTGGCCTCGTGTATTTAAATACAAATTAGTTTTGCAATGGACTGTACGTAATGGACTTTAACGTAATGGAATGTACGTAATGGACTGTATGCATCTAAAATGAAAATAAAATTCAAAAAGAGATACAAAACTGAATATATCTAATAATAATACGCATGATAAAATAATAGCAGAAACTATTTCCAGAATAATGAGATTAGATAAATTCAAATGAGTCAGTGGGAAATGCAACCATCTCATACCATAATTAATGTAAATGTACCAAGCACCGTTCCAATCAATTGTTTTATTAAATTCTCGTAGAAGTATTTTGGCTGCATGTTCCAATAATGATCAAAGCTTTCATCTCATTAATTCGTATTAAGCTTGTAAGTGATTGTGATGTCAACAATAATCACTGCTGCAACACATTACCGAACTCAACGTGCTTACAATTTGTGTGATGTTTGTTACCAGACTAAAACGGATGATGAAGAACAGTGTAGTGACGTTATTGCAGCCGTGGTGTCTATTGATACGTGCATTATCTAAATTTACCTATCGCATTCAGTGTTCCAACAATAAAAGTTTAACTACACGAATAAAAAGTGTTTTTATTTAAGAATAATGTTTTCAAGGATACAAGTAAACACTGTACGCGTCAATGTCAAAGCGAGGCCCATGCAAGAGGCAGGAAACTAGAAAACAAAATAATGAAACATACTTTTTGTATGTCGTATTTGAAGCAAAAAAATACTGTTACGTATACACATCGTAGAACATGTAATTATACAATACAAACCGTATATTCATGATAACGTGACGTCCTATCATAGATCGTATGAGTTGACGTAAGTCTAATTGCCGTTACATGTAGCTGCCGTGCCTCATTACACGGAGATACTACAATCTAAAATTCGATTGGATGATATATATTGAATGTAGATGTGTGTTATTTAACGGGAATAAATAGCATTTGCAATCTTTAATCATGTGTTGGTATTTTCTAATGGCATGGTGTTGTGTTGTAATGTGTCTGGTGTTCGCCGGTGTTGTGTTGTAATGTGTCGGATGTTCGCCGGTGTTGTTGTAATGTTTCGAATGTTCGCCGGTGTAACGTGCGTCCCGACGGTATCCCAGTCTAACAAAAAAGGGAAATGAAAGTAGCGAAACATTCAGCATATGGAGACATTTATCTCAGTCAGTTTGTAATTTGACAGATAAGATGACGAAAGTAGGCATAGTGGACATGCTTAGGATAGTTCTTGGTGACATATTATTTAAACTTTATTTATTTTACAACGATTGCGAAGCAAGTTTTAACAACTTATATTAATCACTCTCATTGGCGCGGATGAAAATGTATATGTGGCCATTCGTGTGGGAGGAAACCGGAGAAACCCCACCTGTCCGATCTGGCGACCATCTGTACCATCTCACATACTTATCGGTCCGAGGATCGAACCCGGGTTGCATTGGTGAGAAACGAGCGCGCTAACCACTGCGCTAATCGGACAGAACATTGTGATATGTTAGCTTGACTATGAGCGATAGAAGAGAGGTGATACATAGGGCAGTTGTGTTTATTGTGTAAGATTGGAATTTATCTCATCGAGTGGTCATAGAAATTATATTTCCACATGCGGCGTTGACGAGTGCTTTCAGATTGTAGTATATCCGTGTAATGAGGGACGGCAGCATGTAACGGCAATTAGTCTCACGTGATCTTATATGAATTTGTATATACTTATTTTGGACGTGCACATGTAAATCAAGTCACCCATGCGGACGGGGCTGACATTGCATATGTTAATATTGCGCACCATTGGTATCGATTCATACTGTTATTTCGAAACTTGATCTTATGTATAACAAGAAAAACTATTACATATAAATATGTAGAAGGACGATTGGAATTTCACTTTGCATAATATATACTCGGATAGTGTATTGAGTGATGTACATTGTATATAAATTATAAAGTGAATACTTTAGTAATTAAATGCAAACATGATGACAAAACATGAAACCCTATCCAACAAAATAGTAAATACCACATCCCCGATGGAGCTTCCGCGAATCATATGGGAACCAAATATTGTTGCCGAATTTCAACTCAGTAAATCGATTGACCTGACCATTTCTGGATTCCAGCTCAAGTCTGTATTTCGATGCGCACATCAGTGAAAGCTTGGAACTAGTTCCCTGAAAACAATTGGACAATTTTAATACCTAAAATACGAATACATAGCAGTAATTCGTATAACATACATTCCCATTCGTCCAGAAAAGAAACAGACCTATAGATGCTGAGGTTGAAGATGAAACACATGCAAGCGTTTCATCAATCAATGCGTTAATATGTTTCTATATAAACCTGGGGAACCTTTCAAATAAAAACGTGTGTCGATGCTGGATTTGCTTATTGTACGAGTGCGAGCAGTGTGTGTGATACTAATTGGTTGTCCTCTGGCAAAATGTAGAAATTCCGCCTTTACATATATCTTTCTACAATCGTTCTTGTTTATCAAAGCAAAATGACAAGTTCAATTAATATCAGAGAACATTGTACCTGGTTGCTCTTCATACATATCGATAGTACCGCTCCATTCGGAGTTTGAAAGCCTACGTATGACGTTTGTTAGTCACAGACATGCACAGGGGAATATTTGTACTGAAATAGCCTACACTCTGCAGTACGCTTACCCAACGCACAATTAGTCACCTTAGTCAGTAGCCAAGTCAAGCACAAAAAAGCATGTTTGCGGTGACGTCATTAATTATGTTTGTACTGGTAGATATGTACGCAGTATTCGGATTCGAGATTCGACGATACCGTGTCATGATGCTAAACTACCTCAAATATACTGTTCTCACAACTCAAAGATAGACACCTCAACTATACTGCTCTCTCTCTCGCAGCTCGAAGATAAATACCTCGAATATACTGCTCTCTCACACCTCGAAGATAGATACCTCAAATATACTACTCTCTCGCAGCTCGAAGATAGATACCTCAAATATACTACTCACTCACAGCTCGAAGATAGATACCTCAACTATACTGCTTTCTCTCGCAGCTCGAAGAAAGATACCTCAAATATACTGCTTTCTCTCGCAGCTCGAAGATAGATACCTCAAATATACTGCTTTCTCTCGCAGCTCGAAGATAAATATCTCAAATATACTGCTCTATCACAGCTCGAAGGTAAATACCTCAAATATACTGCTCTATCACAGCTCGAAGATAGATACCTCAAATATACTACACTCTCGCAGCTCGAAGATAGATACCTCAAATATACTACTCTCGCAGCTCGAAGTTAGATACCTCAAATATACTGCTCTCTCACAGCTCAAAGATGGATACCTCAAATATACTGATCTCTCACAACTGGAAGTTAGATACCTCAAATATACTGCTCTCTCGCAGCTCGAATATACTGCTCTCTCACAGCTCGAAGATAGATACCTCAAATATACTGCTCTCTCATACCTCGAAGATAGATACCTCAAATATACTGCTCTCTCATACCTCGAAGATAGATACCTCAAATATACTGCTCTCTCATACCTCGAAGATAGATACCTCAACTATACTGCTCTATCATAGCTCGAAGATAGATACCTCAAATATACTACTCTCTCACAGCTCGAAGATAGATACCTCAAATATACTGCTCTCTCACAGCTCGAAGATAGATACCTCAAATATACTGCTCTCTCATAGCTCGAAGATAGATACCTCAAATATACTGCTCTATCATAGCTCGAAGATAGATACCTCAAATATACTGCTCTATCATAGCTCGAAGATAGATACCTCAAATATACTGCTCTATCATAGCTCGAAGATAGATACCTCAAATATACTGCTCTATCATAGCTCGAAGATAGATACCTCAAATATACTGCTCTCTCATAGCTCGAAGATAGATACGTCAAATATACTGCTCTCTCATAGCTCGAAGATAGATACCTCAAATATACTGCTCTATCACAGCTCGAAGATAGATAACTCAAATATACTACTCTCTCTCACACCTCGAAGATAGATACCTCAAATATTCTACTCTCTATCACAACTCGAAGATAGATACCTTGATTATACTGCTCTCTCACAGCTCGAAGATAGATACCTCAAATATACTACTCTCTCGCAGCTCGAAGATAGATACCTCAAATATACTACTCTCTATCACAACTCGAAGATAGATACCTCGAATATACTGCTCTCTCACAGCTCGAAGATAGATACCTCAAATATACGACTCTCTCGCAGCTCGAAGGTAGATACCTCAAATATACTGCACTCTCACAGCTCGAAGATAGATACCTCAACTATACTACTCTCTCGCAGCTCGAAGATAGATACCTCAAATATACTACTCTCTCTCTCTCTCTCTCTCTCTCTCGCAGCTCGAAGATAGATACCTCAAATATACTACTCTCTCGCAGCTCGAAGATAGATACCTCAAATATACTACTCACTCACAGCTCTAAGATAGATACCTCAAATATACGACTCTCTCACAGCTCGAAGATAGATACCTCAACTATACTGCTTTCTCTCACAGCTTGAAGATAGATACCTCAAATATACTACTCTCTCTCGCAGCTCGAAGATAAATACCTCTAATATACTACTCACTCACAGCTCGAAGATAAATACCTCAAATATACTACTCACTCACAGCTCGAAGATAGATACCTCTAATATACGACTATCTCACAGCTCGAAGATAGATACCTCAAATATACTACTCTCTCTCTCTCTCTCTCTCGCAGCTCGAAGATAGATACCTCAAATATACTACTCTCTCGCAGCTCGAAGATAGATACCTCAAATATACTACTCACTCACAGCTCGAAGATAGATACCTCAAATATACGACTCTCTCACAGCTCGAAGATAGATACCTCAACTATACTGCTTTCTCTCACAGCTTGAAGATAGATACCTCAAATATACTACTCTCTCTCGCAGCTCGAAGATAAATACCTCTAATATACTACTCACTCACAGCTCGAAGATAAATACCTCAAATATACTACTCACTCACAGCTCGAAGATAGATACCTCAAATATACGACTATCTCACAGCTCGAAGATAGATACCTCAAATATACTGCTCTATCATAGCTCGAAGATAGATACCTCAAATATACTGCTCTCTCATAGCTCGAAGATAGATACCTCAAATATACTGCTCTATCACAGCTCGAAGATAGATAACTCAAATATACTACTCTCTCTCACACCTCGAAGATAGATACCTCAAATATTCTACTCTCTATCACAACTCGAAGATAGATACCTTGATTATACTGCTCTCTCACAGCTCGAAGATAGATACCTCAAATATACTACTCTCTCGCAGCTCGAAGATAGATACCTCAAATATACTACTCTCTATCACAACTCGAAGATAGATACCTCGAATATACTGCTCTCTCACAGCTCGAAGATAGATACCTCAAATATACGACTCTCTCGCAGCTCGAAGGTAGATACCTCAAATATACTGCACTCTCACAGCTCGAAGATAGATACCTCAAATATACTACTCTCTCTCTCGCAGCTCGAAGATAAATACCTCAAATATACTACTCTCTCTCGCAGCTCGAAGATAAATACCTCAACTATACTACTCTCTCGCAGCTCGAAGATAGATACCTCAAATATACTACTCTCTCTCTCGCAGCTCGAAGATAGATACCTCAAATATACTACTCTCTCGCAGCTCGAAGATAGATACCTCAAATATACTGCTCTCTCACAGCTCGAAGATAGATACCTCAAATATACGACTCTCTCACAGCTCGAAGATAGATACCTCAAATATACTACTCTCTCGCAGCTCGAAGATAGATACCTCAAATATACTGCTCTCTCACAGCTCGAAGATAGATACCTCAAATATACGACTCTCTCACAGCTCGAAGATAGATACCTCAAATATACGACTCTCTCACAGCTCGAAGATAGATACCTCAACAATACTGCTTTCTCTCACAGCTTGAAGATAGATACCTCAAATATACTACTCTCTCTCGCAGCTCGAAGATAAATACCTCTAATATACTACTCACTCACAGCTCGAAGATAAATACCTCAAATATACTACTCACTCACAGCTCGAAGATAGATACCTCAAATATACGACTATCTCACAGCTCGAAGATAGATACCTCAAATATACTGCTCTCTCATACCTCGAAGATAGATACCTCAAATATACTGCTCTCTCATACCTCGAAGATAGATACCTCAACTATACTGCTCTATCATAGCTCCAAGATAGATACCTCAAATATACTACTCTCTCACAGCTCGAAGATAGATACCTCAAATATACTGCTCTCTCACAGCTCGAAGATATATACCTCAAATATACTGCTCTCTCATAGCTCGAAGATAGATACCTCAAATATACTACTCTCTCACAGCTCGAAGATAGATACCTCAAATATACTGCTTTCTCTCGCAGCTCGAAGATAGATACCTCGAATATACTGCTCTCTCACAGCTCGAAGATAGATACCTCAAATATACGACTCTCTCGCAGCTCGAAGATAGATACCTCAAATATACTGCACTCTCACAGCTCGAAGATAGATACCTCAAATATACTACTCTCTCTCTCGCAGCTCGAAGATAAATACCTCAAATATACTACTCTCTCTCGCAGCTCGAAGATAAATACCTCAACTATACTACTCTCTCGCAGCTCGAAGATAGATACCTCAAATATACTACTCTCTCTCTCTCTCTCTCTCTCTCTCTCTCTCTCTCTCTCTCTCTCGCAGCTCGAAGATAGATACCTCAAATATACTACTCTCTCGCAGCTCGAAGATAGATACCTCAAATATACTACTCACTCACAGCTCGAAGATAGATACCTCAAATATACGACTCTCTCACAGCTCGAAGATAGATACCTCAACTATACTGCTTTCTCTCACAGCTTGAAGATAGATACCTCAAATATACTACTCACTCACAGCTCGAAGATAAATACCTCAAATATACTACTCACTCACAGCTCGAAGATAGATACCTCAAATATACGACTCTCTCACAGCTTGAAGATAGATACCTCAAATATACTGCACTCTCATAGCTCGAAGATAGATACCTCAAATATACTGCTCTTTCGCAGCTCGAAGATAGATACCTCAAATATACTGCTCTATCACAGCTCGAAGATAGATACCTCAAATATACTGCTCTCTCACAGCTCAAAGATGGATACCTCAAATATACTGATCTCTCACAACTGGAAGTTAGATACCTCAAATATACTGCTCTCTCACAGCTCGAAGATTGATGCCTCAAATATACTGCTCTTTCGCAGCTCGAAGATAGATACCTGAAATATAAAATTAAAACTTGCTTCGCAATCGTTGTAAAATAAATAAAGTTTAATCTTCCATAGTGTGGTAGCGGTGCCATTAATCAAAACCTACTTGCATTCGAATATTTCCTCGGCGGTTATAATGTAAGTTAAGTACAACATTAGGCGTAGATAAGTACAAACACAAAATTGACAATCGTACTTGCAAACGCCGCGTACTGTAAATGTTCTTGCTAAAGACGACAACAAAGACGCTATGGTGGCGTCTGACATTGCTAGATTATGAAAAGAGATATACCAATTTCCCTTAATTGGAATGGGGAGTAGTCATAGACGTAGATATGGACTGGCTACCTTTGAAGCGATCGTCTCTGGTTTGCTTCAATCATTACGTGAAATGATTGCATTACTAGTGAAGTAGTCTGGGTTTCGTTAGTGTTTCCATTGATGAAATCCACCACCTCGCAGATATATCTGATCTAAACGAATACGTCTACAGATAATTCAGGTCAATCAATCTCTTTGTATACATGTAGGTTATGGTGGCTACCATGTAGCCTGGGTTCCAGTCTGTCGATATTTTTTATCTTTTTACTTCTGGTAAAGTTGATATTATCAGAAACTCATTACGGTTCCATTAACAGTTTGGGTTGGGTTTTCAATAAGTATATTTATTTTACGAGCAAGACAAAATATATCAACGCATGCTCCCAGGCTAACTACCATGATAGCATACTTTATTTCGAACAATGCAGTGATGCAGCATATAATAATAGTAATAATAATAGTAATAATAATAATAATAAAGACTTTATTTTAGGAGACAACTCATTTTAAGTTAATTTACTTTTGTTTGTTTTACGTTTATTTATCGTCGCTACCGGTTGCCCATATGAGCGCTGCCTCCTGAAGAGATTAGTTATTTTAGATTTTGGAGGATAGTGCATGATACAGACAGAGATCCATTCCAGAATCTCCTCTGGTTCTTTTACGTGCACGGTGTAAAGCACCGACACGAGACCTCGGTTTAACGTCCCATCTGAAAGACTGTTAATTTTATTAGGGGCATACGTTAATTTACCCTGAGGCTCTCAACATATATACAAATCACATGCAAACAAATATACAAGTTACAGTCTTTCAGATGGGGACTTTGGTTTAAACCGTATTTATTCCAATAAATGTACATGTATAACACACACAAAAATGTTACAAATTACATAAATTGTGAATGGTTTGGATTGGAAAACAAGTTTTCAGAAAACTTATATTAATTCCTCTCCAAGATGGGACTTTAAACCGAGGTCTCGTGTCGGTGGTTTACATAGTGCACGTAAAAGGACCAGAGGAGACTCTGGAAAGGGTCTCTGTCTGTATCATTGCACTATCCTCCAAAAAAATCTAAAATGACTACATGTAATCTCTTCAGGAGGCGTCGCTCATATGGGGAACCTGTATACGATATATAAACGTAAAACACACACACATACATTTTAAGCAAAATTTAGGTACACAATGTACATGAATGAAAATGGATAAGAACTGAAGGCTATAGGTTATAGAGGTAGTTTCCTATAATTGAAGTACTTGTGGTTATGACAGTATTGCAATCTAAACTATTAATTTCAATTTGAAAAAAGGTATATGTCTTAATTAATATTAATATTTTAAAGAGATTGACTCAGAAGAAATGATATATACAATCTAGAACATGATAGATACTTGATCATTGATGGCAAAACATGTAATGTGTACAGTCGTGGACT
Organism: Archivesica marissinica; assembly: GCA_014843695.1. Lineage (NCBI taxonomy): Eukaryota > Metazoa > Mollusca > Bivalvia > Venerida > Vesicomyidae > Archivesica > Archivesica marissinica. Next base: position 59,114,187 of record CM026395.1, read on the forward strand.
CAGTCAACAAACAAACAAACAAACAAACAAACACACAAACAAACAAACAAAATTGACTGTACCCGCATGTGTGTATGGATATATATGCATTATGTAACACGAGATAGTTGCATATGAGTTTGGCTAGCCTTTGTAAAAAAAAATGAAATAATTTAAAAACTTTGTATTTTCTTCCAGCGCCTCGTGGTTTCAACATAATGATGTATTTCATGGATACATTCTCCGTGGAGGAGTCAGAGGGCTGTAAGTTTGATTTCATCGAACTCCGCGACGGACCTTTCGGATACTCGAACTTCATCGCTCGGTTCTGTGGCGAAGGGTTTCCTGTCACTATTGACACGCACTCACGGTTCTTGTGGGCTCGATTCTCCTCCGATGATCTTGTGCAATTTGACGGATTCCGTGCTGTCTACGAATACAAGATCGATGAAGGTATGCTCCATTCTCGTCGGATCTGTAGTCCAATAACAACTGGGACGTCACCATATGACTTACGCTGTCGGTGTGGGTCACGGGTTCGAGCCCCGCTCAGACCGTGTCTCATTTATATGAAAAAGTTGGCAGTTTCTTACGGAGGTTGGTGCACCGAAGTACTGGTTAACCGCTGGAGCCTGCCCAGGAAAGGTGTTGCTAGGTAAACTGCCCGCCGGCGATATAGCCCAAAATGGTGCTGATGCAGGCGTAACACCCGAAATATAACATAACATCATTTATGTATAGGATATAAGCCGAAAACGATCCAATATGTAATATATTGGACTGTGTGAGGCACGTAGCTCCGAAAACAGTACCAATATTGGATCCGTTTTCGGCTTATATCTTATTTAAAGCACATACTTATATATAATAATAATATAATAATACTGTCAGTGTGACTTCATCACACACTATTTGATATGTAGACCAGTGGTAACACGTTGGACTGGTAATCCAGGGATCGCAGGTTCGATCCCCTGTCTGACCCTAATAAAATTAACATTCTTTCAGATAGGACTTTAAACCGAGGTCTCGTGTCGGTGCTGTACACCGTGCACGTAAAAGAACCAGAGGAGACTCTGGAATGGGTCTCTGTCTGTTTCAATGCACTATCCTCCAAGGATCTAAAATGACTAATCTCTTCAGGAGGTATCGCTCATATGGGCAACCGGTAGCGACGATAAATAAACGTAAAACACACACGCATTCTCGTGATTTACACAAAACTTTCTCAATGGAATAACTTTGAAATGAGGCATATTAATAAGTTCGCTTCATTCACTGTCATAATCTATCCGAGGATCGGTAGCAGAGAAGCCTGCGGTGATAAAAATGCAAATTACTACAGTTAATATAGATATAGAATTTCATTTTTCAAATGAAGATACCGTGAAATTATTAAATATTCAAAATATGCGCAATTATTTAGAGTGTATGATTTGTTATACTCACACCTGTTTTGGCTTCACCTCAGTTTTAGAACTATCAAACCGATCAGCAAAACTTTATGAAAAACTGAAACTACGTTCGACGTTTGTTTCAACGAAATTGAGGCGTGTTTCTATTGAAGTATCGAATTCCCATGGATGGTCAGTTGGTTTAAGCATATTTATTCGTTCATTATGTACAGTACATATATATTGTATAGCTATACAAACGAAAATGGATTTAATCGGAAGCTTAAAGCTTATTGTGATTATTTCCATGGTTACGTCGGCTTTGCCATATCCGTATACTAGACAAGTTCTAGACGACACAGCATACATGATGTGATCTTTTTCTATAATTCTGAAATTAATGATACACAGGTCGTATTGGAAGGAACCTGTGCATTATTTGTGTGTGTTGTGTTTTGGTTTGCGTTTACTTATCGTCGCTACCTGGTGCCTATATGAGCCACGTTACCTGAAAAGATTAGTCATTTTAGATTCTTGGAGGATAGTGCAATGATACAACCAGAGACCCATCCAGGGTCTCCTCTTGTTCTTTTACGTGCAATGTGTAAAACACCGTCATGATACCTCGGTTTATGGAAGACTGTTAATATATTTAGGATCGAACCACGATCCCTGGATTCGCAGTCCAACGTGTTAACCACTGACCCGTCTGTTCCTTTTTTGCTCAAGACAGAAACTATTTAAACAAGTTTCGCTATTTAAACCAGCTATTTAAACCAGTTTCGCTATTTAAACCAGCTATTTAAACCAGTTTCGCTATTTAAACCAGCTATTTAAACGAGCTATTTAAACCAGTTTCGCTATTTAAGCCAGCTATTTAAAACAGCTATTTAAACCAGTTTCGCTATTTAAACCAGCTATTTAAACCAGTTTCGCTATTTAAACCAGCTATTTAAACCAGCTATTTAAACCAGCTATTTAAACCAGTTTCGCTATTTAAACCAGCTATTTAAACCAGTTTCGCTATTTAAACCAGCTATTTAAACCAGTTTCGCTATTTAAACCAGCTATTTAAACCAGTTTCGCTATTTAAACCAGCTATTTAAACCAGTTTCGCTATTTAAACCAGCTATTTAAACCAGTTTCGCTATTTAAGCCAGCTATTTAAACCAGCTATTTAAACCAGTTTCGCTATTTAAACCAGCTATTTAAACCAGCTATTTAAACCAGCTATTTAAACCAGCTATTTAAACCAGCTATTTAAACCAGCTATTTAAACCAGTTTCGCTATTTAAACCAGTTCGCTATTTAAACCAGCTATTTAAACCAGCTATTTAAACCAGCTATTTAAACCAGTTTCGCTATTTAAACCAGCTATTTAAACCAGTTTCGCTATTTAAACCAGCTATTTAAAACAGCTATTTAAACCAGTTTCGCTATTTAAACAAGCTATTTAAACCAGCTATTTAAACCAGTTTCGCTATTTAAACCAGCTATTTAAACCAGCTATTTAAACCAGCTATTTAAACCAGTTTCGCTATTTAAACCAGCTATTTAAACCAGCTATTTAAACCAGCTATTTAAACCAGTTTCGCTATTTAAACCAGCTATTTAAACCAGTTTCGCTATTTAAACCAGCTATTTAAACCAGCTATTTAAACCAGTTTCGCTATTTAAACCAGCTATTTAAACCAGCTATTTAAACCAGTTTCGCTATTTAAACCAGCTATTTAAACCAGCTATTTAAACCAGCTATTTAAACCAGCTATTTAAACCAGCTATTTAAACCAGTTTCGCTATTTAAACCAGCTATTTAAACCAGTTTCGCTATTTAAACCAGCTATTTAAACCAGCTATTTAAACCAGTTTCGCTATTTAAACCAGCTATTTAAACCAGTTTCGCTATTTAAACCAGCTATTTAAACCAGCTATTTAAACCAGTTTCGCTATTTAAACCAGCTATTTAAACCAGTTTCGCTATTTAAACCAGCTATTTAAACCAGTTTCGCTATTAAACCAGCTATTTAAACCAGCTATTTAAACCAGTTTCGCTATTTAAGCCAGCTATTTAAACCAGCTATTTAAACCAGTTTCGCTATTTAAACCAGCTATTTAAACCAGCTATTTAAACCAGCTATTTAAACCAGCTATTTAAACCAGTTTCGCTATTTAAACCAGCTATTTAAACCAGCTATTTAAACCAGTTTCGCTATTTAAACCAGCTATTTAAACCAGCTATTTAAACCAGCTATTTAAACCAGCTATTTAAACCAGCTATTTAAACCAGCTATTTAAACCAGCTATTTAAACCAGCTATTTAAACCAGTTTCGCTATTTAAACCAGCTATTTAAACCAGTTTCGCTATTTAAACCAGCTATTTAAACCAGCTATTTAAACCAGCTATTTAAACCAGTTTCGCTATTTAAACCAGCTATTTAAACCAGTTTCGCTATTTAAACCAGCTATTTAAACCAGCTATTTAAACCAGCTATTTAAACCAGTTTCGCTATTTAAACCAGCTATTTAAACCAGTTTCGCTATTTAAAACAGCTATTTAAACCAGTTTCGCTATTTAAACACTATTAAACCAGCTATTTAAACCAGTTTCGCTATTTAAACCAGCTATTTAAACCAGTTTCGCTATTTAAACCAGCTATTTAAACCAGTTTCGCTATTTAAACCAGCTATTTAAACCAGTTTCGCTATTTAAACCAGCTATTTAAACCAGTTTCGCTATTTAAACCAGATATTTAAACCAGTTTCGCTATTTAAACCAGCTATTTAAACCAGTTTCGCTATTTAAACCAGCTATTTAAACCAGCTATTTAAACCAGTTTCGCTATTTAAACCAGCTATTTAAACCAGCTATTTAAACCAGCTATTTAAACCAGCTATTTAAACCAGCTATTTAAACAGCTATTAACCAGTTTCGCTATTTAAACCAGATTCGCTATTTAAACCAGCTATTTAAACCAGCTATTTAAACCAGCTATTTAAACCAGTTTCGCTATTTAAACCAGCTATTTAAACCAGTTTCGCTATTTAAACCAGCTATTTAAAACAGCTATTTAAACCAGTTTCGCTATTTAAACAAGCTATTTAAACCAGCTATTTAAACCAGTTTCGCTATTTAAACCAGCTATTTAAACCAGCTATTTAAACCAGCTATTTAAACCAGTTTCGCTATTTAAACCAGCTATTTAAACCAGATATTTAAACCAGATATTTAAACCAGTTTCGCTATTTAAACCAGATATTTAAACCAGTTTCGCTATTTAAACCAGCTATTTAAACCAGCTATTTAAACCAGTTTCGCTATTCAAACCAGCTATTTAAACCAGCTATTTAAACCAGTTTCGCTATTTAAACCAGCTATTTAAACCAGTTTCGCTGCTTCCTGCTTGGTTGTGTGTAAGTCACAGCCTCAACAAACATACTCATTTGATAAGTAGATTATTGGATATCCATAAATCGATTATTGGATATCCATAATTCGATGTTTGGATATCTATAATTCCGTTTGATTTGATATCCATAAATGCTGAATAAATAGCAAAACGGCGCGCCTGGAATCATGGATATCCAAAAATAGAATTATGGATATCCAAAAATAGAATTATGGATATCCAAAAATAGAATTATGGATATCCATAAATACTGAATAAATAGCAAAAGGGTGTACGTTTGGGAACGTGAGAACTGTTTTATAACCGTGGGGTCTGGTGTACACATTATATATATATATATGATATACAATTTCGTTCAAGTTTATAATCAATGAATCCACAAAACACACGTAAAATCTTACCAAACCCATTCAATTACCAACGTTGATGAACGGTATCACTCGATCCGGAAGTGTTTATTTTAAATAGATCATTTTGTAAGATATAAATGGAAGCTGTAAACATGCCATGAACCTACTAAAACGCTGCAAAATGATTGCACATTCCTACTTTCAACAAGTGTGTATCTATAATATTTTATTTAATGTATCTGTTTTATCTGTTCTGCAATATTGCACTTATACTTGTGTGTGTCTTACGTTTATTTATCGTCGCTACCGGTTGCCCTTATGAGTGCCGCCTCCTGAAGAGATTAGTCATTTGAGATTTTTGGAGGATAGTGCAATGATACAGACAGAGACCCATTCCAGTCTCCTCTGGTTCTTTTACGTGCACGGTGTAAAGCACCGACACGAGACCTCGGTTTAAAGTCCCATCTGAAAGACTGTTAATTGTATTAGGGTAAGACTGGGGATCGAACCTGCGATCCCTGGATTACCAGTCCAGCGTGTTACCACTGGACTACAGATCCGTCTGTGAAATACTTGTCCGCTCCTTCTCAGAGGTAGATCCGAAACTAGCTTCATTATAGAACCACGGGGGTTGAAGTTTAATCAATAAAACAAATAAAAATGGATCAATCAAACTGAAACATATCTCAACCCCCTGTGTGTTTATGGGTTTGTCTTTTAGCTTTATAAATAAATAACATCAACATAGTTTGATTTTATAGCAATTTATTCCGTCACTATTGGTTTAGTTATATCAGATTGTATTGCTATATAGACACACTATGCGCACACAGACAGTAGCTGAGCTGGGCTGCACGTTCTGTTCTGTTCTGAAGGGTGGAGTAAGACATATGTTCTTTGTTTGTGTAATGTTGAGACTTCAAACTCCCGTGGTTAAATCGCGATATACTATGCCGTTCATGTTGAGACTTCAACCTCCCGTGGTTAAATCGCGATATACTATGCCGTTCGTGTTGAGACTTCAACAAACTCCCGTGGTTAAATCGCGATATACTATGTCGTTCGTGTTGAGACTTCAAACTCCCGTGGTTAAAACAACACGTATGTTAAAAGTGTGATGGACACTTGGTATAGTGCACACCATCACCCCCCCCACGCGCGCACACACTACATACACCCCACACACACTGCATACCCCCACCACACGCACGCACGCGCGCGCACGTTCACACACTGTGGTCTAGATCGGGATCATCACCAAACGTTAATGCATTGGTCCGAGGTCCAGGACGGACCTTAGTATAAACAGTATTTATTCAAATCTATTCATTTATCCTACCTTCATGCGAAATAACATACAAAAACGGCCTGCCTAATAAATGTTGCTTTATTAGTCAGTGCCTAATAAAGCTTTCGTGACGGACTACTTTTATTACCCAGATTACGGTTTGTAAATAAACAAAGCGTCTGTCGTCACATTGTGTTGTCTGCTGAGTTTGGAAAATGTCCCAAGAAGAAAGTCGTGTACAGGCAAACTTTCAGGTTGTTTGAGATGAATTAACAGCACTCGATGAGACCCCTCTGGAAACTACTATTGTCAGAGAAATGTCATTTATCATTTATCTATAAATAGAAATATCAATGCGCAACATATTACCAAGTGCGTAGCGAGTTTGTAAGCTGTCATGGCTAGTTTGTTTGTTTTTGTGTCGGGTGCACACTCAGAATGTAGGATAAATAGAATATTAGGTTACTGTCTTATACATTTTAATTTATTAGTCTCGTCTCCGAAAAAATACAAGGCTCGGCAGAGCCTCGCCTTGTATTTTTTCTCCGACTCGCACAGTAACCTAATATTCTCTATATATTATAGAAATGTAAATGCAAACTTCGGAGAAAATAACTTCTGTAAATCCATCTTCAAGTTTTTTTTCTTGGAATATATAGACTTCAAAGACATATGCTGCATTTTATTATTGCTACTAAATGTCTTAATCGCATTCTGTCCTCGGTGGATTTTTTCCTGGAATATCCCAAAGCTTTCACTGAATTTGTATAAATCTCAAGCAGCGAAAAACACCAAAATAACGTGCACAGCCCACCAGGTAGAGAGGAGAGCAAACTGTAGAAGTATTAAAAACAGGTTACAAGTAAAATGTACTTTACAAGACATTATAAAAGATTCTAAATGTTCCCTTTAATGCATATACTTCAAAGACATTTATAACTAGGTTTATAATACTTTGTAATTCGCGTATTTATAATGTCCCCGAGTGTTTAATTACTGGAATGTATGTGCCCAACGGTGTAAGTGTTTTAGTATATATATCAAATAACGAAACGTGCCTAAAACTTACAGACGGATCTGTAGTCCAGTGGTAACACGCTGGACTGGTAATCCAGGGATCGCAGGTTCGATCTCCCGTCTGACCCTAATACAATTAACAGTCTTTCAGATGGGACTTTGAAAATCGAGGTCTCGTGTCGGTGCTTTGCACCGTGCACGTAAATGAACCAGAGAAGACTCTGGAATGGGTGTCTGTCTGTATCATTGACTATCCTCCAAAAATCCTAAAATGACTATATAATTCAGGAGGCGTCGCTCATATAGGCAACCGGTAGCGACGATAAATAAACGTAAAATACACAAGTACCTAAAACTAATGTACATGAAATCAGCTTGAATTCTTTAGACAAGAAAATATAATATATATATAGCAGTCGCTGTGTATGACTTGTGTTTGATGGTAATCAAATAAACTACATGGGAAGCAGAATGTGGAGACGGATTGTAATTATATAGGGTGTTGAGTGACGTATTCCATTGCTAGATCACGTGATAGTGTTTATAATCCAGTCTGTGTTGATTATACACGTGTTGATGGATACTTCAAATGAACAGTTAAAGTTTAAACTTTATTTATTTTACAACGATTGCGAAGCAAGTTTTAGCAATTTATATTAATCACTCTCGTTGGCGTGGATGAAAGCTTATATGTGGCCATTCGTGTGGGAGGAAACCGGAGTACCCGGAGAAAACCCACCTGTCCGATCTGGCGACCACCCTACCAACTCACATACTTCCCGGTCCGAGGATCGAACCCGGGTTGCATTGGTGAGAAGCGAGCGCGCTAACAAATGCGCTAATCTGACAGCCTATGAACAGTTACACTTACATCAAAGAGAATATCATACAATGTCGCCGTATGTGGATGGAACTTGAATTCGCATATGGCGCATACCCTGGACCCCCTCCCCCGGTTGCTCCACCCCAGCACCACGTTACAACCCAAAATAGTCAAAATACATTGTAGAATCAATCAACTATTATTTCTAGTCAAAACCAAAAAAAACCCACACATTTCTGACAATATGTTGTTATTGACAATCTCTACTCACGAGTGGTGAGAGGGGGTAGGTCGAGGGCATGTGCCGGATGCTGTATGTAAACCGACCAATTGTCAAAGCTATCGTGTTTTGTTATAATTCTTAAGTATATATTTCTTCATAACTACAGACAACCGGAGATATAGTTGTTGATAGATATATTGATGCCTTCTAGTGTAAAGGTATCATGCATTCACCTTAAAAAAATTCTTTCACATGAATATTGTTTTAGAAGTTTAGCTATATTTTTCAGGGCTCATTCTAGGTCAGAATGTTTGGGAGATGTGAGAAAGCGCATGATCGCGTCCTTAAATGGTGTTATTTAATAAATTTCAACAAAATACGGTTAAACTGCACAGTATGACCCTTAAATACAACATACTAACCGCTCTCAATGCTAACAACTTTATCTTGTAACAACATCATGGAAAGGAATTTACATAAGCTCTCAGCTTGTTTTCCAATCCATTTCAGATATCCTGTTGTATTTATATACCGTATATTTATATATATTGAATGAACTGAATAAAATATGGTTAAACTAAACAATCCGGTGTTTCCGGATCTATCTTTACCCAGATGCTTTCCCAATTATCAGTTATCGAGGATGTTAAGAGATTCTGTCATCGCATTAGCCCAGTGTTTGTTTCTCTCTTCTTACCTTTAATCTATCACATAGACACAATCACCAGGAATCCTTCAAGCTGTAATTACTTCCGCGGCGGCATGTCCAGAACCACTGGCTCATTCTCATTCCAGTGCCGTCCAATGAAGGTGACACCCCCCCCCTCCCCCTGAATCCCGAATACTTCTTATTTGTTCAGTGAGTCCCGAATACCACCTTATTTTTTCGCTGAATCCCGACTACTTTTTAACCAGTTTAACACATTGAAAGCACGCCTCCAAGAACATTTTGTCTGTTTACAGTAGTGCAAATGGTAAAATTGTTTATAAGGGAAGTAACCCTGGACATTATCTAACATCCGAATAGATCGTATAGGTCCGTACATCAACAATTTACGTTTTATACACATAAAATCGCTTTTGAAGCATGTTTCGTGGTATTGTTGTCGTTAAATTGGTAATAGAACGTAGATTATTGTCCAAGAAAACAATTTATATTGGAAATCTTGCGTACTGAATACCAAAAGATGTTTTTATTGCGTACCGCGTACGACGCTCTTGCGTCCCGAATACGGACTAAACAGGCCCTGAATCCCGCGTACCAAAAAGGAGGGGGGTGTCACCCTCTCCATTGGTGTTCCTGTTCCAAACCACTGTCAATATTTCTAAACAAGGCGTTGTGTGTGCGGCGTGCTACAAACATAGTAGTATACATTGTATGAACCTGTTAAAGCGACACTACATCGCAAAAAGCCCCAGAAATGCTTTTTTTACGCATTAATAGCATTACTACTATACATTCTTCAGCAATAATTCGAATACTAACGTTCTATTAATAAACAGTCCTTTTGTGGTATACAAACTTTCAAAAGTGAAAGTAGGATTTCATATAACGGTCAGCTACTCTCCTTATTTATTATTGGATTCTATACCAAGCGTGTGCTACTGTCGTTTAGAGATATTTTTAAATCGTATTAGTCTAAAAAAACAGTACTATAATATGCACATGCACAATGGGTGAGATATAACGGTAAATCTGTACCATAAATCGTGTTATTCAGGGTGCGCATGGGTGTTGACCCTATTTACATTATTTTGTTATGTCAACAAACGTCGTATACGACGGTTGTTTATTAGTTGAAATACTCAGCTTTTGAGGTGAATATTCGGAAAACAAGTATACATTATAATAGGAAAATGCATTATGTAGAAATTTGCCATTGTGTCGCTTTAAATGTACCCCAAACTGAGTTGAAGAAATGTAGCAATGCTCAACAGTGATTTATTTACAATTTCTCAATGTGTTATGCCTTATGACAGGTCTACAATGGACAGGTTAATCTGCAGTAACTATAACATATTGTTTAGATTAAGCTTGACTATAATGTTGTTTTTTTATCTTCAGATTATACACCTACCAGCAATCCTGAAAACGGTATGTGTCTTCTTCACGTATATATCAAATATAGTACTGTTGCATTACAACATGTGTAATATATCCAAAATAGTACTGTTGCATTACATGTGTAATATATCAAATATAGTACTGTTGCATTACAACATGTGTAATATATCAAATATAGTACTGTTGCATTACAACATGTGTAATATATCAAATATAGTACTGTTGCATTACAACATGTGTAATATATCAAATATAGTACTGTTGCATTACAACATATGTAATATATCAAATATAGTACTGTTGCATTACATGTGTAATATATCAAATATAGTACTGTTGCATTACAACATGTGTAATATATCAAATATAGTACTGTTGCATTACAACATGTGTAATATATCAAATATAGTACTGTTGCATTACAACATGTGTAATATATCAAATATAGTACTGTTGCATTACATGTGTAATATATCAAATATAGTACTGTTGCATTACAACATGTGTAATATATCAAATATAGTACTGTTGCATTACAACATGTGTAATATATCAAATATAGTACTGTTGCATTACAACATGTGTAATATATCAAATATAGTACTGTTGCATTACATGTGTAATATATCAAATATAGTACTGTTGCATTACATGTGTAATATATCAAATATAGTACTGTTGCATTACAACATGTGTAATATATCAAATATAGTACTGTTGCATTACATGTGTAATATATCAAATATAGTACTGTTGCATTACATGTGTAATATATCAAATATAGTACTGTTGCATTACATGTGTAATATATCAAATATAGTACTGTTGCATTACAACATGTGTAATATATCAAATATAGTACTGTTGCATTACAACATGTGTAATATATCAAATATAGTACTGTTGCATTACATGTGTAATATATCAAATATAGTACTGTTGCATTACATGTGTAATATATCAAATATAGTACTGTTGCATTACAACATGTGTAATATATCAAATATAGTACTGTTGCATTACATGTGTAATATATCAAATATAGTACTGTTGCATTACAACATGTGTAATATATCAAATATAGTACTGTTGCATTACAACATGTGTAATATATCAAATATAGTACTGTTGCATTACAACATGTGTAATATATCAAATATAGTACTGTTGCATTACAACATGTGTAATATATCAAATATAGTACTGTTGCATTACATGTGTAATATATCAAATATAGTACTGTTGCATTACAACATGTGTAATATATCAAATATAGTACTGTTGCATTACAACATGTGTAATATATCAAATATAGTACTGTTGCATTACAACATGTGTAATATATCAAATATAGTACTGTTGCATTACAACATGTGTAATATATCAAATATAGTACTGTTGCATTACATGTGTAATATATCAAATATAGTACTGTTGCATTACAACATGTGTAATATATCAAATATAGTACTGTTGCATTACATGTGTAATATATCAAATATAGTACTGTTGCATTACAACATGTGTAATATATCAAATATAGTACTGTTGCATTACAACATGTGTAATATATCAAATATAGTACTGTTGCATTACAACATGTGTAATATATCAAATATAGTACTGTTGCATTACATGTGTAATATATCAAATATAGTACTGTTGCATTACATGTGTAATATATCAAATATAGTACTGTTGTATTACAACATGTGTAATATATCAAATATAGTACTGTTGCATTACAACATGTGTAATATATCAAATATAGTACTGTTGCATTACAACATATGTAATATATCAAATATAGTACTGTTGCATTACAACATGTGTAATATATCAAATAAAGTACTGTTGCATTACAACATGTGTAATATATCAAATAAAGTACTGTTGCATTACAACATGTGTAATATATCAAATATAGTACTGTTGCATTACAACATATGTAATATATCAAATATAGTACTGTTGCATTACAACATATGTAATATATCAAATATAGTACTGTTGCATTACAACATGTGTAATATATCAAATAAAGTACTGTTGCATTACAACATGTGTAATATATCAAATATAGTACTGTTGCATTACAACATGTGTAATATATCAAATATAGTACTGTTGCATTACATGTGTAATATATCAAATATAGTACTGTTGCATTACATGTGTAATATATCAAATATAGTACTGTTGTATTACAACATGTGTAATATATCAAATATAGTACTGTTGCATTACAACATGTGTAATATATCAAATATAGTACTGTTGCATTACATGTGTAATATATCAAATATAGTACTGTTGTATTACAACATGTGTAATATATCAAATATAGTACTGTTGCATTACAACATGTGTAATATATCAAATATAGTACTGTTGTATTACAACATTTGTAATATATCAAATATAGTACTGGTGCATTACAACATGTGTAATATATCAAATATAGTACTGTTGCATTACATGTGTAATATATCAAATATAGTACTGTTGCATTACATGTGTAATATATCAAATATAGTACTGTTGCATTACAACATGTGTAATATATCAAATATAGTACTGTTGCATTACATGTGTAATATATCAAATATAGTACTGTTGCATTACATGTGTAATATATCAAATATAGTACTGTTGCATTACAACATGTGTAATATATCAAATATAGTACTGTTGCATTACAACATGTGTAATATATCAAATATAGTACTGTTGCATTACATGTGTAATATATCAAATATAGTACTGTTGCATTACAACATGTGTAATATATCAAATATAGTACTGTTGCATTACATGTGTAATATATCAAATATAGTACTGTTGCATTACATGTGTAATATATCAAATATAGTACTGTTGCATTACATGTGTAATATATCAAATATAGTACTGTTGCATTACAACATGTGTAATATATCAAATATAGTACTGTTGCATTACAACATGTGTAATATATCAAATATAGTACTGTTGCATTACAACATGTGTAATATATCAAATATAGTACTGTTGCATTACATGTGTAATATATCAAATATAGTACTGTTGCATTACATGTGTAATATATCAAATATAGTACTGTTGCATTACAACATTGTAATATATCAAATATAGTACAGTTGCATTACAACATGTGTAATATATCAAATATAGTACTGTTGCATTACAACATGTGTAATATATCAAATATAGTACTGTTGCATTACATGTGTAATATATCAAATATAGTACTGTTGCATTACAACATGTGTAATATATCAAATATAGTACTGTTGCATTACAACATGTGTAATATATCAAATATAGTACTGTTGCATTACAACAAGGTCGGTGGTTCTACCTGCCCGTGTCTGAAATATAGCTGGTGATGATGGTGATGATGGTGGTGATGATGATGATGATTATGATGAATACATTATTTAAATAAAATATCTTATTTTTATAGTGTGTCGAATATACATGGACAACATGGCGTTGGATGGAGACATCAACTCCAAGGTATTCCCATTGGCTGATACATCACAGAGAGATTATCGAATCGACGAGCCTGTAGATTGCACGTGGGAGATGCTAGCTGAGACTGGACATAGGGTATGTATTGCATGCTGGGTGTTTGGCTTAGCGTCGCACTAACACGTCATGTGGCGACACTCCAACTAGTATTGATGGCTGTTGTATACCCGATACTTGGGCTATTGTATCGGGTATACAAAAGTCCAATTATCGGGTATACAACAGTCCAAGTATCGGGTATACAACAGTCCAAGTATCGGGTATACAACAGTCCAAGTATCGGGTATACAACAGTCCAAGTATCGGGTATACAACAGTCCAAGTATCGGGTATACAACAGTCCAAGTATCGGGTATACAACAGTCCAAGTATCGGGTATACAACAGTCCAAGTATCGGGTATACAACAGCCCAAGTATCGGGTATACAACAGCCCAAGTATCGGGTATACAACAGTCCAAGTATCGGGTATACAACAGTCCAAGTATCGGGTATACAACAGTCCGAGTATCGGGTATACAACAACCCAAGTACCGGGTATACAACAACCCAAGTATCGGGTATACAACAGCCCAAGTGTCGGGTATACAACAGTCCAAGTATCTGGTATACAACAGCCCAAGTATCGGGTATACAACAGTCCAAGTATCGGGTATACAACAGTCCAAGTATCGGGTATACAACAGTCCAACTATCGGGTATACAACAACCCAAGTGTCGGGTATACAACAACCCAAGTGTCGGGTATACAACAACCCAAGTATCGGGTATACAACAGCCCAAGTGTCGGGTATACAACAGTCCGAGTATCGGGTATACACTAGTCCAAGTGTCGGGTATACAACAGTCCAAGTATCGGGCATACAACAGTCCGAGTATCGGGTATACAACAGTCCGAGTATCGGGTATACAACAGTCCAAGTATCGGGTATACAACAGTCCGAGTATCGGGTATACAACAGTCCAAGTTTCGAGTATACAACATTCCAAGTATCGGGTATACAACACTCCAAGTATCGGGTATACAACAGCCCAAGTATCGGGTATACAACAGCCCACGTGTCGGGTATACAACAACCCAAGTGTCGGGTATACAACAGTCCAGGTACCGGGTATACAACAGTCCGAGTATCGGGTATACAACAGTCCAAGTTTCGGGTATACAACATTCCAAGTATCGGGTATACAACACTCCAAGTATCGGGTATACAACAGCCCAAGTATCGGGTATACAACAGCCCAAGTATCGGGTATACAACAGTCCAAGTATCGGGTATACAACAGTCCAAGTAGCTGGTATACAACAACCCAATACCGGGTATACAACAGTCCAAGTAGCTGGTATACAACAACCCAAGTACAGGGTATACAACATCCCAAGTATCGGGTATACAACAGTCCAAGTATCGGGTATACAACAGTCCGAGTATCGGGTATACAACAACCCAAGTACCAGGTATACAACAGCCCAAGTTTCGGGTATACAACAGTCCAAGTATCTGGTATACAACAGTCCAAGTATCGGGTATACAACAGTCCAAGTATCGGGTATACAACAGTCCGAGTACCGGGTATACAACAGTCCAAGTATCAGGTATACAACATCCGAGTATCGGGTGTACAACAACCCAAGTATCGGGTATACAACAGTCCTAGTATCGGGTATACAACAGTCCAAGTGTCGGGTATACAACAGTCCAAGTATCGGGTATACAACAGCCCAGGTGTCGGGTATACAACAGTCCAAGTATCGGGTATACAACAACCCAAGTATCGGGTATACAACAGTCCGAGTATCGGGTATACAACAGTCCAAGTGTCAGGTATACAACAGTCAAAGTGTCGGGTATACAACAGTCCAAGTATCGGGTATACAACAGTCCAAGTATCGGGTATACAACAGTCCAAGTGTCGGGTATACAACAGTCCGAGTATCGGGTATACAACAGCCCAAGTATCGGGTATACAACAGCCCAAGTGTCGGGTATACAATAGTCCATGTCGCTGGTATACAACAACCCAAGTACCGGGTATACAACATCCCAAGTACCGGGTATACAACAACCCAAGTACCGGGTATACAACAGTCCAAGTATCGGGTATACAAAAGTCCAAGTGTCGGGTATACAACAGTCCGAGTATCGGGTATACAACAGTCCAAGTGTCGGGTATACAACAGTCCAAGTGTCGGGTATACAACTGTCCAAGTATCGGGTATACAACAGTCCAAGTATCGGGTATACAACAGTCCAAGTGTCGGGTATACAACAACCCAAGTACCAGGTATACAACAGCCCAAGTTTCGGGTATACAACAGTCCAAGTATCTGGTATACAACAGTCCAAGTATCGGGTATACAACAGTCCAAGTATCGGGTATACAACAGTCCGAGTACCGGGTATACAACAGTCCAAGTATCAGGTATACAACATCCGAGTATCGGGTGTACAACAACCCAAGTATCGGGTATACAACAGTCCTAGTATCGGGTATACAACAGTCCAAGTGTCGGGTATACAACAGTCCAAGTATCGGGTATACAACAGCCCAGGTGTCGGGTATACAACAGTCCAAGTATCGGGTATACAACAACCCAAGTATCGGGTATACAACAGTCCGAGTATCGGGTATACAACAGTCCAAGTATCGGGCATACAACAGTCCGAGTATCGGGTATACAACAGTCCGAGTATCGGGTATACAACAGTCCAAGTATCGGGTATACAACAGTCCGAGTATCGGGTATACAACAGTCCAAGTTTCGAGTATACAACATTCCAAGTATCGGGTATACAACACTCCAAGTATCGGGTATACAACAGCCCAAGTATCGGGTATACAACAGCCCACGTGTCGGGTATACAACAACCCAAGTGTCGGGTATACAACAGTCCAGGTACCGGGTATACAACAGTCCGAGTATCGGGTATACAACAGTCCAAGTTTCGGGTATACAACATTCCAAGTATCGGGTATACAACACTCCAAGTATCGGGTATACAACAGCCCAAGTATCGGGTATACAACAGCCCAAGTATCGGGTATACAACAGTCCAAGTATCGGGTATACAACAGTCCAAGTAGCTGGTATACAACAACCCAATACCGGGTATACAACAGTCCAAGTAGCTGGTATACAACAACCCAAGTACAGGGTATACAACATCCCAAGTATCGGGTATACAACAGTCCAAGTATCGGGTATACAACAGTCCGAGTATCGGGTATACAACAACCCAAGTACCAGGTATACAACAGCCCAAGTTTCGGGTATACAACAGTCCAAGTATCTGGTATACAACAGTCCAAGTATCGGGTATACAACAGTCCAAGTATCGGGTATACAACAGTCCGAGTACCGGGTATACAACAGTCCAAGTATCAGGTATACAACATCCGAGTATCGGGTGTACAACAACCCAAGTATCGGGTATACAACAGTCCTAGTATCGGGTATACAACAGTCCAAGTATCGGGTATACAACAGTCCAAGTATCGGGTATACAACAGCCCAAGTATCGGGTATACAACAGTCCAAGTATCGGGTATACAACAACCCAAGTATCGGGTATACAACAGTCCAAGTATCGGGTATACAACAGTCCAAGTGTCGGGTATACAACAGTCAAAGTGTCGGGTATACAACAGTCCAAGTATCGGGTATACAACAGTCCAAGTATCGGGTATACAACAGTCCAAGTGTCGGGTATACAACAGTCCAAGTATCGGGTATACAACAGTCCAAGTATCGGGTATACAACAGTCCAAGTGTCGGGTATACAACAGTCCAGTGGTATACAACACCAAGTCGGGTATACAACATTCCAGTATCGGGTATACAACAGCCCAAGTATCGGGTATACAACAGTCCAAGTATCGGGTATACAACAGTCCAGTGTCGGGTATACAACAGTCCGAGTATCGGGTATACAACAGTCCAAGTATCGGGTATACAACAGTCCAAGTATCGGGTATACAACAGTCCAAGTATCGGGTATACAACAGTCCAAGTATCGGGTATACAACAGTCCAAGTATCGGGTATACAACAGTCCAAGTATCGGGTATACAACATCCAAGTATCGGGTATACAACAGTCCAAGTATCGGGTATACAACAGTCCGAGTATCGGGTATACAACAGTCCAAGTATCGGGTATACAACAGTCCAAGTGTCGGGTATACAACAGTCCAAGTATCGGGTATACAACAGTCCAAGTATCGGGTATACAACAGTCCAAGTGTCGGGTATACAACAGTCCAAGTATCGGGTATACAACAGTCCAAGTATCGGGTATACAACAGTCCAAGTATCGGGTATACAACAGTCCAAGTATCGGGTATACAACAGTCCAAGTATCGGGTATACAACAGTCCAAGTATCGGGTATACAACAGCCCAAGTATCGGGTATACAACAGTCCAAGTATCGGGTATACAACAGTCCAAGTATCGGGTATACAACAGTCCAAGTATCGGGTATACAACAGTCCAAGTATCGGGTATACAACAGTCCAAGTATCGGGTATACAACAATCCTAGTATCGGGTATACAACAGTCCAAGTATCGGGTATACAACAGTCCAAGTATCGGGTATACAACAGTCCAAGTATCGGGTATACAACAGTCCAAGTATCGGGTATACAACAGTCCAAGTATCGGGTATACAACAGTCCAAGTATCGGGTATACAACATTCCGAGTATCGGGTATACAACAGTCCAAGTATCGGGTATACAACAGTCCAAGTATCGGGTATACAACAGTCCAAGTATCGGGTATACAACAGTCCAAGTATCGGGTATACAACAGTCCAAGTATCGGGTATACAACAGTCCAAGTATCGGGTATACAACAGTCCAAGTATCGGGTATACAACAGTCCAAGTATCGGGTATACAACAGTCCAAGTATCGGGTATACAACAGTCCAAGTATCGGGTATACAAAGCCAATCGGGTATACAACAGTCCAAGTATCGGTATACAACAGTCCGAGTATCGGGTATACAACAGTCCAAGTATCGGGTATACAACAGTCCAAGTATCGGGTATACAACAGTCCAAGTATCGGGTATACAACAGTCCAGTATCGGGTATACAACAGTCCAAGTATCGGGTATACAAAACCCAAGTATCGGGTATACAACATCCCAAGTACCGGGTATACAACAACCCAAGTACCGGGTATACAACAGTCCAAGTATCGGGTATACAACAGTCCAAGTGTCGGGTATACAACAGTCCGAGTATCGGGTATACAACAGTCCAAGTGTCGGGTATACAACAGTCCAAGTATCGGGTATACAACAGTCCAAGTATCGGGTATACAACAGCCCAAGTATCGGGTATACAACAGCCCAAGTGTCGGGTATACAACAGTCCAAGTGTCGGGTATACAACAGTCCAAGTATGGGTTGTTCGGGTATACAACAGTCCAAGTATCGGGTATACAACAGTCCAAGTATCGGGTATACAACAGTCCAAGTATCGGGTATACAACAGTCCAAGTATCGGGTATACAACAGCCCAAGTATCGGGTATACAACAGTCCAAGTATCGGGTATACAACAGTCCAAGTATCGGGTATACAACAGTCCAAGTATCGGGTATACAACAGTCCAAGTATCGGGTATACAACAGTCCAAGTATCTGGTATACAACAGTCCAAGTATCGGGTATACAACAGTCCGAGTATCGGTTATACAACAGCCCAAGTATCGGGTATACAACAGTC